>OZ010577.1:10702675-10895175 GCA_963932145.1 Acanthosepion lycidas
ACACACACACACACACGCACGCACACATACATACGAGCACACATACATGCACACACAAATATATATATATATACAGGGTGTCCATAAAGTTCGTATGCACTTTAAAAAATTTTAACCCTATTTGTATTTGCGATAAAAATAATTCGTAAAAAATGTTACAAAGTTTAATGTAGTTTTAAATATAGCTAAAATAACTAATGTCATTTCAGGCATTACTGTAAATCAGTTGGCAAATTTTTTCCGTGAACTGCAAAATCTTATTACCCTTTGTATTTTTACTTTCTCACTCATCACTTATCTATCCTTGGATTTTATGGGTCCTGTCTTTTGATCTGACCCTGTTAGGTTTCTGATTTTTTATATGATTCTTATTCTTTTTATCACTTTTCATTGAGTAGTTCATATTTTGCCTGCTTGCTTTTTTTTTCGAATTTCTTTTTTTAATTTCCGATATTCTGTAGCATACATTGGCATTGTTTTCTGTCTCTTTTTCATTATATTGAAAATTTCATGTCATTCACTACTTGTTCCACACAAACACACACGTAGACACACACACACACACACATATACTATTTTTTAAAATGGATATTTTAAAAATGGATATTTTAACTATACATTTCATTTTCAGTAGATATTTGTTTGAGTTGCTATCCCTGTTTTTTTTTATATTTTAGAGAGTGAAAATATTAACAACCAACCTAGATCGAGAAGCCCTCCTGAAGAAAAAGTAATAATAAGAAGTAATTTCGAATTAAATAAAAATAGCAACTAAATCGCAACCAACATTGGACTCACCAGAGATAGCAACTGAAACACGTATACACACTAAAAATAAAGTTTATGGCAATGAGATAACGTTTATCGTAATTATATATATATATATATATATATATATATATATATATATATATATATATATATATATATATATATATATATATACTAGTTCGAAAAAGCACGGCGGCATTTTTATTTTTATTTTCTTAAAGGGATCCTTTTCGGTCAACACTTTTTCAAAGGTAACCGTTGGTAGTAATCTGACGAAACAAAGGATGATATTCGCAAAAAAAGAAGAAAAAAACTGAAAGAGGAGGAGAACTTTGGAACACAAAAACAATTTAATACTAAATGATTCTCGATTAAATTAAGGGATAAACAGTTCCACCTGAGGGTAAAAGGTAAAAATTCTCACACATGACCTTTCGAGGAAAATTCGAGCGCTTGCACAGATCTGGTTGATGTAACTTAATGTTTACCGCTTCAAGAACACGTAAGTCGTAAGCACACACCGGGCTCTATGCAAAACAGTAAAAAAGCTATCTTTTTTAAACATATTTGGTGGCACAGTCGGGATTATCAAGTAGATGTTGGACTTTAGCCGAGTCATGTGCAGGTTACTTTTGAAAAAGTGTTGGCCGAAAAGAATTCCCTTAGGAAAACAAAACAAAAAAAAAATTCCTGTCCAACTTTTTCAAATTATTTTTTTTTTTTATTTTCTGTGGTGTTAAGTTCTTGTTCATATATATACCGTAAAACTTTAAAGTTAATAACTCAAAAAGGAACGATTTGCTGACATATGTTTATATGGACTTTTGTCCTTGTTTGATGTGAGGAACCGGCCTCCAAAGTTTGTAAAAGTATTTTTGATACATCCTTTATATATATATATATATATATATATATATTGGGGGGGGGGAATGTATTAAAATATATCTATATTTATAGGGGAAGAGTGAATCAGAGCATTTACTGATCTAGACAGTGTGGACAGAGAAATTTAACACTACGTGGTAATTATCATTTTCCTGCCTCTACCTATGTTCCGACCGTGTTAATGTCCACACTATCTCGATCCATCGAGCTGTCTATTTACATATCATTCACTCTGTACTTCTCTTTTTATATCTATTTCAATCTTACTATATCTAATTTGGTCCATCTTTCTCTCTCTCTCTCTCTCTCTCTCTGTCTCTGTCACTATCTATCTATCTATCTATCTATCTATATATATATATATATATATATATATATATATATATATATATATATATTGTGCATGTGTGAATATACATTCAACACTACATAGTGATTGCCAGTTTCATATTACCACGCCATATTCGGATCATATCAATAATTCTTAGCTTACATCTTACACAAGTGGACATTGAAGTTTAGGATGAAACAGACTGTCGCCTCTGGGTATTGACTTCAATGTCTACTTTTATATTTACATATGTCCTATCCCTTATAGTAAGAAATTTAACCCAAATATATAGCATACCATAAAACTATATTTTATCATATACATATATATATTATATATAAACTTTTTTTAGTGGATACTCATATTTCAGTAGAGACTCTGTTTATTTATTTAACAGATTATTTTTTTATTTTCGTTTAAAAGGCTGAATATTTATCTATCACAGTTCTTCGTGGTCGGGTCGATTAAAGCCCGTTTAACGGCAGTTCCAAACAAGTTCGAGTCCTGACGGAGTATCCATATTTTTCTTTAATAGGCCAGTAGATGAAAATAAATAAATATGCTATTTGATAAATAAACGGACCTACGACTCAAGTGATAAAATTTCTCGGATTAATAAATAAAAGATATATTACTTCTTTATATATATATATATATATGCATACATCTCTCTGTGTGTTTGTATTGGTGTGTGTGTGCGCGCGCGTGTGTGTGTAAAATTTCAGATATAACTAAAATATATCATATAAAATATATATATATAGTCTAACGTGCTATACACATTAGCTACAGAGGAAGCGTCTAGTTATCAAAGGCAAATTACTGTTTTCAAAAAACAATTTCCCATGATTTTTCTCAAATGATGATATCTGCTCGAAACGTATCTTAACGTAAACAAATGGCCTCATGTATTATTAAATTATAAATTGTATCTATAAAAATATATATATATATATATATATATATATATATATATATATATATATATATATATATATATATATATATATATATATATATATATATATATATATATATATATATATAAAACGGTTCTGTGTAGGATACAGGTTCGATACCTGTCGGAGGGCACATTTTTTCTATGAAATTTATCGGACATTCAGGCCGGTAAATGTAATTGGATTGGTGCAAAAATAATGTCGTTTTCTCACATATGTTACTATGTGAGAAAACGACATTATTTTTGCACCAATCTAATAATACGATTAATTATAAACAGAAAATATATTAAAATAATTGTCGAACTTCATTCATTTCATTATATATATATAATATATATATATATATATATATATATATATATATATATATATATATATATATATATATGCATTTTTCTGTTGCTAATAACGAAGCAATTTTACATCAGTAAATGATGTTAGATTCCAATGGAATTTTTTTTTTCAGTTCTGCTTCGTTATTAATTTTATTTTAATTTAATTTTTTATGCCACTTAACAAAAGAAAACTTTTTCTTCGCGCACAAAAATAATTGCCGATTGAGAACGTGAATTCTCAGCTTGAAAACTTATTTTTATTTCGCATGCAATAGTCTGAATATTTGTAAATCTTTTGATTTTGTTACACTCAGATTCCAGCTCTTCTTATTAACCTTTCGAATATGAGGCGTGATAAATATTCCCTCTTTGTCATTCAAAATAATAACAACTACTTAACTACAGTAGTTAAATAATTAATATAGTATTTAAATCCTTGTATTTCTTAAAACATTAAATTGGTATAGGGATTTTCTTTTATATATCATATGGAGTCAATTACGAGTTTAAATTTTGTAGTATTTCCCCGCAGTTCCATATGACTAGACCCAAACATTAATATGCAAGGTAGACAACGCACAGGAGAATTCTCTCAGCTTCTGTGATACTTAACTAATATTATTAAATATTTGTCATATAATTTTGCACAAGTCACCTTCTCTAGCCCGGTGGTCGATAAGCGAGTTGTGTGAGGGCATTGAATACCGCTGTCATATTTGGTCTTGTTCTCCTGTTGTATGTCTTGCTTCCCTGCCATTTACAGTGTTTAAAAATTTAAATGCAACACCAATCGCCATTTTCTGCTTTGCCATAAAGTCTTTTAAGCGGCACTAATTTGACTGAAAGGGAACAAAAGAATGAATAAATAAATAAAAGAAATCTTTTGGAGTCAAGTGACAATAAATACGGACATTGAGAATTTCCGACCGCAGGTCTATATTAAATGTTACAGTTGGGATTGATTCTGGTTCATTCTTGAAGATACCGCCTGTACGTGTTGCCAGCCATGCTTCGTGATGTTAAGATGGGCGGAGAGTTGGTAGGAAGAAAAATCAAAGGAAGCGCTAATCTGTTAGCCCAACATGACAAAAATTATAGCAAATTCCCTTTCCTTCCCGTCGATACTGAGTAACTGAAGCCAGGAATTAAAGCACCTACATATATTAGAAACATGATGCGAGTTCTTATTTCTCTCATCGGCGTTTATTTTCACCTTTCGTCTTCTTGTGAATATGCAGCGGGCCTTTCCCGGTTTTTGGTGAACACTGACGTGAGCGAGAGTGGAGAGGCAACGTGGAGTAGTCATTGCCCGGTCGATGGAGATCTAGGTGAGGGACCCATTGCATGGTTACCGAGGATGAGTGAAGTGAACACTACGGTCAACACCGGGTGGCGACAGTCTGTTTCATGTTTGGACGCAATTTTCTGATCATATATATATATATATATATATATGTGTGTGTGTGATAAAATATAGTTTTAAGGTATGCTATATTTATGGGTTAAATTTCTTACTATAAGAGATCAATCGAAGAAAAGCATGTGTTCCTAATTAGCGAAAAGAAAAGACGTCATATTTAATCAGGATAAAGTGACATAGAATATTTATCTGGTAATCATGCAAACATTTTCGGTTGATCTCATTAAGAAGTACTGGTTCGAATCAACTCTTTAGTTCTCGGACAGGAGCTCATAGATCAGGAATCCCTTCTAATCTCATTATAAACACAGAATCAACTTCTTTTTATAAAGACCTGTCTTTGGTACGTTTAATTTTGGCTCCATTAAAACTAAAACCTCTCTTTTGCCAGCTGACGACAAGAACCAACAGTTTTTTGGTTGCGCAATAAACGGGAGATAACTTTAGTTATTCCTGATTGGAAAGACCACTTTGAACACCTGATCGCGCAATATGACAACTACAAAATAAATTTATGAACATAGAGATTTCTCAGACACAGCTTTGGCAATGAGTGAGGAACCAACTCTCCGAAATTTCGCAGTTTCAGTAATTTGATATTTGAGATAAGACTTGCATTATAAATTTCATTTTTTTAAGATCAGAGCATTCTGAATACTGATTCGATAACAGGCTCTAGAGAACTAAAATAATTTTGATTTAAAATTTTAATTATAGTTTAAAATAATAATTTTATTCAATTGCGATGTTCGTGCAACTGTTTCTAGCAATTTTCGACAAAATCTTATTACAAAGAAGAGTACAATAGTCTGAATATAAATTGTGTAAATAAAATCTAATTAATGCTCAAGCCAATAATAATTATAAATGTTTTTAATAATTCAATTATATCTTTATAAAAATTCCTATTAATTATATATATGGCCTTTTTCGTCGATGGCGACGGTCGGCAGCGGAAAATGTTATCTTAAAACACAGCGCCACTCACAGCTAAAACAACCAATACACGATCGGCACGCTTTTTGACAACGGCTACGGTAGTAGAACACTGTGGAGTCATCCACCGTGGGGCATTTGAGTCTCTGTCTAGTCTCTACGGTTCGCTGGACTCTATTCTCTTTATAGCTCTTTGTTGCCGCGAAAACAGCAGCTCTCTACCCGAATCGATCCCGTTCAACCGTAGTTCGCAAAATTGAAAGAAAATTCTCTCATGTACGTTTTACACCACTCCTTGGGTCGTCCAACATTATGCGTGCCCTCAGACAGTTCCCCATACTGTATCTGTTTGGGGGTTCTAGAGTTATCCGTGGGCGCAACATGACCAAATTAATTAATGTTTATAAGAAAAATACAATCTGTTAATAATTATGATTTTATTAAAAAAAATCCGTTAATCATTTTTGGTAAGATTGACATTAACAGTCGTATTGGTCAGTCATTAAAATATTCTTCCTGGCTTTCAACGACGATTTTCAGTCATAAAAGGATTTTCATTTCGATTCGATGAAATCCTTGGTCAATTTTTCAATATTTTCATAGTGTTGAAACATATTCGGCCGGCATTTTGGACTATTTGTCATAGCAGATGTTCATTCAAATTACTAAGATGATATGCATGAATACAAATTTCCAATCGATTTCAAAGAAGGATTACTTCACATTGATTTTTCTTATTTTCAAATCATTGATTGCATTGGTGGGTATCTTAAGAATAGTTGTCCTGTCAAAACACCTACACACTTTTGTTGTTTAAAGCGCTGACAGATATAAGGAGTCTTTGTTCAACATATCGCTGCATAAGTATTCATTACTCTTTCTATTATGCAAATTTGTCCTCTACTCTTTTAATTATGCGAATTTGTACTCTACTGTTTCGATTATGCGAATTTGTACTCTACTCTTTCAATTATGTAAATTTGTCCTCTATTCTTTCGATTATGCGAATTTGTTCTCTATTCTTTCGATTTTGAGAATTTGCATTCTACTCTTTCTATTATGCAAATTTGTACTCTCCTCTTACGATTATGCGAATTTCTCCTCTACTCATTCGATTACGCAAATTTGTCCCCTATTCTTTCGATTATGCGAATTTGTTCTCTATTCTTTCGATTATGCGAATTTGTTCTCTATTCTTTCGACTATGCGAATTTCTCCTCTAATCTTTAGATTATGCAAATTTGTCATCTATTCTTTCGATTATGCGAATTTGTTCTCTATTCTTTCGACTATGCGAATTTCTCCTCTAATCTTTAGATTATGCAAATTTGTCATCTATTCTTTCGATTATGCGAATTTGTTCTCTATTCTTTCAATTATGCGAATTTCTCCTCTACTCTTTCGATTATGCAAATTTCTCCTCTATTCTTTCGATTATGCAAATTTCTCCTCTATTCTTTTGATTATGCGAATTTGCCCTATACTATGTGACTAAAACATCATTTTATCGTCCCCATGCTTCACAGTTGTAGCGGGTTTTTTGGCTTTAATTATTCATCGTATACTCTTGACGATGTTGGTTTGGTCTGTGGTTTGGTTTGCTTAATTGCATATGGGTCATTTAATGTCGAGAATTAATTTCCTTGATAGATTTGGTAAATTATTTATTTTATTTACTATTAAAATATTTTGCAGGAAATATTTTTTACTGACTATTGCTTGTAATGTTTACTATAAAATGTATTTTTATACTTTCATAGTGTTTTGATCCCAGTTCGGGTGTTCACTATTTGCCCATAGCTGGCACCCTAACAAGTGCTACCACCCAGGCTCAGGGAACAACAGCTATTAAGAAGTGGATCCATGTTCCTCAAAACATCCCGATCAGAGTATTGTAATTTTGTTTAGGCTATATTTTGGAATACAGTTTGATGTTTTTAAGAAATTGTAGAATATTACATGGATTAATGTCATGAAAGAGTTCTTTCTTGTTGATGATTTGAATGATTTCGTTTAGCGGCATATCAGCCTCTGTGGCGTATTTAATGCTGGAACCTAAACATTTTGAACGCAATTGCACGCCCTCAACTAGAGATAAAATTTATTGTTGGTCACTCTACGATAAATAGGTATTGCTGTTCATTTTACTATAAAAATGTATTTTAATAATTTCATAGTATTTATTTTTTTGTTTGTGGGTTCCCTATTTGCTTATAACTGAAACCCTAACAGGTGCTACCACTGCGGGTCAGAATGAACCAGGGAACAACAACAATTAAGAGATGGTTCCACGCTCCTAAAAACCTCCCAATCAGAACACTTGCTACTGGATGTAGTCCATCGTCATACCCAGGACGTTGCGGGTCAAATAAATATCTTGGTCTCATCAAGGATATGCCATCAATTTTCATTTTCAATGCATTTCTATAGTAATCTTGTGTTGAATGCAATTCTATAATAAAAGAATTTATAATATATTTCTAAAGTAGTAAATCATTAACTATGCACTTTAATGAAACCAACTATTGCAAACACATCTAAACTTAAATACATAATCACACTTAGTAAGCACCTAATTAGGCGCCGTGAATCAATGGTTAACAGCTAGTAACCCCGACCGTCATTCTAACCTATACGTGTATCATTTTTCTAGACTAATCGATGTCTGGAACCGATGATGCGTTTTTCGTTGTTTAAAACAGAACCGTGGACGCCTTTAATTGAACGATTTCTCGTCTTCGTAGTTTCAGAAATGTTTCACTCCAGGGGTGACAACCTGTCGACTGAACGAGTTTTACGATGTTAGCGAGAGATGTGCTTAATCTGATTCAATTCGCCCGCAATATGTTGCCTAGATTCTGCAACAACCCCTTTAGATCGATACCTGACGTGAGTAGTTAATACAAGTTATTTTCTCAAAATACCTGTCGTTGTACGTTCCGGCCTTCTTCAGGTGGTTGAAATGGCGTTAGTTAGATCCAGTGACAGGACCCAAAGAGTGTGAGTTCAATACCTGGTTAAGGCGGTGGAGAACTTGGAGAACGGAATTAACAGGAGATAACTAATAACTGACATCCATTAAACATGCCACGAGGAACTAGAACAGTCTACACCAGTGAGCGAAAAAAGGGTTTCAGTTCGACATTCCAACCACCTGAAGAAGGCTGGAGAGTACAAAGGCCGAAACGTTGTAATAACTATGGCGACAAAGATGAGGACAATAGTCCGAATAATGTAAATAGTGTACATAATACCTCATCCCAGAAATATAGACAGATACTGAAAGGCCGAAACGTTGTAGTAAATATGTCGACAAAGATGAGGACAATAGTCCAAATAATGTAAATAGTGTACATAATACCTCATCCCAGAAATATAGTCAAATATTCTCATGGCAATCGTTCTGATGATCTTTAATCTTTCATGCTAAGCTAAGCATGGAGAATCATTATTCGTCTTAGTTGTTGGGCTCCTCGAGGCGGTGTAATGGCTAGCAATTTTGTCTCGCTAGAATATTCACGACTGAATAGTGACTTCGAACCTCACTGGTTGTCCCATACTTTCGGCCTTGTGCCACATCTGAGTTACGTTTGGAAAATTACATTTTTTTCTCGCACATAGGTGGAAGAGAAGTAAGAAAGAGTTCCAGAATAGAACTTACAGTTACATCTAGCTATTTCAACAGCAAAACGTTGAGACCTTTCTCTTCCATAACTCTTTTTTTTTAATTCATTTTACCCCAAGCAAGGCAATAAAGCCATTCAGATGCAAAGAGTTACTGGGTATGAAAGAATATGTGAAAAAGAGAACATTATTACGGAGAGCAAACAACAAAAGAACAGGAATTAGGAAGACAGAAGACAACGATTGACATTGCATTTAAATTTGTGAAGATCAAAAATTGACCTGAAATCAAGAAACCGAAAGAAAGTTCCACAAGTGCGACATAACTAATTGTCAATCTAATAGTATGCTTAAATTTAGTTTATCCAGGTACCAGTGATGAAAACTCATTAAAAAAATTGTGAGAAAATGACAAGTCGAGATGCCAGGTAAGAACCGACAACATTACAGGCCCTTCTTTTGATTTGGTCGGGGATCTCAAGATATAAGGTAGATGCGCCAGACGAAAAGATAGAACTTATAGATAATATAAGTATATTACAGAAAATGCCGACATACACATCATTATATGCCCAAGTTGAAAAATAGATATTCTATTGTCAATACTTCGATCTCATATTATTACACTATTTGCATATACGAGTAGTGTAATTGTTGTCTCGTCTCGTCTTCCCTCGGGTATGGGTTAAATATGCATGCTGATTAGGCTCACTTGCATTTAGATGACGATAAGTCTTCGACAAAGAAATCTCTGAATCAAGACATCGGCCTTATTCCTATAACCATGTTGAATTGTTCGACCTGTAACCTTACTAATCACAAATCTGTAACCATTTGAAACAAAAAAGAAAACGAGAAGAGCTGTGACTCCTTATTACTCAGGCAGTGTACGGGACATGAGACCTGTAGCCCTATACTCCTCATGGAGTCTATAAGACTTGAGAACTTTGAGCTCATACTCATCAAGGAGTGTACTGTAGCCCCATACTCCTTATGGCGTTTCTTAGACTTGAGAACTCTGGCCTTATATTCATCAGGGCGTGTACGTGAATTTAAACCTTTAGCTACATACTGCTTGCTCATGGATCTTATGAGACTAGTGAACTGTGAGCTCATACTCACCAGTGAGACCTTTGACCCCATACTCCTCCTGAAGTCTATAGGACTTAAGAACTGTGGGCTCATACTCATCATGTAGTGGACTAAATTTACTGAAAGCTACAAACGCTAGGAAATTGTGGAGAGTCATGATAATCCACGTCTTGAAGGGACACTGCGAATAGAAGAAGAAGATATTGTTACAAGTTACAAGTCAAAATATTTTTCTTTCAACTGATTGCTTTTTATCCAAATTAAAATTATGAAACCATAATTTCCATTTATCTATTAAGTAATTTAACAAATAACGAACTTTATCTATTCCACTAAGATTTTTTTTACTAATTTTTGTCCTATACCTGGCTCGAGAGCCGCACAAGTAAAGCGTTACAATCAAAATAGTAATGATGTTTTAGATTCGGAGGATAAATAGCGGTTGATCCTTGATTTGAAGAGGTCAATATTGTAGCGTTCGAAGAAACATTTACACGGAAATCTGTTCCACATATTTACAGTTCTTGAGAAAAGGCTGTCTCTTGAACTTTCCTCTTACGGAGGAAATGAGGATGATTCGACTCCGTAGACTTAACATGGCGGGTCCCTAGCTGTAAAGGTCAGAACTGTTAAAACTAAACTGTGGAACTCATCTGAACATTTGCCCTGGAAGTAGCGATAGACATGCTGGAAATAGTAGAGGAAAAGCCTTTAACCCTAAGATTGTGTAAACGATTTTGAACACTATCAAGGTCTTCTCATTCTCTTCCACCTTTGGCGTCTTAGTGATATTATGACCTTTCTTGGAGTAAAGAGTCCTTTTTGTTTCCATTTCCTTAAAAAAATTCTCTCTACTTCGTATTCTCAGCATCCTTCTGTAGAATCACATCTCTGTTACCTCAAGTAACAGGGAGATTTCCAGCATCCACTGTCACATAGGCGAACGTGTAATGAATTTCAATACTTATTTGTTTCTAATGAAATTTTCCTGTTTCTTAATACTACGCTTAGCTTTTATTCTAATGTGTCTTCGGATTTCGTTGTCGGAAATTTTTGCAATTTTTTCTTGTTATTCATTGCTTTTCTCTAGCACTCCTTGTTACTAGCTCCCATATTGTATTCATTTCTATGCTTGGTCGGCTCAGAAGATTTTTGTGGCCTAGTATAGGTGCTGATTCCTTAAGTTTTTGTAACTGCAATATAAACTCTGGTAAAAAAAAATATGCAATAATAATAAGAGAAAAATTGCAATATCAGCACTGTTAAAAAAAATAATTGCTACGACATTAGGTTTATAGTTCATGCGCATAGATCCTCAATGTAACTCGGCCCGGTTGGTAAAAGCATTGGTTAGATCCAGTGACTAGACCTAAAAGGTTGCGAGTTCAATACCAAGCTATAGCTGTGGTGAATCTGAGCTCGCAAATTTGAGTTAAACGGAAATAACTGAGACATGTGGAAGAGGCATGGCAAGTGGAACTTGTCTTCCTACAAATGACGTTTGTTCATTTCTTTGCATTTTTCTTTTACGACGTTCTCAAGGAGATCCTGCTGCAGTTTATTTTTTGCATCTGCCATCAACACTGCGTCATCTCTATATTTTACATGTATGTAAAATTAGTTTTTGAAAAAGTGATGGAATATCGTGACATGACATAACACACTGGGGTTGAAATATCGTTAAACATAAAAATAAAACCCAGTAACGTCGATTATAGTGTAATGTCATTTCTCCAGTTGTGATAAATGAATTACTTCCAATATTTGTTTAGAAGCTTAAACCAAAGGTGCAACAAACAAAACATTTATTTAGTTTGCTATACTTTTCACGTCAAAATACACAACTTTCTTCAAAGTTTTAGCGAAATGTTCTATTCCACTCTTGTTTTATTAGAAGTGTAAAGACCTTTACAACTGTTGGATAATTGAGGGTTTGTTTTTGTTTTGTTTTTTTTTTTTTTTGCAGAGTTTTTTTTTTGTCATTAGTACTGTAACGAGAGAGAGAGTTAGGAGAAGAAAGATTTATTCTTCTATTTACATTTCCCCCATTATGAGCATTATTATATCCGTGATAGAAAAACACCGCGATTCACGTACAGAACGAAATGGCTGAAAGAAAAGAATGATAAACATACTTGATTTTCAGAGAGACTTTTATATTACTCAGAAATATACAAAACTTCATATACAAGTTTCCCACGCTGAGAAAAATATACCATACTAGCAGTAAAGCCCGGCGTTGCTCGGGGTTTTATGTAGTTAAATTGCTTTGGGGTTTGAATTATTGAATTTACGCACGTATCTGCAGTTGTTGAGGTCACTGATAGACCGGGAATCTCACTGGTAGCAAAATCAATGAGATCAAAGGCAACCGGTTGCAATAGGTGGCTGCTGTGTTGTTGCACCAAAGACTGCCACCCGTTCATAATCGGTCAAGATTTTTAATTTTGACAATGTAAAATAGTTTTCACTGTAGGACTCGCCACTTCACTATTAAGTCCATAAGTTTTCCCTGTTTTAAGCAGAATATGCGGGCGTTAACGTCATGTCTGTGAGTGTAATCCTTTCCGGGTAGGAGTTCACGCATTATCTTAACCCATTTGGGGTTGCAGGTAAACGTTATAAATAAATCTGGCCGCCCATATTGCCTAACGTATGTCATAGCGTCCTGCGTGCGTTCATGCATGTAACGCGGCGCCCCCAGTGTAAGTAGAGGGCAGAATGCACAGCTCCCCTCGGTCGTGGGGATTGACTTCATTTCGAAGGCTGTCACGTAAGTGTACGTAGGAGTCTGAGCGCAGCTGTTTCTGATGATTGTGTATAAAACAAAGCCTCTCCGATTCTATGTTAGCGGCCATGTCAATCGCAAACTGGTGGAAACGCTCCGGGCATTCTATGAAGCAGGTTGAAGTCTCCATCCCTAACCATGAACCGGTATGAGTAGAAGGCCTTGCACGATAAGGCTTTGAAAGACGTTGTAGGTTGGCCACCCAGAGTAGGAAAGGGAATGCCGAAGTGGTAGCCATCGTCACCATAAGGGAAAAGTAAAGGGTACTGCAATGCGTTATCGCCAAGTCGTCTTTCCTCATTATTTGTTCAAGAAATTTAAACTGTTTCTGATTCTATGTACAACTGACCTTTTTATTCCCATTTTCTTCGTCCATGGCATTCTCAACATCCTCCTGTAGAACTGGATCTCTTTTGACTCAAGTCTCCTTCCCATCGGCGAGAAAGGCTTTCGGTTACATTACGTTGGAACACCTGTTGCCGTACGATCACCTAGTTAAGCAATATCGAGTCTGGTTAGTAACTAGGTGGGTAACTGCGAATTGAGAATATCAGGTTCTGTAAGCTTGGATGTGCGAGTTGTGTAATAGATAACGACTTCGGAGAGCCGAGTTCCAATTCCAGTCGGGTGCGTTATGTTCACTTATACGCAAATAACCTTGGGAAAGGTATGAATCCACCATCTCTATCCCCAGCTATGGGTTAATTAGTAAGACTTCTATTACTAAAACCATTATTATCTAAAAAAAATCTGGCTTTAAATAACCTACAAAATGGTTGATAAGCTATAGAAAATGAATGAATGAATCAGCTGTGAGGAAAGTCTTCAGCATTCACTGCGAAATAGGAGGATTTTTGTAGCGCACTAAAAGTTTAAAAAGTATAGTCTCGAGAATTTAAAAAATGAAAATACTTTTGATACACCCTGATGTTTTAATTGTGGTTTTATACTTAAAATGCTTTCAGTGACCAATGTATTTGTCCCATTGAAAAGTTGAATTATTAAATTTGTGTATTTTGCATTTGATACATATCTCTCTGACCTTCATTCGTCCGGAGATTTGTGTATTTTGCATTTGATACATATCTCTCTGACCTTCATTCGTCCGGAGATTTTCCTCCCATTTCTTTTTTTTTTTTCCATTTGATTAATTCATCGATATTGTTCTGCAAAATGAAATTCATAATTTATATTCTGCAAACACCTGTCTGCGTATTCAACCAGCTGGTGATAATTAACATTCATCAATAACTTGTTTTTATTTTCTTAAAGTAGCAGCTTGTTTTCGTTGGAGTGTAACTTAATTTTTATATAAATGTGACAGTCGAGGTCCACAGGAGTATCGCAGATTTGCTGTCTTCTTTCATATGCCATTTTCCTTCCGAATGTGGGTGATCTTTGTAGCTCTAAGCAAGTGGTTCCCAACCTTTTTGGAGCCATGCCCCACTTTGGTATTTCTATAATTCTGGTGCCTTCCTTGTAATATTTAATTCGTACATATTCAAAATTTTACTACAATTCACGTGGGGGAAGCTTAAAAGGCCATTAATTTGGTCTCTAAACAAGCCTCCAAAGATCATGGCATCCATGAAAGAGAAAAATTAGAAAAACAAAAAGACAGTTAAATATATACATATATATATATATATATATATATATATATATATATATATAGAGAGAGAGAGAGAGAGAGAGAGAGAGAGATTTAAAACATATAACAGAACTGAAATGCAGAAATATAAAATATTTGAATGAAAGTTTATTCTGTAATATGCTTTGATGATTTTAATTATGAAATAATAATGCAAAACTCACGTTAGTATAGTAAGCCGAAGGGTGCACAATCTACGCATGCCCCACCAAAATATTACCATGCCCCACCGGCGGGGTATGCGCCCACGTTGGGAATCATTACTCTAAGGTCTTGTAGAGCAGAGTTGAAATTATAATTTAAAGACAGCCTTAGTTCAAATAATGCCACACACTTTGCCCCAATTCTCCCACAAGTCAGATGTGCCTCTAATGGTCATGAATATTTTGATTGTATATTTTTTAGATTTTAAGACTGCAAATATTAAAAAAAAAGAGTTTCCTTTATAGTTAACAATCAACATTAACATTAAGACTCTCACTCAGACTCACTAGAAAACAATTCACTGTTAATAACTCATTCTCGAAATGCCCTCTTATTTTGTTGGTATAGTAAGTTAACTGGTGCACACTCTATGCAAGCCCCATCAAAATATTACCATGAACTCACTCTTCTTACTATGCCTCCCTGTTCCTATGGTCGTCACGTATGTCGCTCTCAATTTCATTCTGCCTTTTTTTGCCTTCATTATATCTTGTGAGTGTCACATTCTCCAAGTCATCTTTCCTTATTATGCATCCAAGAAATTTCAACTGTTTCTGATTCTAAGCACGGATTTCCAAGAAAATTCACAGCTTCCTTCTGCAGATGTACATCTCTATCATTTCAAGTAGGTTATACGCTGTTTTCCTCTGTCCCTCTTCACTTCAATATGTCCTGTGAGTGTCAAATTTTCCAGGCCCTATTTCCTCATCATGTACCCTAGAAATTCCAGCTGTCTCTTTCTGATGTTAAGTTTAAGTGACTTTTTTGTTTCCATTTTCTCTAAAATCTCAGCCTTACTCACGTCGGGTCTATGGGATTCTCATCATCCTACTGTAGAAGCACATTTTTGTTGCCTCAAGTCTCCTCTTTAATTCTGAAGAAACTAAGCAGAAATACTGCCATATAAACGCATATTAGATAGCAGCTCTGCACTTTTTTTGCTTCTAATAATTTTTTTGTTTGTTAATGTTTTTAAGCTTTTGCAATGCATCTTTAATAGTAGTACTAGATTGGCGGAGAGGTCTCATCTTTGTTCGGTTGATATTGATAGATTTCAATGATGCTTTCCATGTCACATTTTCCGCCATCGATTAAACACTTCCCTGATAGTTAAAATGCTTGATTTTGACATCTCCAGTTTGTAACGCGGAATCTCTTCTCCTATGTGCCATAGATCTTCAGAACGAGAGCAATGATGGCTCTCCACAACTTCCTATCCTTTGAAACTCTGAAGCGCTTTTATTTGTTTCTATTAAGTCAATCTGCAAGTACTACGATAAAGCGCCACATTCGCAAGAATTTGGATCGAGAAGTCCGATCGTTCTACGGTGACTATTTAAGTTTGGCGTAGAGTAATACAAGGACACAATAATAGAATGACGACTGGATTCCTGTCTAAGGCCCATGGAAAGCTTACCCGGATATCATGTGACCTAGAAAGATAGAGTGAAATAAATAGTACTTCAACAAAGAACTTACGGTTTCGAGTTCTAACAAAGTGAACAAAACACAGCGACTAAATCGAATAAAATGTATATTTTAAGTTCCTAGAAGGTTCTTTTTTTATGTGCCCAATGTTTTAAGAACGTGAGATGTCTCTCTACAACTTTCCTTCTTGTTGCTTTTGGGCACTTTTTCCTTTCACCATCAATCATTATTCTTTTTTTTTAAGCGTTTCAACCCAAGCAAGGCGGGAAGCCACAAGCATGCAAGGGGTTACAGAGAGTTGGAGCTAGAGCAAATAGGAGTGATAGATTTGAAAAAATGGCACAGGGAGCCAACTTTCCTAGCGGTGGACGAAGCTATTGACTCAATGTATTTATTCCATCTCAGGTCAGCGGTCAATGTGAGGCCGAGTAGTCGCAAAGAGGAACTCTCGAGAAGTTGATCCATGTATTCAAAAAAATCGTTAAGTAGTTTACTCAATAATAATAATAATAATAATAATCTTCTCACTTACTACTGCATGCATCATCCTAAGTCTGATGCTGATCGTTTGTATGTGCCCAGATCTGATGGAGGTAGAGGATTAGTTCAACTAGGATTCTTTTACAAATCCACAACAATCGGTCCACAAAGATAACTGTAAACTACAGAATACTGGACGATGGTCTGTATCAAAGAACATGAAAAAAGTAAGAAAGTGTATTCGTTAATAAAGGAAGTCAACAAGTTCAAAATAGAATTTCAAGTGGATGAAAAAATGTAGGTACAACATAATACACGTACTACATGCAAAACCCTTTAAAAAAAACGAATGCAAAAGCAAAATGCAATCGACCATATACGATTGCAAAATAACCATCTTCACGGTCACTATTCTGTTCGTACCAAACAAGCTGATGCAAACAAACCCCGCACCCATCAGTGGCTACTTAGTGCAGGGTTAAAAACTGAAACGGAAGGTTTTATTCTTGCATCACAGGATCCATACTTGCTAATTAGAAATTATCAAGCACACATACTGAAAAATTGTGTTAGCCCAAAATGCAGATTCTGTGATAAATATCCAGAAATAACTAATCAATTTGTGTCAGGTTGCAAAGTATTGGCACTCACTGAAAATAAAAGCCGGCATGACAGAGTGGGCCAATATCTGCATTGGAAAATCTGCAATTTGTACGGAAAGGAAACTGTAAGAAATTGATATGAACACCACCTAGACCCGGTTACAGAGATAGAACCCGTGACGATATTTTATGGGACATTACAATACACACAGGCAGAAAAAAAACAAAGCTAATCGCCCAGACACTGTAATCAAGGACCACAAACGCAAAATGTGCCTTCTTATTTACATGGCAGTCCCTGCAGATTTTAATGTATCTTTGAAGAACTTCAAAAAACTATCAAATGCAGTGATCTTGTGGCACATGATGACATCAACAATTCCAGCTGTAGTTGGAGCACTCGGATTGATTGAAAAAGATTCCGATAGACTCATTGAAGGAATTCCTGTTAGCCCATCCTTTAAAAAAATACCAACAATTGTACTCACAAGTACAGCTCAAACCTTACGAAGGACTTTATTTATGTAAAATATGTTTGATCTTAGAGATTTCATTGTTTTTTTTCATAAAAAAACTACTCAGTGGAAAATGTGATGATGCCATTTCTAGACCTTAGGTCTCTTATCGGGACCAGGAAAGAAATGAGTATCCACCAGAAATCAAAGGAAATCAAATAATAATAACAATAAACTCATTGAAGGCATTCCTGTAAGCCCATGACTTAAAGAAATACACATTTTTTTTCTCACAAGTACAGCCCATACCTTACGAAGGGCTTTATCTGTGTAAAATGTGTGTTTTATTTTGTTTTGTTTTTGTTTTTTCCCTGGTGGGGTAATTGCTCAGTGGAAAATGTCATGTTGCCATGTCTGGCCTTAGGTCTCTGGTCGGGACCCGGAAAGAAATGAGTACACACCAGAAATCAAAGGAAATAATACTAATAAATAAAATAAATAATAATTTCCAATTATTATTTATTTTATTTCAGTTATTATACATATTATGATTATTACATTTATTTGAAATTATATATGTATTGCTTATTATTCTTTCTTAAAAACAAATTTTCCGCAGCGGGTTTTCTGTATTCGTATTTGTTTTTGTACAACTAACTTGAAGATCGTTTGTCTTATACCTTATCTGTTTTTGCTTACCTAAAATTATATTTATCAACTTTGCATTTTCTATTCTTGTCCATTTTTAATGAATTGATAAATAGTTTAGGTGTTCGTCCTGTCAAAAAGACAGTATAAATAATTTTATTGTATGTCGAATAATAACTTCATAATCTCTGATTATTTAAGGCTTAAATCCCAATATATATTTTCAATTTTTGTTTCTGCTATCTGTTTCTAAAATAAACAAACTTTTCGGTATTAATGTTTGTTTATTTATGTATTAACTATATCTAAAATTCTCAAAATGTGTGTGTATGTGTGTGATCGGAAGTTGTTTATGCATTTCCACAGTTTTCATCCAATTTTGATTAAATTTTTTTGTTTGATAGATAATTCTTCAGTGCCGGTTTTGAGTTCAAATTGTTGGTGGCAATGGCTCTCCACTGCTTCCTGTCCATTATAAATCTCAGCAACGCGTTACTATCTGCTATCTGTTCTTGGATATATATCTTTCATAAAAACTTTAATAAAAATAAATAGTTACAATTATTACAATAATATTATTTATTATTATACAGTTCTCTTTTCAGGGTCACCCCCCCACACTTCAAATTGTTAACCCTCCATTTGGGGATGTGCCTCAGTTATTACTAATACTGATTTTCGGGTGGGCTAACTTTAAACTTAAACTGCTCCAATTGAATGTCAAAAATTCCCAGTAATGAAAGAGCCAGTCAAAGCCGGGTTATACTGCTGGATTTTTAATGTCTTGCTTTCAAGTGTTCTTTATTACCTAACGTTTTATATATTTAAAAAAACGTTTTAGCTTTTGTGTTTTGGGGGGAACTTCTAAAGCACGTAATGTATATAATGTTTATATACGTACATTATATATGTTCCAAAGGCTGGTATATCCGGGGAGGGGATAGTGGGGACAAACTCCTACTATCTATAAAATATTTCCGTCGCATGCGTCTCAAAAGTTCAGTTCCAAGGCGGAAAATGGATGAAGGCGGACAACTGTTGCCTCATAACCAGCTACTTCATGCAGATGGAGCTTGGCAGTCCAGGAAGGCAATCTATCTAGCGGAAGGAAAACCCTGATTTTAAACCTCCGCTACCTTGCAGTCATATCCAAACACTGAAAAGGCTATAGAAGTAAATCCAGACAGAAAACCCGGAGTGGAGTCCCTAAAGACTGTCAATCCTGAAAACTTTCTGGTAACTCCTTCAGCCAAGCCGGACCCAAATCTAATGCCCTGCATTCCTTTGGATCTTGTCGGTACGGCCGAAAGGGGCGGTGGGCATGGAGTCTGGGCAGCGCATGGTCTCCATATACCATCGCCCAGTCTAGGAGAAGGAAAACTCTTAATTCAGACCTGCTGCCCCCTTACAGGTCTTTCCTCTTTAACTTCTGAAAGGAGGTACGGAGTACCATCAACATTTCAGGTGTAAAAGGAACTGGAAATCCATTGCATTATTCTGCTTTGAATGTCATCATGATGAAACACAAATGTGAGATGGACGGGAGCGGTGACCACAGCATCGGCGCAAAATGCGCTAACTGTATATATGAATGGATGAGTGTACTTATTATTTCGCCTGATTCTCTTGACTTCAATATGTCATGTGAGTGTTAAATTCTCTAAGCTATCTTTCCTCGTTGTCTTATATATTTCAACTGCCCCTTTCTAATTAAAGTATACATTTCCTTGTAGTTCCTATTTCCTTATCACCGAAAGCACTACTGGCTGATCGGTCAATGAATGCCAAATGTTTCCTTATAGGGAAACGGCTATTATTTCCAATACTATTAACATTAAGTCTTCTTTGTTCCTCACATTTTATATCCATAGAATGATAGCATAAGTTGGTAGGGGAAATTAGAAGTCGTATACATATATAGGTTGGTTGGAAAATTATTAAGAACAAGTCCTTCAAACTATAACAAGTCCTCGAAGAAATAAAACTATATGTTCATCAATATCTTTCAGTAAAATACTTTAACAAAATGAAAAAATGTTTCCATGTAGTCATGCCAACGTTACAATATAAATAAATATCCTCTGTCGAGACAATAGCCTAATAGATTAAGGCGTTGGTTTGTGAATTCGGTGTCTTATTAACTCAATCCCTCGCCAGAGCAAAATGTGTATCTGAACTCACGGGGCAAAAAATAACTGAGCCGTACTAAACATGAACTAGACGAGATAATCCCAGACATGGTCAACGGAACAAGAATAATCTAGCCCCGCAGATTAAATAACGGCTTCAGTTCGAAATTTCCTGAAGGTTACGTGGATCGAAGGGCACCTGATGAAGGCCGGAAGGCACACGTGCCGAAACGTCATAATATTAGTAACAAAAATGAAAAATGGCATATAAATTATGCAAATTAAATGTCCATCTAAAAAGAAAAAAATGTATTGGGTATGGAGAATCTAATAATTTTATGGTGCGAAAAAAACAAACATTAACAAGCAATGGGTACGTTTATTTAGCACCCGATAGCACTCTCTTAAAAATATGTCAAACTTAAAATTAAGTCGGCAACTTCAGATCAAACAATCGAATAATATTTGGATTTAAAACTTTAGATCTGACGTGCTTTGACCTCTCGGCTACAGAGTGCGTCGGTGACCAAGCAAAGTTTAAATAGTGCCATTTAAGCAAAAATCTTTCTTCGACTCTCGAAACAGACATACACCCTTGTGCAAATTAATTGAAACAATCGTTTTAATTTCCTTTCTTTCACCATACGGTTAGTTTTAGACCCAATGGAATGACAGGGTGTAATCGATTTCTATTTTTTCCTCAGATTAGGTCATTTGCAGTGGTATGCAGTAACATGAATCTATTTTCGGGATGTATGATGAAATTTTTTTGGCCTTGAAAAATATTACGTCATACGTGATTACATCAGATTTTCATCACGCCTAGACACTATTGTCTCGACTGTCGATTAGTTGACCTAAGGCTATTGTCTTCGATGGACGTTACTCCAAGGATTACTACAAAAATTGTAACTCTGCACGAACACACTGACAAGACTTGCCAGTGAGCCAATCAATGTACTATAGACTGGCCCGGAAACTCTCCTGATTTAAATCCAATCGATAATCTGGGGTTAATCTACATGGAAGAACTTCGTGGAATGGGTATACGAAGTACTAACATGTGTACTGGATCATGTTTCATTGGAAAAATACAAGAAAAAGTAAATAATAACGGAATTATTAATTTTGTCTCATTTAATTTGCACAAGGGTGTATCTACTTAGGTTTCGCATCCTAAAGTAAACAAAGCAATTTGTAAAGAAAGGGGATGGATATTTTATTTATTATTGCGACAAATTTTTATTACTTAAACATTATTTTTAGTGGATACTCATATTAGAGTATACGCTCCCTTTATTTATTAAACAGTATATTTATTTTCGTCTATTGGCTGGAATCTTCGAGAGAATTATGGGTTCTCCGGCAGGATTCAAATAATAAGATTTCTCGAATATTCAGACAAGTAGACGAAAATAAATTAATATATTGTTTAATAAATAAACGGAGCGTCTACTCAAATACGAGCATCCACTAAAAATAACGTTTAAGTGATAAAAAGCTCTCGTATTCGTAAATAAAATCCATCCCCTTTACAAATTACTTTGTTCAAGTTAGAATACGAAACTGAGTAGCTATGTCTATTTCGAGAGTAAGATCTTTGTTAAAAGGCACTATTCAAACTTGGTTACCGACACATTTAAGACATTATAAAATATATCCCTTTTCAGCTTCCATAATTGTCTAAAACAACAGTATGAAAATTGGCTATATAAATATTTCTCTTATGATATTGAGCAATAAAAGAAGATTATTGATTTCTGTTTTAAAATGATTTCTTTTTATTATTCTAATGTACAAGCGTTTTTAACATCTCCACTAATATCAGTTGCGTTTTTATCAGCTGCAAAACCGCCTGATTCTCATCTTAGCAAACAGCAAGGATTTTAAAGTAAAATATCTCATTCTCGAGGCATCGACAACTTTTATTGTATTAAACGGTAGTAGGTTATTTAATCAATTTAGAATCTTCTGTTGCGTTCCTGAAACATCTGTTGTATATGCCATTGTTCACACAAATACAATTTCATATGAAATCAATAGACCGTGGTGCGTTGTTTTGTTTTACCATAAAGGAGATTTCTATATTTACGAATGCCATACAACACGTTCATATTGATCAGAGTCACTTTCCCTCATAAGAAGGTATGGTTCAATGGTTACAGAGCCCAACGGTGTTCGAAAGAGCATGAGTTCAGCGTGAAATACCTATGCTTGTCAAATAATCATTTTCGAAAAGTAAATGCAAAAATAGTCCGGAAAATATCCAACGGTTTAATATAAACGCATAGCCTTATTAGTACCTTACTAATATTAGTACCTTACTAATATTAGTACTTTATTCCTCTTTATCAGATTCATCCAATACAAAGCTCGACAGCTACCCAAGGTAGAGGTTTACCATTAAAAGGGGAATGAAGAATGAATGAAGATATGAATAAAAAAAAACTGACATTGTTTATGTATGTATGTCCGTCTTCTGGGAATTTCTTGACATAAAACCGAAAACAGTCTTCTCGTCGCGTGTAGAGATACCTCCACTTGAGCATAAACTTGAATTCATATAGCATTGCTTTTTTTTAATTGTAAAATTCATTCAATACAAGGCTCGAAAACCACTCAAGATAGAGTTTTCTGTAAAAATTGTAATAATAAATGACATATGTGTTATGAATGAAAGGAGGTGGTAGAAAGTGAGGATAAAGAGAATAGCTGACAATTCATCCTTGAAATGATTCAGATTGTATTTTCCGGGGTAGCACCCACACGGGAGTCTGTTTCACTGTTGTGTTGCTAGGTGTATGTTTATTTGTGTCAAATAAGGATGAACACACAATTCGAATCTTTATATATTTTATTTTCTATTGGATGACAATAGATGTCAAACATGACCAGTGATTATCGATAGACTGAAGATCGATACGCGACATGTAAGGATGCGTGACCGCCATCTTCAAATCCTTTTTTCTACTCTGTTGTCCTTGAGAGTTTCGATCTAGGAGCATAGCTTGGTTCCCTTTTAAAGAGCGAATTAGTTCCCTTGTTATAACATCCGTTATAACAATCACAATGTAGTAGTTCTTGGTGGCGAAACTGGGTGAAACTCTCTCTCTTTTAAATTCGGAACACGGAGGAAATCAAGGTGATTTTGACTCCCTGAATGTAGTGTGTTGGGTCATACTTGTAACGGTCTGAAGTGATGAAACTAAAGAATGGGGATCATTTGAAAATTTTCCAAGGAAAATAACAGGAGGCTTGTTATTGTATCTTTGGGCAGGAGGCTGAAGAGAAGAAAAAAAATCTTCTCACACATCCCTTGAGACTTTACGCACTTATCCCAGGATCCTTCCCACTTTTCAAAATAGTCTAAACTATCCTCTTTGGGTGACTCATCGCGTTCTCTTTAATTTCGTCCACGGAGTTTAAACGGCGATTTTATCTTTTCGAAAAGCTAGAAATCGCAAGGAGACAAAGAGGGAATGTAGTTGGACAGCGGGGTGTTGGTTGGATCTTAAAAAATATGTTTGTTTTTTTTTTTGGTTGGGAGAGGGGATGACACGTGAAAAATCATCTCCCATGGTAACTTTAAATGCGACGAACTCACAATACAAATGCTCACTCCAACTGTCTAACCCCGTTCACGTATGGCGATCAGGTCCAGTGTAATTGCCAAACAACAGCAAAGCCAGGAAAACAAAATGTTTAAAATGGCTGAAAAGATCGTATTAAAAGAAGGATTAAAAGAAGTAGAGGTTTATCCCTTGCTTCAGGTTTAGGATTGGGTTTCGAGAATCTTTCTAAAGTCTTTTCATTCTCTTTCACTCCCACTAACACTTTACGGCTTAGCGGAATTACCAAAAAATAGGTAAATAAAAAAATGTAATAAAATTTGCTGTTCAGACACTGCTCTGTTTAAATTTTAATTGTTCATACTTACTAATTTTAATAGAGTTCTTTTTATTTAGTATTTTTAACTGTGTTGTTGTTGATGAAGATGATATTTTTCACAAAGCTTCGACGATTTCTTCAATAGCCTTCTTCAAGGTGAATTTTAATCAGTGTCTCGCCTTTTCGTGGTTCGTAAAACTGTGATTAGAATTCTCGCCATATAGAGTATTGCTAATTTGTTCAGTTTTCGTTAATCTAGCTTTATATCAAGTTAACTTCGTCCCCAAAACAAGATGATATTAACCTGCTTGAAATATTCTAAGTTTGAAAAGTCGTACCTTTAGATTCTCCACATCTTTCTTCTAATTCGCTTTGTTCTTCTCTCTGCCTCCCTCTTTGTTGCCTCTCTCTCTCTCTCTCTCTCTCTCTCTCTCTCTCTCTCTCTATAAATATATATATATATATATATATATGTGTGTGTGTGTGTGCAAAGCTCTTCCGTAAAATGAATTGGAGCACTCCGGCTGATTGGCATTTGTTTACATTCGTATAAACAATACGCTAGATTTAGTTGTTTCTCTCTGTCGAATGAAGATAGCTCAGTGGTAAAAACTCTGACTCATCGGTTGGGTTTCGATCCCGGCTTGACATATTCGGATGTCTAGTCGCACTGAGGAGCTGTGATACAGCGAAACAGTACTTTCTGCGAATGACAGTAGAGTTCCAATTCCAGTCGAGTTCGTTATATTCACGGGCGTTCAGATATTCTTCTTCCTTCAGACAGTGAGTAAATAACAGGACAAATTGGGTCTTATAGCTTTGGGTGGCAACTGATCTAAGCGAAGGACAACACTAGGAGGGTCGTTTGGAAACCTCATGACATATTATGTATAATTTCTCTGTATTCGGCTTTTTCCAAATGTGTAGTTGGTTCTATACAAGCCTTCACCTCTATAATCAAAACATATTAGCTTCATCCACCGCAAGGAAAGTTAGTTTCCTATGTGACGCCAGAAAGATCCATCCTACAAATCTATAAATCAACCATTCGCCCTTGCATAGAATACCGCTGCCATATATGCTGGGGCCCCACTGTTCGCCTTAAGGTCCTCGACAAAAATCCAGAGACGGATATGCAATGTAATTGGCCCTGATCTGGCATCTCGTCTACAGTCGATCTTTCACAGACGTACCGTCGCCTCCCTCTGTCATTTTACAAATACTTTCACGGTAACTGCTCCGACGGGCTACTTTCGCTAGTTTCCAGACTTCATGAATTTAAACGTGCTACTAGGCTAGCATCATGGTCCCACCCTTACCCTGTCGAAACAGTAAAATGTAGCCGTCTCTTCTACTCCAATAGCTTCATGTCTCGCACATCCCGTTTGTGGAATTCTCTTCCTATTATTTGTTTCCCTGATAGCTATAATCCTCAACTATTCAAATGTAATGTCAATCCTCATCTCCAGATGCCTTGATCTATTCCCTGTCCTTCTCTTCATCCTTTCCTCCACTACGCGTCTTTACTCTCGCTCCCACTCCGTGTAACCCCTTGCGTGCTAGTGGCATCCCGCTTTGCTTGGGGTGAAATGCTTAAAAATATGTGTGGCTAATACTGATTGTTCGGCTCTAAGAACTGGATAGCGGTCTCATACGTTAAAAACGATGACAGTGACCAGTAGTATATATATATATATATATATATATATATATATATATATATATATATATATATATATATATATATATATATATATATGGGGTGGATCTATCAAAAATTTAGTTTCCATAAAAAAAATCGGTCGGCCATTATATTTCTAGAAGGTAAAACTCTTAAGGCAACCAGTTTTGGAACTGAATACATACAAATAAGAGATAGAGCAATAACAGCAACAAATAAAATTCAAATTACCTGTTGCTATTCGGAACAACATCCAATTTTACTATCAACACGCCAAACGAATAGATACCATATCCTCGAGACTCCTAATAGAACAGATAAGTTGAACATTTAATTTCACACACGTACACACGCACACACACACACACATATATATATATATATATATATATAGAGAGAGAGAGAGAGGGGGGGAGCGTCTGGTTAGCAAATTAAAATTACTGTTTTTAAACAACAAATTTCCAACGATTTCTCTCGAACGCTTACATCAGGACGATTGTATATATATATATGTGTGTGTGTGTGTCTGTGTGTGTGTGTGTGTCTGTGTGTGTTTCATTGAACGTGAAAGACAAGGAAAACGTAATCATCAGGCGTGATGATTGCCTCTAGAATGATACAGTCTGCCGCCTCTGAGTGTTGACTTCAATTTTCACTTTTATATTTACACACGCTCTATCTCTGATATTGAGCACTTTATACCATAAATACAGCACATCTTAAGACTATATTTATTCATATATATATATATATATATATATATATATATATATATATATATAGATAGATAGATAGATAGATAGATAGATAGATACAGTTTTAAAACTGTATATAAATTTAAATTTTGTACCTCTAAACATGTATATATATATATATATATATATATATATATATATATATATATATATATATATATATATATCTGTCAATAAGACCGTAACCTAATGATGAAAGAAGCATATTAAGCAATATTTATTTCTCAACATAATCTCATTTTTTTTTTTTTTTTGGCGATTGGCTTATCCTAAAGCTTAGTCATTAATATAAGAGAGAAATAAACAGACAGACAGACAAACAGATAAATAAATAAGGGTTGAAATAAAACTTTGAAAGACTCTGTGTGACCATACAAAGGTAACCTCGATCATGCTTTCCACCGACCAGCCAATGATTACCCTGCGCTGCAGCTTCATTCTCGTTCTTGTCGGTGTGCATCAAAAAAATGGGAAAGAACCCGCTGCATGTTCACAAGATAATGAAGATGAAATATACACACCACGTCGAGAAATAAGAGCACGAACCCTGTTTTGTTTCTTGTTTTGTTTTGTTGTTTTGTTGTTTTTTTTTGTTTTTTTTTTTTTGTTTATTTCAATAATCCAGGTAGCTGTTTTATTCAGGACTTCGCCTGTTCGTCTAGGTGTATAGGTAGGTAGGTAACACTTAGGACAACTTCTGATATATCGATCTCATATATGAGCTGTTACCCCGCCATCCACACATACCGACGTTTCGCTGGAAATACGAACGTGGCATTGGAATAACGCGAGAAAAATCCGTCTCCCGCTAAGGACGGATAAGAACTGACTTCTTCCTCCCTCATCCTATAGACAACCCATTCGGAAGTAATCATTATCCAGTTTGTTGTCACTTGATCTTCAAAAGCCCCCATCCACTCTCTTTACTCTTCCGTTCTCCTTTGGTTAAAGTAGATGCTACTTAGAATACGAATTAAAAGTAACATCCGCAAAGCTATAAAAGAAAAACACTTGAGATTGAGATATATTCACATCTCTACCAACTACAGAGGTCTCCCAAATATAGTGTCACATGAATGCAGGGCCTGCGCATACTAACCAGCGGTAGGGAGCCTGATTGGGGATCCCAGGCAATGTTTTGTGACCCTATCAGCATTTGATTTTTTTACTTTCATTTATATACGGCACAACTGACTATTCAATGATGCATTTTTTTTCCACGGATTTTGATCTCATTCTGAGTGCTTTTTTTCGTCCAAATCCGTGATATTATTTTCATATTAAGTCTAAAAAACACTATATAAAATTTGATATTTTTTACAACATAAATTTGAATGTGTTAAAATTATTCAACATTTTAACAAGAAAAATCTCAAGTTAATGTTCAAAATTGCTGCAAAACATTGTTGAATTATTTTAGATAGAATTATCGATTATGACAGGTCTCTAATTTGCATTTTGATACATTGTAGTTATTTTCAATTTTTCTAGTTGAATTGTTCACCCATATTGCATATGATCCATTATTGTGCATTATTAAGTTACAATAAAATTTATATTTTATATGAATACTACGTGATCAAAATTGAGATGTAGTAGAGTGGGGGGGTTATAGATTCAGGGTATTCACGATACCCTTGCACCGACACTTGCACCGACCCTCTATGTTTCCTATTGAAAACGAATAGTCAGTAATCAAATGTTAAGGACCAAGCGCCCTATTTTTATGACATTGTGCGAAACATAGCTCAGCTGAGTATAGGTTTACAGGTAAGTTTATCAAATTTGAGGTAGAGCATTATCAATAATAAATGTTTTTAAGTACAACGTCAAACCTCATTGGAGACTAATTCTGACAGATAACAAAAACGACTAAGGATTTGAGCAGGAAAGAAATGCATTATGTCGAATCGTGAATGTAAAAAAAGGGTGGTTTACAAGGTGGTTTATTTCTTTATCAATCGCTTTACAAAACGAGACATGCTTTTGATTCTTAATATTTTTAATGGATTTGTCGAAGTTCAGTTAAAGATCATATTTTTGGAACGTACAAGGACATTTTCTAGTTTGTTTCGTGTGCGTGTGTCTGTGTGTGCGCATGTGTGTGCGTGTACCTGTGTGAATGTGCGTGTACCTGTGTGAGTGTGAGTGTGCGTGTGGGTGTGTGTGTGCATGTCAGTGTGTATGTGCATGCGTGTGTGTTTGCACGCATCTAAATACAGTTATATACATATTCTTGTTACGGCTGAATGAAAATACTGATTTCTTTAACATTAAAATTTGGTCATTCCTCTGTGGTAACATAATGCTTAAGAAGGCTTTCCGCGATGAATCAACGTGCGATTCTTTGACAAAATTTGGATATCGATGCTCCAAATTGACTCCGGAAACTTGTCGAAATCAGTGTATTGGGAGCTTCAATATACTGAAAACACAAAAATGTTGAACGCCACCAAAGTGGCTGGCAATGCGAAAATGTGAAGATATGGGGATCCCGCGGATTGTCCTGAATTTATCGAACGATTTTGAATATTTCGACTGCTCAATTTTCATATCTTGGGCAGGGTTTGATAATGTCATGGGGTCCTTCACCTTACAATCTGTACCTTCCTGCTAAAAACATCAAACTAAGTACATTTACCAAAACAAATACTGTGGCGTGAGTATGTGAGAGAGAGGGAGAGAGGGAGAGAGGGAGTGATGGTAAAAGGGAGGGCAACGATAATATTAAAGAAAAAAGGCTATCATTCTAAGATAAGAACTTTTTTTTATATATTTTTATATGGATAGTGATATACGAGTGAAAGAAGGAGAGAACAAAATCTCTTAGAAAAAATCTCTAAGTTAGAGTTTTTACTTGCTGGTGGGAAAAATAATGCTTTCTTTCTTACTTCATAACTGCTACTGTTTAATCCACAATCTTATGTCACCACTGACTGGCTGTTAGTGTGGGTGTTCTCAAACTGGTTTGACGTTTAATGATTCCGTACTACAACTGCCCAAATATAAAAGATTGTTTTGAGAATTTCAGTTGATATAATTATTCTAACTTATTAGAGCGTATCATAACTTTTTTTAATATCGGAAATAAAGACGAGATACGAGTTTATATTTTGTCAAATGCTATCTCCTAACTTCATGCTGTGTTTCCAAGCAATCGAAGGCTTTATTAACCCAGAAGTTTGTTAGGAAATTAAATAAACCAAGTGATAAAATTTATATATATATATATATATATATATATATATATATATATATATATATATATATATATATATATATATATATATATATTCAACAATACATATTAAAAAATTAAAATCTTCAGACACACTGGGTTGTATATTAATGTTCTTTCGTTTTTATTATTTCATTTAGATTCTTCGACTAGTTTCGGCCAACATGGTCATCATCAGGAGAAAAAAAAATTCTGCTTGCTGGTAGCAGTGAACTACAGAAATGAATGACTTTTGTCTGTAGTTTTCATTTGTGTTTTTTTTTTTTTTATAAGATGAATTTTGGTCAGTCCTTGTGTTGGTCAAACAGTCTCTTTTAAGTTGTTATTTGAGATAAGAGCTGAATGAATTCATGCTGCTCTGAATTCCCTTGGTCATTTTGACAGTTTTATTGGTTCCTGGAAAGGGAATGTGTCTCTGTTGAGTGTGTGTCTGTTATTTGGTTCTTAGGGAGTGAGTGAGTATGATGTGTGTAAGCGTGTATATTACTATGGGTGTGTGTTATCATTTGGAGTGAGTATGATGTGTGTAAGTGTATATATTCGTCTGGGTGTGTATAAGTGTGAGGCTTCAACACCTCCGTAAGCATATCTGTCTTGTGTGGGTGAGAAATGTAGGTAGGTCCTGATTTGTGGGGTTATATATTAGTACTATCTATATTGTTAAATTTATGGTTAAGCCCGGCTGGATAGTACGTTTTTAAACGTCGTCTCCACTTATTTTCATGGGACTCTTAAATCTTTCTAATGTTATCTTCTCTGGACTTTTCTATTCTCTCAATTATAGTGAATTTGGCATGGGTTTTAAAATCATGTTTTTGTAAGCGGAAATGTTGTTCTACAAGTAATAATCTTTCATGGTGTGTCGACTTATATATATATATATATATATATATATATATATATATATGAGAAAACAACAAATATATTTTTATATTCCAAAACAATGTCAGAAAAATCTATGACAAAAGAAATCTTCGTGCGACGCGTTTTGTCATTTAGGACGTCATCAGAGTAAAGTAATGTTTAATATTTAACTTATTACGCATATGCATGAAGGAGAGAGACACTGAGATTAAAAATAAATGTCTAGGTGATTTCATTTAGCTTCTTTTGCTTTGTTTTATATATATATATATATATATATATATATATAATATATAATTTTTGTTATTAAACATCCCACATTGTTATAATAGAAGATCTACCAATACACACACACACACACACACACACACACATATATATATATATATATATATATATATATATATATATATATATATATATATATATATATATATATATATACAAATATAGGTAACTATACTCGTTTCGAAAAAACCTTCAATTTTTGATTTGCCAATAATCAAATCAATCTCGAGGGAAAAAAAGGTTTTAAAAAAAGAAAGAGCTAGAAACATGAAAGTCAGCAGAAAATAAATCGCACAGATACAGGTTTGAAGCCCAAAGAAAAAACCCCGACACGAGTAAACAACTAACGAAAGAGATCAATACAACCGTAGAGCAGACCTAGATAGACCTAGTGAGCCAGACAAACCTACCCAGGTTTCACCTAAGCGGATCCAGCATTCCCTGACGATCAGCTTAGGTGAAACCTGGGTAGGTTTGTCTGGCTCACTAGGTTTTTATATATATATATATATATATATATATATATATATATATATATAATGAGAGAAAGAACAGCTGGAATAAAAATTCACTGTTCTTAGCATTTACTTATTATTATTTAATTATTATCATTTAATTTATTATGCAAAGGAGTGCAAGATATTATTATTATATTTTTATTATGAGAGGTTATAATAAAATTAATTCTGATCTTATGCCCGCCTCTTTAACTTTTGTTTTTAAATTTCCTTAAAAATCATTTAATCACCAGTTACTTACCATCGTCTGAAGAAGTAAAATCAAAGTGTTGAAACATGAAAGCTTTTGTGCAGCGATTTCAAAATGTTTTTATTATAATCTCTTATAATAAAAATATTATATATATATATATATATATATATATATATATATATATATATATATATATATATATATATGTTTGTGTGTATATATATGTGCATATTTATATATATATAATTATATTAATATATATATATATATATGACTGTTTTTTGCGGATTAAAACGATATGAACACCATAGCTCAGAAGATTTATTTTAATTTATTAATATAATAGTAGCTGTTAGGTGCTTCCGTATGAGTTTTTGATGATAATATGCCGATTAAGGTTTTCGTACATATTCCATAAACTTTTGCTTGTCTATTGACCTTTGGACGTTTTATTTTTTCTGTTAATCCCAAATGTTGTTTATATCTGTGTTTTCAAAATGGAAAGTTAAAATTAAATATGTGATGAAAAGATTACAAGATGCAACAAAAACATAAGGAAAGTCGATGAATACATTAAAAACAACAATAATGAGGATACTTGTATACATACATTCCTTTTTCGAGCATGTCTTACGCTTCAAATTCAGTTTACTTCCTCCTTTCCTCCTTCATGCCTTCTCTCTCGCTTACCCACTTTATCCCCGTTTAATATAGGCTTCCCGGCGAGAAAGGCCGGGAATCGAGCAGATACCCCACTCTGATCCTAAGTAGAAAAGAGTAAAGTTCGTACATGCAAACAAACTGAATAATAGTCAAGATAAAAAAAAAAATATTTGTACAAGTTACGTTGGTACATAGATAAATATTTCACCTCCCTTTAATCTAAATAAAACGTTTGCGTATAACAAGGTTGTGATCGTGTGATCGTATTTATAAGTCGGCATCGATTGTACACTGTGAGACACGCCTGAAAAACAAAACCAAAAGAAACATTAAAAGGCGAGAAAAAGAAATAAAATACTTCTGAAAATCTTCCTACGGGCGACTCCATGGTGTGATGAGTTCACAACCGTTTATTTTACGAACAACAGGTATGGGGACGGGAGCTAACTACTAGGCTATAGGCCACGGTCGATTTTCGTTTCATTCCGTGGACATAAAATTTATATGAAAAAATTTTACTTGATTTCGGGAGTTTCGATGCCGTAGGGTCTAAATCTAAAAAGTTCTCCAGGTGAGAATTGCGCATTTTTTTATAAATTGCATTTTAATTTCAATATTTTATCGGTAAATTTGAGCATAAAAATCAAGTAAGGGAGGTAATAATAGAGTAAATACGACGTTTCTTAGGCTAGTAGTTATCTCCCTTAAATTCAAAAATTTTGAATTCCCCGAATATTTGTGCAATACATTTTGAATCAATTAATACGAATGAAAAAATTATTTCTTTTACTGAAATAACTCTTAAAAAAATTTGTGAATATGCAAATAAATGGAGCAACTTTGTCTGTCAACAAGGTAATGTTTCTCGTATGTTAAAACGTTTTTCAACTTTTAAAAACATTGGCGAAGTGAACAATCAAAGATTCGGAATGCACAAAAAATGCTATAGTCGATTCACAGACATCGCAAGGTAAGATTTTTTTTCTAATAAATAAATATACAGCATATACAACTATATTTTTCTGTCACAAAATCGTCTGTTGTGTCAATATATTTAACTGTCACTAGAGGTATGTGTATGTGTGTGCGCGTCTCTGCGCGCGTCTCTGCGCGCGTGTCTCTGCGCGTGTCTCTGCGCGTGTCTCTGCGCGCGTCTCTGCGCGCGTGTCTCTGCGCGTGTCTCTGCGCGCGTCTCTGCGCGCGTGTCTCTGCGCGTGTCTCTGCGCGTGTCTCTGCGTGTATGCATGTTTTTTACTGTATTTTTTTATTCTTACATTAATTAATTAGTTTAAGCATAATTAATTAATTTTTTTTTTTGAATAAACTCTAATGGCCACGAGTTTTGCATTTGTTTTAAAATAATTCTATGTAGAAATAAATGGCATTTAAAATTTCCTTAGCTATTACAATAATCTGCTATTTTTTTACATCTACAATATTTTTACAGCATTTTTTATGATTTAAATAAAGATTGTCAATGCTAGCTATGCTGGTGTGTTACAGGTTGGAAAAATTTGAGAAACGTAGCATTACAGAAATGAATTTAATATTCACTGACACTGCCCCATCAACCAGTAATGAAGAGCTTGAACCCAGTCAGAAAAGGTTGAGGAGCAGTAGTAATTTTAGTCAATCCACTTTTGGTAAAGATGATCAAACTACTCGCTGTTCCTCTGTTTTCCCAGCCAAATGCATCTTTTGCAAAAGACAAAGAAAAGATAAAAGAAACAAAATTGACGGAAGGCGCACCAAGGAACCCTTGCAACAATGTGAACTCATTGTAAATTTTTATTTGCTGCAAAGCTGAAACATGATGAAGATCATCTTTGTCAGCTACAGGATAAAGATCTTGTAGCTGCAGAGTTAAAATATCATCATACTTGGAAAATTAATTATACTAATTTCTTGAGATACAAAAAAAAAGATCAGTAGACATGAACAATGAAACAAAACACATTGCTGCATATGATATTTTCAAGAAAGATATTATAATGAAAAAAATCATTAAAAGAAATCAGGTCTTACGAATGTAATGTCCAAACTGTCTGAACTATGCAGAAACATCCTTAAATCAGAGGAAGGGACATCTATAGCGGCTAAAACTCAACATCTGAAGCAGCAGATTTTACATGATTTTCCACAGCTCACTTTCTTAAAACCAAGACAGAGGAATCCGTGAGGTGGTGTTATGTGAAAAAATAGTTCCTGACCTAATGGGAACAAGTGAAACTGATGATTCAGCAGATGACTCAGATGGTGATGATGATAATGATGATGAAGGAACCCAAGAACATGAAGCAACAGGTAAATATAAGACCTAAAATAATAATGTAAACTCTTTAACATTAGTTTTACTTCTAATCATTGATTAATTTATACCTAATATTAAATGATCTAATTGTGTGATGTTATCTGAACAGACTTTACTACCAAATGTTACCAGTGGAAAATATTTATATCACACTCATATATAAATTTTAGAACATAAAAATATTTAATAGTAATGAAGTATTTTTATTTCTGAATATTTGAAAAAGTTATTTAGTGATTTCTTTTACATTTTGTTTCAGATGGCGATGAAAACAATAGGTACAATTTGTATCATGCTAGCATGTATTTAAGAAATCAGATTATTTCTGTGGAATCACCAACATCTTGGCCTCCTAAGAGCAATAGTGCTATGAAGATAATTCCTGTAGAACTTTTTAATGTATTGGCATTGATGTGTGGTCTTTCTGATGAAGTTGAAATGAAGAATAGATTTATTACTGTGTCTGAGAAAGATAAGAGAAAGCTACTTGCCATAGCACAAGATATTCTGAACCTTTCTCACAGAGGAAACTTGTTTTTACCAAAGCATTATGCACTGGGAATGGCTGTTCGACACTGGACTGGTCAGTCAAAACTTATAGGCATTTTAAATGGGTTTAGGCACTCTATAAGCCACAGCACAACTCTAGAACTGGATACGGCTTTGGCTGAACAACAACTATCAAAAAGTAACATTCCAGAGGGTTTTAAAAAGAAAACTTTTACACATTTAGCCTGGGATAATAATGACTTTGGAGAAGAAACTCTGAGTGGTAAGGGAACAACCCATAATACAAATGGGATCATAGTGCAGCAGCTAACTTCTGATCACTTATCACATATTGAAGATGTCGCAATAGAAAAAGACCAGCCCCAAATGATCAGGAGTAAGAAGCGCAGTGTGATGCTAAATGAAGCGCCCATACCAGAATATTATGTGGCAAAAAGAGTAGGCCCTTTCCTACCTTTAGTTTCAATTGACAGCATTCAAAATGCTTTATTTAAATCATTTTGTGAGACCAAAACAAGCATTACTGATTTGGCTATGACCATGATCAATATGCACTGTGAAAGTGACAACCAAAACACTACTCCAATTCCAGGTTGGACAGGATTTAATATTCTTTTATTACAGGGTCAAATACCACCAAAAAGTAATATTGAATATTTGCTTGTGGTCAATGATAACCCAACTCAACTAAGTACTGTGAATGCAGTATTTTTTAAAAGTCTTGCTATTGCTGATGAGCTTGAAACTGAATGTATTGTATTAACATTTGATCTTGCATTTTATGCTAAAGCACAGCAAGTACGTTGGAATGATGCCATGTATATGCAAAAAATAGTTGTCAGACTTGGTGAGTTCCACACCTGCATGTCGTTTCTCAGTGTCATTGGAAAGCGCTTTGAAGATTCGGGGCTAGCTGATGTCCTACTTGAAGCTGGAACAGTGGCACAAGGATCACTACCTGGAGTCATGAAAGGCAGGCACTATAATCGACGTGTCAGAGTTATAAAAATTATGTCTGAAGCCTTAAGGAGGAAACTCCTATCTACTTTTATTGAAACACAAAGTGAAGAAGAAAAAGCTAAATTCATTGCATTGTCTAAAAATGTATATTATGCTTTTCCCAAAACACAATTCCAAGATCTCTGCACATCAAATGATTTTAAAGAGTTTGAAAGCAAACTATCCTTATTTATTCAAGAGAGATGCAGCCAATTTCCAACTTTTGCATTTGGGATGAGTTACTTGAATATGGCAGATTTGTTTTAAAATTTTATTCGTGCTACACGAACAGGAGATTGGTATTTTGCATATGACCATTTGAACTATGCTAGATATCTTCCTGTTTATATCTATGAGATGCTTGCTGTTCCAGATACCCACCCTGCAATAGCAAAGCATCTTGCTTCTGGGGATTTTGTAGTTCAGCAACAAAACCAGTACCCCTTTAGTCAGACGGCAATGGACCAGACGATTGAACAGACAATGAATAGAGACAGCAAGACCAGAGGTGAGCAGATTGGATTCTTAAATAATGCCAATGCTGTTCATCGTTGGATTTTATCTTTTAATCAACGTGGTCAAATCTCTAAAAACTGTACTGAAATGGCTGGAAAAGGAGAGGGCTGCCATAATAAAAAAGACCTGAGTAGTTCTCGATATCAAAAGGATGAAGCAGATATTCAGAGTGTCATGCAGACAATTGAGTCTATGCAAAATCCATTTGCATATTGTGAAAAAGAATTAATTAACATTGCATCTGGCCAAGTAGCATCTTCTGAAATTAAAGATGACATTTTGACAGCACATGAACAAGGCTGTAATATTTCTAATCAGTTTGTTTAACAATGACTAATTTTGAAAAATGTGGAGTTGAATGCACCATTAAAATCAATGAAGATAAAAACTTTTAGTGATCTTCAGAAAAAGCATTCACAACAAAAGAGCAAGAAGGAAGCAGATTGTTTGAAAGCAGATAAAGACCTTCTCACTAGGCTTCTTGTTGACCTGGAAGAAATTTTTTCACATTGCCTTTCAGAGTTCCCATCTAGCCTAAGTAACATTGATGGTTCTTTGCAGCGTACCAACAAAGCTGCATTATTTCATTATTTTTTTGTAAAGTTTCCTGATATGAAAATTAACAATATTCCAAAAAATGCAGCACTGATATTAGATGGAATGGCAGTAATACAACAGCTTGCAGACCAAGTTCCATCAAGGTTTGGTAAGCTAAGTATTTATGTTTTTAGATATGTAATCAAGCTTGCTTCTACTTATATGTCATCAAGAGTTGACTTTGTGATAAGTACAATCCATGGAATATTAAAGACTCTGAAAGAAGACGCCGTTTGATTACCCCATGCCACCTGTTACGTGCTCTGAATGAAAAACAGAAAACACCGGTACAATTTCGAAAATTCCTCATGTCTGGTGAAAATAAAGAATCCTTCATCTTATTTATGTTGATGCATTGGAAAAAATTGCCAGCAGAAGAATTTCATGGAAAAACTGTGATTGCTTCATTTAGCCAAGGATGTTTCATACTGTGTCCTCATTGTGACACAAATGAAGTAATCACAGAAACTTTACCAGAATTAACAACTCACCATGAAGAAACCGATAGCCTTCTTTTGCTTCATGCAAAGCATGCATCAACTGCTTTCCCTTCCATTATCATTAAGACTCCAGATACAGATGTTTTTCTTCTTTGCCTTGCTCATCAAAATGAATTAAGCTGTGATTTATATATGGCTACTAATACCAACCGATCATCTTGTTTGATCTCTATTAAATCAGTTGCAAAGAAATGTGGACCTGCTCTTTTAAGTGCCTTACTTTCTTTGCATGCATTCACTGCTGTGATACTGTTAGCTGCTTTAAGGGAAAGGGTAAAATAAAACCCTTTGAGTTAATGAAAGAAACAGAGGAATTTATTCAAACCTTCCCACTTTTAGGCTGCAACTGGTACCTGACAGATGATTTGTTCCAGCAACTAGAAAAATTTGTGTGCTGTCTATTTGGACAGAGAAATGTTTCTTCTGTAAATACTGCTCGTTTTAATATTTTTCATATGTCTGGAAAATTGGATAATACTCTACCACCTTGCCAAAATAGTTTACGATTACATGCAGAAAGGGCAAATTACCAGGCTTTAATTTGGCGACAATGTCTTCACCTTAATATTAATGCTCCTTCTGCAACAAATCATGGCTGGAAATGTGAAGATCAAAAACTCGTTGTTCATTGGAGCAGCCTTCCTAAAACTCAATCTACCTTGATGAACTTAGTAAAGTGTAACTGTAAGAAGAACAGCTGTAACTCCAGGCGTTGTTCTTGTGTTCGTCAAAGACTGCCTTGTACCGACCTTTGCCAGTGTATAGATTGTTTTAATGTACTTAAAAAAAATAATGAAGTGCAGCAGATTAATGAAATGGAAGATTCTGACTCCTCAGAAGGCGAATGATAAGATGAGCTTGCAGGATTAGAGGACAATCAATTATTTTTCAATTCCTTTTATAAATGTATTACTTGATAACAATTATTTCAACATAACTGAAAAACAACTCTTATTACAATATTTATATATATATATATAGTTAAAGTTAGTCTAAACATTAAGATTTCTACATCAGTCAATGTGTATGTGTGACAAAATTACATCAAAAAGTAAATGGCAGTCCAAAATGAAGAAAAGTCAATCACCAGAAGTATTTGAAAACAGTTCTTCCATCTATGATTTTTGGAAGGCACAAGATTTGGAAACATATATAAAGGTTTTTCATGTTTTTTTTATCAAATTAATGTACATTGCAATGTTTTACGAGGTTATTCGAATTTGAGAAACTCACACGACAATAGAAAGTAACGTTTTCATTGTTATGGCTTTATGCAAGTCATTTTATTTGCTGAAAATTCTTGGTTAAATAAATTAACACATAATATAAGAGCATAGATATATCAGCTTCTTGTTGATACACTTATATGTGCTAAAAAACTTATTTAAAGTTCATTTTACATGAAGTAAACCATGAAAATGGACGTTTTCCGTAAATGACACACCCTGTATTATCTCCCCTTTTCTGAAGCAGTGCGCACATTTAGCCTGGAGATCTCTTCAGATTTGAAATCAGCACGAAAAATACTCCTAGAAACACTTGAAATTTTCTAATACGAATAAAATGTCCACGAACTCAAAATCTAAGCCCTTTTTTGGCCTCTGGCCCATAGCCTATACGTCAACATACTGCTAAAAATCACGGGCACACACACGCGCGCACGGTACCGATTTGTCAACATTCTCACGCATCGCTCTTGTTTTTCTTTTCTGCACAATGTTTGAGGAAAAGTTGATGTTCACACCGGGCGACTGGTAACAGCTGTGACATTTTTAAAAATGTTTTTTACGATTTTTGGTCATTCTTTTTCTCAAACTTTCTTGTTAGGCGATACTTCGTATTGTCCAATCGACTAGTATGCGTCCACACACGCGTGTGCGCCATTCTCGCCCACCTGTTTCTCAATTTAGTTGACTTACCTTCGTCTAAGGTCTGCTTTTCAACACTTTCTCGTCTTCGGCTGTAAAGTGAATAATAATTACAAGGTGAGAGGAACGATCTTTGTTTTAATTAAGAAATCGAAAGAACTCACTGTTTAGTCTATGATTTACTTTACTTCGTTTCCCAGATTTTCGTGAATATTTACCAGAAAATGTTTGAATATCTTCTTTTGTTTTAATGTTGTGAGTTTATTTTTTGTAGATACGGACTTAGTCCCCACTAATCTATAAATAACAAATACGTGTTTAACCCTAGAACACTAACCATCAATTAAAGTTGCACCCCTACTAACCCTGGGTATATCATACCCGATTTTGAAAATATCAAAAAAAAATATTAAATATAATTCTTTATTTGAAATATTTTACATGCGGGCATTTCAAACTTTGCACTTTGAGTTAACATTAATAGGAAATGAAAAACATATTTAAGTATGAAAATCGGGTACTGAAAATTGTAATTAAAAATAGGACAATTTTTCGCTGGGTAATATATACCCATGGTTAGTGTTCTAGGGTTAATATATTCATATATATGTTGAGTTATTATTACCAGTTTTAAAGTTAGGTAAAGGGGAGAGTCAACTGTTTTGTGGTTCATAATTTAAAACGGTTTTAATTCTGTGCTCATTGCCTTTCGTATTCCTTTAGTGAGATGTAAGTTCTACTCAAGGAATTTCTTCCCACAAACCACTGCTTTGTGAAACCGACTCCCAACGGGATACTTCCCCGATCACTACAATCTTAACATGATTGAACCGTTGTCTTTCCCGCGTATGTCCTGGGTATGACGATAAACTACATCCGGCAGCAAAGCATCTGATCGGGAGGAGGGAGGAGAGCGTGAACCACCTCTTCATTGCTGTTGTTCCCAGGTCCATCTTGACCCGTGATGGTAGCACCTGTTAGGTTGCCAGCTATTGGTAAATAGTGACACCCCCACCCCAACCACCACCAAACTGAGGTCAAAGCACTGTGAAAGTATAAAAATACATTTTTTATAGGAAAAATACCAGCAATACATTTTTGGAAAAAACTACCAGCAATATATTTTTGTAAAGAAAATTACTAATTCTGCCAAGAAAATTAAATATTAGCATTAAATGACCCATAAGGAGTTGATGTGCCGTTAAACAAACATATCTTTTCCCACGTATCTGCATAAACTGTGTTTCTTAGTCTGTAACGCTCTACCTTAAGTGGTTCTTGGGTCTTGTAGAAGGTGAACATCATTTTAAATTCGGCATGATTACCAGTTTGAACAACGCCGGTACGCTGAAACCCTCAGTCACGATGACTTGGGACTTCGTGCTAGGACAAACGACTTGAGTCAACCCGTCGTATGGTATTCAGGCACTTTCAAAAGATGCCACAAGCTGGGATTGCAACTGACCGATAACGTCAAGAATTTACCTTCCCGACAAATCGACCAGGGTGAGATTTGAAGCAGTCTCTATAATTTCGGATAGCGAATGTTTTAACCACTCACTCATATATATATATATATATATATATATATATATATATATATATATATATATATATATATACGTTTATATACGCGCCTATGTACAAATATATATATACATAAATGTGTGTATGTGAGTTCGCGCACACGTATGTTTGTGTGTGTACGTATGTGTGTGTGTGTGTGTTTATGATTGTGATTCGCACAAAAAACTGACGGTCGCGGAGAACTCTTAGGAAAGCACATAAACACTAATATTTTTATATCCCACACACACGCAAGAGTGACGCGCATGCTCACGCGCGACACACGTGTGCGCACGCGCGTGTGTGTGTGTGTGCGCACGCGCGTGTGTGTGTGTGTGTGCGCACGCGCGTGTGTGTGTGTGTGCGCACGCGCGTGTGTGTGTGTGTGTGTGTTCATGAAGCCTTTATTAAAATCAATGTTATCACACCATCACATCAAACGTCTATTATCAAAAACAGTCACTTTATTTAAAATTAAATTTAAGCACTTATTTAAAATGTAAAAAAAAACTAGTAATTTCAAGTCAATAAATTTTGTATTTTTAAAAGTGTTTATAACAACGAAGAACATTTTAGAGTTAGTAATTTTAGTATAGCGTCACACACAGACACATATGTCGTCAGCTTTATTTTTTAAAATGTTCCGATTCACTTGTCAGCTTTTTTCTTTTAATATTTAAAAAATAAAATGAGTCTTTGAAAATGGCTAGTGTTAGTCAAAAGTATTTATATATGGGAAGTTTTATTTTCTAGTAGCAACCAAAAATTAAAAGATTATTAGAAATATTGCAAAACTAAATAAAACGATAATCCATGTCCTGTCAACCATGATGGCAAACTCATTAAGTTGACTATTTTCTACTTTTACATGTCCCTCTTGTCTTCAATAGGCCCTCTGAGTATCAAATTCTTCATGTCGTCTTTCCTCATTATGTATCCTAGAAATCTCTCTTTCTGATACTATTCATAAATGTCCTTTTTGTTTCAATATTCTCTAAAACCTCGTCGTTTGCCCACGTGTTCAGTTCAAGGTATTCTCAGTATCCTTCTGTAGAACAATATTCCTTTTGTCTCAAGTCTCTTTTCTCCATCTGTGATGAGATGCTTTAGCCTTCACTGCGATATAAGAGGACTGATATTATATAGCAGTTCAGTTCTCTCTTCTTTGATTTTAACAATTTTTCTTAATACCTTGCTTACCCTTTCGAAAGCACTTATTCTAACGTACCTTTGGAATTGTACCGGACCTGTTCAACCTATAAAGCGAGGTAGTTCTGAGAGAATTGGAAGTCCTAGAGGGATTCGGCATTGGGGGCCACAATCTTAACAACATAAGATACGCAGATGACACATTACTGATAGCAGACAAGGAAAATAAATTATAAAACCTCCTACAGAAGGTAGCGAAGGAGAGCGAGAAGAAGGGACTAAGCATATACTACAAGAAGACAGAATGCCTTGTCATCAGTATAAGAGTGTGCCCTAAATGCAATTTTCAGGTCGGGGACCCTAAAATAATGCAGGTGCGAAAATTCAAATATATGAGAAGTGTTTTGACAGAGGGTAGGTGCGACGCTGAAATCAGTAGACGCATTGGGGTGGCCAAAGACACATTCCAAAAGCTAAGCTGAGTATTACGAGACAGGAGGATTTCGTTGGTAACAAAGAAAAAATACCGAACTGCTACGTGACAACTGTCCCCCTTTACGGCAGCGAATGTTGGACGGTCTCCTCAAAGATGAAAAAGAATCTCGAGGCGATGGAAAATGTGGTTCTACAGAAGGATGCTAAAAATATCATGGACCGATCGTGTGAGCAACGATGAGGTCTTAGAGAGGATGGAAACAAGGAGCAAGCTTATACTTAACACCAGAAAGAGGCACGTAATGAGAAAGGAGAGCTTGGAAAATCTGATACTCACAGGTGGAATAGAGGAAAAGAGACACAAGGGAAAGCAACGCATGACATACCTGGCAGGCTTAAGCAAGTGGATGACAGAAAAGAGGCTGGGGGAAGTAGCAAAGGGACAAAACTTATTGAGAGCTACAAAGGATAGGGGGAAGTGGAGAGCCATGATCGCCTACGCCCTGAAGGGACAAGGCACATAAAAAGAAAGAAATAACACAAGCAACTGCAACATAACAGAAATATCTATTAATAGTCTGACTTGTATTGATCCGACTGGCTCATGATCAAGACACACTCAACAGAGCTTTACAGTTGGCAGATCAAAATGAAAGAAATGGCAATAAAACATTATTAATGGTTGACAATGCTTAATCTAATCAAAATTTATATATATGCAGCTGGTTCGGTGATGGCATGGCATTGTATAGGGGAGGTTTTTTAAATTGAAGACAGTGGTCAGAGCGGGGAGATCCCACTAATGTAATTCGACGTCGCATTTTCTGTTCTCTGTTAAAATACTTTCTAGATATTTTAATCGTCTTTCTTAATGAATGTCAGGGCCTCTAATTTGTATTTCGCATCTGAGGCCATTTCTTTTGCTGACAAGCATGCATTCTGTCTTCTTAGAGTGATGCTTACATTGATTAAAACAATAAATTTAACAGTCAGATTGAATACTGTTGCCATATCTGGTTTGATGTGTTTTCTGTACACCTCGAGATTCTTGACAAAATCCAAAGAATATAAAGAGAGTGAAAGTGAGGGAAAAAAAACTGAGTATAGGGAGGATTGAGGAAAGGGCAAAAGATGAACAGGGTTCAAGAAGATAGAAGATGGCGATTGACGTTGCATTTAAACTTCGAATTCCAGCCGAATCTATTACATTCACCTATTTGCTAATACCCTTGGAAAAGGTATGAATCCTCTTTTTCTCCACCCCTCAGCTATGGGTAAATAGCAGGACAGACGGGATGTTCACCTTTTGCCCTTTCCTCAATCCTCCCTATACTTAGTCTTTTCGCTCACTTTCACTTTCTTTATCCACCTGTGCACGAGTGCCATTCCTGCTTTGGTTGGCGTGAAATGATTAAAAAAAAAAACACAGGGAACTGTGCAAAACTGTTCAATTTAAAACTACTGAGTCAAAACATTTTGTGGAGACGGTAGCATGCTAAGCGTTGTCTGAACGAGTCAGATAATTAGTTTGTTTTGTTTACAAATGAAGATAAAATACCAATTAATGATACGATACGATACGCATCGTATAGAAATATGAATGCGCTCAGTAGACAGTTATATTAATGAGACATAATATTAGTTAATTTGGTCTCACGTCACGTCACGTCACTTCCACGAACGTGACATGGAACGTCTGGTTGTGGATAAAAGGTTCACAATTTACAAACATTTATCAAATAACAAAAATGGAATCTTAATTGATTTTCTCTGTCATCAATACCTTGGATACACTATACGAGTTATTAAAGATGACTATTAAAATGATTTCTCTGTTTCTAAAAAGAAGCCTTAGTTAAATAAATTGAATCATTTAAGACTGTTTTGAAATATAAGAGTAATTTTGTATTATTATAACAAAAGTAATAACAACATTTTCATCTTCTCTAGCAATTTTTAATTATTGCATTACTTTGATTTACTACGAATTTTCAATTATTGCCCGTTACAAGTTTGTAATGTAATCTTGCACTTGGAATATTAATTTTGACTAATGAAGGTAATAGAAGTTCCGAAACACACACACACGCACGCACACACACACACACACACACACACATATATATATATATATATATATATATATATATATATATATATATATATATATATATAAAATTAATGGATTTAATTTTTTAATCCGACATAATTGTATTGCTTCAAACGTTATTTTTAGTAGTTTTAGTGGATACTTTCAGTATTTGCTGGAGGATACATTATCTTTAATAAATTTCCTCAAGTTTGCATGCCAGTATACGAAATAAATGCTGTTTTAAATAAAACGGAACGTCTACTCAGAATACGTTTATCCACAAAAATAATGTTTGAAGTAATACACACACACACACACATATATATATATATATATATATATATATATATATATATATATATATATATATATATATATATATATATATATATACATACACACATATATATATGATGATCGGAAAAGCGTGAAATCCAGGGTCACAAACATATTCATACAACTGCAACTGGGTTTCACGCCTTTGCGATAATCATATCCATAGAACTGAATATGTTAGCGCTATCACCGATATTGAGCACTTTACAATAAGTATTGCGCATATAAAATAACACACACACACACACACACACACACACATATATATATATATATATATATATATATTATAATAATGGACCCTCTCGCCGGTTTGGGCGTATGAGGATCTGACAACTTAACCAATTGACTCAATTATAAATTTGTGCAATAATCTTAAGTGGCACTTAAGACCCGCAAGTCATTTGCAAAGAAGGCCGCATACGTAGTAATAGTGAGTATTGTGGGATGAGGTCACTGTTAGATTGGCTGACCTTTTAGATCTTGCTCTCGTTTCTTGAAGACAATTCAGACTAGCAGATTGAAAACTGCTGAGTCCACTAAAACACGTTTATCTCCACTCTACTCCTTCAAGCCTAAGCACCCGAGGGTGTTATGTATATTTATAGCTGACAAGTTGCTCTTCAGCTTGTCTTTGTATCTAAGCCATGTGCGCCTTACATTTCTGTAGCCCTGATTTTACTGGCTGTAAATTAGGATCATGGGTATCCTGTCATCAAACATTCTCAAGACATGACCAGTCTACCGCAACTAAGACTATATGAGGAAAGTGTCGATTCCTCCAATATTACACTTGTTAAACATGTCTACTTCGGATGTCCTGCCTTGAAGGCTAAATCCACGGATGGCATGCAGAGAGCTATTATGGAAAACATCCATCTGGCGTATATGATTCCTGTATGGAATCCATGACACTGGGCAGTACAAAAGGATCGCAAGGACAACAGCTCGTTAAAACCCAAATTTTTGTATTCAGTTGGATACCCTGCTCATCATCCATATATATATATATATATATATATATATATATATATATATATATGCCAGTCGAATCCATTACATTCACTTACGTGGGAAAGGTGTGAATCCTCTTTTTCTCCCTCCAGCTATGGGTAAATAGCAGGACAGACTGGGTTCTATAGCCTTGGATGGCAACTGGTCTAGGAGAAGGAAAACTCTGAATTCAAAACCTGCGGAGGGTCATTTGGGGACCTTGTGGCACGTAGTGCACCAGGTCTCTGTATTCGGGCCTTCAAAAAGTGTGGATGGTCCTGCACGAAACCTTCACCACTATAATCAAATCTCATGTGCTATACATGTGGGTTGAGGACCGCTTGTGAATTCTAAATTTCCATGAAACTCCAATATTGGAGCCGGCTGAACCCACCCCGGGTAAATGCCTTTACAAGAACAAGAAGATATATATATATATATATATATATATATATATATATGCAAAAGGTTTGGGGCATCCTTCATTTCTTTAAAGAATACCTTAAAATCAGATATGTTTATATTTTTTAAAGTAAAACATAAAATTTCAGTAACTATCGTGTATATGCTTTTATTTTGAAAAAAAAATATCACACAACATCATCATATTTCTGTTGATCCATAAAACGATCACGTTCCTTAAATACTGTTTTTCAGATTATTGGGATTCTTTTCAACATTTTTTTTTAAAAATAGCAAGCTCAAGCATTCTTCAAGCACTGAAAAAGTTCACTCTCACTCTTTAGGAATTCTCCCCGAACTCTCTAATCCAATTTATCCCATACTAATTCCATAGGAGAGAAGTAATAAGATTAAGGCAACTAATTCATGATTTCCAAAATTTTGTGTCTTTTTTTAACTCGAGGTAATTTTGAAATAATTTTGAGTATTTTGTATTGTTGTCTTGTTGAAAGGTGATTTTTCCAATTATATGTAAAATGATATCGTTGCAAAATCGAATGATATTGTTTCTTTTTGTTTTTTGGGTTTTTTTATGACCCCGTGACCTGAATCAAATCTCCTTTTGCTAATCTCAAAATGTTTACTGATAAGTCAATGGTGAAAACAATATAATGTTTCTCATACAAAATATTCATAATTTAGGAAAATGTATTGCAGACAGACTAATGAAATTTTGGTAGTAAGAGAAGCCTGGAAGAAACTAAAAAGTTAAAGCAAATGTGCTACAGTTGCTGGAATTTTATATTTTTTTTTTTAAACATCTCATTTTAATGTGTTTATGAAGAAAGTTTTTGCCTGTAGTATATATATATTCGGCTGATTGGCATTTGTTTACATTCGTAAAAACAATACGCTAGATTTAGCTATATAACTCTGCCGAGTGAAGATAGCTCAGTGGTAGAAGCTCCAACTGACCCTAAATCGGTTGGGATTCAATCCTGGCTTGAAGTATTCGAATATCTAGTCGCACTGAGAAGCTGTGATACAGCGAAACAGTACTGACTGTGAATCACACACACACACATATATATATCCTAAAATTTACTATATATATATATATATATATATATATATATATATATATATATATATATATATATATATATATATATATCCTACAATTTAATATATATATAGTCTGTCCTGTTATTTTATCCATAGCTTGGGGAGAAGAGATGGACTCATGCCTTAAGTCAAATCGACTTGAATTCGAACACGCTCAAACCCTCCGTCACGATGACTTGTGACTTCTTCGATCTTCTACTTTATGCGCCATGTCCGTTCAGGACGTAAGAGATCATGGCTCTCGACAACTTCCTTCGACAGCTCGTAATAAACTTTTTCTTGCTGTTATTTCTCCTAAACCCTGTTCTACTCAACCTCACTAAGTATGTGCTGTTTCCCTCTGTTTTCTTGCTCTCTATCTGTCCCGCGAGTATCAGATTTTCCAAGCAGTCCTTATGTGCTTCAGAAACCCCATAAGATGATGATAGCTCTCGATCCGCTAATTGAGTGTAGCTAATTCTATCACACACACACACACACACAGATAGATAGATAGATAGATAGATAGATAGATAGATAGATAGATAGATAGATATGAACAGAGTGTTCTCTTCTTGCTCGTGTAACGGCATTCACCAGTGGTGGGTTGAGCCGGCTCCAATATTGGAGTTTCATGGGAATTTGGAATTCACAAACGGTCCCCAAACCCACATGTACAGCACATGAGATTAGATTATAGTGGTGAAAGTTTCGTGCAGGACCATCCACACTTTTTTGCACCGAATGCCACAAGGTTCCCAAACGACCCTCCGCAGGTTTTGAATTCAGAGTTTTCCCTCTCATAGACCAGTTGCCATCCAAGGCTATAGAACCCAGTCTGTCCTGCTATTTACCCATAGCTGGAGGTATTATCACGTAAGTGAATGTAATGGATTCGACTGGAATTCGAACTCGTCTCTCCGATTCCTCAATCCAAGCCGCTATCCCTTACTATACCGTGTCTCCAGAATAGAGTGTGATTTTCTGGGCGAAAGACGAGTTCGATTTTTTAGCTTGATTTTTTTTTTATTATTTAGTCTGCATCAAGCCAACAGGAAATATCTCTTCATGCCACTTGAGTAAATCAATAACTCTGTAGCCTACTGATGAAAAAAAGCATTTATTTCACACAGCAGCTATTCTCCTTCTTTATCAGTGCACATAATTCATCAATGAATATTAATCACATTGCTTGAACATTACAAAGTGACATTTTCCTATCAGCTTTTAATTGATCTCAGGTTTTTATCAATTCCCGAACACACTGAAAAACAATGTTGATTTTGATCTGGATTCACTATGGGTATATGCTACTCCAGCCCCAGGGGTTCATTCCCCCAGAAAGTACCTCTCTCCTTTGGGAGACCGTTGGGATCATTACACAGAACATGAGACATCTCCAAGCATTGGTTTTTCAGGGTATTATCGATAAACTCACTCTAAAGCTCTACCTTGTGCCACGTTCATTTTCGACGTGGGCGCGCTAAAAAATCTCATTGAGTGCATGTTACGAGGTTAGATAATATTCAAAAGTTTTTGTCCATCTTGTGATATAGTAACACCCGTTGCAGTGCAGCATCCGTATCTAACATACAATGGCCTCAGAAAAGTTTTTAGCCAAAAGTAATAAACTACATCCAATTTCAAAATTTAATTGCGTAATCCCTATTCAACATAAATAAACAGTATTTGGAACTAATATAGAGTAGGTCCTCTATTTGCTAGTTTCATTGCCTGTATTCGATTTTTGAAGGATTTAATCAAGTTATCAACAATCATCTGATCCATATTTTGCCACTCCTTTAGCAATGTCTCTTTAAGGGTTGGCACTGGCGTGATTTTGGTTGGTTGCACGCTCTTGAAGTCTTCGATCAAGATGCTCCCAAAAGTGCTTTATTGGATTCATGTCAGGACTTTGGGCTACACATGGCAGTGACTTGATTCCTTGCGATTCCTTCCAGGCCTTTGCTACTTTGTTCGTATGACATGGCATTCCATCTTCTTGAAAAAAGTAGACATTCTTGTCAATCTGATAGGGTTTCAAATAGTGCGAGTTGTCTTTTCTCTAATATTTGACAGTATTTTAAACCATACAACCGCTCGTCCACAAAAATCAGCACAGATTTGCCTCCAAACCAGACAGCACCCCACACCATTACTCCAATCCTTCCATGTTTCATGGTCACCTGCAGACATTCAGTTTTCCAAGTCTCATTCTGATTTCTCCAAACATACACCAATCTCGAATTCGAATATTGGTAGAATTTACTTTCATCTGACGAAATTACAGACTGCCAAAATTCATAATCTTCGCCCTCTAATTCTCTTGCACAGTTCATACTCCTGTTCCTGTTAACCTCTGAAATCAAGGGCTTCTTTCTTGCAACACTTCTTTGATAGCCTAGCTCTTTCAGAGTCTTTTTCACCACATATGGCGACATTTCCATGCTGCTGACGACATCTTTGGCGCTCTGACGGTTTCTGATGACTTTTCCTGAACAATAGCCTTCTTCATTAAATTTCTTGACAATATTATTAACCGTTTAATGATTAATCTGGAAAACCTAGTAATTTCTTTATTTGACTTGCCACGCTGATGTCATCCTATTATTTGCCCTCGTTGAAATTTACTAATTTCCTTAATTCCAAGAACTTTCATTGCAAAATATAAGTCATCTATTGTTCATAGATGAGAGTAGCTTGATATCAACACGGTATCGTCTGAAAAAAAGAAGAGACATTGTTAAACAAGCCGAAATTGCTGTAATTAAGGGTGGCTAAAAACTTATCATAGGCCACTCTATTTTGCGATATTGTTCAGTCGTATGAAAGAGTCCAGTGAAAACAGGTGTCATGCCACGAAGACAGCCAAGTGCATATTTTGACTTCGATAACAGAAGTCAAATAAATATTCCTACATCCTTAGACTATAGGTTCTAGACGGCTTCAAAATACAAACACTCAGCAAATTTTAAAAAGAGCAGAGGCGAAGGAATTCGTTTGTGGATACGATGAAGATAAATGGAATTAGAAATTCGTTTGTGAATGTAATAATCACAGCTTCGCATCCACAAACGAATTCCTACAGCAACACCTCCTACATGTAGGGCCCTACCTTTACTCAATGTAGAAAATTTCTTTACTGATATGGCAGCTATACTATTTTAGGCCTAACCTGGCTCTTATAAAAGTAGGGGAGAGCGGTATAGGGAACCGACTATTGTTCCAGCGTCTTTAGCGATGCTTCATATATAAGACTCCACTTGAAGCCTGGGGTGAGCTTAGTTCCCAACAGGCGTTGATAGCAAGGAGTCTCCGTGAGAGGACGCACGTCCATTGCGATGGACAGAAATTCAGGGTGTTTGATGATGACGGAACGTTAGTGGTTTGTTTTTTAGACATATCTCACAGATATAATCTGATATACACCTGGTATATTTATCATTACTAGTCTTTGGAGAAGTTTACATCTTAACGTCCATTGAGTTTAGTTGAAGGTTATCCACTTGGCACATATTGATACATATTGAAAAGTAATTGTCATCTCTGATAATGGCTTATGTAAGCCGAAAGCTTAGATTGGATTTAAACATGTATCAATATGGAGATTTTTTTTTCGTCTTTCAATGATAATGTTATTAAGCTTATCAGACAATATAAAAGGAACTTACTTAAGATAAATAGACATAACTTGCCTATATTATTTAATGAAACATGGATCAATGAACATATATATATATATATATATATATATATATATATATATATATATATATATATATATATCATGATATGATATATATATATCATGATATATATATATATATATCATGATATATATATATATATATATATATATATATATATATATATATATATATATATATATATATCATGATATATTTCGACCAGCAAGTCTCATCAGACCGAAGATATAAATGGTATAAATTTATATCTTCGGTCTGATGAGACTTGCTGGTCGAAATATATCATGATTTATTACTGTATTTATGTGATGTGGTAAGCTTTTCTTTGATGTATATCATATTGCTTTGTATTCTTTACATTGAGCTCTCTATGGATCTATCTTTTTAATATTTTATATTAAAAAGAACCACTTGGATTACCCTTTCCACTTACGGATTTGACGTTTTTTGTCCCTTTTTTTAATTAAACAGTATTAATTACATTTACCGGCCTGAATGTTCGAGAAATTTCGTAGACAATATCTGTTTTTCCGATAGGAATCGAACCTGTAACCCCAATAGGAACCGTCATTTGATCTGATGTGCTGTTAGCCATTCAGCCACAAAGAAGTGTCTAGAAATTCGGACTTTGCTAACCAGACGCTTCTTTGTGACTGAATGGTTAACAGCATATACGATCAAATGAGGGTTCGATTCCTGTCGGAGAAGCACATATTTTCTACGAAATTTCTCGAACATTCAGGCCGGTAAATGTAATTAATACTGTTTGTAACAGTTTGTTTAAAAAACAGAGCATTTACTTAAATTGTATCTATTAAAATAATGTATAAACAGAATATATATATATATATATATATATATATATATATATATATATATATATATATATATATATATATATATATATATATATATGGTTCGATCTTCGGTAGTGGTTGCGCAGTGCTGATGAATTCCAAATATACTCCGTCCAGTGCATTCTGTTGAGGATTTTCTAGGCTCGATGAATTACGTAATAATTATTATTTCAAATCATCCTAATACATATATATATATATATATATATATATATATATATATATATATATATATATATATATATATATATATATATATATATATATATTAGTGGACTTCATGTCCATCTCGTCAGACTAATTTTACATCAATAAATGGAATTCAATCAATTCAGACACGCGAAATAAATTATTACCTGGCCTGATGGATTTTTAATGATTCAGTATTCATTATATTGCTCTGTTCTTACATTGAGCTCTTTTTAGATTTATATCCTCCTTGGAATTATCCCTACCAATCATCAATTGATATTATATATATATATATATATATATATATATATATATATATATATATATAATTTAAGAATATAATAGTTCAAAAGTAAAGCAGATATTTTCATATACTGCTAAATATTAAAAATATTAAAATAATATTAATATTAAAAATAGAGCATCGATATTATGATAAAGTTACTTAACTGTAAATATCAATTTTTGATGTTGTTTCCCTGACTTCGAAGTTTCGTGGAATTGATATTTACAATTAATTTTATAGATAGATAGATAGATAGATAGATAGATAGATAGATAGATAGATAGATAGATAGATAGATAGAAACTGTGTGATGAAGCCTGAATATTGCACTGAGACATAAAACAGGCAGTTACAAGTAGCATTAGGCATAAAATTACAAATAACACAACATCAATAAAATTTCGTCAAAATGAGTAACAAATATGCCAAATATATTTCATAAATTGAATTAAAATAAATTAAATGAAATCGACACCAGAACACGTGATGACGTGATTCTTTAAAAATATATGCTCACACCATTTTTCTGTATGACTAAACAAAATGTTTCGGCTAAAACACTTTAACCTTCTTCAGGAGGATGTTATTTTCTGTTTCTAAAATTAGCTACGAATTTTTTTTTTTCCTCCTCGTTTCTATGCTCTCACCATACTGTTTGTTAAATCTGGAATAAACACGCATGATCGGATATTTAAATTTTGATTTTTCCCAACTTTCTTCTTCTTTTATGTACTGTGTCTCTTCAGGACGTTGGCAATAATGTCTCTCCATATTTTCCTGTCCCTTGTAGTCCTTAATAACTTTTTTGCCATCTCTACCATATCCTGCTCCGTCATCCATTCACTTTCACCAGGTAGGTTGTTACCTTCAATCTATCCTGTGAGTATAAAATTTTCCAAGCCCTCCTTCCTCATTATGTGTACCAGAAACCTCAACTTCCTCCTCCTGATCTTAACTATATGTGTCCTCTTTGTTGCCATTGTCTTGAGAACTTCGTCGTTTCTCACATGTTCACACCTTAAATAAGTAACGAATGATATCACTTGTCTAAACAACTCTTGGAACGATAATGACTCTTTTTTAACAGTACAGAAGTTAGAAGAATAAGATAGGGAATCCCGTAAGAATTCATGTCAAACTTACAAATAGTTTCTTATGCAAAAATAATGAAGTCCGTTGTCTAATGATGAACTTCTGATCTGTTAATGACAGACCGTAATATTACCAGTACCACCTCTATTCACCTAATTTAAAACTTTTTGTTAATCGTTTCACCACTAGCACACAAGGGGTTACAGAGAGTTGGAGCTAGAGCAAATAGGAGTGATAGAGGAAAGGATGAAGAGAAGGTTACGGGATAGATCAAGGCATCTGGAGACGTCGATTGACATTACATTTGAACAGTTGGGGATTATAGCTATCAGGGAAACAGGAAAAGGGGAGAGAGTTCCACATGCGAGAGGTGTGATACATGAAGCTATTGGAGTAGAAGAGACGGTTACATTTAACAGTTTCGAAAGTGAAAGGGTGAGAGCGATATGCCAGCCTAGTTGAACTCTTAAATTCATGAAATTTGGGAACCAGCGAAAGCAGCTCCTCGGAGCAGTTACCATGAAAGTATTTGTAAAAATTCTATGGCTAATTTCCATCTCAATAAGTCGTCACGTGGTTATAATGTCTACCTATATCATTGGAACATCACGTCATAGATCCAAAACGTGATAAAAATACCCGACAAGCAAATGATCGATACGAAATATCGCCTGACCTATTTCTTTTCTTTCTCTCCCGAGATGCCGTCCTTTAAAAATCGATAAATTTAAAATAAATCAAACGAATCTAGAACACAAATTTCGTTTTATGATTCATTAAGTTATGGGGCAATTTTTTTTTTTTATTTGTTTTTGTTTGTATGTCTGTAGAATTTTCATTCTAACAGCGGCCATCACCTTCAGACATAATGTTACTGTTGCAGACGTAATTTTACTCTTAGCTTTTATCTAGAAATCCCGGCGTTATGATTCTGTCTCTGTGATAATTAAAGTTTCAGGCAACTGAGAAATATATTAGGTGATTGCAAAAGAGAACTATTTTCGTTGTTTTTTTGTTGTTGTTATTTTTGTTGTTGTTATTTTTGTTGTTTTTTTTTCTTTTTTTAAAAACGAGGGATTGAAACCATTTTTTCTTCTCCAGAGACCCATAAAACGCACTTACTAACTTTATATCTATCACTTGAATATTTACAGAAGCGAAGTAATTACATAGATAACGTTTCCCCATTCTATTGGATGGATGTCCAAACAGGCATAAATTTGCAAATATTAGTCTCACTACCACATAATTGAACAAATCACCTTGCACCTGTCAAAGTAGGTCTTCATAATCATAGTGAAAAGTTGTGCACCTAGCCTACCACCATAGTTTGGTTTATTTGGTTTGGTTTGTTTTACGGCATATCAACCTCAGTGGGTTGTTTAATGTCGACAAGATTTTTATTGCAGGTAATCTTCATTTTTTTCAAAAATGTATTGCTGGTAAAAAAAAATTCCATAAAAGTATTGCTGGTATTAAAACCTATTTTTATTCTTTCATAGTGTTTTGACCCCTTTTAGTGGGGGGTTAACTATTTGGCCATAGCTGGGACCCTGAAAGATGCTACCACCCCAGGTCAGGGCAGACCTGTGAATACCGGCAATTAAGAGATGGTTCCACGCTCCTCATAACCTCCTGAACAGAAGCCTTGCAGTTGGACGTTGTTTATCGTCTTACCCAGGACCACCTAGCACCATAAATGCCATCAAATACACTACCTTCTGATTTTAAAAATAACCCCCTGTGGAAAAGGAAAGAGTGGTAGAGTTCCTACAGACTAAGGCATTAGTTAAGTGGTGAGGTCTCCATGGCTGAAGCGGTTAAAACGATGTTCATGAAAGAATGGATTTGGATGTATGCTATGTTACGTCGAATGGTCCTTTATTTCCGGTTTCACGCTATTTGCTCGTGAGAACGTATGAATTCTTACCTTCGCTCTATCCAAAAGATATATTTACATTTCAAAAGTTAAGAATCATAATCTTTATTCACTAGAAGATTTAATAGATTTTTACGGATTTACTTCGAGAAACACTGTGATTACTTTGTAACAATACAGTGAGTCCCTCGTATTCGCGAGGATTAGAGACCAGAACCGCGTATACTTAGAATCCACAAATACTTATAAGTACTTATGTTGATTGTTAAAACCCCAGATGCCTTAAACTTTCATCCTAAATATTTTAAAAACATTTCAGACCATTTTTAAAACATTTTTAAAAAATTGTATTGGTGACTATATACTTAGCGTAAATTTTCTTTCATACATACAATAACCATTTTTAATTATGCATTGATCAATACAACCGTTGAAAATACTGTATAAAACCATGTTAACAAGACATAAAATATAAAGTTTAATAAAAAGAGAACTGTGATAATCCCCCCAGATTTAGTATAAACCACTTTTAAGAGCCTAGTCGCAGCCGCTAACAAAGAACAAAGTCTAAGACTAAGGCTTAGACTTTGTTCAAACAAAAGCAAAAACATGTGCAGTGCTTAGAGTCTAAGCACTGCACATGTTTTTGCTTTTGTTTGTTTTTTTTACGATGAAGATGTACAATTCTGCCAATTCTGTTATATGTTTAAGTCACTTAATAACAGGAAAATAATACAAGAATATTTTAAATATGTTCTAACGAAAAAAATACGCGAATCGAGGAAGTTCTCGGCGAATAATTTGTACATATGTTCTTCAGAAAAACACTAGAATATTCGGGGTTTCCGCGAATAACGAGTACATATGTTCTAAAGAAAAATCAGCGAATACTTGAAGCCGCAAATGCTGAAACGCGGATAGGCGGGGGATCACTGTATTTCGGGTACGATCAATATTTGAAGAATCCTGAACCTGTTTGAATTTCTGGGCTGAGGAGTTATCATTATATTTACAGTATTTACATGTGGATTATTATCCTCATCCTTGTTGTGATCATCAGAACGGCCGAAACCTTGTAATAGCAAGATGTGGGCAATAAATAAATCTGAAATTGTTATAACTTTATCATAATTCTATTTGTCTTGCGGCCATATCACGTTGAAAAACCAGTTCCGATCACTGATGTTAAGCAACGTAGAGGCTGTTAAGTTTATAGATGGGTGACCGCTTGGGAATACCAGCTGCTGTAAGCTTGGATGTGTAGATGGTGTAATGAATAATTGCTCGCAATTGTTAATCAGAGAACCGAGTTCCAATTCCAGTTGGGTTCGTTATATTCACTTACTCGCAAATACCCCTGGGAAATGTGTGAATCCACCTATTCTCCCCCAGATATGGGTTAATTGGTAAAACTTGTATCACTAAATTATTATTATCTCAAAAAATATTCTTACAATATAAAGTTATTTCCTAGCTTTAAATAACTTGTGAATGGTTGATAAGCCGTAAAAAACGAATGAAGCAACATATAAATCAATTTAAATTTATCTCAATTCAATTAAATTATCCTGAACATTCTAAGGTCTTTTAGTAAAAATCTATGTAGATGATACCACCTCCAATAGATAACCAGATCCTGGCAGCTGGCCTCTCGTCTGACCTGGTTCTAATATCCCAATAGGGGGAAAACTGGTTTGTATCTTTCATTACCTCCAAAACCAAACTAGTTGCTTATCATTCACCCAAGTGTCCCTGAATTCTTGCCAGTCACGATTATTGGTTACCCTCTCAAATGGGTACCTTGCTTTAAACGTCTAGTCGAACTCATGTTCACCTCAGACCTCAAATAGAATTCATGTATACGATCCATAGCTAAAAACAAAACTGAAAAAAATGGTCGGCCTCTTCTACCGCTTCAAAGAGTACCTGACTCTATCTTCTATGATTTATCTTTACAAAAGCCAGATAAGACCAGTCAGATCAAAAATGGAGCATTTCTACCATATCTGGTTTAGAGTTTCCCAATCTTCTCGTTTCAGCCTTAACAGATTTCAAAAACGTTTACGTGGCCTTGTAGGTGAAGAATTATTTTTCAACCCTTTCCCACCTATTGCCGCTACTCTACCGCTATTTCCTTGGCAAATGTTCTGAGGAACAACCTTCCATAGTTACACTAGTTTAAACCTTTACAGCTAAGTGCGAAACATCCTTATTCCTTTAGTATTCCATTAGTAAGGAAGAAGTTCGATTCGTCAGCTTGTTCCAAAGAGTCACTGCTTTGTGGAACCGACTCCTGAAAAGATTCATCTCCGATTTCTACGACCCTAATTTCTTCAAGTTCGGGTTCAACCGTTATCTATCCTTCATATCCTCATAGTTTAAAAGTCGTACGTTCATAAAATAACTCAACAAACCCATTCAGTAGCCCTCTATTTTGAGTGGTTCTTGAGCTTTAGGTTGAGAAAGCAATGGCATAAGAATTTTGATAACTGTTGTTAAAAAGATTTAGTTTGAATATTTTTGCTTTTTACATCGCAAATGTCCACGGTAGAAAATCTTTTCTAAACAAACAATAGGAATTTGTGAAGAGGTTGCTACCGGAAGTGCTGCCAATCGAATGCTCCGTATACCGGATACAGGGATTGTTGTCCGTGTGTCATCAAGGGAGAATACGAGCAGGTAGAAGCATAGAAAACATTTACTCACGATTTCTTACTTTTTCTGTGTGAATTTAGCCAACAGCGAACGAAACTGTACAATATTTAAACAGATGTTACGAAATGAGTGTGTCAGCCATGTACCACACCTTTATTGTTAGTTGGCCTTAACCTAAAAAGAAATACAAACAACTTTACTAACCTTCTATAATTTCTCAACAGAATACGTATATATATTTATTTATATATTATGAAATGGATTAAGTCAGACAATTATTTAATATAATTTCTGTTTCTACGTTATTTTAATAGATATTTGTTTAAGTAAATGCTCTGTTTTTTGTCCCTTTTTTTAATTAAACAGTATTAATTACATTTACCGGCCTGAATGTTCGAGAAATTTCGTAGACAATATCTGTTTCTCCAATAGGAATCGAACCTGTAACCCCAATAGGAACCGTCATTTAAATCTGATGTGCTGTTAACCATTCAGCCACAAGGAAGTGTCTAGAAATACGGGCTTTGCTAACCAGACGCTTCTTTGTGACTGAATGGTTAACAGCATATACGATCAAATGAGGGTTCGATTCCTGTCGGAGAAGCACATATTTTCTACGAAATTTCTCGAACATTCAGGCCGGTAAATGTAATTAATACTGTTTGTAACAGTTTGTTTAAAAAACAGAGCATTTACTTAAATTGTATCCATTAAAATAATGTATAAACAGAATATATATATATATATATACACACAGTGTAACCCGGATATAAGAGAGTTGTCGGGACCGGAGAAGAAGTCTATTATATCCGGGTTTGGTCTATTTTGTTTAGGTAAGTATGGTTCTAATTTGGGACCAGAGAAAATCTCTCTTATATCCGGGTTACAATATATATATATATATATATATATATATATATATATATATATATATATATATATATATATATATATATATATATATATATATATATATATATATATATATATATATATATATCGTGAGTACTTATCTTTGATTGACTAATATATTAGATAAGCAAAATTATTTGCTTATATAATTTCCATTTATTTTTACAATGATTTTACAAGCAGTCTCGTACTGCTAATTTCGCTGTTTGATTTCAATCAAAGAAAGAAAGAAAGAAAGACAGAAAGAAAGAAAACAAAATTCAAAAAAGGAAAGGCACTACAAGTTTAGAAATAAATTACAAATGATACAAATGGTGTAAAAGTGCCATTGCAGCTGTCTGAAGCAGGTTGACACAGACCACACACACGCGCACGCACACACACACACACGCACACGCACACACGGGCAGAGTACCTGAAATAGCAGCCAGGCACCACTTCTCAATTAGCGGCAACCTCGTTTAACGACCGTGTCGTTAAGTGAGCAATGACTGCATTACGAAGATTGATACTCTAGTGAATAAGCTTGAAAGAGACGTCAGACAATGTGAGACGGAAATCCGAAGATGAATAGTGAATAATGAAAGATGCCTGGTAAAAACTAAGCAAAATATCAAGAGATAGGAAAATTTCGTTCTAAACAAAAAAAGAGGAGTAAAACTCTATGCAGTATCAAATCTCTTTACATGGCAGTGAATGCTGGACAATCTCTCTTCACAAATGCAGAAGAGATTGGAGCAACAATCCTTCTATAGACAAATGTTACGAATGACGTAAACTGAAGTGTATGAGAAACGAGAAAGGTGTTTTTAAACTAATATTTCCCCAAAACAAGCCACTCAAGGTAGATGGTTAATGTATGAGCGTAAGCAAAGGAAAGAAGAGAAATGAATGGAGTTATGCTGGAAAGATAAGAGTTAACCTCAGACTTGAAGAGGTGAAGATTGTAGTGATTGGAAAAACATGCTGCCGAGAGTCTTTTCCACAAAGAAGCAGTTCTTGGGAAGATGCTGTCTGAATGAAACTTACTTCATACTATAAGAATACGAAAGACAAAGATAACGGTTAAGTTTAGACTTGAAAAGGTCAAAATTTTAGTGATTCGGAAAACATCCTACCAAGAGTATGTTTCACAAAGCAACAGTTCTTGGGAGGAAGCTGTCAAAGCAGTACTTACTTCTTACTAATGGAATACAAAAGGAAATGGAATGATTCACACATGTCATGGGTTCCATTTGTAGATGTCAGGGACGATTGGACTAATTTATGTAAATCGTCAGAACACATGCCATGGAAACAGCGATAAAAAAAATCTTGCGTTGTTTCGTCTATGGGAAAAGGATTGGAGAATGGAAAATAATAAAAATAAGACATAATGAGGAAAGTGAGTCCAGAGAATGTAACACTCACAGTACATACTGGAACCAAAAGAAGCGAGAGGAAACAAAGAGTAACCAACTTAATGAGGCTGTGATGGCAGAACAAGGACATAAATTAGTAATGTTTAATTACTGAGAGCAACAAAGAAAGTTGTGGAGAGCCATACATTCTGAAAGGACTTGGAATGTCGAAGAAGTAGTCTGTGAGCCTGCCATCATTTTTCCTTAAGTGTCTATTTTTATTCTTTTATCTTTTTAGCTAGTTACGTATTTGTTGTTGAATCGTTTCGATTATCAATATATTCTTCTTTTTTTTTTCTTTGTGTGCAATATGGCGTGTTTTGGCCAACTCCATTTACAAACATTTCACTTAGGCCAGCAACGTTTAAGAACAAAAAATCGTTCTCAAAACCGCATTTCATAATCTAAAAATAGTCGGGGATCTCTTTGATTCTAAAACACCAACTAGAATTATACGACATCAAAAAGATCTTTCTACTTTACGCTTCAATCAGTTTATTTATTTGTTTATTTTTTTAAGTAATCAATGCGGTCATGAATAAACAAAAGAAAAAACAAAATGGAGACTGGGATCATTCACACACCTACGTATCTACGTGTTTTCTATGCTTTATGAAAATCACATATATGAGGAACATTTCAGAAAAGGTGTCTAAAGTCTTTGTCAAAGTTAGTATACTTCATTTTGGTGGTTCCTTTGTTGTCAATTGTGTCACCTTTTCTAATGCCAATGACGAATTTGAGTCCAAAGTTGACGGCATCAATTTCTGTTTTTGATAAGTTTCGTGATGGATACATTTTGTATAAGATCTTAACATCCTATGTGCTTCCATTTATATGCATAATGATTTTAATTTGGGATGTAGATTATCGACCTGCTTATGTTTTATGCTGTAGATAGTTCAACGTAAATGGTTCGACTCTGGTTTTGAAAAAATGTTATTTTGTCGAAGTTTCATGATTTGTCGAAAGTTGTTGTTTGTGTTTTTTTATTCTCCCTGAGCTTTTCTACAGTGGATTTACGGTACTGGTGAAGATATCCGGAGAATATACGGTTTAATGTACTTCGCATTTTGGGTAGTATTTTTGTTGTTTTTTTTTTCATTCCGACTGGAAGACGCCAACCTAGCAAACAGACATTAACATCTAATGAATACCATTCCTTATATAAATACATTTCTTTTAGCCAGCCACGACTATTAGTTTCATGCTCGCTATAGTTCGCAATCAATGAAACCAATAGTCGTGGTCGGCAAAGAGAAACACACATACGCACACGTACATATTAGTATTTCAATATAATCTCCTTCCTTGTTACTACACTTGATACAGCGCTTCTCCATTAAGCACTGACCTCCAACATTATAAAGTGAAAATCTCAGATCAAAATCCAGCTAATAACTTTGTCTTACCGATTCAACCTTTCATCCATCGATTTTATATTTACCGACCCAACCTTTCATGCATGAATTTTATATTTTAATTCCAGTAGACTTTATTAAAAACCACAGACAACGTTTGAATAAATATTTGTTTTTGCGGTTTTCTCTTGTTTTTCATACAAGATAACGGATATTTGATTCTTGAGTGTATAAAATATAATATTCAAGTTTTAACCATCATTGTCATTTTCAAGAACGAGTTCTATTATTGTTTTCAGAGACAAATAAAGGTTAATGCATTTATTTTTCAATCATGGCAGTTGGTGTCTAAATCGTATTTGGATCATGTTGACATGTGTAAAAGTTCTTGCGGTATTATAAAGATAGAAACTGTTCATAAGTTCTGCATTTTTGAGCACTTTCGGCTATACTTTTAGCCATTATCAAGGATGATTTTATTTTTACTTTTTACTTGTATGGTTTGTGTGTATGTTTCTAGAGTTATAGAGATGTATTATTTTCCGAACACGGTACATTGTGGCCGTGTTCGTAGTTAATATTGTTGACTGTTGGCTTTTTCATTTTTATTAGTAAAGCTCTCATTATTTTTTTAATCTTTTTTACATGTGGATGAGGTTATTATGCTTGTATTTTCTACTAGTATGTTTCGTATGGAGTCTGATAAGTTTATGTGTGTGTTTAAATGGGCTCTGATGGCGCTGTGGTCGGATAGGTGCAACGTAAGGCGTCTAGATAAGCATGTAGTAGTGTGACTGGTGTAATTATTTATGAGTTCGGTTTGATCAGGAACACATATATATCATTATCTTCTAACATATATATAATATTTACATTGGATCTCTGCAGAAGAATTTAAACAGAGAAACACATAGACACTCATTTACTAACCTAAAATTAAAACACCAAAAAACTTTCGAAAACATTTTGGGAATCGAGTGAAAAGGGCTTGAATCCCCAAATAAATTTTAGGTTTCACAAACACCCCCAGTAGTTTTAGAGATAGGTGCATGCTATGCTTGGAGGAGAAAATTAAGATAATAAAATACAAAAATCAATGCAAACTATTAAATTAACGGAAAGAGTTAATTACGAAATGTAGACATAGGAACAGATTCAAAATTACATAAGAATATATGTATATGTATGTATGGATGGGGGCGTGTATGTGCGTATGGTTACTTATATATATGTATTTGGGTAGACATAAGTGTATGTATGTGTAAACGCACAAACACGTGTATGTGGATACATGTGTGTTGGATAGCATGATCTATTCCATTAAATGTCCCGGTATTACCCATAATTTATGAATCCATCAGTCAACTGATTTACCTAAATTTAATTTGTCCTAATGTTAAATCTCCTATAATTTATTAATAACATTAAACCCTTATGGTCTAAATACTATTTGGTGTAAATCCCCGGAAAAAACAGACTTTTTGCTAGCATACGGGGTGCACATTAGTAGTAACCGAAATTTAGTTGAAATTAATTACAGACAACGAAAGGCTCTAGCCATAAATAAACTCCAACCCTAGATTACTTCACTCGTAATGAGATAACTCAGGCCAGCCCCCAGTCACAATCACAAGCCCCTTATCATGAAGAAGGCGTCTGTTGGAGAGGAACTGATAATGAAAATAAATTATAATCCCTCCTTTACAGAAAGCACTTAAGAGCTGAAGACGGCTGAGTTCAAGTCAACCAGAAATAGACTATTCATATGCTGAGGTAATTTCGTCATATTAATATTATTATATATATATATATATATATATATATATATATATATATATATATATATATATATATATATATATATATATATAGTAAGACAAATTGTAAAAAAAAAAGTTTTTGTGACGCGTTTCATTCGTTTGGATTTCATCAGATGAAACGTGTCACAAAAACGTTTTTCCAATTTGTCATACTATTTTTCTAAATACTGTTTGTTGATATATAAAATTACAGAAAATTATAATATATATATATGTCTATATATATATCTATCTATTAGGCTGGTGCAAAAATAATGACGTAATAAAGTCGTTTTTTGACGTATTTTTAACGTCAAAAAACGACATTATTACGTCATTATTTTTGCACCACCCTAATATATATATATATATATATATATATATATATATATATATATATATATATATATGAGTTAAAGACTAAATGCAGATCAAATATGGATTGGAATCCGCCAGGATGATAAAATATACGTTTCCTCTTTGTCCTTTATTTTATCACCGCCGCATACACACAAACAACACACAAATATAAATATATATATATATATATATATATATATATATATATATATATATATATATATATATATATTAGAAGAAAATGATATATGATTTTTATATACTAGAACAAAGTTAGGAAAATTAATGACAAAGTGGAAAACGTTTTAATTGAACTAAAGATCTTCTGTTATCATAATGTAGGATAGTTAATAAGAAAAGTAATAAGATCTTAAACAAAAATAAAAAAACTAAACGAAATTGGCTAGATTCTATACCCAAACATATTTTTTTAAATTTCAAAGAATAATATTTCGACGTCCCCTCTCCTTCGTGCGAATGTGTAGTTGCACCAACGTAAAAAAAATAGTAATGATAGATAGATAGATAGATAGATAGATAGATAGATAGATAGATAGATAGAAAAGATAACTGATTAAGTTGAAGGTTGCTTGATTGATGTTTAGTGGGTAGCAAATACAGTAACAAAAGATCAGATGGAAGGTGATACAAAATCGAGGTTTTCTATGGTATATATAACATGACAGAGAATAGCACAGTCTCTGTCGTCTTTTTTCCTACATTAGACGTGCAATGGATTTTTATTACAATTATTATGTATGTAAAATTTTAATACTAACTGAAACTCAATACCTTTGTGTAACAATTTAAAAAAAATGATTGCTTGCGGGTATATTTCATTTTACCGAGAATTTCATAACAATATTCATGTTGATTGAAATTCAGATAAAATAAATGAATTTGAAAAGATACACAGCTGTTTTTTTTTGTTTTTGTTTTTTTTTTTTCTCATTTGACACTCGAGAATTGAAATTAGTTGGACAAGCCGCCTTCCCCTTCATCTATATGTCAGTTTATTTGTTTGCTTCAAGCATATTCATTTTGTGACATATTGTGAATGATGTTTAAATACTAAAATTTCCATTTATAATAAAGTCTTTAAAAATCGGTGGAAATGAAATGATTCCGTTAAAGAATTGGATGTGAAAAACTTCTTTTGTTCGAAAGTGTTTTAATCCAATCGAACGCTTGTTCACTAACTCTCCAGTCATTTCCTATTCGCCATTTGTAAATTAGAGGCAATCTCCCCTTTTTTTTTTAACACCTGATGACGGCTGTAGAATAAACCGGCCGAAACGCTGTGATAGCAACAAATAAGAACAAGTAGGTAGTCTGAATAAGTCTTCGATTGATAATGATTCATCTGAAAACGACAAATCAGGTATTATTGTTTATTCTGATTTTTATTATCAGTTTAATGTATTAAGTTGAGCCATAAATAATTTCCGCTTGTGTTGATCAACTTTATTCTTTAAAAACTACATTAGAATTACATTTTATTCAATTACATTTTATTCAATTACATTTTATTCAATTATATATTCACCCTTAACCGCAATTATTTATTGCCACCTATCCGGCAGATCTTTGATACATTTTGAGTGAAATTTTGCAAGTTTTCACGAGAAAAAGTCTTTGATGAATTTTTTTAATCTGGTTTACATGAAAGAAATTTTTCCCAATCAAAGTGCTTTGTAACGATCGATTGGTTGGTGCAATATCAGTTAAATATGGCAGATGAGGGTCGAGCAGACCAACCAAGATCCCAATTTTTTTCCTTTGTTTTCCGTTTTGTATATGACCTTTCATTGCCATGGAGGTGTACAATGTTTTTGTTGTTGACAGGCGCACGGATTATCAACCGAAACTTTTACAGACACGTTGCAGCTGCTGGGTGTATAAATGTGCATTTAGTGTAGTATTTAGTTTTCGTCAGATGATTAAAGCAAGGTTGACAATCTAATATTTTGAGATCTTTTTTGATGCCCTACTCATGTAAAATTGTGCTGATCTCATGTTTGTCTAATCAGCCAAACAAGGCCCAATCCACCGTGAAGGGAACTGGTTGATTTTGTCTGAAATGACGATGATTGGGCAATACTACTGTACTTTTTTTTTAATTGACTTTTGTATGGCTTTGAATATGACTACCACAACTAAATATTAAGTTTAGTCATAAATAATTTCCATTTTTTTTGTTTATCAAATTTATTCTTCCAAAAATAAAGTATGATTACATTTTATTCAATTATGCATTAACCTTTATTTGCAATGATTTGTTGTCACTTATCAAGCAGCTTTTTGATAGCATTTGAGTAAAATTTTGCAACTTTTGATGGGAAAAATTTACAATGAATTCAGTTTCTTCACCGGCACTTCCATTGCTTGTGAAACTCTCTTCTGGCTTCTTGCTTTCTTATCAACTACGATCTTCCAAAATCAATTGCCATTTCCTGTCCTCTTCATTCTTGTCATTTTATTATTATTTTCTGTTTTATTTTCAATAACTCCTTGTATCCTGAAGGCTTTTATTGACTTGCTTGGAGTAAAATGATTAAAAAAAAAAACATTCAAGAGATTTCATAAGGAAAAATGTGCTCTCAGAACCTGTGTTTCCCTTTGTAGTGAAAACCGCTCTCTGGTCCAACGTGTTTTAGACCGCTTGACCAGATCAGATGATGATTTCCCTTCGCTATTTTACCCAGAGCTGCAGCAGAACTAATAGATTCATATGTTTCTAAGGGTATTAATGTATAGTGGGCACTCAGCTAGCCTCAGAGTTTGCGGTCACATCACGTTGAAACACTGGTTCACGTACGATCACCGAAATTAAGTAACATCAAGTCTGGTCAGTACCTAAATGTAAGCTTGGATGTGTGAGTGGTGTAACGCGTAATAGCAGGTATTGTTAATTGGAGAGCCGAGTTACAATTCCAGTTGTGTTCCTTATATTCACTTATGCGCAAATACCTCTTCTTTTCCCCCAGCTATGGATTAATTAGTTAGACTTGTAACAATAAAAATATTATTATCTTCAAAAAATATTCTTCCGCTCTAAAAATACTTTCTGGCTTTAAAATTTGGGCCTGTAATATATATGTGTATTTGATAATATAAAAAATGATTTATTTTTTACATCTTACAGGAAGAAAGTGCGACGAGAAACAAGACCTTAAACCAAAATAATCAAGACAGAAATGTTTGCCCGGGAAATTTTGATCGGAAGTCAAGGGATTTAGAACCCAGGTAATTTACTTTTGTCCTCAATATCACACCAAGAAGAAGTGTTGCACTGTCGAATAGGGTTTGACAAATACCAAACATTGAGCGTTGGAGCGGAGTGGTGCTGCAACTTGTTGCGGCCGAGGTTGTTAACTTAAAAAAAAGAAATAATTCAACACGTACAGGACTTTTACATATATTTATATAGATAACAATATGGCTCAAAAAAAAGAAGAGAAAGATGGAATTATATTTATGTATATATCAAAAAAGAAGAAAAACATTAATCCCCTTGGTTGAACTCTGTCTGTGTGTTTGTGTGTGTGTGTGTGTGTGTGTGAACGCGCGTGCGTGTGTGTGTGTGAACGCGCGCGCGTGTGTGTGTGTACGCGTGTGTGTGTGGCTAAGTGGCTGTGTGAAAATAAGAAGTCGGCATGCTCATGGGAAAAAATCATCCTACGAAAAGTTATCGACATATCTTTTACAAACCGCACCCTGTGACTGTATAAGTAAAAAATAATGTTTATGTCTCGTTTTTATACAGTTCTGTTAACAACGCTACCTAGCGAGATTAAGTGAAGTACTTGGCAGACAAGTCAGGCCAGTCACACTGCATTATTATTGTAGTGAATTAGATTCTGATTAAGAGCTTCACGCATGTGTCCGCGGGGACCCAACTAATCTCTGAAATAGCGAGGTTTCAAATTTACCATATATTTTTGATCATACCGTAGTGTTCTACACATTGTATCTTCTGAAAGTTTTCGAGTAACTCTCCCCGGGATTATAATCGATAATTGATATTCGGCAAACTTGAGGCTTTATTTCAAAGACCTAGTGGCCACGTTTAAATGCAGAACCCAGTTTAAGAAAGTATAATCAGATATTGTTCCATTTATTTCCATTTTACGAGTTCTACAAAAGGTTTAATTCACTCGAATAATTACATATAGGATGACACAGCAAATGCTAAAAGCATATAAAGAAATTCATAGTAAATCATTTTCCTATAGGAATGCATTATAATTATTTATTAAACAAATACTTTAAAACTTTCACTCACTCGAATGATTACATATACAGTGACCCAATAAATACTAAGAGTATATATGGAAATCCATTAGGAATTATTTTCCAATAAGAATTATTTATTAAAGTCATACATCAAATTTTCATTCATTCTAATGATTACATATCGACAGTTTTGAAGCAATTTGACAAATGGAAAACGTTTTATTGAAACTTGATTTGGTTACGCTTTTCACCTTTCTAGGTTTCATCAGATTCAAAAACGAAAGAAAGAAATGCGTGTATGTTGAACTGTTACGTGACATCTGCCCTTCTTTACGTCAGCGAATGTTGAACGATTTCCTCAAAGATGAGGAAGAGACTCGAGGCGACGATGTGGTTCTACAGAAGGATGCTAAGAATATCATGGACCGAGCGTATGAGCAAAGATGAGATCTTAGAGAGGATGCAAACAAGGAGGAGGCTTACATTTAACATCAGGAAGAGGCAGCTGAAGTTCCTGGGATACATAATGAGTAAGGAGGGCCTGGAGAATCGGATACTCACGGGTCAAATAGAGGGAAAGCGAGACACGGGACAACAATGCATGACATATCTAGCGGGCTTAAGCAAGTGGTTGACAGACAGAACTTGGTCTGGAGGAGGTGGAAGGAGGAAGAAACTTGTTGAGAGCTGCAAGGGATAGAGGCAGGTGGAGAGCTATAATCACCTACGTCCTGAAAGGACATCACACATAAAAAGAAAAAAGTATTATGCACATATTTCGTTTTTACGTTTTTTTTTTTTTTTTGGTGGGGGGTGGGGATCTGATGAGGCCTAGAAAAGCGAAATGCGTAATCAAATCTGGTTTCAGTGAAATGTTATCATTTGTCAAATTTCTTAAAAACTCTCCGGACTCTATATCCTATTTGAAACACATATAATCATAGCAACTTCTGGTTGTAGGAAAAAAATGAAACAATAATCCTGATTGTATTTCCATTCTGACGACATTTGAACCTGGGTATGATAACAAGTTTCCGGATTTTCTAATTATCGTCAACTGATTTTCCCGCTTCTCCACTTATCCAATGCAATCGTTTTCTGCAACAACCATGTCAATGGCGGTAGTTAAAGATATTTGACCAAAAACTATCGAATTTCGAACTAAACTATGTTTCAGCAAGTTTATTGTTGTGGCCTAATAAAGTGAAACATGTTAGATTGATAAACGTTTCCTATTTGTTCTTTATCTCATTATTTTTCTCTGATAAAAGTTCTCGCATATTCAGTCCGGTAGATATTGTTTAATAAAGAAACAGAGTGTCTACTCAAATACGAATTTCCACTCATCATTTTCTAGGGCCAGAAATAGAGACACAAGAGAGGAATTGAGTTATACAAATATATTCACAGAAACAGTAATAAAAATATATACAAACAAGAGTGTTACAGCAAGAATGTTCGGTCCGACTGTAAGAGCTGACTGCTGGAAACTTCCCTACCCAAAAGGCAGTACCTGCTCCTATTTATAGCTGGGAGAGTCTATGCGTGCGTGGCTGGAATAATAAGGATATTATATGTATAATGTTAAAGCATTGCTAATGAGTTTCGTATGGAAATCCGCAGAAAACCAGAAAGAAATGGATTGTCAATGGTCGGACACTATTTTCTTAATAATTTGACCGTTTTTAGAAAAAGTACTTATTTTTTTATTTTTTTATTTTTTGTTACAGGAGCAAATCATGCCAAATAAAAAAGCAAACCCGAAGTCAAAGTTTACCTCCATTTGTGGGGGCCTATTACATTGGGACCTTAAACGCAATGGACGGCAAGCATCCCTATTTCAGTAGAACTGTAAGTAATTTTAATCATTATAGCCAAATTTTATAATAGGACATAATAAATTTCTTACGGGACTAGAACGGTTCCGATTTAAATAGTTTTTCTTCTTTATTTGCATTTTATTATATTTATAAAATATACTAAGTATTAAGTTGAATTTACAGTGGGTAAAAGGAGCAAATAGGGGTTGAAAAGATTACAGCATCCTAGTCTTCCTAATGGGAAATTCCTAGATATCAACCTTGAAAATCAACATTCGAAACACCTAAATTTTTATCCATTCTCAGTCACTCTCGTCTAGTACGAGAAGGCAACGTCCTACTTTCTCAGCCAGAAAGTAGCACCTGTTTAGGATTGTCTACCTAGAAGATCAGCATTCAGATTTTTTTCTTGTCCATTTTGTAGGAAGTTAAGACGTGTCTGCAGAGAAGGGCCCATCTACCAAGTAAATGCTTAAAGCCCCAAGTATAAACGACCTATATTTACCTATTTTCTGAATCAAATAAATGCTTATACTCAAATATAAAGACCAATATTCGTCTCGTCTTGAATACGGAACGCGAAAATTTATACCAACGTTGTTTTAACAAGTCAAATGCACGGGAAACTTAATTAACCAATGAAAATTCAATAATACAAAAGCAAAAATACCAGAATTTCTTTTTTCTCCATACCTCATTCTCTGATGAAGCTTTAATAAATGTGAAACATGTTAGATTTAGAAACGTTTCCTATTTATTCTTTATCTTATTATTTTTCTCTAATAAAAGTTCTCGCATATTCAGTCCAGTAGACGAAAATAAATAAATAAATATACTGTTTAAGAAATAAACCAAGCGTTTACTTAAATACGAGTTTCCACTAAAACATTTAAGTAATAATAATATATATATATGTGTGTGTGTGTGTGTGTGTGTGTGTGTGTGTGTGTGTATGTGTGTGTGAAAATATATAGAAAAGAGGAAAGAACTCGTTAGGTAAATAATCCAAAGTTCTTTAGTATTTTTGTTATTATTTTTTAAAAATAGTGCTCGATACAAAAGTTGAGCATAAATATAATTATTTATTTAAAAATATGATTCCATCGCAAAAATCATATTTTTAATATATATATATATATATATATATATATATATATATATATATATATATATATATATATATATATGTGAACATTGAAGTCACCACTCAGAGGCAACAGATTGTTTCATGCTTGACGCAATCGCATATTATTACTGATTTTTTTTTTTTCTAATTAATCTGATTAAGTCGGACTCAAATCTATCTAATTCTTTAATATGGGGAGGGTGGATCTTAAAACCATAAGATTCACTGGTTAGATGTTTACTTTGGTTATTATTCAAACAGAAATGTGCCTTCCATCTCATGTTTGTAATAAAGGTTTCTATTTTCTTCAATAAACATAATTCATACGAATATCGATTAGGTACCGGTATGTTTTTAAATGAGTATCCCTATATTTACACGTTCCATGATAGTTAATTTTATAAAGTGCTCAATACACTAACCTAGAGCTAAAATAACACTAATAAACTGTTTTCTGTTGTAGGCTATATATTTTCTGTTCTTATAGCACCTCTTCAGCCAGTTTACCCTGACGATCCATGTAGGTGAAACCTAGGTAGGTTTATTTGGCTCTTTAGGTTTACTTAGTTTGTTCTACTTAGCGATTTGAACAATTTGATTAGTTATTTTTACCTTACTCGTGTCGGAGGTTTTTTTTCTTGGACTCTGAACTTAGATTCTAGACAATTATTTTCGCAGGAAGTACACGTTCTTAGTTCTTTTTTTTTTAACCTTTCTCCACCCCCCAACCCCCCGCTTGGGTATTGGTTTGTTCATTAACAAGCTAAAACAACTAAGGTTTTGCCGGACGAGTATAGCTGCTTATATTTATAAGATTATTAGTATTATATATATATATATATATATATATATATATATATATATATATAGAGAGAGAGAGAGAGAGAGATAGATAGATAGATAGATAGATAGATAGATAGATAGATAGATATTATATAATATATAATATAACATGATATAAATCTGAGTTTTTCCAAAATTGCCGCTATATGCCCACATTCATTAGTTCTCTATTCCCCTTTCTTTCCTTAAAACCCTAATTCCACATCTTATTTCTAAGATCATTACTTCTCTTTTTTTTCTCTATATATCGTTTCCTATGAGTTGATCTATTAAATAGGTCAATGGCTGGTCTTTACCCCCACCCCAACTTCCTCACTATTAAGAATTGTAATAAAAATAAATTTAAAATCATTCCTATCTCTCCCTTCCCTCTCTAATTTCGACCATGTCTGTCACCATCTCTCTCCCCATATATATATATATATATATATATACACGAGGGCTAAAAAAAGTATCGTTACTGAATCTATGAAAAGACAACTACAACACATATCAATTCGGCATTTAATCTCTTTCGAAGCAGTCTCTTTCTGATGCCACACACTTCATCCAGCGTCGTTTCCATTGATGAAAGCATTCCTGGAAGTCCTGGGAGAGTGAGCAGCTACCTCGTCACATTCTCTTGGATTTCCTTAACGTATTGAAATCTTGTTCCTTTCAAAAGGGATTTGATTTTTACAAAGAGGGAAAAAGTCGCAAGTGACGAAGTCTGGTGGATTGTCGGAGCTGGGGAATGTTGTCCTTGGCAAAAACGTAACTGCATAAGCTATGATCTCTAATGGAACCTATGTGATATGGTGAGACGACCACACTGTACACGATTCCCTTTCAAGCATTGCTATAAAGAGCAGAAATGAGCAAGAACGTTATAATATTGTGCGCTTACACGATAGAGTTCAAGGTCAGTTTGTGTCAAGCGGCTTTACTCCGGGTAGTTTAGCCCCGATAGCAACAGTCCCGATACTTTTTGATCAGACATGGAAATATAAATATAACGTTAGATAAGAAAAAAAAACACTAGAAAACAAGACAAATTACAAAACAAACACAAATATTAAAAAAATTAACATTTAGAAAAATATGAATTGGGATTTAAGCGTAAAATACTCAGAAATTATGAAGTCATTATTTATAACATAGAATAAAAATAATTTATACTATCTTTTTGTCAGTAATGAACTATCAATTAATAAAAATGGACGAGTAGTAAAAGCAAAATTGATAAATATATCTTTGGGTAAGCAAAAACAGAAAATTATAAAATAAGACAAATGTTCTCCAGGTCAGTTTTATGAAACAAATAAATACAAATACAGAAAATCTCGGTTAACTGTGGAAAAAGTTTTTAAAAATAATCAATACATATATAAATACAAATATAGTAACCACAAAGCAGTGGAGGTTTAAAATCAAGGTTTTCCTTCGCCTAGATGGACTACTTTCTCGAACTATCGTGCTTCATTTACCCGATGCAGCTGGTTATGAGGCGCCAGGTGTCCACCTTGCCCATTTTCCAGCTTAATGCTGGACTTTGTTGTCAGAAACTATTTGAGGCGCATATTATGGGAGTTACAGTCCTGATTGATTGTTCATATCTACTTATCTCACACTGTTTATATCGATATATCTATCCAAATCTTTTCATATCGATCTATCCCATTCTATTCATATCACTATTATTCTCTTCTATCTATCTATCTATCTATCTATCTGTGTTCATCTCTCTCTCTCTCTCTCTCTCTATATATATATATATATATATATGTGTGTGTGTGTGTGTGTGTGTGCGTGTGTGTACATATATATATATATATATATATATATATATATATATATATATATATATATATATATATCATTGTTTCCATATCTCTCTATTGATCTGTTTATTTCTCTCTACCTACCTACCTGCCTACCTATCTATCTATTTGTTTACCTAAGTCCTGCTCATATGTGATGTTATTATTTCTCTTCGTGTCTGTCTGTTTGTCGTATCCTGTTCAGATCTACAGAAAAGACAAGAGAACAAAAATTACCTCCGAGCAGACGTTCTTATTTTCTTGTCGATTTTATTTGCAGTCGCGCAGCACGAATCGCAACAAAGAAAACCAGCCAATGAGATCTGCCTCACAACCTGCATCTTCTTTATCGTCGAACAGAAACAAATCCAGGATGTATTCCGATTCCAAAATACCTTCATTGGTGACTAAATCACAAGACCAGGCCTATTCAAATGCACTCCGACCAAAATCCAAACTTGTAAACGGTCAGTTATAAATTTGCTCAAATCATTTGAAAACTGTCAAGTTTGACTTTTGACGTAACAGTTTTTTGTAAGCTTTTATAGCGAGTCTCAACCAGAGATCATTTCAAATCTAAGCTTAGTCCGAGTTGGGAGGGGACTGGGAGAGTTTCATTCATATGTATAAACCATAAGTCTAAGTACGGGAGAAAAAAAATTCCCAAAAGGGGAAAAATTAGAGAAAAAAGGGACGGGGCAATGTGAGCTGATACATTAAGAATCACTGAGTAGGTGATGTACTGAATATGCATACACCTGGGTTCCCCCTCACAGTAATATGATTGGCTGGTGTCAGCCATAAATACAGACTGATGTGGAGGTACATGGGCTACGCCTATGATCTTCGCCTATTGCTTACGTCTATTGCTTACGCCTATTGCCTACGCCTATTGCCTACCACTACGACGAGGACCAGTTCATTACGGTTACCTGCTAGATTGTCCTACCCGGTTACAGTAGTCAACAACCACTTTGCTACTTCAAACAAATATATCCCTTTCCGGGACATATCAGTAGGTAAGCTAGATATGGGAGAGTAGTTTTCCAGGTGCTCACTCATCCACTCTCTTGCTGGAACCCTGTAACGTTCAGCTATAGAAATGTTTTTTTTATTAATGTCCAGCCAGTACAAAACCCTAGAGTCGCTCAAAGTAGATTGTTACTGAATGAAGTATGTGGCTGTAAAGTAAGATGTGGAAAGAGACAAGAATATGGAGGATAGATAACGATTGATCCTAGACTTGAAGAGGTTAAGATTGTAATGTTCGGGGAAGCATCCACGCGGGAGTAGTGGTTCTTGGGAATAAGCTTTCGAGTCGAACGTCTTTCTTATTAAAAGTTTATTCGAAAGTCAAGGAATTCTTTTGCCTGGCCTTCACGTTCAACTATATGCAGAAATATTCAATCGGATTAAAGTTTAGGCTTGAGTTTATCATGTCAAAACTTAAATACTATTTTTTACTAACCATGTTTTCATTCAATTTTAAGTATACTAAGGATCCTTGTCTTACATGAGGATCCAGCTACATCCCAGATTTAGTCCCCCTTGCAGGGTTCTTCGAGTTGTGGCTCAAAATATCCATGTAGTCCTCGTTTTTCATGATGACATTAGCTTGAAACTTCCAGGACGTGTTGCAAAACAGTACCAGAACATCAAACTACTAATCTCTATGCTTTAATCTCTACGCTTTACTCTCTACTAATCTCTATGCTTTAATCTCAGGTCGATGTTCTTCCTGAGATGACTTGTCTCGTTAGAGCAATTACGACTAAGTAGTGAGTTCGATCCAGACTGGGTGCTCCATATGTTTGGCCTTGTGTCACATCTAAGCTTCGCTAAGTAAATTATGTAGGCATTCCGGCGTGGTGTAATGGTTAGGACGCTCGTCTCGCTAGAGCAATTACGACTAAGTAGTGAGTTCGATCCTCACTGGGTGCTCCATACTTTCGGCCATCTAAGCTGCCCGGAGTAAATCGCTAATAATTTTTCTTTTCTTTCATTAGAACATATTTTATTCCAAAATTCATTATTTTTCTCAAAAGGTTCTTTAGCAAACTTCAAACTTACCTTCAAATAGTGCCGCTGCCAATGATGACATGATTTCAATGCTGCCCCTACAAGAATTCTACCGCAGAGATTTTTTTCCCTTACAACTGCTACTTCATCAGCTTGGTGGTCAGTCTAGGGTTACTTAGTATTCCTCGTTTGTTTATGACCTCCTTCATACTCATTTACTACAGTATCATTCTCTAAACTCTTCTTAATAAAGCCGCCCTTCACTTAATGACTAGATTCTGTTCCAACAACATAGTCGTTAAACAACGTGGTAAGATGTACCTAATTGCTATTTCAAGCAGACTACTCGTATAATTTATCAACAAGCTTCAGATAGCGTTAATGTCACTTTTGCGCCATTTGTAAAACTTCTAATTTATTTCTAAATGTTTATACAATGCACCAGTGTACTAGAGTACCGTATTTTCTTGTGTATAATACGACTTGTGTATAATACGACCCAGTGTTTCTGAAATTAAAAACAGAGAATTACATCCTTGAGTATAATACGACCTCGTAGTATAGATATCCCTATATAAATTTCTTTTCAAAAGTTGTAATCTATTATCAATTAAAATCTCCGTATCGCACATATATTTCACGAAACTAAAATATTTAATTTTTCACGATATTAAAGAATAAAAATAAACCGGATGTGTGACCCTTGCGTGTTTCTTCTCCTAATTTCCGTTTCAAAAATTATTTTCGGAGAAAGATGCTTTGTTGTAACATTGTGTATAGATCGTGTATATTGTCTTTATTAAATTTTTAATCAATTTTTGTAAATTTCCTGTTTTGGATTAAAAGACGTTCAATTACACTGATTCCCAAAGAACAAATATGGCCAACAAACCAAATACATTTTTTAAACAATTGTTATCAAACCCTGGCTACTTTTTGTTTTATTTTCTACTAGAATATTTTTGCAAAATTTGCGACCAGATTTACAAAACCTACTTTTCGTTCAATTTCGCAAACCAATCGATGAAATTTGAATAAACTGATTTGTTTAGAAAAATATTTTCGCGAATTAATAATTTCTTTAATTTTCTTTAATTCTATAGAACTTCATGGTAAATAATATTTTTTAAGAAAATTTCTTTTTTTTCCTTTTTCCATTTCATCAGCGAAGAATAAATTCTTAGGATTTCTTACTTTTGAGCAACATACAACTGACCAAATACCAACGCTTAGCCTTGTGACTTGTTTATAGTTCTCGCAAACGCCGGTCGAAATGGAAACTGGATTCTTGTATATAAAAAAAGACAATGTTGCATTTTTATTAAATAAGTATTTAAATGTTATTTTAATCATTAAATTGTCTTTAAAATATCGGGAGTATTTTGTATGTTAAACAATAAAGCTTTTAATTTTTTCGAAAAAGTTAATAAAAATTTATTATACTAACCTACACACCCTAGTAAAACCAAGTGTACTTTGTACCTCCTTACCTGTTTGCACTTTTCCCCAAAATTTGGTTTCGCTAGGTTAATATATGTCTATTTTAGATGGTGTAATCAACGGACTAACAGAAGTCACAGAATTTTGTATATAGATTGTGCTAATTGAGTGTGTTTACAATCTTGCTGTTTCAAATAAGAGGGTTTTTTTAAGTTGAGTAAACATTTCTGAAAATGTTTACTTGTGTATAATACGGCCCTTCCTTTTCGCCTTTAATTTTCATTCAAAATTTCTCGTATTATGCGCTAGAAAAGACGGTAAGCGAAATAATTCGAAAATCAATTCTATATGCTTTACAGTGCTTCGATTTGTAAACTTCAAATACAGTACAAGGGAGTTTTTTATTTATTTTCTACTTCAGTTATTCCTTTGATTTATTTGGATTCATTTAGAAGAATGAGTAATCATGTTCAAAGTTTTTGTACAATGTATAATGCAGATTGGTTGAAATTGTTTTCATTTCTGAGATTTCCTAACCTGCCATATGTCCAGGGAAAGGGGTTAAATAAGTAAGTGATTAAGTAAGGAATGGCTGTATTAATAATATAATGGATTCATAGCGATTTACTGAGCATAGCTTAGATGTGGCACAAGCCCGGAATTAGGGAGCACTCAATGAGGATTGAACTCACAAATCAGTCGTAATTGATCTAGTGAGACAAGCTTGTTAACCATTGCACCATGTCAAAGTGCCCAATATAATTCGGCTTGTGCACAGGAAGAAGTCAAATAGTAAATAATTAATACAGCCACTCCTCACTTAACAACCGAACCCCGTTCCAACGGCCTAGTCGCTAAACGAAAAGTATCCGACCACTATTTTACTACACGTGTAATGGGTTTGCTAAAACCAGCTTCAGATAGCTTTAAATGTCACTTTGACACATATTGTGACATTGTGTAACATACCTGATGAGCTTGAGTAAATGGAGGGTAGAACAAGGTTTGGAAGGAATAACAAAAAGACAAAACTTATTAAGAGTTACAAGGGTCAGGAAGATGTGGAGGTCCATGAACGCATACGTCCTGAAGGGACACGGCACATAAAAGAAGAAAGAAGTAACATTTCTTATTTCTAAATATTTATACAGTACACTATTGTACTGAACATTAAACGCAATAAACAAATTCAAAAATCAACCCTATATTCTATATTACTTTGGTTTGCAAGGACCTACAAAGGACAGGAAGATGTGGAGGGCCATAATCGCCTACGTCCTGAAGAGGCACAACACATAAAAGACGAAACTCTATATTCTGTTCATTATTTAGTTTGCAAGGTTCTACAAGGTACAGGAAGATGTGGAGGGCCATAATCGCCTACGTCCTGAAGGGGCACGGCACATAAGAAACTATATTCTGTACATTACTTTGGTTTGCAAGGTCCTACAAGGGACAGGAAGATGTGGAGAGCCATGATCGTCTACGATCTAAAGGGGCACATAAAAGAAGAAACTATATTTTCTACATTACTTTGGTTTGCAAGGTCTTACAACGGACAGGAAGATGTGGAGGGCCACGATCATCTACGTTCAGAAGGGTCACGGCACATAAAAGAAGAAACTCTATATTCTGTACATTACTTTGGTTTGAAAACTGTAAACACAGTACAATTAATCTTTGATTTTCCACTTTATTCATTTTATTCATTTACATTCGACTGAATGTGAAGAAGAAGAAAAAAAAACAAGGATCCGTACAGATTGGTTGAATGTTTTAATTTTTGATTTTATGACATTTTATAGTTTACGAGGTTTAAATTGTTCACTTAGAAAGATAATTACTGGTAAACTTACCTCCGCCATTTTTATGACACTTCACATCTTTATCTCTAAGGGCTCCTTTTGTCCTTGGCATGGTGACAGATGTTGGGTACATGAGCGGCTAATTTGATTTGTTAGTAAATTTTCCGACAGCGTTTCAAATAGAATTTTCAAAATAGAACTTTCTTGAAGCTGCATATTAACGAGCTTTTCATAGACCGAATAAATTTCATTTTTATTACTTCAAATGTTATTACAGTGTCTAGTAATCTCCGCTCTCGCTTGTAACCATCCTACAGAATAAAATAAACATTTTTCAGCACTAAAGCTGAATTAATAAAATAAAGCTGCTTTATGCTGTTACTATATTATATAGTGGATACTTCGTAGTTTAAATAGACGCCCCATTTCTATTTATCATACAGTGTGTCTGTCTATAGGCCTGAGCATTCGAGAAATCTTAGTAAAGAAAACGCGTTCCCGGGCAGGGATCGAAGCTGTGTCTCCCTTTGTAGATGAAACAACCATTTTATCCTGTATGTTTTACTACTCGGCCACGAATAGTAATTTAAGCAATATCTTTTTTCTTTTCGCTTCTTAAGGAAGGCGCATCTTCTTCTCCCAGATTAATTTCTCTATAGCTTTATATTTGTTCAGTTTTCTATCCGAGACTGAAACAAGAAGTCTCTGTTATATAATAACATTTGAAGTAATAAAAAATGTCGGATTAAAAATAAATTTATTAATTCTTTATGCATTTTTATATATCAGGTCATCCCATAAGTTCTGTCCGAATTTTGAATAAAGAAAACAAGTGACCAAATGTTACATTTAATTACAGATTCAATCAACAATGTATTTTCCCTGATTATCTATGACTCCCTTCCATCTATTAACAAGCTAATTCTGTAAAATTCTTTTGGCTTTGATTCGAAGAACTCACAAATGTCAGTTTTAACCTCTTCCTGTGTTACAAAAGCTGTTTCTTCCAAATGATTCTGTAAGCTACGAAACAAATGGTAGTCTGAAGGAGCAAGATCGGGAGAATAAGGTGGATGAGGAATTTTCTCCCAACCAAGTTCTTCAATCTTTTGCTGTGTGGGGTCGCGCATTGTCCTAATGAAACTTCACCTCTTTTCGATTCACTAGTTCAGGTCTTTTTTTCATCAAAGCTTGGTTCACATGCTTTAATTGCTGACAGTATATTTGAGCAGTAACTGTTGCATTAGATGGTAAGAATTCAAAGTGGATTATTCCTTGATGATCACACCAGATTGAAAGAAGAACCTTTTGCCCATGAAGTTCCCTTCTCGGCTGTGGCTGGGGTCCTTCCCCTTTACCAAGCCAAGCCACTGTCTACGACGCTTAACATTTCGATAAAAGATCCATTTTTCGTCGCCAGTCACAAGTCTATACAAAAAAAGGTGAAACAAGTTGGCAAGAATGGAGAGAAGAGCAGATGTCAACTCAGGATTTGAGGTTGTTTTCAGACAATTCATGGGGCACCCATTTTCCTAGTTTAGGAACTTTTCCAAGTTGTTGAAGATGACGATGAACAGTTGTATGGTTTGAACTGAGAACCACTGCCAATTCCTCAACTGATAAAATCAGGATTTTCTTCAAGGGATGCTTCAGGAAGCTTTTCATCAAACTCAACTGGACGTCCGGTTCGATCTTCATCTTCAAGGGTGAAATCTCCACCTCTGAATTTTGCAAACCATCTTCTGCAAGTTCTTTCATTCACACATTCCTCTCCATAAACTGAGTGAATGTTTCTAGCCACTTTGTCTGCTGAGTTTCCTTTCTTGAACTCAAAGTATTATGTGCCTCAAATGATTCTTGGGTACTTCCATGTTAGCAGGGTTTTAATCAAACAAAATTTAACTTTATTGTTCTCTGAAATAAAATTTGATCAGTTTAAATGCATCTAAACATAAAAATAATGTTCAGCTCCATTAGACGTTATAAAATACTCTTTAAATTCCGTTCATTTTAACAAAAAGTTAAAATTCGGACAGAACTTATGGGATGACCTGATATTACTTTTATGTTTTATATAATTATAACCGCGCCAATATTGGCAGCCATGATCTTAACAACATAAAATATGCAAATGACACAGTATTGATAGCAGAGATAGAAAGGAAACTACAAGAACTCCGACGGATGGTAGTGAAGGAAAGCGAGAAGAAAGGATTAAACATCAACTGCAAGAAAACAGAATCCATAGTTGTTAGTAAAAGGATGATCCCAAAATGAAAATGACTCATCGGAGATGCCAAAATCAAATCAGTACAAAAATTTGAATATCTGGGAAGTGTTCTAACAGAGGACGGAAAGTATGACACTGAAATCCGAAATCGCATTGGAATGGCCCAAGATGCCTTCCAAAAGCTAAGCAGAGGATTAAGAGACAGAAAAACTTCGTTACAAACAAAGAAAAGAGTACTTACTTGTTACGTGATATCTGTCCTCCTCTATGGCAATGAATGTTGAAGAATCTCCTCAAAGATGAAGAAAAGACTTGAAACAACAGATATGTGGTTCTACAGAAGGATGGCGAGGGTACCATAGATCGAATATGTGAGCAACGGCAACGTTTTAGAGAAAATAGAAACAAAAAGAACACTTATACGTAACACCAGCAACAGACAGTTGAAATTTGTAGGGCACATAATGAGAAAGGAGGACTTAGACAAATCTGTTACTCATGGGGAAAGTTGAAAGCAAGAGGGACAGAGGAAAGCAACGCGTAACATACTTAGTGAGCTTGAGTAAATGGATGACGGAACAAGGTTCAAGGTGATATAGTAAAAAGACAAAATTTATTAAGGGCTACAAAGGTTAGGAAATTGTGGAGAGACATGATCGCCTACATTTTGAGGGGACATGCTTCATAGAAGACGAACCGCACCAATTGTAACTTTGCTGTTTTTGTTTTGTTTAATTATCTAGGTTTTATTTAAATAATTTTCAGAAAAAATTGTTGGATAGAATGGATTCGAATTAAATTTAATAAAATATTGCCTTTTCTTTTTGTTTACAATATTAAGGTACCCACAAAAGCCATTTCTTTTATTAAACCGTGCCTTTGACGATCATTATAAGAAAATAATTATTAAGTCAATTTCAGATCAAAATTAAGCTAAGAACTACTGTAATTCCCCATGTATAATACGCCTTCATCCATAATACACACCCCTAAAATTGTGCTGAAAGTGTAGAAAAATGCTTCTACTCATGCATAATACGCACCCCTTTTTTTGGTAATCAATCCCTATAAATTGTACCTCTCCAATTTCATTGTGATCAGTATTTCCTACTATTATTTAAAAAAATGGTTTTAAACATAGAATAATATTATTCTAATTTACTTTTATGATAAATCTTATATTATTTTACGTTTGTAAGTATTTTTAGGTACCTATGATTGTATTTGACATCCTTATGGGGTCGCAATCGCCGAATGTTAGTTAATGTCAAATTGTTGTGGTGAGTAGACATTTCGCAAATGAAATCAACCTATGAAACGGCAATTTTTTTAAAGATTTTTTGTAGCCGTGCATAATACGCACCCCTAATTTTGCTTATTATTTTTTTAGAAAAGAATGCGTAATATATATGGGGAATTACGATAAGTGTCAGTTCTACGGTAGACTGGTTGCCAATCAAGGCTTAGGACCCAGTCTGTCCTACTATCCAACCAATAGTTGGGGTGTAGAGAGGTATTCATGCCTTTCTCAAGAGTATTTGCACGTAATTGAGTACAATGAACCCGACCGGAATTCGAACTCGGTTCTCCGATTTCTCATTGTGTCATTAGTCATTACATCACACCGCACATCTATGCGATTATTACTCATTAATAAATTAAGTGCATTGACAAGGTAGAAGATAATGTTGAAAAATGTTATCAAAAATAAATAATTGTTGTATCATTATGCTGCGGATTTATTGATATACCGACATATTTTTTAAAACATTTCACCCCAAGTAAGGCAATAAAGCCACTAAGAAACAGGGGTTTACTGAGTTTGAATAAAAGAGAAAAACATTAAGAAGCGAGAACAATAAAAATAAAAACAGGAATTAAGAAGACAGAAGATAACGATTGACATTGCATTTCAATTTTTGAAGATCAAATTTGACTGGAAAGCAAGAAGCCGGAAGAGACTTTCACAAACGAGAAGTGCGAGAGAAGAAACTGTTGGTATAGAACTTACGGTTACATTTAACCATTTCAATGGTAAAATGATGAGACCTTGCCGCCAATCTAGTACTGCGCTTAAATTCATGAAGTTTAGGTACCATAGAGAAAATTTCATCAGAACAGTTACCATGAAAAGACACAGGAAAGCAACTTGGGAAAGTGACTGAAGGCGAGATGCCAGGTCAGGAAAAATAAAATTGCAGATTTTTCTTTGGATTTTATCAAGAATATGCAATGGTTACAGGAAATTCAAATTTTGACTTGCTGATTAATAGATTCGATATGTGATATTACCGGTAAACATTTATTAACCGTAGAATACTAATCATGAATTAAAGTTACACCACTACTAACCATGGGTATATCCTACCCGATTTTGAAAATATCAAAAAAATATTAAATATAAATCTTTATTTGAAATATTTTACATGAAAGTATTTCAAATTTTCTACTTTGAGTTAACATTAATAGGAACTGAAAAATATTATTTAGATAAGAAAATCAGGTACTGAAAATTGTAATTAAAAATAGGAAAATTTGCGCTGGGTACTATACACCCATGGTTAGTGTTCTAGGGTTAATAATGCGGAGAAATTTACAGCAGTTTTTATTTCAAAAGAAAAATGATTGATTTTCTTCTTTACATTCAGTATGGAGCATTAAAAAAACTAGGAACTTTGACACGGACATAATAGTTTATGATATAAGTCTAATGCTTAAGGTATTTTATTCCTTTGCAGATCATGTACCTCAAGCGACGGCTGAGAGGCTTGAATTCAGGGCTCGTCAACGTCAAAATAACGCCAGAGTAAACATCAACGAGTGTCTTAAAAAGGAGAGCAGAAACGGATTTCCTTTTGCAAATTCAAATAATGTCAGAGACAAACGCATCCCTTTGAGTCAATCAAGACCAACACTGTCGGGGCAGCAGGGTAAGATGTTATTTATTAAGATAACTAGTTTTGGTACAATGCCGTAAGCATGAGGCACCTAGTGAGTAACGTACACAATATTACTGGTTACAGTGTAGCACGCAACGAATTTCCCCACACCAAGATGCCTTGATTTATTATGAGTTCAAAATTGTTGCACTCGAGTCTCCTAACATTTTTGTAACTAAAATTTGTACTAAAATTTGTACTGAAGTTTTAAAATTTCCCTTTCATCCGATTACGACCATTGATTGGAGTTTCTTTTCATTTGAGCCCGACGATTATGAAAATTAATTTTCAAGTTTCGTTGATGTAAAATTTAACTGAATCCGTTTCTTCGGATTTTGAATTCATTGTTCTTCCAATAGTTTCTGAAACTCGAAATTTATCATCAAATCTACGGCTGTTCCAACCTTTTGATATCGTACTGGTTGTTTTTTTCTCCAGCACTCTCCTCAGTATTCTTGATGATCTTAATAATTTGATATCCCGAATTGACCAGATATTTCTACAGCTTCTCACTTATTTGTAGGAATGCCTTTCATCTGATTTTAACTTTAATTATTGCGACAGTCACGATATCATATGTAACTCGAACTGGTGTTTAGTCAACCACAGTTATTTTTCTGTAGTAGAACGTACCGGTTGTATTATGCGTTAGTCTGCATATTTGTCTTCAGGCTAATATACCAAAGTCGCACTTTGTTTCTTACTAAAAGTCAAATAAGCCGTTCTTTTTTCCCATGGAGAATGGTTTTCTAGTAATAATAATAAATAACACAACGCATATGGTATGTATTAGTTACTTCGATTGTTTCTCGGTATTTAACTTTTGCCGACTATTTGTCAGTGACGGAGAGGATGTAGTGAGTCAGAGAAACTCCCCTATCCTAGCATCTCGTACGCTCATGTGTTCGCTACCAAGCGAAAAATTCTCGCTGAGGAAATTTGGAGGAAGAGACTCCTTTTTTTACGGGGAAATCTCAAGTTCTTACAAGTTGCTGATTCACCAATTTACGGACCAATGAAAAGGTACCATCACATCCTAGTTCTTTTCCCTTTTTAACGAAGTATATCGTATTTCAGAAATGGGGTATATTTCCAACAACTGTTTGTTAGTTAGGATATCTTTTTTCTTCTTATTATTATTCCTGAACCTTAAATTATTCACTATTATTTTAAATACACGATGATACATTATGACGTCGAGATTTTGTCTCTTGTTTTAGAGTAAATAGTCAGTTGTTGTTTTTTTTTTTACTCCTGTGACAGTGAAGACTTCTGGGGTTATTGGCCCTCGTTCGGTGGCGTTCCTTCAGAGGATTGGCGCGATGGCGTCTCGATTAAGTGACGAGCCTCGCGAAACGGAGTGGCTCTTGCAGCGTGTCTCACTGGCGATGGTTCGAAGTAATGCTTTCTCCATCATTGCGGCTGGCAGAGGATAGCAAAAAAAATTGTTTATAGTTTCTGGAATTGTCATCAATGGTCAATTGAACTTGCTTTGTTTCAATAAATTCGCTTCTTATTTTTTTTAAAAAAGCAAAGTTTTCCCAATATTGTCTTTCTCTATTAATCGCTGAATCGAGACATTCAAAGAACAATTTACAATCAAGTTTACAATCAAGAAAGCAACGAATACGCAAACTCGCAGAGGACAGAGAAGGCTGGCAAAATATTGTCGAATCAGTATACTGAAGATGAGAGAACATGTTAATTCATGACCTCAAATTGAAACAGTTTTGAAGATGGTTTAAATTTTAAAGTTTTATAAAAATTTTACTTTTTTCTGTTCTCGATGACAGCTTCTGTTTTATGCTGTTTGTTAGTACAGTTAAATCAGAGTCATTAGCACAATTCCCACTTCATTGACTTTCCTACCCAATCATGTATGTTTTAATTCCTTCTGTGATATAATACGGATATATTTATATATATTTAGTCTGAAAGCTTCACTCGTTTCGGATACGTGTCTATTTTTATTATTTAACACTCTGATTTTCCTTTCTTCACAGTGTCGACTGGAGTATCTCACGCGAAATATAGTTATGGCTACCCCAAGGTAAAAAGAATGGGTTCATCCGATGTTCCTGATTCATCTTGTCGAAGTCGACTACCCATCAGATCGCAACATTCATTATCAAACATCCCTATCCCTACAGACAGACCCCGTTCAAGGAGCATGAAAAAAGAAGACTCCTCAGACGACACGCACACTGATTCTCGATTCCTGACCAAAATACCAAGACGTCAAAATGGGTCCGAACGGGCAACCTGGTCGAAAATTGAGTCCCAATATAAAAGAGACCCGGAAACCGATTCAGAAACTCTTGACGGCTCGCAGTCAGATTCTTTGCGCATTCAAAAGCCATCCAGTAATTATATATCATCAGAAACTTTTATGGGCGATGCACATAGGGAAAACAAGAACCCTACAGAAGATGCGTCAATGATCATTCAAGACAATATGGAATTTATATCCTCGCCTCTTCTTGCAGACAACACGCAGAGCGATAACTACTTTACAGGCGCTGTTCAAAATAATTCATCCTGTTCACAATCAATGATTCCAAGAAGGCAAGTAACTTCCAGTGTTCCTTTGTCTCCAGAAATATCAGCAAACGACGAACGTTCCGATGATAAACCGAACAGATTTTATCTGTGGAATAATTTTGATTTGTCCCCCTCAGCTCTCGATATGGAATCAAAAGAATCGCAGATTCCCAGGTTTTATAGCTCCGAACCAAATTCACCTAATTATAAACACAACCCGAGTGATTTTACAAAACAGGAATCTCTGGATATTTCTAAAATTTCTGGAATTTTCACAAACAACGAAGGTCTTGATAATCTGCAGAATGTTCCAACTGATTACAATCGTGAAGAATCGAAGAAAATGCAGTCGGAAGAAGACTTCGAAACCTTAGCTCCACGTCTAGTCGCTGACCCAGTAGACATCGAAGACTTCAAACCTATTCATAAAAAGGTCATCCCGCACTCCCCAAATCCACATGGCTCGGAAGACAGAGAATTTATTTTCCTAAACAGCACAAAAGATTCTCTAACAAATGAAAGCTCTCAAGTGGAATATGTCATCGCTGATTCTGAAATAAAAGAATTTTTTAATAATTGTGTGACATCGGAGAAGCTGACAGAAGAAAGCGAACGTAAATCGGGAAAAGCTTTCAATGGAGGCGAAGAAAGCAAATCGAATCGTCAGAATTCCTTGCTGGAAATTGCTTCTGATGCTGATTCGAACAGCATAGAAACAGATTCCTTAGAATTAAACTGTACAGTGACTGATGGAATAGAACCGTCGCAGGCTGTGGTTGGAGATTTATGTATTAACGTTAACTTGGAAAACGACATAGGCCAACCTAAAATAGACCAAGGAATAATTAGAAATCCAACAGTTGCAACTGGTTATTCATTCAGTCTGGTTGATACAAATAAAAACGCACTTGTCGAGACTGGGGAGAGGGACGTGATAGAAGCAGATTCTTTAGAAACATCGCTCGATACAGCCCAATCCTTACAGCTGACTGGTGAAGAATCTGAAGGAGAGTTGGGCAGTGCTGAGAGGCCGACCGAGAAGATGCCTTCAGTGGTCAAAGGTCAATCCTTTGCGCTTAACCAGGAAGCGCAATCGAACGGGATCGCCGCCGATACGGACAACTTTAATGATTCTAGTCTTAAATCTTCCATCTCGTCTTTTTCCAGCGAAAGTCAAGATGATATAGACGCGACCGTTGTGGCCATGAACCATAAACAGGGCTTTAAAAGATTCGAGAAGATTCGCAACAAATTACAGGCGATATTTTCTCCGAACGTAGGCAAAGCTAAACATTCTGCAAAGGCTCCACTTGTCGAAAAGACCAATGATGCAATCGTTGAAGAGAAAATTACAGAGCCGTTTTCTGAGGATGTATTGCAAGATGAAAATGGCTTAATTGAATTAACAGCTACAGATACGATGCTTAATGATCCCGAACAGATTGTTTATATTAATGAAGAAGATGAGAAAAAAGTTCCAATCATTGTAGATATAAATGAACGTAATCAGCGCGAAATAAAATTTCGAGAGACAAGCGATGGTCTGTTCCCGCCTAATTTCAATGAATCTAAAATGTATACAAGAGAAAACGAGGAAAAATATGCTGCCAACAAAACAGAGCTGAAGATAACAACTGACAGTGCCATGGAGGATGAATTAAAGGAAGAATTAAATGAATTTCAATGTGCCAATCAGTTTGCTCAAATCCCGACGGACTCTGAAATAAAAGAGTTCTTTCAGGATTGCATAACATCGGAGAAACTTACAGAAAAATCTGAAAACGATAAAAATATTTCGGAAAATCAACTGAATTACACAGAAACTTCCGGAATTACTGCTTGTAGAATCGACGAAATCAAATATCAAAATCCAGAACTCCAGATTCTGCCCCAAAATGATGTTTCTTCGGAAGATCAAAAAACAGAATCCAAATTACCACCAGAAGTTGATGATGGCTTAAAATCCCCTGAGAGGAATCTTCCTGAAACAATTAATCCTGATGCTCCTTCTAATGAGGATTCGAATAAAAATAACAAAACAGAAGCTGATGAAACCAAGAATAAAAAGTCCGAAAACCTCAAAAAACCTCTCTTTGGTTTTGTTCCTCGTTTAAAACGCGCCTTTGCGTTTAAAAGTGACAAAAATGACCAACCTTCAAATGACAAAGAATCTGAAAACATAACAGTAACAGACGCACAACCAATAGAGAGCACAAAAGAGACAAAGGGCACATCTGAAGAAGTGGGACTTCCGTCTGAAACGACAATCCTCGAAGAAGTTTTACAATCAGACATCACTAACTGTGATATAATCACACCAACAATACAGGAAGCTCATCTGGAGGCGACAAACACACAGACAGTCCCTTCTGAATCTCCAAGCATAAAAACTGGTGCTTTTGATCAAACTAAATCCAAAACAGTCGAAATATTGACTAGTAGACCCGTGGATAGTTTTATAGAGGGGAACATTTCAGACACGGAATCTCTGAAAGAAGAATTAGATGGAAAACAGGAAGAAATTGTAGATGACCACGAAGAAACAGAAGATATTTTCTATTTTGAGCCAGAGTTGCCGGCTAAAAGCCCTGAAACTGAAGATGCCACCAGTCCGACAACTGCAAGCGATGAACATTTAGATAGAGCAAATCGAGAGGAAACCGGTGCCAAAAAGTCAAGACGATGGTACGAGAAAGTGAAGGATTTCTTTGGTTCTAAAAAATCTGGAGGTTCCTTTGACGAGATGATCAATGGCGACAGTACCTTTCGGCGGTCGGATTCTTATCACCCGAAGCTGTTAGATTCTGATGTTGCTCCAGGTTCATACGGTTCCCCGCACTGGTCAGACATTGTTGACGAGAAAGTAGTTGCCACTTTACCCAATGACATGCTAAGAGAGGAATCAAAATCGGAAAAGCGAGTGGATAGCGAAAATGAACCAAGCACTGCTGACCGAGATAAACCTTATCTCAGTCGAATGAATTCGATTCAGTCATTGGATGCGTGCATCCCAAAGGATAATTACAACGAAGACTATTTGGGTTTGAACGTGCAGTTCGGAGGCGGGGAATATTTAAACCTTTCCGATCAAAATTCAGTTGTCGAAGTATCATTACCGGACACGAGCAGAGACAATAATGAACCTGCTGATCAAATGACGAAACCCAACTCATTAAAAGTATCTTATCAAACTCAGGACATCGTTTTAACCGCAGAGACAGTTCAATCGATAGAAATACCTCAAAAGGTTGATTCCGAGTCGACAGTAACGAATGAAGACGACTACAAACGACCATGGAAGATGCTATCGGAAGCTGTTGTTGGAGAGGCACCTGAAATGACAGTCCCGTTAAACATCAAAAAACTTATGGTAATGCAGTCTACGACGTCGTCTGGTAAATTTTTGTCGAATGAGGCTCACCAAAATTTTGACTCCTTACATGAGGATGAAATTGTCGAACCTGAACTGCAAGGTGATCAACTTGATACAAAATGGGCGTCAATATCATCAGAAGCAATGGCTGACAAAATGGAAGCGAAAAACATGCCTGGAAATCAAGCAATTCCTGAATACATTCCTGCCGAAACGTTTCCTTCAGGTAAGTCTTTTCAGAAAAGAATACATACATACATATATATATATAACATACATATATATATATATATATATATATATATATATATATATATATATATATATGTATGTATGTATGTATGTATGTATGTATGTATGAAGAAATATAGTCTTAAGCTGTGCTATATTTATGGGATAAAGTGCTCAATATCAGAGATAGAGCATGTGTACAGATAGATAGATAGATAGATAGATAGATAGATAGATAGATAGATAGATAGATAGACAGGGACGTGACGTCTAGGTGGGCAAGGTAGGTAGTGCCTAGCCTGGATTAAATTGATCAGCATTTTCCTTCTCGGATTATTATACATTAAATATAAAATATTCTTTGTAGATTTATTATACAAAGGTCAAAGACTGCCAAATCTGAGTAATGAATGACGGCACGTGTCTGAGATAGATAGATAGATAGATAGATAGATAGATAGATAGATAGATAGATAGATAGATAGATAGATAGATAGATAGATTACAATTTAGAATTTTTATAGTGAAATACTGCCCAATATCGCAAATGCTTATAGATATAAGCAGCGTGGTTACAGAAATCAATATTGCATGGCAACTGTCAATTTCACGCTGCAATGTGATTTTCAGGCCATTTTCAAGTGTGAAACTGGCTGTCATCATGCAGCCTTGATTCCTGTGACCACAATATATATATATATATATATATATATATATATATATATATATATATATATATATATATACACACTCACAAACATATATATATATATATATATATATATATATTGATGCATGTTTCATTAAATAATATATTAATAGTTTTGTCGATTTATTTTATGCAATTTCTTTTCATATCGTCTGATAAGCTTAATAACATTATCATTAAACAAAGAAAGAAAATCACAATATTGATACATGTTTTTTAATCCTAAGCTTTCGGCTTATATAAGCCATCATCATGACAATAATATTACAATATATTAAACAATATACGGACATGGTAATAATGTTTTTCTTTGCATGAAAGATATCCAGGCAAAGAGAAACTCGTGCATACGAGATGCTGGAAGCGAAAATCCGGCTAATACTCTTAATACATACATATATATATATATATATATATATATATATATATATATATATATATATATATATATATATATATATGTATATATATTAAGAGTATTAATTATATTTACCGGACTGCATGTTACGTTAAGATACGCTCCGAGCAGATATGTGCTTTCAAGAAAAATCATGACAATTTGTTGTTTAAAAATCGTAAATTGACTTTACTAACCAGACGCTTCTTGTGTAGCTAAATAGTATAGCACGTCAGGCTATATGACGGTTCCGTGTACGATACAGGTTCGATTCCTGTTCGAGCTACATATAGTCTATGAAATTTCTCGGACATTCAGGCCGGTAAATGTTGTTAATACTGTTTATTATAAACCGAGCATTTACTTAAATAGTTGCATCTATAAAAATAACGTATAGACAGAAAATATATTAAAATAATTGTTGAAATTAGTCCATTTCATAGTATATGATGTCATCAATATATATATATATATATATATATATATATATATATATATATATATATATATATATATATATATATATGTAGAAAAATAGGAAAGAACACATTAGGTAAATAATCGGGAGTATTTTTGTTTTTATTTAAAAAAAAAAAAAAACAGTGCTCCATACAGAAGTAGAGCTTAAATTATAATTATTTTTTTAAAAATATGATTCCTTCGCTACATAAGAGTTCTCATGTTTCAAAAACAAGAGCCGAAACGATATAATTATTAAAATTAAATTGAGTTAAAGTATCAAGCCCTGTTTCATCCTCAAGCGAAAATTTAGGAAGATTTCTAAATTTTCGCTTGAGGATGAAACAGGGCTTGACACTTTAACTCAATTTAATTTTAATAGTTAAATTGAGGTTGTCGGCTTTCGCTTTTGAAACATGAGCACTCTTATATAGCGAAGGAATCATTTTTTTTTTAAAGTAATTATAATATATATATATATATATATATATATATATATATATATATATATATACATATATATATTAAGTTGGTTCAAAAATAATGACGTTATATTGTCGTTTTTTGACGTATTTTTTAACGTCAAAAAACGACATTATTACGTCATTATTTTTGCACCAACCTAATATATATATATACGTGCATTATTTACATTAGTCGGACTATTGTCCTCATCTTTATCACCAGTGTCTTAAGGACACATGGAACAGTGGATAGAGGCGTTGGTTGGATCCAGTGAGAGGACCCAATGTGAGTTCAGTGCCCGGTTAAGGCAGTGGAGAACTTGGAGAGGGGAATTAACAGGAGATAACTGATGACATCCATTAAATACATGGTACGTGGAACTAGAACAGTCTACCCTAGTGAGCGCAATAAAGGGTTCAGTTCGACATTCCAAGAACCTGAAGAAGGCCGGATCGTACAACGGCCGAAACGTTGTAAGAATAAATATGGCGACAAAGATGAGGAAAATAGTCAGAATAATGTAAATAGTGGTGTATATTATACCTCATCTCAGAAATATAGACAGATACTGAAAGACAAAAACGTTGTAATAAATATGGCGACATAGATGGGGACAATAGTCCGAATAATGTAAATAGTGTACATAATACCTCATCTCAGAAATATAGACATATACACACATATTGTCTATATATATATATATATATATATATATATAGGACATTAACAGCATAAGATGCGTTTCATCATCACTGAGCAGACTGAATTTTTTATGAAGCCCTTTGCTTTGAACGCCTATCGGGACTCAAGTTCATTCCAGACCTCATGGAAGTCGTATATAGGATTTACCGGACGTTAAGCCGAGCTGCGCTACTAACAATGTATTCACTGAAATGGCTAATCATTTTTGGTTTACTTTTATTTCTTTTTTCTTGTCAAGTATTTATTTGCGTTTGTAATTAAATACTGTTTTATCTTAACATTGAAGTCTTGAGTTATACTTAATTATTAATGGCCACCGTACGTCACAAAACATATATTCAACAACAACAACAACAATAATAATAATAATAAAAATGATTGACGTAACTCTTTCAATATTTTTTCAACACTTAGTGAAATGCGAGATCTAAAGAAAAAAGAAGACACACTGTTTGGCAATGTCTAATAATATTTCGACAACATATCTGTCTTCTTCAAGTTATATTTAAAAATTGTATATAAGTATAAAAATATTTTTACAACTCTACAAAAACTTGTAGGTGTTTGTACAAATGTCGTCTGTCTTGAGAAAACGGTCGTACTGGTAATCAACGCGAAAAACGTATTAAACGCAGCCAACGTGAATGGCATGCAACTGAAATATGCATATGATGGTGTGACGTGCTCATCTTGGAAATTTTCCACTAATTGATTAGTTACTAAAAGGAATTAAACAAACAGCTTTGTATAAATCTTATGGAACTAATCAATCATTCTGTGAATCATCATGCATTTTAATGGTCTCAAAGTCAGTAGATTCTGAATATTTTTTAGAATGTGCACCTTAAGATGTTTGTCGAAATTTCAGTCATTTGTAATAAAACGTTCTGTTGATGTCACATTATTGTGTCTGGCATACAATATGGCCATTGAATCTTTCCGTTGTGCAATCCATATTATTAATAATTAGTAATACTAATAACGAAAGTTTCTTTAAAATTTTAGTCTTTTTGCTTAATTTACCTTGCTGGATAATGGCAATCTTAGAGCTGGTGGATTTTAAATTTTAGATAACATCTCTAAAAGATCGGACGCTATGCACTGATGGGTTAAATAGTTTCCCCATCCTAGCTTAATAGGAGTTAATTAAACCAAAGAAACTTACTAATTCTTAAATCCAGAGAGTGGTACCAAACCTTTTATATTATAGTGTATACTAATAACAATACATTTCTTTTTGACACAGATATGGTTGCACTTGGCGAAATAGTCGATCAGTCTAATGAAAATGCCTTACTTGAAGTGTTTGCTTACCTTGACCATAAAACGTTAAGCGTGACATCACAAGTATGCAAACAATGGCGACAACTTAGTTATCATCCGTCATTATGGAAACATGTTGTTTTTAGCCATAGAAGGATAACATCTAAAGTAAGTAACATCAACAGTACTTTCTCTTCCTCCAGTGAGGATCGAACTCACTACTCATATAATGTATATTTATGTATGTTTCGTTGAATGTGACAGACAAGGAAAATTTGATTAATTTTTTAGTAGTCTTAATTTTTTCAGTTTGGTTGCGGTAAGAGTGTGTAAAAGTATTTATGCTAGTTAAAAGGGGGCTCTCTCGTGTGTATGTCTGTAAAAGGAAGAATATCTGTTGATAAAAGACTGACTTTTTTTTCCATTTGCCAACTCGCACTTTTATCAGTTTTCGGATTAACCACATATGCCCATACTTAATGATTTTGAAAACTAAACAGAATCATTTGATTGGTTAGTTATTCTATCTGAATGAATAAATGGTGTAAGCTCTACTACGGCCACCGAAATCAAACTGACACAAGCGAAACTGATTTGCTTTTTCCAGCAAAAACCAGACACGAGCATTTTTACTGCGCTCTGGTTGGTTGAAATTGCTTGGGATGTCTGCCTCCCACTCATAAAACCTTAGTCTTCAGCCTTGTCATTTCAGCCACTACGTGTGTAACCTTCATTCAAAGATCCAGCAAATTTGCCTATATCTCTGAGAGGAGGTGTTGTGATTACTTACATTATTTACATTATTCAACCTGAATTTTGAACCCTTTATTTTGTACCCCCCCTCTTCCGGGTGTCTCAGTTATTTACCTTTAACTCAACTCTCCAAGTTTTTGGTTCACCACTGCTGCAGCCAGGTACTGAACTCACAACCCTTTGGGTCTAGTCACTGGATCTAACCAAGGACACATGCCCCAGTGGATAAGTTTCAATCACCTGAAGAAGGGTGGAGCGTACAACGGCCGAAACGTTGTGAATATAGCAATGAAGATGAGGATAACATTGTGTATAATGTAAGTAATCTAGAAAATTGTTAATGCTTCGTCTAAGCATTTTTAATAATATTAGTGATGATACAACGGTATATAGGTGCACCTCCAGACCCCTAGATGATCCGAGGCTGGCAACTGATCTCTCCTCTGACCAAGCTTTAAAATCTCAGTGGGGGAAAAACTGACTGGTTTTGAAAATCAGACTAGTGACGTCCTATCTTCACTGAGCAAACCCTGAATGTTCACCTATCAGATTAAAAGTTGTAGCCTCTCTCTCTCTCTCTTCTACCGCTATTTCCATGGAAAATGTTCAAACAAACTACATTCCTTAGTTTTACCAGTTCTAACATTTATGGCCCTGCCACGCCCATTATAGCGAACCACCCTCATTCTCTTTGTATTCCATCGGTGAGATGTAAGTTCTACTTGAGCTGCATCTTCCCAGGAACCTCTGCTTTGTGAAATCGACTCACAAGAGGACGCTTCCCCGATCACTACCATCTAACCTGTTTGTTTCTTCTTCTTCTTCTTCTTCTTCTTCTTCTTCTTCTTCTTCTTCTTCTTCTTCTTCTCTGTATCACTCTCTCTCACTCTTAACCGCGGAATATTCAACCGAAAAAGATATGACAAAACAACAAAGATCAGGATATTAGAATCAATGCTTGAATAATATTTGTTCGTTCGTTCGTTTATCTGTTTGATTTTTGCTTTCTCTTCTTTTACAGTTCCTGGTACATTTTTCCGGCAGATGTTCGCAGCTGAAAAGCCTCAGATTTGAAAGTAAGCTACTATTTAATATATGTGGGTATGGTGTGTGTGTAGTTTTCCTTCTTCTTCTTCTTCTTCTTCTTCTTTCCTCGCCTTTTATCAACAAAGGTACACGCCTTACCAGCAGCCAATCTCACTTCGATCCAAGCGCTAAATAAAAGCAGTAAAGAAAGTCGTTCAATGACCATGTTATCAATTTCCTTTTCAACACATGTGATACAATTTATCAATATGTCATTGCTGAATCGACTCTTTAGCTTTATGCAATATTTCACCATTTTCTGGTATTGATTCTTTTTCTACTGTCAAACAGTACAGCATGCTGTTTCCAAATTTCTAGCGGAGTGAATTGCATCATGGTGGTCTTTTTCTCGTAGATGGTACTGACCCTATTATATTGTGCAGTTGACAAAATCAAAAACAAACAACGCGCATGCGCGAAATTAAAAATATAAAATGGCGACAATTTACTAGTGATGGGACCGATTAATCAGAATTGGAAATATCTGAAGTTTTGGTGGGAATCGGAATCGGAATCGGCATCGGAATCAGAGAAGAATTTTTAACCTAATTTCTGATTCCAAAACGAGTCTTTGGATTTTTTTTTAAACTTAATTTTTCATTCCTGTTACTAATGATAAAAAGATATTAATATTTATTGATTTTAAATTATCAATAAAACTAAGATCTATAGATTATAATAAGACCTAAGTTAAGTATGATGATATTTTTATTTTGTGATTTTGTATAAAAAAAAAATGAAATGTGCAAGTTTCTACTCAGTTCTCTAACTTTTTTTTTTAATATTATAACGGATATCCCTCTTTATCTACTTAAAAAATAAACAAAGTTTTATTTGAAGTTACCTGAAAAAAGTTTTTTCACACAAAATTTCATTGTATTTCATTTTATTTTATAATTTTTTTATTCATTTATTAATTCATTTTAAACGATGGTAAGTAAATTTTAAATTCTGCAGAATTTAGTATTCCTTGTACTTTATCAAAATATATGCATGAGTTAAAGCACATTACACAGGATGATGCCTTTCTGCTTAAAGTATTGTTGTTGCAATATTATAGATATATATGTGTATTAGGGTGTCTTATTTTTGAAGTGCATGCTGAAATTGAATTGTCACCTCTAAATTTGTTCCATTCATTGAAAAATGTCACATAAAATTTTAAGGAGATAACATAATATTAATGGGTGCCTTTGCTTGTTAAAACCTAAAGAGTAGACAAAAGAAATGACCCTTTTTATTTTACAATTAATTGCAAACCTTTATTAGTTGAATCTTTACAAATTATATACATTAGAAAACTAGAAATATTTTTAACTAACAGTAAAAGATTTAAATTTTAACCAATTATTTTCAGACAGCAATTATGGCAAAAGTGTATCTATATTTCTGAGATGAGGTATTATGTACAGTATTTACATTATGCGGACTATTGTCCTCATCTTTGTCGAAATGACACAGTGGATAAAGGCGTTGGTTAGATCCAGTGACAAACCCAAAGAGTGTGAGTTCAATACCCGGTTAAGGTAGTGGAGAACTTTCAGAGGGAAAATTAGCAGGGGATAACTGATAACTAACATCCATCAAACATGGCACGTGGAACTAGAACAGTCTACCCCTGTGATCGAAATAAAGGGCAGTTCGAAATTCCAACCACCTGAAGAAGGCCGGAGCGTTGAAGCATGAAACAGACTGTTGCCTCTCGGTTTTAACCTCAATGTCCACTCTTAAATTTATACATGCTCTATACCAGATATTAAGCACTTTTATTCATAAATATAGCATATATTAGAACTATATTTTATCATTCATATATATACTCAAGATTAAACGTTCAGGTAATATAGTTTGGATTACAGAAAATAATTACATACACAGATCAATACTCGTAGACGTTATAAAATGAGTTGTTTGTAGCGATACAGTAGCCAGACCCGATAATAATCCAATCTATATTCTTCTCTAACGTTAAGAAAAATCCTGTATTCTCGCATGACTACAATCGTACAGATGGTGAATACGTTATACCACGCCTCTTGAACCTGTTGACGCAATACACCGACTTTTATAAGAGGGGGGCTGACTGGATAAGAAAAGCGTCGTCTCATCATAGTATGAGTACGTATTATCCCGGTGAAAAAGTACATCGTCTTCCTGTTGCAGGAAATGTCAACAGAATGCTTTGAACAATATTCCGGACATAGATGGCACTGTTCCACATCTACTCAAAAGATAAGTCGAGGGCAATTTGTATCTTGTTTTCCTACAAACATTTCAATGTAAATAAGAGACTTTAATTAAAAATAAAACAAAGCATTTCTTGTCGGTTTTCCTTTATCAGACTCATATTCATCTGGTGGCCGTTTAAAATGACGCCATTTTTTCTGTTGATTCTGATTTGTTGGATATGAGAAAAACTAACGACTACTTTTTTTCCCCTTATATTGTGATTGTGTCCATTATACTTAAAGTTTCTTGATTTAGGATGAAAGAGATTCCCAACAGATTTCAGTGATATTTTGACTTTCCAAAATTATAGTTTATAATTATAGCCTATATATCCAGGGTGGGGGAGTCGTCTTCTTTTTTTTCATCTATTTTGTTTATTTTATTTAAAGTACGTCTTTTCTTGATTTCAGAGAAAAACCTGTAAATAGAGATAGATAGATAATGAACATAATAAGATAGATAGATAGATAGATAGATAGATAGATAGATAGATAGATAGAATATAATTATAAACTATAATTTTGAAGAGTGAAAATATTTATCATTATCTATCTGTCTCATCCTGTTCATTATCTATCTCATTGTCTTCATTATCTATCTATATCTTTGTGTTCATTATCTATCTATCTATCTATCTATCTATCTATCTATCTCATCCTGTTCATTATCTATCTCAGTCTGTTCGTATGTGTGAAAATCTAATAAAATTAGTTAACAAGATATCAATTTTCATATTTCCTATCGACATATTAAATCTCTCTCTGTCTCTTTAACTATCTCATTCTGTTCATTATCTATCTCATTGTCTTCATTATCTATCTATCTCTCTATCTATCTATCTATTTATCTATCTATCTATATCTTTGTGTTCATTATCTGTCTATCTATCTATATCATCCTGTTCATTATCTATCTATCTGTTTCTGTTCATTATCTATCTATAGTATTTAAAAATTTTGAAACGATTTCTGTGTATACACTTGAAGACAAGCTCATTGCGTTGGTTTAGTAATTCGTCGGTGTCTTCACATTTAATTATCAGGAATTTTTTTTAATGCAAAGATCACATATTGTCCCTGAAATTTTTGGGAGTTCGAGCCTTAGAGATGATTTTCCATTTCAATTGTGGGGTGAAGCCTTTATCAATGAGATCCCAATAATGTTTTGATAGGGATTTTTTTTGTCTTAAATATTTGTTGTTAAAGGAATGCCGGGGTGATTATAAAAAAAATGTTTGCAAATCCCGCTGAAATTCCTATATAAACCTTTTTCTGGTTTATATTTTCCTTTGGAAAAATAGTGGCTTCATATACCACGTTTTCCGAAGTACAAATCCCTCGAACTGGACAGTCAGCTTTGACCCTACAATTACAAGGAGGTTTATTCCCCCTGTGATTCACTGCCATGAATTTTTTTAGGGTGAGGTTATTGTGGAAACTATTTATATTTTCTACATTATTAACACGCTTTGAAGATACCGACTCTATTTCACTTCTCACATCAGGTGGAAATAGGTCAACCATTCTACTCTCATCCACTACGGTTTCCTTTTCAATATCTCTCTGGACAGACAGATCTCTCTTTTTCTCCCTTCTTTCTCTTTCTTTCTTTTTCATTTCCTCCATTTTGAGTCTATATCTTGAAACATAATTTATGTTGAAATATTACGTTTTGTGCCTGTTTTTAATCCATTTATTGTTAAAACTGATTTTGGTCTGATGAGACCAACCTATGTAACGGTTTTGCGAAATAAAATATTACCATAGGTTTCTAAAGTCTCTGCTTTCATATATATATATATATATATATATATATATATATATATATATATATATATATATATATAGGAAATCAGTTGCTTCCTAGGTTTCAATCTTTCGGTATCTTCAGGCGATTTCGGTCAATTGATTTCCTGACGCTTCATATTTTTTAATAAAATATTATTTTTTTTAAATTATGAATACTATATTTTTTTTAAAATAGATAAACAAATAAATAAATATATATATAAACACACGAACGTGAAGTGTGGTAGTAGGTGAGGAGAAGGAGTGGAAAATCAATTGTATTGGAAATGTATCGGTGAGGAATCAGTATGAAATATACATACTTTCTTTTCATCCCACTTCATATGAATTCAAAAGGAGATATGCAATTGTAGAAATGAAAATAGATATCCATTAGACGGATTTTGAAAAACTGAAGCAATAATTTACAAAACAGAAGTAATAGATATAAATTTTTGCACCTACCTAATAAATCAAGCGTTACGAGGTCATTTGATAAAAATCGCCTGAGGATACCTTAAGATTGAAACCAAGCTGGCGGATTCAACTGACCTCCTGATTTTTAAAGTATATATATATATATGTGTGTGTGTGTGTGTGTGTGTGTGTGTATTTAGGTAGTAAATTCTCTCTTAGGCATGTCTGATATAACCTTATTATTCGTGAGTATCAACAGATTTTATTAAAAATTAGCTGACATAAAGTCTGTAATTTATCCAAATGGCATATATATATATATATATATATATATATATATATATATATATATGGCAATAAGATATCACACCTATAGTGCAGGTGTTAACGAAACAGTGCTCATTTTAATGAAACAGGGCATATATATATATATATATATATATATATATATATATATATATATATATATATATATATATATATACATACTATCTCACACCTCTAGCAAGACTGAGCTTCATGTACGTCGCAATCTTCGGGTGCAGAGTTCAAAATGAATCACATATGCATCTGCGTATCTGCTTATCACGACGCTGTTACAGATTTTTAATAATGAACCTTAATAATAGTAAAAAATACTAAAGTTAGAAAAAATAAGAGAGAGGAAAATTATAAGTATTAAAATTAAATTTTAAGTTTAAGACATTATAAAATGGAAAAATAAAATGGAGGAGAAAAATAATGGTCAAAGAGGGCATTTATAAAACAACGGTAAAAAAGGGATATATAATATACTGGAAAATAGAAAAGGTTGAAAAGAATAAATAAACGTTTTAAGAGCTAATTTAGTGTCGTGTATTTAAAGAGTTGTTTATTTCTGTGTCTGCAAATAGTTATTAATTCACTCTACTGATTCAATAATTTAGGTTTTTCTAAGTTTTTTAGAATAACTAGCTTTTCAACAGAATAAGGACAACAACTGACGCATTTCCCATTAAAAACTTTGGCCCCAGAAACAATTTCCCAGTTAATAGATGATGAAAGCCCCCTATCTTTCAATTGCTAGAAATATTTAGATAGAGAAGTACTATGTTTGTATTTTACGTTTTTGAACTCTTCACCCGAATATTGCTTTGTGCATGAAACTCAGAGTCATGCTAGGGGTGTGAGATAGTATATATATATATATATATATATATATATATATATATATATATATATATATATAATACAGGAATTGGATTTGTTGTATAAAATATATTTGAAACGCTTATTTTAGGTTTCCGTTAAAAGTGCGTGTACACTTAAACTGGATCTTTTTCAGCTAAAATCAACATGGCCGCTTTTCTTTTTTTCTATCGCCGGTGGCTGAAAAATGATGTATTTTTATATGGATAATTACAGTGTAATTTTATTTAATATCTCTATAAACTGTGTCCCGTATTTTACGACAGATATCCAAGGAAGGCCAAAAAGACGAGGAGAAAGTGAACGATTTTATCAACAAGAAATGCGGTAAATATTTTGCGTGTGTGTGTGTGTGCGTGTGTGTGTGTGCGTGTGTGTAAGTATTAAATGAAGCATTTTCACTATCATTGTTATTATTATTATTACTAGTTTTTCTCCATCTTATGGTTTCTGTTTAAACAAAGCATTTTCATTTTTATTATCTTTTTACGCTATTTTACATTGTTCAGACTGTTGTCATCATCTATATTGTTATATTCACGTTTCGTTCGTTGTAAGCTCTGGGCTTCTTCAGGTAATATACGTTGGAATTCCGAACCGAACTCTATTTCGTCCACCGGAGTAGATTGTTCTAGTTTCACGTGCCGTGCCTTTCAGAAACTAAGATATCCAGAAAAGGCATGGCACTTGGAACTAGAACAATGTACCACAAATGTAAATAGTGTAAATAGTTACAATACCTCATCTGAGAAATATAGACAGATACTATTATGTTATTACTGTCTATATTTCTGAGATGAGGTATTATGTACATTATTTACATTATTCGGACTATTGTCCTCATCTTTGCCGCCATATTTATCACAACGTTTCGGCCGTTGTACGCTCCAGCCTTCTTCAGGTGGTTGGAATGTCGAACTGAACCCTTTATTTCGCTCACTGGGGTAGACTGTTCTAGTTCCACGTACCATGTTTAATGGATGTCACTTATCAGTTATCTCCTGTTAATTCCCCTCTCCAAGTTCTCCACCGCCTTAATCAGGTATGAACTCACATTTTATTCACTGAGTCATGTGTCTTTGAGGACACATGGCACAGTGGATAAAGGCGTTAGTTAGGTCCAGTGACAGCACCCAAAGAGTGTGAGTTCAATACCCGGTTAAGGCAGTGGAGAACTTTCAGAGGGTTCAGGAAGGTGATTTCTTGATGTTATTGGTCTGGAAGAGGTGATCCCAGCGTGTGACAAGTTTGGAAAGTGCCTGAAAACCATACCAGGAGTTGACTCAAGCCTTCTGAGTGAAATTAGGTAGACGGGAACTCTTGGGAGCTGTCGGTAGTTGTGCTAGCACGAAGTCACAAGTCATTGTGACTTAGGGTTTGTGCGTGCCTTGTTCAGACTGTTGATCACGCCAGATAACGTGCTCTCTCCCAGAAAGTTACAGTTTCTGGTCCGCTCAGCATAGCTGCAGTATAAACCACAAGTGGGTTCTGTGGGTGTTGAACAACGAAAATGTGTCTGAGCCGGCGTCTTCAATGGGGATTAGAGAGCCGCCCTAGTAGACTGGCATCCTCGGATTCGAGAGGCTGTGTCATTTACCTTTTAGATAACCACAATCAGAGTCGATTCACTCTTATATCGTTAGAGTAAACAGTGAAAAACTGGAAATAAAAAGTACCTTTTGACTTACCTTGAAACTCCACATCTCAAGATCGCGTCTTTCAAGTCGTCACCATAAAATATATTAGACACGGAAAATACCATAAATTAGTAATTCCATATTACGACTATTTTTCTGTTTAGCGTTCACCTAAGACCAGTTCACGTAGCATCAGCAATTGTTTTTCCCTGTATAGCCTTCCTTGCTTACGAATCGGCCAAAGATGCCCACAGGTTCTGAAGACATTAGCTGCTTGTCACCAACCTCTCTCACACTAAAGCTCGCTCTATACATCAGCTTGTTTTCTTTTCCTCATCGCTCACTATTAATTCATCTTCTATGTGCCGTGTCCCTCCAGGATGTTGGTGATCATGACACTCCACAAGTTCTTGTCCTTTATAGCTTTTAATAATTTTTTTCATTTTACTATCTCTCCTAAACCCTGTTCCGCCATCCAATCAATCAAACTCACCAGGCAGCTTATGCGTTGTTTTCAATTGTCCCTCTTGCCTTCAATCCATACTGTGAATATCAAATTCTCCAAGTAACTTTCCTCATTATGTGCCCTAGAAATCTCAACTCACTCTTTCTGATGTTAAGGAAATAATTTTTCTTAACCACCATGGCTTTGATTCGTACTTTTCGTAGACTATGTAGACTTCTTGTATTAATATTATAGCTCCTATCTAGGCGTGAACGACGATTACTGGTTGTAGTGGCAGACCCATAGCAGAATCAACCATCAAGCAAATTTATATTTTGTTTATTAGATACAAACTTTTATCTTAAATATTTCAGTGCCAGTTTGGAACCTGGTCTTGAATCGGTTCTAATAAAAGCCGAAGGGAATCTTAATGAATTGACAATCATCAACTGCGGACCCGTCATAACAGAAAGGTAAGTACGTGAAGCATCAGCATAGAAAAAAATTTTCTTTTCAAAGTTCTAAAAAACAAGAAATTACGTGTTACTTTCCTTTTCTAATTATACACCAGAAAAAAATGAAAATAATCCCGAAAAACAGGCTCTTGAAATATCGGTTCCCGTACAATCACTAAAGTTAAGCAACGTCGAGTCTGGTAAGTGCTTAGATGACTGACCGCTTGTGAATAACATGGCTCAGAATTGTTAATCGGAGAGGCGAGTTCAAATTTCAGTTGGGTTCGTTATATTCACTTACGCGCAAATACACTTGCGGAATGTATGAATCCACCTCTTCTTCCCCTAGCTATGGGTTAATTAGTAAGACGTGTATCACTAAACCATTATCATCCGCAAAAATATAAAAATAGGTCCAAAATACTTACATTTCAGCATTAAATAAAAACAGGCACTGTAGAATTACTATAATAATTACTATGAATAATAATTAATCTGGGTAAACTTTCTTACGAGGGTCGGCTGAAATGTTCATTGGCTGACCAAGATACTCACATGGAATGTGACTAAATGAGGTTTATTTTTCAGTATAATCCCCCGTGCGGTCTGCATCCTTCTTCCGTTGGTGCTGCAGACTTGGATTAAATTGGTGAATAAGTTTTCATCCTGTTGGTCAAAAAGGTCATTAACAACAAATATGGCAAATGTTTTACATGTTGCGGCTAAATCAGGAGAATAGGGGGATGATGACCCAGTTCAAAATCACAGTCACGCATAACAGCCATTGAAAACAAAGGACCTGTGTACTGGAACATTGTCCTGATGAAACAAGACCCTTTTCGTCAGTTTTCCTCGACGCTTGGTGCTGATAGCCTTTCGTAACTGACTCAGCAAGTTGGCATAATACTCTCTCCACTGATAGTGTGACCCTTTTGCAGATAGTCAATAAACACAATGCTCTTTGCAACCCCAAAACCTGTGTCTATCACCGTGGGTTAGAAAACGATCAAGGGAACAAGCTGGATCCCTCATATTTTCTCGTGATCTGATCAGCCTGGTGAGCTTTTGATCAGGTGTCAGAAGAGGTAGCACTCACCGAGCAGAAACCATCGTCGTGCCAAGTTCATTGCGTAGAATATTCTCATCTCTCTCACCGGATATACTAATAGCATTTGTTATGTGATTTATAGTCAGTCGCCTGTCATCCATCATCATGTGGTGAACATGATCAATGTTTTGTTCGGTGTTGGCATTTGCAGGATATTCAGACCTTGGGTCATCTGCAAGACTCTCCTATCCCCTCCTAAATTCAGTTACCTACTTTTGCACTGTTGATAAAACTGGAGCACCATCTCCTAATGTAGCAACCGTGGCAGCATAAATGTCTTTGGGGGCTAAACCCATTTTCTGTAGGTACTTGATAGCACCATGATGCCAAATTTTGTTTTATTTTCAAGAGAAGTCGCTACTAGTTATTTTGATGTCTTTGAACAGCTAGATGTGAGTTTACATGGCAAGAAACAATGCCGCTATTAATAAGAAGAGTTGAAATTAATTCATGCTAGATTTCACTGCTCTAGTATCATTTCTTCATAGTAAGGCTGTGAAATTTCCGCCCACCATCGTATGTTTCTTGTTTTCATCACGTTTCGGCCACTCTACTCTCCGACCTTTACCAAGTGTCTTTCGCGTCATATAACCTTCAACAATTTCGGAAAGAAAAATTATTAAATACAGTATTTCTTCGATATAACGTAATCTCTTTCCTTGTTAAGGCATTTAGCCTAACGCTTCTCCATAGTTCAATAGATTGTTGATTTGTTTTTTACAGCTTATCAACCTTTTGCATGTTATTTAAAGCCAGAAATTTTTGTTTTTAGATTATGAGAATTTTTTGGTGATTATAATGATTTACTGTAACATGTTCTACTGATTAACCCACAGATGGGGAGAAAATGTGGATTCATAAATTCCACAAGAGTATAATGAACTCGACTTAAATTGAAACTTGAATCGCTTTTTTAAAAATCATTGGGAGGGATGGAAAGAAAAATATAACTTAAAATTATATAAAAATGTAATTCAGACGAACATTTAGTGTACGTCACTGTTTTTTATGTTTCTGAATATTCCAGGTGCCTTTGGTTGGTGTCTTGCTACGCTCGTGTACTACGAAGCCTGACTTATCGAAGCGTCGCCCATCCACCATCAGCCGAAGTTCTTTGGGCGTTGGCCAGCGGCTGCCGTGACATCACATATCTCAGTCTGTCTCCTGACAATCCAAGGTATTTTAAAATAAAATCATCAGCTTTTTTTGTGGCGTCCGATTCGGTTAGGTATCAACTCTTTCAGTCACCTACTTTTTTTTATTCACTGTGTAGTCGTAAGTAAAAAGGTAAACTTACTCAAACTAGTTATAAAACAAACAATTATTTTAAAGTTAAGTTGAAGTTGAATGCTGACCATACAAAATACTTGAATATTAAATAATTATCTTGAACTTATTAGATAAAGCATAGTCAAATACTAGTAGCCATACCCAGCTGGTCGATCAGAAAACGCGTTTAATTAGAATGGAGCAAAAACAGCATCATATTTAGATGTAGCAAAGTCTATTTTTTCAATTACTTTAAAGTACTTTCATTAAAAACATTTTGATTTAATGCAGTTACTGATATAAGAGAAGTAGTCTGTATTTATTCAATCGAAGTTAGCCGAGGACATGAACGGGTAAAACAGGCAACATGAAGACCCACTTCAGACCACAATTATCTGGGAGTTTTTGAAATTCAATTTGTCAGTGTGCTACCAGGAATGTAAAAGAGGATACATTTATGAAGCAATTGTTAAGTTTGATGAAAATTGGTTGAAAGAACAACGAAAAATGAGAAAAAAACAGGAAAAAATTGCCATTTTTCGCTATTTACGCGGGTTTTCACTATATGGGTAGACTCGATTATCAAGTTAAATTACTGTTAAACAATCAACTTATTGTTGGCTACAATTGAGTGAAGTTTGTATTAGATTGCTTAAAGTTTAAAATTTATGTTAAAATCGATTTTTGTTGAAATCGATTTTTCGTTATTCACTCTTTTTCGCTAAACGCAATGGGATATAGATAAAAATGAGATATCATTGAGCTCGTCATGATGTAAGTAACCTACATAGCGAGTTTGAACGAAATCGTAGGGAAAATGTTTAATTCATCGATTTTTGATCGGCTTTATCGATTATTGGCTTTTTTTTAAATTATCGATTTTTACCTACTCTTACATTGTACAATGGATGTGCCAAGTTTAGTCAAAATCGGTTGAATGGATCTCGAATGAAAAGGTATCCCACAGACAGACACACAGACATCCTCTGTTTTATAAAGAGAGATAAAAAAAACTTTATCGCCACCATTTCTTTCATTTTAAACTCAGTTGTTTTTTATCGTTACCGTATATTCTCGAGTATAATGCAGGTTTTTATTATCAGTTTTTTTACGCAAGAAAATAGGGGCTCGCTCTATACACAGGTCATTTTCTGAAGAGGAGACCCTGCATTATGTGTCAGAAATCCTAACAAAATGGTCGTCGTTGGAAAAGGAATACCTCAATTTTTATAGACTTTTTTCATCAATTTTGCCTTGAAAAAGGGTTGACTTTAAATTTTGCTGTGGCAGCTACATTACGAATGTTTTTGACGGATTTGTTTTTTACGGTTTACAAACCCCTCGTGAGTTATTTAATGCGAAACATTCTGAATTGTAAGAATAATTTATTTTTTGAGAATGAAGATTGCATTAACATTTTTTAGAATAACAATGATATTTTTTCATATACACGTCTTACTATTTAACCCATGGCTGAAGGGGGAGGTGGATTCGTACCTTTTTTTCTGTACGTAAGTGAATGTAACTAACCCGACTGGAATTCGAACTTGACTCTCCGAACTACAATATTAAACAAAACTTCAACTCTCAGTTACGGATTTCTGTAAGCCTTACAACGGATCCCTCTCACCCAGGCTTTCGCGAGAATTGAGAAACACGAGCCCTGTTTCCCATATATTTCATTGTCAATTTAGGAAATTCATTTGCACAATCTGTAGAGTAGGTTGGTAACACTTGGGATGACTTATGCTATTTCTATCACGATAGACTAACAGATAAATTCTTCACTTTGGTCAACGTGGACGACCTCCTCCTCCAGTTTTGCCTATCCGTCGCAACTGGCCCACAGGAAGCTTGAAACAACTCTCTGGCAGCAGCATAGGAATTATCTCGAACGGCCAGCCTGTACCCCGTCAACGGGCTGTACCGGAACTACTTTCAATTGTATCACAGTTTACATACGTTTACGAGCGGAACATTCTAACTTCCGATTAGGTGGTATCTGTTCTCAAAAGTTTTCATTTATTCATCTATTCATTCTATTCACTTTTGGTCAAGTGGGTGTCCGCTTTGAAGTTTCTACTTCATAGACTGTCGGTCATATAAAACATACTAAGATCAAAGTCAAGGCTTGAAGGATTTAACATTCACGGGACATGTTTAAGGAAAGAGGAGCAGAGAGAAGCAGCGAGTGACCTATCTAACAACCTTGTGTAAATAAATGGATGGTAGAACAAGAATTAAGAGGGATAGTAAAGGGACAAACATTACATAGGCCTACGAAAAATAAGAAGTTGTGGAGAGTCATGATAGCTCACGTCTTGAAGAGTCACGGTACATAAATGTGTTCCAATAGGGCTATCATAGATCAAATTATATATGGAATTATAAAAATACTTCGTCTCAAGTCTTCAGACGGTATTGAAAGGCCAAAGCATTCATCGAATGAAATATGGTAAAAAAAAAGTATTTAGAGAGAAACAATAGTCTAATAAATAAGAAAAAAAACATGGATTCATGAAAAATTAATCTCAGAATTTCGATTAATATAAGAAAGGCTGTAGAATATGGCGACAGGTAGATAATGCTAAAAATAACAAAGATAAAGACATTAGTCTGAAAATCATATGGAATGTTGATGATCTTTGCTTAATCGTAAATCTTTTTTGCAGGTCTCCCCAACAGGAACGTTTCAACAACAAATGTGCGTATCTCATCGCAAAGAATTACCCTCATTTGAAATTTATCAGTCTCGGTGGAGCTGGTATAGATGACGTTGGCCTACTCATAATTGGTAAGAATAATATGCATTTTATCGCCTTATTTAAAGAACAGCTGCTCCTGTTTTCTTTTGTTTTTTTAAACAGAAACCTTGGTGATTTCATCATTTCCTGCAAACCGTTATTTAAGGAACCGCTTCTGAATTTTTCTTTAGGAAGGAACCGTAACCAAATAACAAGAGAATGTTTAATCACTGCAAATACTTAAAGGAATGACTGCTCATGTTTTTGAGACAGAAACTTTGATAAAATAACTACCGAATATTTCATCATTTCCTGCGAACCCTTATTTAAGACAGAAACCTTGATGAAATAACAAGAAAATATTTCATCATAGTCTGCGAAACTTAGTATAAAAAATAAATAAGGGTTGACTATATCAATATTAAAACTTGAATGTACCATAGTTTTCAAACAAAGAGGTGATGGACGAAACAAACAGAAAGACATTAATAATAGATTAATATTACACCAAACTGCAAACGGATACAAGTTCTGTAATGATTCTTTTGATTGCGTTATTATTCTTTTGTCCATTTTGTCTGAGAGAAAGAATGTAACAGGCCTGTGGTGCGTCACACAGCAAAAAGAAACGATTCTGCTATTTAAACTTGAAGAGGACCTAATAAGCGGTTATCTTGTGTTTCTTTTGAGTAAAAATACAAAATAAAGAATATGGCGCGTGGGGCTTCAATTTTTTTTAATGAGCAAAGATCTGTGACTTTGAAGGTGAAAAAGCTGAAGAAATACAAAGAGAGTAATAATATATTTGATATCTATATTTCTGAGATGAGGTATTGTAACTATTTACCCTATTTACATTATTCGGGCTATTGTTCACATGCCTCAGTGGATAAAAGCGTTGGTTGAAGTAATCTAGTGAGCTGACTTCAAAATGTTTGGAGATTCCAGTTACTAAAGAAAATAACTGAAACTGAGATATTCAAAATAGTCATGGAACGTGGAACTAGAACAATCTACCCATGTGAATGAAATTCGAACGCACACCCTTGTGCAAATTAATTGAAACAAAACAAATAATTCCGTTATTATTTACTTTTTTTCGTAATTTTCCAATGAAACATGACCCAATGCACATGTTAGTACTTCGTATGTCCAATCCACGAAGAATTTCCTTGTAGACTGACCACAGATTCTCGAGTGGATTTAAATCAGGAGAGTTTCCGGGACAGTCTATTGTACTTTGATTTGATCACCGGTAAGGCTTGCTAGTGTGTTCGTGCAGCGTTACAATTTCAGTACGCTTCCCTGGAGTAACGTCCATCGCAGACAATGGCCGTAGGACAACTAATCGGCAGACTAGACAATAGTGTCTAGGCGTGATAAAAATCTGATGCGATCACGGATGACGCAATATTTCTCAAGGCCAAACAAATTTCATCATACACCCCGAAAATAAATTTATATTACTGCACACCTCTGTAAATGACCAAACCTGGGGAAAACTAGATATCGATTACACCTTGTCACTCAAGTGGGTCTAAAATTGACTGTATGGTGAAAGAAAGAAAAACTAAAGCGGTTGTTTTAATTAATTTGCACAAGGATGTATATCACCTGAAGTAGGCCGGAACGTACAACGGCTGAAACGCCGTGAATAGGACAATAAAGACGAGAACAATAGTCCGAACAATGTAAATAATATAAGTAGTAAGATATTTGAATAATCGAGTTGGGGTAAAATGAGGCCATAAAAGAATTGACACTTGAGCTACTGATTATATCTATTCATATTTATGGATTGAGATTGCGGAATTCGGTTTGGTTTATTTTGTTTTACGGCATAACAACCTCAACGGGTTATTTAATGCCAACAACATTTTTAGGATAGATTCGTATGAATAGAATATGTATTCTTTGGTTTTGATTGGTTTGGTTCATTTTGTTTTAAGGCATATCAACCTCAATGGGTATTTAATGCTGGCAACATTTTTAGGATAGATTCGTATGAAAAGAATATGTATTCTTTGGTTTAGATTGGCTTGGTTTATATTATTTTACGATATATCAACCTCAATTGGTATTTAATGCTGGCAACATTTTTAAGATCGATTCGAATGAATAGAATATGTATTCTTTGGTTTAGATTGGCTTGGTTTATATTATGATTATTTTTTTTTTTTCAAAACTGCATTGCTGGTAATTTTTTTTTTTTAATTCAAAAATGTATTGCTGGTAATATTTTTTTTCAAAAATGTATTGTTGGTAATATATTGCCGGTAATAATTTTTTTCTTCAAAAATTTATTGCTGGTAATATTTTTTTTACAAATAAAGTATTTCTGATATTAAAACCTATTTTTACACTTTCATGGTGTTTTGACCCCAGTGTGGCTGTTAACTATTTGCCCATCGCTGGGACTCTAACAGGTCCTACACACCAGATCAGGGTGGACCTGGGAGCACCAGCAATTAAGAGGTGGTTCTACGCTCCTCAAAACCTCCCGATCAGAGGTTTTGCTGTCGGACGTATTTCATCGTTTTACCCAGAACGGATGGAATTCGTTCCTCACTTCTGCTAAGAGTCTTCTTTTCAATTCATTTTGTATTATATAAAATTATATGAAGATTTAAACTAGCAGATCTTACTTTCTGTCATTTCTTCTTTGCGTTCCCGAACATGTTGTTTTCCCTAATTAATACTTGCTTCTTGTTGCATCATTCACGAATAACTAGATGTACAGGAAGCCATAGTTCGACATTTATATCGTCTATAAAAGTTTGATACAGTAGACTAATTATTTCCTTTTTTATTTCCAGCTGAAAAGTGCCAAAACCTTGAGTGTTTGGAATTGTATAATTTTGTCAATAAACTCATTCAAAGCTCTGTTGAAAATATGTGCACCAGTGGTTTCCAGAATTTGCAGGAACTGTACTTTATCCATACGGCTGTCGACCCCAAAATTATTCCTGAGTTCGCCAGTGAGTAAAATAGCTTTTTTACAATTTTACTGTTTGTCCGGATTTTGAAGGAAGATGGAGAAAGTCAGACAGAAAAAAACTCTACCATATCCAAACTTAGGTTTATTTGATATTCAGTTTCTACAGGACTGCCAGAATTTACCAAATCTAAAATATATTTCATGAGTTAATGGTATTAGGATTGGATATATAATTTGGTGCTAAGTGAGCTGTATACACATTATTTATACACAGCAATTCGGATCTGGGATGAAATGTTAAAAAAAAGCTTTTAGTTTCCCAGTATTTCATCATCATTTTGTTCAGATTAAAAGCAATGCTGAATGTAATTTTTTTTTATTTTCTCGTTTTTATTATTATTATTATCTTCTTGTTATTCTTCTTCATATTATTATTTTTTCTCTTTATTATTATTACTATTATTATTATTATTTTCTCGTTATTCTTCTTCATATTATTATTCTTTTCTCATTATTCTTCTTATTCTTCTTATTATTCTCATTAGTCATATTATCATTATTATTATCATTCTTCTTCTTATTATTATTATTATTATTATCTTCTTGTTATTCTTCTTCATATTATTATTTTTTCTCTTTATTATTATTACTATTATTATTATTATTATTATTATTATTTTCTCGTTATTCTTCTTCATATTATTATTTTTTCTCTTTATTATTATTACGGAAGGTCAAAAATGAATTGATAAATACCTGATTTGGAAATAGAAAATTCAGACACTGAATCTTATTTACAAGATGAATTCATTGATGTGTGTGGATCTTGAAATTAAGTAAGAGTTCAGAAGTAAAAGTTTCAGTGACTGTTGGAATAATGTAAATGCTACTACTACTTCTACCGCATACCCCTAGATTAATACAGCAGTTGAACCATTTTTACTTGTATTCCCAATTTCATATATGATTGAAGCTAGTTTTAGTCATACAAATACAATTCTAATTAAGCAAAAGAACAGAGGGAACCTTAAAGAGCATAGTGACTTATGACTAAAACTCACCAATTTCCAACCAAATACCAAATGGCCTTACTACTGCTCATCAATTATATCCTCCCCGTTAAAGATTTCAACAAATTCAATGAAAATATATTCATTTATGTTAACGTGTTTATTATCACTTTTATTAAAAACTAGTCCACACAACTTTTGATGTCAAGAAACAAAACACATTTTTTAGCTAATTTGATGGTATTGATTCCGAAAATTACCTTATTTTTTCATGGTCAGCTACCATTTTTGCTGTACTGAAATTACCCGTTTTTGGAAAAAATATCAATTTATGATCTTGGCTGAATTCAAAATGTAGTTAATAAAGGTCGTGGAATCCTATCTATTTTCAGATAGGTCGAGTAATTTATGCCAGCCATGAAATAAACTATTTTTATAAGAAAAAAGGTTTCTTTTGATTTTTAAAATAGAAGTACCATTTTTTTCCATTTTATCGCCAAAATTCAAATTAACTGATAAACTTTATCAGTAATATACTTTAGTAAACCTGATTATGGTGACATAAAAAAATGAAGCACTAAAATCTTTTTAATATCAATAATTTATCCCATCACTTTATCCCTTCACTACGGAAGGAAACCAAACACATGGAGAACATTTTGTTTTCACAGTTAGAAAGAAACTGCAACTAATGACATCCCAATTGAATGCACCTATTCCATTGTACATGATACTGCTGGAATATCCAAAGGGACTTAAAGAACATTCAATATGACAGACAATCAAGAAAAAGAAAATTTTTTACCATAGTTCTTATGTTCACGCAGGTTTTATTTCTGCTGTTAGTTTATTAAATGATTTGATGAAAATACTTGTTGGTCTTGGTATATTCAATCGTGTTATTTTTTTTAAAGACTTAGTGTCTGGTTGTTATTGCAAAAACAGTATTTTTCAATAAGCTGACCAATATTTGTTGGTTTAAATACGAATTGAGATGTTTCTATGAATTTGGAGAAATATTGCCATCGGTCAATATCATATATACAGAAAACAAATGAAAAAATGCTTTTTTTTTCAAAAATGAGGCATTTTTGTATAGCAAAAACGGTAGCTAAGCAAGAAAAAGTAAGGCCATTTTCAAATTCAGCGCCCTCAAATTAACTAAAAAAAGATGTTTGTTTTCTCGACACCATTTCAAAATTTCTTTTTTGTTGACCAGTAATACATGGTAATATGTTATAATGACATGATTCAATTCTTATTTTGCTGATGCATAATCTTTTCCATACATTAATTTATTTTTAACGTGTCTATTTTCACTTTTATTATTTATGAATTTTTTCTCATTAATATTTTGTTTAAACAAACACATCATCTTGTATGGGAAGAGAAATAGAAATTGAAAAAGAAATGACAAAAATACAATATTGAGAAACAATAATGAAAGAAAAGGGTAGAGAGTTTCGACCTTTAAATAAAAATAATAATTATTACTAATATTTTTATGTACACCCATGGATTGTTGAGGTCTCAATGATTCGATGAAAGGGTCGACGTTCCAAAAGGTTTGGGTACCCCAACCCTAAACATACTCACCACTTCTACTTTTGCAATATATGTGGCTCCCCAGCGATCCTAATTTATTATGAAACTCATGATGATGACTCTTCCATTTTCTTTCTTACCAGAATCCCCAGCGTTCTTGCTTTTTATCACTGTCTTTCAACTGGCGCAATCTCCGACCTTTCTCGGGTATACGCTACCTGTGGTAATCTTAGGACTTATAAAAAAAACATTGATTCCGTCCAGTTGGATATGTTGTTGTAGATTAAATATATACTTGAGGAGGATCACACAAATGTGAAAAGTATTCAGGTTTTTAAAAAAACTGTAAATACAAATAACATTGAAGGAATTTAGCAAATATCAATCAGAATTTTTTTTTTTCCGATGTAAATCAGATGTGGATATTGTTTCTGTTGTAGGACTTTGTCCAGAATTGAAGAAGATCAAAATTGAAGTTACAATTCAAGATTATTTTGGAGATATCTTACAACCGAAAGACAAGCGTAAATATAAGCTTATTGGCCTAAAATTGAAGGTAAGACTAACTTATTGGTTGCAAGGGTGAATGTGAGGATAGGAAGATTGTGCAGCGTCAGTTTAACAACTATGCAGTAACTTTTTATCTGAATCTCTGGAATGGGGAGATATCATTATTTTCTATGATTTACATTCGGACTAATATCCTTATCTTTGACAAGATTTCGACAGTTATAGTGATTTTCTAAGCGCTGCTTAGAAGTGGCACAAGGCCGAAAGTATGAAGCACCCAGTGAGGATCTAACTCAGTCGTAATTATTCTAGCAAGACTAGTTTGCTAACTATTATACCACGTTTCGGTACCCGGTTTCGACCGTTATATCTTCCGATCTTTCTTCTCGTCGACCCTAGTAACCCTCAAGCAATTACGAACTGAACACTTTATTTAATCTACAGGAGCAAACTGTTCTCGTTATGTTGTCCATGTCAACGGTTAAGAATTGAGCAGTACTAAAATCAACACAAAACGAGATATCCCCAAAAAATGGACAACGAGATCAGAAAAATCTATCCCCGTCGATTAAATAAAGGGTTCAGTTCGAAATTGCCTGAAGGTGACCCTGATTAACAAGCACCGAAAGGACGCCGGAAGGCACAATAACAACAACGAAGATGAGGATATTAATCGGAATGTAAATAATGTATGTTAATAAGGAAAAACTGTCTGCCTTGAAAAATAGTCGTGCATTTCACACTGGTGACAATATTTTGTGTCCCAACTCAGAAAAAATAAATAAATAAAAAAAAAGAAGATTACAAGCACTGCATTTGAATTGTTCTTTTTTCCTTGTTTTGTTTTTGCTTTTAATCATTTCACCTCAAGCAAGGCGATAAAGCCACTAAAACTCAAAGGGTTACCGAGAGTGAAGGATACTGAGAAAACGTTACTGAGGAGTAAGGATAATAAAAAGAACAGGTTCAAGGAGAAAGAAAATGACACCGATGTAACATTTAATTTTTTGAACATCATGGTCGGCAGAAAAGCGTGAAGCCGGAAGAATGTCCCCTCACACTCCTGTCACTGAAAAAAAAACCTAAAAACTTGCAATTTTTTTTTTTTTTTTTTTTTCATTTTTCTCCGTTTTACCTTCCTGTTGCTCAGAAATGCAGCATGAGGGGATTTGTTTTATTGATTTTTGGTGAACTTTTTGATACACACACCATGATGAGAGAAGGTGAGGTGGTTTGCATGTGTCTTCATGTAGTGGCAACAAGCCGAAATCCAGGATTTTTACTGTGAAAGAAAGTTTTTGCGAATTTTTTATTTTAATTTCCGTTGGAAATTTTACAGGTTAGCTTGTTGCTAGCCGGTGTATGCATTGTGAGATAAACACGTGTATCTCCTGAAATGCCTACCACTAAACATGGCAGACTCAGAGTATGCATCCACCTAAAAATATAAAAAAAAACAAGGACCAATATATATGTGCACAAACAAATGATAATATATTAACAATAAAGTGTTACATATAGAATAGAATATTGTTGTGTGTTACTGAACAATGAATATGAATGAAGAAAACATTTAAGCTAGTGAATTGTTTGCGTAGTTTGATGTAGGAGAAAGTCCTAGAAAAAGTGAAGTAAAAGATGCGTACGTCTGTGTGTGTGTGTTGTTCATGCATGTCCCAAAAAGAGAACGCATTCTTCCGCAAGAAATTTATATGATGTAAAAGTAAGACTATCGCGGTGTATTTATAGTGTCGGATAGCGTCCCCTAGTAACAGTTTCGAAAATTAGGAGGAAATAACTCGACAAGTTGATCGAATTTGAGAGACTCATAATGGTTGTGATGGAGGAAAAAAGTGTTCCAAAGGCAAACAATGTAAGTTTGTTTTTTTTTCAGTGAGAGATCTCTAAAAACCAAAAAAAAAAAATCAATGTTTTTCAAAAATTTTTTATAATTTTCAAAGTAGCGTAAAATCTGTTTGACATAAGGTAACATGCTGAAACAAATGATGACAATTTGGATAAAATCTGAAGACCCTCAGGACGGACCCTTGTTAAATCTGTCTGGAATGACAATATTATGTAGTTTAGTAGAGTATTATGTAGTTTTGTAATAATATCATATCTCTATTTCTGATCAACAGGAGGGCGAAAAACGAAAAAAAATACAATTTTTTAGGGTTTTTTTTTTCATTTTTCAGCCACTCTAACACACTATCACTTGGATAAAACCATGTAAAACTAAACATTTTCTGAAAAACAATATGAATAAGAGTCTAGAAAAGTTGAAATGAAGTGTCTTAAACCATCGAAAGAAAACATAGGCGTGTGATGAAATTGGGTGAAAATGAAATTTTTCCAATTTTTTTGATGTTTCATGCTGAAATTTTCAGGATCAACTCCTCTGATGAATATTAACAAATGATGACAATTTGGATAAAATCTGAAAATACTCAGGACGGACCATTGTTGAAACCAGCTGGAATGACCAATAAGACATCTAATAAAATGATTATTTAAAAATGACAATATTTAAAGTAAATCTTTTGTGTGACGTGTCTTTTCAGAACGTGAGTGATCACGGCACCTTTACAACTTCCTATCTCTCTTGCTGCACTAAGCAATATTTTTCCATTACTATTCCTCCTTTTACACAAACCCATAAGTAGGTTACACGTTGTTTACCTATAGTCCCCTTGACTACAATAGGCCCTATGAGTGTCAAATTCGCCGTGTCCGACTTCATTATGTGTCTCAGAAATTTCAACAGTCTCTTCCTGTACACTATTTACATTATTCGGACTATTGTTCTCATCTTTGTCGCCGTATTTATTACAACGTTTCGGTCGTTGTACGCTCCGGCATTCTTCAGGTGGTTGGAATGTTGAACTGAACCCTTTATTTCGCTCATCGGGGTAGACTATTCTAGTTCCACGTACCATGTTTAATGGATGTCAGTTATCAGTTATCTCCTGTTAATTCCCCTCTCCAAGTTCTCCACTGCCATAACCAGGTATTGAACTCACACTTTATCCACTGTGTCATGTGTCCTCAAGGACACATGACACAGTGGATATAGGTGTTAGTTAGATCCAGTGACAAGGCCCAAATTGTGTGAGTTCAATACCTGATGTTTCCAGTAGCGACCTCTATTATAGTGATTTTCTAAGAGTAGCTTAGATGTAGTACAAGGCCAAAAGTGTGGAGCACTCAATGAGAATCGAACACACTATTCAGTCGAAGCAAGAGAAGTTTTCTAACCATTACACCACGTCGAAAATTACTACGATTTCGTAAGCGTAGCTTAAATGTGGCCCAAGGCCGAAAGTATGGCCGAAAATATTCAGTTGTAATTGATCTAGCAAGAGAGGCTTGTTAACCATTACACCACGTCGAAGTGCCCACAGACTTGTTATGAAAAAGAAAGTATGTATTATAATTTTTGAAGCGAGACTAGTTGTCTGTTTGACTGAAACGCAGCAATAGTATTTGTTGTGGTGTCCTCCCTCTAATGAGTCTATTGTGGACTCTTCCACTTACTATAAAATTAGTAGGAAAGTAAGCCTCGGGGGAACAGTGATATAGTTTGTTCAACTGTTGATCTCTCTGTCTTGAGCAGATAGGAACCCGGACGAGGCTTTGCCGCAGGGCAAACTTTCTTCCGGGGAGGTAGACAGGCCCTGAACCCGGCTATGCGGCTTCTAAGGGAATATTTTTGACCGAGCCTACGGGCTCGGAGAACCCACGATAAACTCGGCCTTTTGCCACATACACCCTCGTGGTGGGGGCCGTTAATTATTAACAGTAATATAGCCTGTTCAACTGTCGAACTTTCTGCCTTGCCAGAGAGGAACCCGGACGAGGCTTTGCCGAAGGGCAAAGTTTCGTCCAAGGAGGTAGACAGGCCCTGATCCCGTTTATGCGGGGAGGATTCTAAGGGAATATTTTTGGCCGAGCCTACGGGCTCGGAGAACCCACCGTAAACTCGGCCTTGTGTCACATACATCCCTCGTAGTGGGGGCTGTTAAATATTAACAGTGATATATACCATTCAAACGAGACTGTGATTGTTCCTCGCTCCTTCGAACTCTCTGCCTTGGGCAGGGAGGAACCCGGACGAGACTGTGTCGAAGGGCAAAGTTTCGTCCGGGGAGATAGACAGCCCCGAACCGGTTTATACGGGTTCTATGGGGATTTTTTGGCCGAGCCTACAGGCTCGGATGACCCACGTTAAAATCGGCCTTGTGCAACATATATCCCTCGTGATGGGGGTTGTTATAGACTGACCGCTGGTCAACCGATACACACTCCCAAATCGTGTAACACACTTCTTTTGTATTTACTGTTCAATACGCTATTTATCTGCAACCTCTTGTTTTGGTATTTCTTAACCAATTACTTGGTCACAACAGTATCATATATAAATATTTCTAAGTCAACCAAGCCAAGCGGAAATAAATGTTTATACGGATTAACTAAAAACAAACCCACTCGATATTTTCCACAGATATTGATCTTCTATAGAGAAATTCAATCGATATTTCTTCTATTTCAAAATTAAACAAGGACGACGGTTTAATGTCATATTCAGTAAATATTCTAAAAATAAAACACATTGTGCGACAGGTGTTTTCTATCAATCTTTGTTCAGGGCAAGAGAAACACAACTGAGGACATGGATCCAGACCCCAAAATACTTTTTCTTTACTTCCATATGTCATGTCAACAGATCTAGCAACAAAAAAAATGTTTTTTTTCGACAAACTTGAACTTAAATGCCCGCAAAAAGAGAGAGTGTCAAACGGACGGTTTTCCCTTGACACCGCTATTATTTTAACTACCTTCACTCCTCGGCTATATTTCTTGTTTTAAAAAGTGATGATTAGAAATATAATAAAAGCTAAACATATGATGAAAGAGAATTTATACTTTTTTTTATTTTTGAGAATTTAAAACAAAAATATTAAACACTATTTATTTATTAGATTGTTTATTGACAAAAATAATTTTTTTATTCACAAAACTGTAAAAACGAATTAAAACAAATGCAATATTTATCATTTACCAGTTTATAATTTCACTCATTTTTATCTCAGAAAAAAAGAATTATCATCATTTGCATTTAATCCTCTTTAAGAATGCTTCCAGAAATAACGATAGATAGATAGATAGATAGATAGATAGATAGATAGATAGATAGATAGATAGATAGATAGATGTGAGCGTAAGCTAGTGACTATTGTCACGAAATGCAAGATCGTTTTTGCGAGTTCAGCTTCGCACTACCCACCTCTCCAGCTGTGGACTAAATGGCAAGGCACACTGAGATTTCTAGCCTTGATTGGCAACCAGTTGTTAAATGTAACACTTGCGACGGCCTGCCCAACGAGTCAACATGGTGGTGACATTTAATGGATAAAACTGCTGTGATACATACCACCACCCGCCTGTCAAGAAGTCTCACACTTCATCACTCTGACCAGAGACACATTTATACCAGCATGGAATCGTACTAACCTCAATACGCAACATACGAATATGATGAGCATCTCCTACATTTTTTTAATCGTTTCAACTCAAACAAAGCGATAATGCCACGGAGACACGAGGAATGAAAAGACTTGTCAGGAGAAAGGACAATGAGAGAACAGGACTCAGGAAGACAGAAGATGGCGATAATGCCACTAAGACGCAAGGGCTTACAGAGAGTGAATGACAAGACTGTTGTGAAGAGAAAAAGACAATAAAAGAACTAGATTCAGAAACTAGTGATTGGGGTTGCATTTAATTTTTTGGAGATTGTAGGCAGCAGGGAAGCAAGAAGTTGGAAGATAAGAAATGTTAGAAAAGATATTATTACAACAAAACACACGGTTGCGTCTAGATAGTTCAAAAGTAAAACGGTGAGACCTAATTGTCAACCTAGTAGTACGCTTAAATTTCGAGGCACCAAAGCGAAACACCAGACCAGATGGCAGCGGTATTCAATGCAGGGCGTATGATAAATTTATAAATGGACAAAATGAATTCCGACGTGGGAAAAATTGTCTGGTACAACACAGGGAACCACTTTCCTAGTAGTAAAACTAGCAACTAATTCAATTACACAAGGCGTTTAAAAATTATGAAAGTCCGTACTATAAATAGCAAGAAGCACGGCCACAATATACTGACCATATTTGGAAATTAAGCATATATTTACTTTCAGCAACTTTCATACCGTCTACAAAAGCTGTTATACATTTATTATAATAGTATAACAAAAAATAATCCCTGAAAATAACTAACAGTTCAACCTAAAGCGCTCAATACCAACAAAGTTTTGAACAATTTTTAAATTCATTAAGTCTAGAAAATAATTCGTATTATTCTACGTCATCCGGTCTATACTCTTCCCACTTTTCTTGAACAGGAGTAGAGGCTCATACCTTGTTTCCTGTTTCAGAAGGAGTTCTCGGTTCCTTTCCTTCTCTCAGGCCTTAATAATGATGCTGTCATAAATTTTTGTGGTATGTCTGGATGGTGGAAACGTCTCTTCATTCTGAGGGTACCGGTTGACAGTTTCCTGGTTGCTGCCCCCGACTGGTAGTTAAGAGCCCGAAATCTTGCGTGGCGTCTTGACAGGCTGCTCTGATCAACAGTCGCATAATATCGGGTTTCTCGCAGTGCCATGTCGCGTATGGAAGTGTGTCCCTGCAAGCAACTCCGATGGGCAATCCCGAGGTCACACTATGTTGCAGTCTGTGCCAATTCCCTTCCTGCACATGTTATATTAGATGACTGACTGCTACTACTACCCTAGGCCTTTCTTATCAAAATAACACATCATGACTATAAACAACCAAAGATATAAACTTAAACCAGTTCAAAAAACACCTAAACCCCTTAACCATTCTTTCTCCAACCGGTTGCAGTGTGGAGTCGTTCCTCTTCGAAAAGTCGCCAGACATCCTAACTCTCTGCGAAACTAATCTTAACTTTTAAATCCCCTTTTCTGATTTCTCGATCCGTTCATACAGTATTACTAGACGACTGTTTGATTTAATCCAATCTTTCCTATCAGAAATGAAGGTCATTTGAAACGGGCACGCTTCCAGATCCTTTCATACGAACGCGGGTGTCCTCCAAGGACCTATCCTGGATCTTACGCTGTTTCTGATCCTCATCAATGATCTTTCTGGTGTTATCAATTCCCAAGTAGGCACATGCTGATGACACTACCATTTACTCCTGTCTCAATAGCAAATCCACCAAAGCCGACAACGTTAACCTATCCGCTGCTCTCGAAAAGGATCTCCAATCTGTGGTTAACTGGGGCAAGTAATGACTCGTAAAGTTTAATGCTTCTAAAACAAAACTGCTCTCATTCAACCATCATCGAGACTCTTTCTTGCCCGCCATCAGCATGGCTAATGCTAGATTCATGAAAAGGAGACACTGCGGCTTCTTGGCCTTACGTTTTTAACTGACTTGAAGTGAAACGACTACATCAAATCAACAGCCGCATCTACTGCAAATAAATTTGGGTCAGTGTCGTGCAAGAGGATTTTCCTCGTCATGGACTATCATGCACATTTACAAATCTACGATTCTTTTGTGCATTGAAAACTGTTGCCATATCTGGTCTGGTGCTCCTGCTATTTATCTCGAGGTTCTTGACAAAATCCAAAGAAAGATCTGCAATGTAATCGATCTTGACTTGGCATCTGGACTGCAGTCTTTTACCAACGTGACGTGGCTTCCCTTTGTCTTTTATACAAATATTTCCATGGCAACTGCTCTGGCGAGTGTTTTTTTTTCCTGATGCCCGATCACCGTGAGTTTAAGTGTCCTGCTACGCTGGTATCTAGGTCCCGCCCTTTTACTATTGAATTAAGTAAATGTAACCGCCACTTCTACTTCAACAGCTTCTTTTCCCGCACTTCCCGCCTGTGAAACTCTCTTCCGTTTCATTGCTTCCCTGATAATAAGCTTAAAAAATTAAATGCAACGTCAATCGCCATCTTCTATCTTCTTGAACCCCGTTCAGTTTTTACCCTTTCCTCGGTTCTTTATTTCCCACCTTCAGTCTCTGTAAGCCACTGTGTACTAATGTCATTCCCGGCTTTTGTTGGGGTAAAATGATTAAAAAAAATTCAAGAGCAACATAATAAAAAAATAATCGGATTTACTTTGGCATACTTATTCAACGAAACATGGATTAAGGGACTAATCGATTGCTACCAAATACACAAATAAATCCATATTAAATAAAATATCTTTAACTGCATGAGACGGTATCTTGAAGTATGTATAAAATATTTAATAGGCAAAAAAATGCGGCCTTTCTCCCTTGAATCTTTACAGATAACGTGAAGTATTGAGAGATAATGACGAGGAAATACACGTGTTATATCTAACGAAACAGGAAATTTATTTACAAATTTACACATTTGAAATTGTCAGTAGCTTGTTTCAGGAAAATGAATCAAATATTTAAACTGCGTAGTTTCGATGAATTGTCAAAAAGAGAAAATGTTCAGATTAAATCATCAAACACAAAGTAATATTGCAAAAATGTTTAGAACAAATTGAAATAGTTCCTTTTTCACATAAAAGTTATACGGTTCTATTCAGACGCGTGAAACTCTGGCATTCTGCCTCCTGCTTCTTCATGCTTTTCCTCTCTCACTGCCTTGATTCAACATTCTCTGCCTATTTATACCAAAAAGCGATTTCGCATAGCCTTGATACTTTTTCTCAGCTTATAAGCCGCTCTCTTTTTCATTGTTTAAAATAAATTTTCACATAGGTTCGTTAAATTTACCTTGTTTTTTTTTCTTCAGCCTGGAGCCAATCCCTTTTTCTATTGGTCAAAAGAAACTTTCGCATATGCTCGCGAATTTGAAAACTATGGAGAAAAGAGAGTTATTTTTATTTCTTATTCACCACAAACGTCACTTTGAACTGCTTCAAAAACTTCAACTCTCTACAAAATACCCAGATATAGCCAACGGAATGTTGGCCTACACACTGACAAGCACATTGTTCTTGATGATGACGGAAACAGTCGAAAGAACTTGAACAAAAACAACAGAACACTCAAGGACACATGGCACCGTGGAGAAGGGCGTTGGTTAGATCCAGTGATAGGACCCAAGGAGTGTGAGTTCAATGCCCGGTTAAGGCAGTGGAGAACTTGGAGTAGGGAATCAACAGGAGATATCTGATAACTGACATCCATTAAACATGGTACGTGGAACTAGATCAGTCTACCCCAGTGAGCGATATAAAGGGTTAAGTTCGACATTCCAACCACCTGAAAAAGGCCAGAGCGTACAACGACCGAAACGTTGTAATAAATATGGCGATCAAGATAAGGACAACAGTCCGAATAATGTAAATAGTACTGAATCTCTCATATGTAACTTTACATTTTATTCAACTTCGGACTGTTTACCGCCGTGTGCGGATGTGTGGCCACCGAGCTCTTCCCCAAACATTCTCGTGTGGATGTAAGAGACTCTATCTATGCAGTGGATATTTATATATCTATTTGTCATACGGTTCTTTGCACATCTTGAGTAGCTCATGTGTTTACATTATGAAGACAGCCACTTACCCCGGGTGAAGCGAAGATCTCCACACACGGCTAAGAACGCCTCTTTGAACCTGGCTTCTATGAAGGATACAGAGTGCAAATCTATTCCGGTATAATCTGAGGTGAGCCAAATTCTACAGATGGTTGGCACTGGTTATGTATTGATAACGAAAGTTAACGTCTTCTGAAAACTTATATTTCATCAAAGAGAAAGATTCGTTAAACTATACTGCTTCATCTATATTCTGAGAATTTTTTTAAGCGATTGGAAGGATACCGCTGGGTAAAAGCATATGACCCTTTATTGGGTGTATATACCCTATTGAATTTTTGGTAAACAATTTATGGATATACAGGTTGCCTACTCTGAGACTAAGATAGCTGAGCACTTACAGCTTGTACTCGAGCCCAAGTAAAAGTAAAATAGGATTTCGGATTTTATGTTCCGTCTCCCTTCAGGCCTTGAGCAATCATGTCTCTCCACAACTTCCTATCTTTTTGTATTTTTTATTTTCTGTTTTTTCTATCACTCCGACTACCTGAATTTATTCGCAATTTTCATGTCTTGCCTTCAATATGTCCTGTGAATATCAAATTTTTCGAGTCCTCTTTCCTCTTCATGCGCCCTAGAAATTTCAAGTGTCACTTTCTTATTACAAGTGCCCTTTTTGTTTGCAATCTCCTTAAAACTTCCTGGTTACACACATTCTCCATGGCATTCTCAGAATCCTTCTGTAGAACAGCATCTCTGTTGACTCAAATCTTCTCTTTTTCTATGAGAAAATTGTTCAGTAGTCACTACCATAATGTTATTATATATCAGTTGTATACTTTTTCCTTTATTTCTAGCGGATTTTTCCAGTTTAAAGCCAGTCGGCCTTTGCAATTTTTGTTATTTAATATGTTTTTACTTGTTTCTTACTTTCTTAATTTTATTCATTTTTTTTTCCAGAGTCTAAAATCGCAGTCGAAATTGGATCACATCTTAGAATTGGATTTCAAAGATTGCAAATGAGGATTTTTTTTCTTTTTCTTTGCTTTTTTTTAACGCAAACTCTATGAATTTCCTTCTTTAATTGTTCATCGTCGCCATCGAATGCGCGCGAAGTGGAGGACTTGAGACAGGGTCCATGATGTATTATTCATCGACCTTGGGATACCAAATGATTGCTAATAATGATACAGTTACACGGCAACTGCCTTAAAAGAGTGGTTACTTGCCAGAAATATGGAAATACAAAACAGATACATTTAAAAAAATAAAAATAACGCGTAATCCAAAGCAGAAGAATCCTGAAGAGAAGGGCGACGCTTGTCTGAGACAGATTTCGTAAACTGATTGGAAAACAGAACTGATTATAGGAAATCGAATAGTCGACATAATGCATAATCCACAGAGCTGTCATCTTTGTATAATCAACTAATGTATTGACTACTGACTGACTGGGATCAATTATCGATACGTTCTATCTGAATTTCTGGGATGAGTAGTTATCTTTAATTTGCACTATTTACCTTCCGACTAATGTCCTCATCTTTTTTGTTATTATGGCAATGTTCTCGTCCCGCTGCCCATGTTGAGGGTTAATACCAAGGAAGTACTAAAAACAGAAAAAAAAGACGAGATACCCTTACACATGGATAGCGGAACGCGAACAACCTACCCTGTAGATTAGATAAAGTGTTCACATAGAAAATCCTTGAAGATTACCTGGATCGAGAGAAACTTGGAAAAGTCCGGAGGGCACAACAAACAAATAACAAAGACAAGGATATTAAGGAATTTCGAACTAAACACTTTATTTAATTTACGAAGTCAGTTGTTCGCGTTCCACTGGCCATGTCTAATGATATTTTCTTTTCTTTTCTTTTTTTACTACTGTCCTGTTATTGATTGTCCTGTTTCTACTGAACCTGAATTTGCACTACCAGGTCCTGGGATTGAACTCACCAACGTTTTACTCCATTAGCCTATTGTCCTGTAAATTTGGTGGCATAGTAATTATGAGTTCAATCACAGGACCTGGTAGTGCAAACTTAGATTCGGTAGAAACAGGACAATCAATAACGACAGTAGGGAAAAAAAAAAACGAGATATCATTAGACATGGCCAGTGGAACACGAACAATTGTCTTCGTAAATTAAATAAAGTGTTTAGTTCGAAATTCCCTAATATCATTGTCTTTGTTGTTGTTGTCACAACGTCTCGGCCGTTGTGCCCTCCGGCCTTTTCCAAGTTTCTCCCGATCCAGGTAATCTTCAAGGATTTTCTATGTGAACACTTTATCTAATTCTACAGGATAGGTTGTTCGCATTAACAGGACCGTACTAAAAAAGAAAACTACGAAATACCCCTAGACATGAACAGTACAACTAAAATAATCTACCCGTAGCTTAAATGAAAAGTTCGGTTCGAAATACCCTGAAGATTAACTGGATTAACAAGCAATTGAAGAAAGCCGGGGAGCAGAACCGTCGAACCGTTGAGATAATTAGTTTTTGCTATATATATATATATATATATATATATATATATATATATATATATATATATATATGTTTTTTGAGCACATCACCCCAAGCAAGGCGGGAATGTCACTAGTACTCAAGGGGCTACAGAGAGTGTAAGTAGAGGAAAAAGACTGGGTATGGGGGAGGGTGAGGAAGGGATAATACGAAGAACGGGGATCAAGGCATCAGATGTCGATTGACATTACATTTAAATTTTTGAAGATTATAACTATCAGGGAAGCAAGTAACAAGAAGGGAGTCCCACTGTCGGGAAGGGTGAGAGAAGAAGCGGTTGGAGTAGAAGCGGGGGTTATATTTAACTGTTTCAACAGTAAAAGGTTGTGGCCGAATTAAACTTTTAAGTATTCTCAACTGATTGGGAGGTATTTAAAATCGAAACATATTTTTGGGATTGTAAAATAAGTCTTTCCGCTTTGCGAGTGAATATTGAATTAATAATTTCGCTGAGATAACAATATTTTGTCCAGATACAAGTCCTACTATTTAATTCATATCTAGCGGGGGGGGGGGAACAGATAGATCCTTGCCTTTCCCAAGAGTATTTGGGCAGGCGTAAATGCAACGAACCCAACTGGAATTCGAACTCAACAGTCATACTTCTCATTCTGATTAAACCGTTGGTTGGTGAATTTGGTGATATAACAATTATAAGTTCAATCCCTAGGCCGGGTAAGACTCATTGAAAACGACGAACAATGACTGCACAGGACTAAATAAGAACTAGACGAGTTATCTCCCTTAGACATGGTCAAAGGAACGAGAACAACCTACACTGGTCGATTAAATAACGGGCTTAGTTTGAAATTCTCTGAAGGTTACCCGGCTCGACAAACACCGGAAGAAGACCGGAGAACACATCGGCCGAAACGTTGTCATAATAACAAAGAAGAGGAAGAGATGGTACGAATGTAAATAGTGTAAATAATTATCGATACGTTTTGGATAATTCGGGAAAAGGATTTTTTCTGTAACATTTAAATTAAATCTTGAAGTTATTTTTCCGTTTTTACTTCCTGAAGAACACAAGAATTGAGATAAATCAAGTTATTCAAATCACAGATAAACGAAAGAGTTAAAATAACATAAGGACATTATCCAATATTGTTTTCGATTTCTTTATTTTCTCCAATTTGAACACAGCATTTTTTTTTTTTTTGTTCTTTCTTTCACATTAAATGTTTCTTAGATATAAATGGTGTTCCAATAACTTGGACCGATTTTAAATGCGAATCAAATGATTTTTTTTTCTTTCAGATTTAACAATTAACAACTGAAGTCTTTGGCAATTTCAACCATGGAAAGATTAACACTCAAACAACGTGTTAAAGTTATTTGAAGCATATTATGAAAATGGGCGTTCAAACAGAAATGTATTTCGCGCACTTCACGATTTTTTTGTCAACATAATCGACCAACGAGATTGCAATTGGAAACGATGTAACGTTGTTGTTCAATTCGTACGCGTGATGACGAATAGAGGGGTCTGGATTTTCGGCCACATTCTCGTGCACTGCAGCAATATTTTCAGCTGAACGGCGTAAACGAACACGCAATAGTGTTTTCACATCTGCCACCGACCCAGTTTGTTTGAATTTACGAAGAATTTTTCCAGTTGCACTCTCGGTTGGTCGATTATGTTGACCAAAAAAAAATCGCCAAGTGCGCGAAATGCATTTCTGTTTGAACGCCCATTTTCATAATATGCTTCGATAACTTTAACACGTTGTTTGATTGTTAATCTTACCATGTTTGAAATTTCCAAAACCTTAAGTTGTTAAATCTGAAAGAAAAAGAAAAAAATCATTAGACGCTTAAACTTAATTCACATTTAAAATCGGTCCAAGTTATTGAAACACCCTTTATTTATACGAGTTGACACGTGCCATCAAGAAATGGCGCTTGCTTTTGTAATTGCGTTGTACTTATTAAATATAAAAAACTTATCAAAATATTATCGTTTTTTATTCCTTGTCAATATTCTCCAAATATTAAAGCTAAAATGAAAGATAACAATTAATCCTCTCTCTTGTACACATGCTATAAATAAAAACAGAATAAATTAAATCCGATCAAAAAGTATCGGGTCTGGTGCTATAAAAAGAAAACTACAATACATATCAATTCGGCATTTAGTCTCCTTCGAAGTACTCCCTTTCTGAAGTCACAGCGTCGTTTCTATTTATGGAAGCATTTCTGGAACGCCTTATTGGTATAGGGAGCAACTGCCTCGTCGCATTTTCTTAGATTGCCTGGACGTCTTGAAATCTTATTCCTTTGAAATCGGATTTGTTTTTTGAAGAGGGAAAAGTCGCAAGGCGTGAGATCTGGGGAATACGGTAGTTGTCGAACCTGGGAAATGTTGTACTTGACCCAAAAATGCTGTACATGCCATGACCACTGATGGAATCTCTATGGTGTGATGGGACGACCACACACTACACACCTTCCTTCCAAGTTCTGCTATAAACAACGGAAATGAGGGGGAGCGTTATAACTTAGTGCGCATACGCGACAGACTTCAAGGATAATCTGTGCCGAACGTAATTTAGCTTCATTACCATAGCAACAACCCCAATACTTTTTAATCAGATCTCGTACTTATCTACAGTTCTTTTAAAACAATATTCATCACATAAACATGTTTGGCATTTACACGTCACCAGAAGAGTCCACTACATAAAGATAGGCAGTTCAGGTATATCTATGTAGTGGAATCTTCTGGCTATGTAGAAAAGTGATTGTTATACTAAATTTTATCCAATGCAAGGCACGAGAGTAATTCAAGGTAGAGGGTTACAAACAACAAAATAGGAATATTGGATTTAAATGTTCATGGAAATAACTAAGCAGGAGTCTGTCCTACAAAGTCACAGTTCTTGGGAAAAAGCATGAAATGTTCTCTTTACATTTGGGACACAAGGGAAATAAGGTTTATTCGAAGCCATGGTATGACTAGCAGTAAAGGTCTGAATTGATGAAACTAAAAAAAATGAGGCTCATCTGAACATTTGCCATGGAAATAATGACAGAATAACTGCATGGTTAGGGTTATAACAAGAAAGAGACTTCAGAGTGGAAAATAAACCAATGCACACACACGATAGATATGAACAGACTGAAATAGGAACAGAGATAGATGTAAGGAAGGATAAAGATAAACTTGATAGCGAATAAATGTTAAATTTTGATTTTGTAATTAGCAGTTTTAAATTTTAATATTAAATTTTATCATATAATTTAGTAATTATTCGTTGGAATAAATTATTTTTTAATACTAAACATCTGAATAGATATTATAACATGACTTCGTTATCGAGCTTTTTGAATTTTCCTGTACTTGTGTTCTGATTGGTCCATCTAGCCTTTGTAACAACGTTTTCTCCTTGCGTAGAATATTAATTAATTTGAAACTTTTAAAACCATTTATTTTACATTCAACGTCATCACTTGATAAGACACTGAAGGTGTTGAAACAAAATGGCTATTTTTGTAGTGATTTTATAACATATTTGTTATAAATTTTTTTTCTTTAAAAATAAATAATTATATATATATATATATATATATATATATACATATGGTAATTGCAACATCATACTCAAATGAGAAACACCATGTAATATCTTGCATCATTTGTGATGCTTTCAGTATCCATGGCCCCTAAGATGACCCTTAAAACCAGCATTTGATTTTACATACATGATAGATAAATTCTGTACCTTTGATTGGATTGACATGCCCTATGACTTTACTATCATGTGCCTCCTCAGCCCAGAAGATGATCTGCAACACTTGTTACAAACAACACAGGTATTGTCAACAGGACAACAAGACAGGTTGGCATAGGTGGCTTGTTTCTGGTTATGATAACCTTTTAGATCATTTACAGACACACCACATTTCCAAGACTGCATATTGGCAAATCAGAGTGAATGCCCCTTCGGAGATCATGATCAATCTAAACATCCTCAAAAGTGTTGAGCATGTTGCATCCCTCCCTAATAAAGTCCCTCCACTTTGAACAATTTAAATCCAGCTCTTCCCATGGCTGCACTTTATGTGTGTGTGTACATACATATATATATATATATATATATATATATATATATATATATATATATTTCTGAGGTGAGCTATTATGTACACTATTTACATTAGACTATTGTCATCATCTTTGTCACCATATTTATTATGTTTCGGCCGTTGTACGCTCCAGCCTTCTTCAGGTGGTTGGAATGTCGAACTGAACCCTTTATTTCACTCACTGGGGTAGACTGTTCTAGTTCCACGTGCCATGTCTAATGGATGTCAGTTATCTCCTGTTAATTCCCCTTTCCAAGTTGTCCACTGCTTTAACTCACACTCTTTGGGTCCTGCCACTGGATCTAACTAACGCCTTTATCTTTTGTGCCATGTGTCCTTGAGGAAACATAATAAATATGGCAACAAAGATGTAAATTATTTATTCTGTTTATACATTATTATTATAGATACAATTTAAGTAAAAGCTTTGTTTTTTTAATTAAACAGTATTAATTATATTTACCAGACTGAATGCTTGAGAAATTTTGTAGAAGATATGTGTTCTCCAACAGGAATTGAACCTGTATTCCTATACAGAAACCGTCATTTGGTGTGATGTGATGTACCCTTCAGCTACAGAGGACCATTTGGTTAGCAAAGTCTGAATTACTGTTTATAAACACAATCTTCAACAATTTTTTTCTATTGATCATTTCTGTTCACAAAATGTATCTTAACATAAACAATGACAACATATTATGAAATGGATTAAGTCCGACATTTTAATATAATTTTGATTCCAGTTGGAGAACACATATTTTTTATGAAATTTCTCAAACATTCAGGCTGGTAAATGTAATTAATGCTGTTTAATTAAAAAGAAAAGACATTTATTTAAATAATTGTATATATAACACATAAACAGAAAATGTATCAAAATATTTGTTGGACTTAATCCATTTTATATATATATATATATATATAAGAAATAGTTGTATTTATATGTGTACAAGTATACATAAAAGAACTTGATGTGTATATATGTATGTATTAATATATATATGGGTGAGCATGTGTACATGAATATACAATGTACAAAAAAAAAAATGACTAATATATGTCATGGTGGCTCTGTATGTATATATAATACATGTATATGCAAATATAAATAAAAAACATTAGTTTCAATGAACCGGTTTAAAAATCCAACAAATGTTTTGTCTTTCTTTCATTCTAACCTGAGGAAGCCAAAGAGAGCAGACACTGTTGGTGAAATGCGTCATTAATAAATTTTCCACTTTGTCTCATCATATTCACTTTTGTTTCAAATGCTATTAGACATCCGTCAAACACAAACTTGTAAATATAAAATTATTTTTGTAAATAAACAATCTAATAAAATAGTCTTTAACATCTTTGTTGTCATTTCTCAAGAAAAGAGAATACATAAATCACATTTATTTGGGTTTTATTAAAATTGTAAAAATCGCTTTTCAAAACTATAAAAATTGCCGAGAGTGTATACAGTAATAATGGTGCTAAGAGAAAAATAGTCCTTTTGATTAATTCTGGGGTTTTTTTTTTTTTTGCGAGTGCTTATGTTAAATTTTGGCATACCTTTATTGTAAGTCAAACCCTGGCTAAAAATTTTACGTGTGTTTTATTTTTTTAAAAAAATACTGAACCCGGTTCTGATTAGTAAGTATAATTTAAAGGCAAAAGCTGAAGCCTTCTCCACATATGCAATGACAAATGGATAAAAAATACAATTTTATTTAAATAGAAAACAATGAGAAACAGAACAAAAAACTATTGAAAAGTGTCAAATATTTATTCATCTCAACTTGAAACTTTCTGAATATTACAATTCTTTTCCTATATACAACTAGGCAAAAAGTTAGCCCAGCCTAGCAACTACTGAAAAGCCCTCCCCTCCAAAGTTCAATTCAAGAAGTGCCATTTGATTTGTTAGCAGACAAAATCCATTAAGATTTCAGAGTGGCCATTAGCAGAATGGGACTAAAAAAATGGATAGAGTGATTTCAGAAAACTTGGTTTGCACTAAGATGCAAGTTCATTGTTAATTGAGTAGAATTTAGATTTGAGACAAACGAAAAAAAACTGAGGAAACAAAACTAAAAATCACAATTTGCTGCTTTTGCTGTTGTTTTTTTTTTTTTTAGTCATTCATGGATTTGGTAGGCTAAAATGTCACTATTATTACTGTATCAGCATCACCATACAACTCTCAAAGAGGGACAAACATTATTCAAAGCTTACACTCCACTTCACAAACAACTTGTTTTGGTCCTGTAATATACAGGAATGAAAAAAAATCAATGAAAGCAGAGCTTGGGGAAAGGCCTACTTCAAACAATGGACTTTGAAGGCTGAGAAATTAAATACCATGCTTAAATTCTTTCAGTGAGGGTTTTCAATTATGATAATTTGAAACGTACTTTCTCAATCATTTTTCTGTATATTTTAATGTTAAGGCAATTTGAAAAACAAGCACATTTTTCAATGTTTCTTTGTCACCAAAAACCATCTCCAGTAAATTGAAATTCCTAGTTTATAATCAAAGCAAGAATATCCTGGAGACATTTAATGCAAGGAAAAGAAAATCATTTAATGTTATTATTTTTCCTTCCAAACCCAAAATAAGCAGGAAAGAAAAATGTCAATCAACATATTTTTCAAATTTCAAGACTGAACACAGAATGTAGAAGCTAATCATAGAATGTAATTACAAATTAAATTTGCTTCTTAACTTGAAAAAGTGTAAATAACGATGGTTTCTCTTAATGAGATGATAAGATAATGTTTCTATTATACATAAAGACTTACAATAGCATTAAAAAAAAAAAAAAAAAAAAAAAAAATCAACACATTCTTTAAAGCAGCCTCACTGACACCTAGTGGCATATCGATAACATCCAAACCAGGGGAGATAATCCAGGTAAGAGACGTTGAAGCACTGATTTTTAAAGAAAAACAATTTTTTTTGTTTTTTTTTTTTAAACTTATCTTTAAACTTATTTTTCTATACATTTTGTCATCTTATTCTCTTCATCTTTGTTGTTTCTAGCACATTTTGGCTGATGCTCTCTTCGGCCTTGTTCAGATGTCTATTACACTGAGTGCTCCTTAAAAGTCATTTAGTGGAGAGAAAAAAAGTACAAAGCTACCTAAGATAGACACTAATGACTGCAACATGCACCAAAGCAAAGCCAAAGAAATTATTGGAAGAAATATTGGGATTAAAACAACGAAGATGATGACAAGAGTTTGATTATATATATATATATATATATATATATATATATATATATATATATATATATACAAATGATTCCATCCAAAACTGAGAGGTTCAAGAACAAAGAAACGGTTGAAAATATTTTCACTTATTTTTTTTTTTCAATCTGACCTTATCCTACAATAATTGTTACATTCCATAATAAATGTAATGAATATTATGGGATAGAGTTATTTTTTCTTACCTTCTTTTATCATAAACTTTATTTAAAGATGCTGTTAAATTATAAGATTTCTAGATGCATGTTAAATGATAGAAGACTAATTAATTCATTAATTAGTAATAGGCAAACTGGGAATTATAAAGAAATTAGTGTTAAATGTCAAAAGACTTAGGTTTTTGGCAATTTTTTTCCCTTGCTGATATTTTTTTCTTTCAAAAGCCTCAGTGTTTTAATCTAGTTTTGGTGAATTTCCAGAAATAAGAATAAAAATAAGATAATTGATGTTAACAACTTTATTTGCATTGTTGGCAAGGGAAAAAGGAATTAGTTCAAACTGAGTTTTCAAATCTTGATGCAACATTTCAAATCACGGACTTCCAAGAAAAAATGCTAAATTTACAAAACAGATTGTCAGTGACATCATTTAGGACAAAAAAAGAAAAAAGAAGGAAAAGAAAAAAAAAGAAGAAAAAAGGAATTTAGGCAGATTTTATAAGTTTTTCTTCGATTGTTTTGCATTTTCTTTCTTATGTCCTATGTTGACATCATTCGCAAACCTAGAATAACTTTCCAAGACCCCGAGCTGCTGCAAATGCAATGAGGGCCTCAGCCGCTTGTCTCGTTTCAAGAAAGAGCTTGGCTTCCTGCAGCCAATCAGAGGCTACACACCGAGATTGACCATGCAATTGATTCATTAGACGTACAGCCTTCTCAAACTCACCTTTCTCAAGAAAATAATCTGCATTGGCCAAAATAGAGAAAGTGTTTAAATCTTGCAACGCAATCTCCTCCTCACCTTTCAGGTATGCAGATTCAAAAATAATGAAAGACTGCAGATAAGAGAGAAGATATTTAAATAGGGATTCACCTGGGGACTGGACCATAGCAACTGATTTGCACACACTTTTTACCTTGATAAAACGCTCTTTTAAAGCATCCTCAGTCCACACACCTCGCTCAATGGCTTTTTCAGGTATGGACTCTAAAACCGTAGTGACAAACGGATGATTCTGTCCAGCATCTGTCACTGTTCGAATTTCTTTTTTAAGAGGTTTTAATTGGTTCTCGTTAGATAACGGATTCTTACGACCTTGACGTACAACACCATTCAGAGCAACACAGGCCAACCACAATTCCTGTGCCTGCTTGGCTAACTTCTCAGTCTCTGCCCTGGCTGGAAAAAGAAAAACATTTATGAGATCAGAATTAAATAAACAAGTAAAAAGTAATATTTAAGAAAAATTATATTAGCTTTGCTTTTGCTGGTCTGATCCAACAGCCATAGCCATAAACTACAGTAGATCCTTGGGACACATTGAGAACATAAATTTTTGACATTCCTAAGTTTATTTGTATAGAAAAGGACAAACACTACTTTTAATTGGACTTAAATCCATAACCAATTGTATTCAGCTGGAAGTGATTGAACCCTAGGAGTCTATGAATGTAAAATAATAATGCTCTGAATATAACACCATTCTGTCTATGACTGTAGAAGATTCAATGAAAGTTTAACACATGTATGTAATCTGTCAGAATACAGTCATCCACAGACAGTTTCACAGTATCACAGCTTTTCAGTGTGGCTAGAAATGTAATAGCTTCAAGCCGGAATCAAAACTCAACCAATTTGACATCAGTTGGAGACTCTTACGCCTAGGCTATCTGCACACACTATGGAGAAAGGGAAATTTTATATCTCAATTTCAATGGATTCCTAAAAAGTTTGAAGCATCAATGCCAAAAATCTACTTTGGCTTTGATCATTAACTCATCTATGAATAGTTTCCACAAAGAAATATCCAATTTCCAGGCAAAACAGGATGAATGTTCCTTGTGAATGTGGCAGCCTCACAGTATGCAAGCTCACTCAATAGCATATCACTGCAAAATAAGTAACTCCATAGGAGATTGTTCACACATGTACGTTAAGGTCCCCACTGACTAGTTAAAATCAAGCCCTGCATAACCAGTTCTCAAGATATTAAAAATGGATAGATATTTTCCAAACTGACCCCTTGTAGAAGATATTAAAAATGGCTGGATACTTTCGAAACTGACCCCTTGTACAAGAGGGAAAAAAAAGGATTCAATTTGCTTTCCATTTATTATAAGAATTCACACAGCTAATAGTCAATATTTTTTTTAACTTTCTTTTCAAACATTTGAAACCATTTACTCACTGATGTAATCATATGCAAATTTCTGCCATATAAGTAGCAGTTTATACAGCTGGTGTCTAAAAGTAGTCCTGACCTTGGAGGCTAAACTACCAAAGAAATGGTAGTGAATAAAATGTGGTAAACTATAATTAATTAGAAGTAATAAAATAAAATAATTCTTCAGTCAAACAAATTCAGATATGTAAATCAGGTAATCAATATGGCAACATAATACAAAAATGGAAGACAATGCCTAATGTGCATCAAGATAAAAAATAAATTTACATTACAGTAAGTTAAACAAGTAAACAAAAAGTTACAAATATTCAAGCTACAAAAAAGTCATAACAGAAAAATAGTGTTTTTTTAATTCAGTTATTAATTAAATCAGATAAAAATGTCTTTTTTTTTCTTTTCCATTCCTCCCAAGAAAAGCCAGTCCAAAAAAATAAAACTTACGCAAATGCAATAACAAGTTACATGCTCAAACTTTGGAATTGAAAGTAAAATTACTCAGTGTAAGATGCAAAAACTGTTGTAGCTTGTAGCTGTTGCAACATCTTCAACAAATGGAAATTTAGTTATACGAAATGAAAAAAACATTAACCTTCAACAGCTGCTTCAATTCCTTTAAGACGACCAATCCAACCAGACATTTCTGTTTGGAAGGCTGATCGTTCTTCCAAGAGCTTAATATTAAGGGTTTTGTCAAATTCTGTCTCCAGTTCTTTCTTTTGTACCTCCAAAACATCTTTCAAGTGGTCACTGTGGGCAGCAGCTTGCCGAGCCAAATGTGCACGCAGGTCTTCTTCAAAACTCACTCGGGCATCTTTCATCTGGAAACAAAAAATAAAACCAGAAAGGTTGGCATCAATAAGACATTCAGTTTTTATTTGTTAATTGGGAATGCATTAAAAATTATCTCCTCTTCAAAAACGGCAACTGATTATTAATGAAAAGTAATATTACAGTCCTTTGGCAAACGTTGACATGAGACAAATTATTTTACAGTTTCACTTATTATGGTGGAAAGGCTCAAAGGTGGCTGATTTCACCAAAAGTTACAATATTATGGAAAAGAAAATAGTCAAATAAAACAAAAGCTATCTTAATTTTGGTAAAGTATAAATTATACTCAAAACTGAGGTTTACTATTATATTAATTTATTTGTGTGTGCGTGTGTATGTGGATAGTGTAATAGTTATTGGTGTATAAAGTGTAATCACTGAACCAAATTCAAATTTCAGTAAATTCTGTTTAGTTAATTTTGCCTTAATGCCCTTGGAAAACATATGAATCCTCCTCCATCTATGGATTAAATATTAGGGTGGTGCAAAAATAATGTCGTTTTCTCACATATGTTACTATATGAGAAAACGACATTATTTTTGCACCAACCTAATAGTAGGGTAGACAGTGACCTTTAGCATTGCTTAGGTAGTCTGGCAGATCATTTCTAAAACTGAATTGTTTAATCCTGATATCAAGGGGAAAGCTCTATTATATATATAGATATATATATATATATCCTTACATAGTCATTGACATCAAAGTGGAGGCTGTCAGGAATGAACTCAAGTGCCCTGGTGGTGCCAGAGCACTTTCTATAAGTTTTGCATTCTGGCCTGAAATTGTCCATATCATCTGAGGCTTGTAGAAAAAGGTTTTAAGGTATTTAAGCCATTCAATGATTTCCTTGACTTTATTGCCAGCATGAAGGCTCTCCACAACAGCAGCTCGACGATCATATTCTGAAGACATGTCAATTACTAAACACCTAGTGCATTAATGGCTAGAGAGCTACTGAGGTGTAGTACTTTCTAAAGGGGCCTCTTGAAACCTCACTATGCTGTGACATCACAGCATTGCTGCCACATAAAAATTCTGGATTTTTCTGTACCACATATGTGTGTGTATATATATATATATAAATAATTTTCTTTCATGCCACTGTAGAGGAGCTTTTAATTTATGGTGCCACTGCTTGGACATTAACTAAAACCTTTGAGCCTAAGCTTGATGAAACTTATACTCAAATACTGAGAGCTCTTCTTAACATCTCTTGAAGACAACATCCAACTAAATCCCAGCTCTATGGATCCATCCCTGATATTTCTACAATCTTACATGGATACAGAATGCACTTTACAGGACACTGCCGGTGAGCAAAACAATAACTTGCAAGTGATCAACTTTTCTGAACACCTAGCCCTGGAGCAAGATAGGTTGGTTACTCAGTAACCACTTTTATTGACTGTGTTATGATACAGAATGCCACACTAATGACCTTCCGACCTTGGTGCAGGACCATGATGGATGGCACGATAGATTCATGAATGTCCGAACTAGCTCAACTGAATAAAATAAATATATAACACACACTTATTCCTTTTTTATTCCATTAGTGTTATGGGAACTTACCTCTAACGATAATGGACTCTTCCTGACACTATAAATACTGCGCCTCTCAAGAGGTATAATGAATGAATGGTGTAACGAGTCGAGACAATATTAGTTCACTGTAAACCAGATGGACAGTCATTACTAACAACTTCAACTTCTTGTACTATATTTCTGTTGTAATATATCTTTGTTATTCTACTCTTGTGTTTGTGTTGTTCTTCCTTGGTTCTAACCTTGGACCATAATTTTGGTGCAAGGATATTGGACCATAACAATTAGTAAGAAGAAATTCCCATTCAGACAGTTGCTTTCCAAGAGCTGTTGTTTTGTGGAATAGAGTGCGCCAAGAGGATGCATTCCCTACCAATACAATCTTAACTACTTTAAGTCAAGCGTCAACTGTTATTTATCCTACAATTCTTATGTCCATAAAACGACACCATTCAGTAACCCTCTACCTTGAGTAGCTCTTGGGCCTTGCATTGGGCAAACAATATTTGCCTTGATTTGAAAACAAAATAAAAAAACAACCAGAATACACAAAAAGGGTGTGTTTTCCAAAAGAATGTTCAATATGATAGGGTCCTAAGCAGAGGGGAAGTTATGATAAAAGTGCTCAACCATTCCAAGAACTCCCGTGCAAGAGTAATATTACATTTATAAAGCAAAATAAAAAAAAAAGTCACTCTGTAGGGAGCAGTATGAAAATGCACATCAAAAAGTGCTCAATAACTAACAGCACAGCAATTATGTCAATTTAAAAATAAGTGTTGTCATAATGGTCAGCCATGCTACTATAAGTTTCATGCACACATAAATACACAATCGTTATATGTGTTCATGTGTCTAATTTAATAAAAACTTTGTAAAATAAATGCAACTTAATGTATACTGACTGTTACTACCATCAGATCCATTAATGGTTCATATAACCCTAGATGACAACATAAGATAAAAATATTTAATATGGAAATATCTGGAGAGACAACTTTGTTCTTTAGCTCATTCATTTATGACATGAAGCATAAATATTCTAAATAAATTATAACGGTCATGTGACCTTTGAACTGAAGTCTCAGCAAATGAATTCCAGTCGGCAACTTAATGATGACAGGGCCCAATTAAACAAAATATTTGTTTTTGTCTTGCATTGTTTTATGCACCTAGAGATGAACAGAAAGTCAATATCCTAACTGGAGGGATCAAAACAACAAAAATGAAGTTACTAGGCCAAGTTTTGTTGCTTCACTTACCATAATTTCTTTCTCAAGGGCAAACTGGTTTTTCAGATGCCTGATTTCCTCTTCAGTCCCTTCCCTCGCCAATTTTGCATCTTCATCTCTTTGTGCACGAACTGCATCCTGGAAACGTTCTTGCTCAAGGGCAACTTGTTTAGCCAACTGTTTCTGTAACTGGTCAATACGTGCATGGGCATGAGCAATCAAGGAGTTCAGTTCATCTTCACTCATTTTCTTTGCTGAAAATAAATAAATAATTGACAAGCCCTTTGCAAAACTATAAAAAGGAATATTGCCTTAGATTTTATTGTTAGAAAGCATTGTCAACCCTGATGATGTTGGACTCGTAGATCTTTCATCTTAATTTCATTTATTTTACTTTCAAGATTAGTAGTAGCAATGCTGTCTTGAATTTTATTAGAGGAATCATTGTAAATTATTATTAATTTTTAACTATTATTTCTTTCATCTTAATTTTACTTGCTTTTCATTGTACCTACTCAAACCTTCAGTAAGCAAGTAGTAATATTATCTACAATTTTTATTAGATGAAGCATTGTCAACAATTATTTTATGTCACACTGCATTAGAGATGTGCGGTTTAACTAAAAAAAAAAACAACTTTTTTCGATTTTAACTTCGCACCATGAAACTGCATTGAAATTTTAACAAAACCAAATGATTTTGTTTTTATATCACTACTGAGTGACCATATCCAAAGAAACACTATTGAAAAAGACTTTCAAATGTTAATAAAATTAAATTTTATCAACATTTATACCATCATAAGAGAAAATGATTGAACAAAAATATGTTAAAAACATTTGATTGACTAGTTTTAGGAAATAAATGTGAAATCTATTTGTTTACAAAAGAAATGAAGAAAAAAAAAAGAAAATATGACATGATGTCTGAAATTTATTTGTTTCAGTCTTCAAAAAAAAAAAAAAAAAAAAAAAAAAAAACTTTTTGTGGTAAAATAATTAAGTTAACAATAAAATAGCAAGTTGCCAGTTCCATTTCAATGTTAAATTTTATGAAGTCGGATTTTTTGTAAGGGTTTTCTAGTAAGCCATTATGCTAATCATGAAATAAAGTTATTGTAATCAAGAAAAATGAATGAAGATTTTTTTTATGAATAAATTTGTTTTTTATCGAAGGTGTGCACCTAAATTAAATATTAAGAATATTTAAAATAGTTCTTAATTTCACTTTTAAGATGTGTATATTTCCAGATATGCAAAATCTGTTTTCTACGAATAAAATTGTTTCTATCTAGCAAATACACATAAAATTAGACATTAAAAAAAATAAAGTTTTAATCTCAGTTTTAAAATGTGTATATTTTCAAAACTGCAACTCATTTTTTTAAACCCAAATTAAAAATTAATCTTTTTTTTTTTAAAACTACTAGTGTTTGGTGTGTGTTTGTTACTGTTCTGCCTATAAAATTTCCTAAACAGGGAAAATTAATTCATTTTATTTTTACTTTATGGATTTATCTAGCAAATAATACACTTAAGATTATATTAAAATGATTAAAATAGTTTTTAATTTCAGTTTTAAAATGTGTATCTAAAAAAAAGAACAGTTGCTACTCACAGGTTTGGAAATCTACACATTCTAAAAATGAAATTAAAAGCTTTTATTTAAAAAAAAAAAAAAAAAAAAATGAAAGAAAATCATTTCGCATTTTTGGTTGGTCAAAGCAAAATACCATTTTAACTCACTATAAAAAAATAATTCAATGAATAAAAGTAGATACAAATTACATTATAAGAAAGATTATATTATTTTCATTCCAGCCATATGAACATTTTTAAGATTGGACCAGAAATATACAAGATATTGAACGGATTCAGTATTATCAATCTCAAACAAAATAAGATAGCGGCTGAAAATGCTATCATTACACAAGAAAATGAATGGCTTCCTTAGAAAGCAAAAATACTAAATTAAAAACTGAAAAACCGAACCGAAAATCGTGGTATCAAGGAAAACAAAACCAGAAACCAATACCGAAAAATAAATTGCCAAACCAACCAACTCTACACTGCAGAGTAAAACAAGTTTTAAATTAAAAGTATGTTTAAAAGGTGAGGTCCGATCTTCTGTCAATTTGTAACTCAAGTGCTAGAGCAACTGCTATAAAAAATAAAAAAATTCTTTCCAAAGTAACAAAAAAATTCTTTCCAACATAACAAAGACGTCTGAATTCAAGTCTTGTCAAGAGTATATTTGTTGATTCCAATTTGTTTACTAACGACCATTGACCGACAGTTTGAATAGTTGTAATGGAAAACCGAAGATGAAATAAAAGAGAAAAATTAATAATGGTTTTAAAAAGTGTCAATATTCCAGCAAATGACAGTTCCTTTTAGTCTTTACAAAATTGTAAAGCAGCCCTTAGATTTATTGAGTCAGCCTAATTTATATAAACCTACAAATTGTGGACTTTGTCCAATTACTTCAAATGCATCCACTGCACTTGATACTGTTTTCAATTTTAAGGTATCTTTTCTTCTTTCCTTTATATAAACACTAGTGTACTCATGCTGTCAAATGTTAAATCTTTACTACAGATATAAGAGAGTTGTCGGGACCGGAGAAGAAGTCTCTTATATCCGGGTTTGGTCTATTTTGCTTAGGTAAGTATGGCTCTAATTTGGGACCGGAGAAAATCTCTCTTATATCCGGGTTTCTCTTATAACCGGGCTACACTGTATTACGAGTTTTAAATATATAGCCTTACATTGCAAGGGAGATAATTCTCAACAGTTACAAACATTAAAACCAAAAAATTATTGGTGCATAATTATTTTTTTAAGACAATCATGGCTCTCTTAAAAGCCCAGTTTGCTCTGTGATTTAACTCATAACTGGTGAGGAAAAGAGATGGGGGTCATGCTTTTCCAAAAGGACATAAGTAAAAAAGTGACTGATGAGGTTGGAATTTGAACTCAGATTGCCAATTCCACCACCTGTGCTGATAACTGTATCTATGATATAAGAAGATAAATTGAGTAAAAGATCCTAATGTGTGCATAAAGCATAAAATTTGATCTATATCAATCAATAAAGGAGATGGAATATTTAAACAGAATGAAGAACCAGAAAAATATGTGGACAAATCTTATCTGCTTTTCATTTTTCTGATGAAAAAATCTATATAATTACCATGTCTAATTTATAGCTATATAATTCACCATATCTAATCCATATTTACATAATTACCATGTTTAATCCATAGCTATATAAATACATAATTAATCAATAAATTTTACGTTTTTTTTCTATAGTTTTATCTGTAAATTCGAGCAAAAAAAGGAAAGTTTACTTATAAAATTCTAATTATAAATTTTTTAATTAATTAAAAAAAAATACAATTACAATTGATTCTTGTGTCATGTCAGATTAAGACAACTTTTGAATGATCAGATTAAAATTAATTGAAATCTAACCATTTACATTGGAATAGTTGCTTCCTTCTGATGTAATGGTTAACAAGCAGGACTTACAGATCATTTATAGAAGATTAAAGCCTCACTAGGTGCTTCTATACTTATAGCTTTGTGCCAAAACCAAGTTATTACTTATTAAATAAAACCAGTTGCAATGGAATGGTGACTGAAAGGCATGTTAAAAAAGTAAAACAGTTCATTATAGAACAGAGATAAGTAGATAGCAATAAAACTCAGCAAATGAATAAAATGGCTACCCAGTTTTATGACTAATATTAAATGAATGAAAAGAAATTCCTTTGTTACATCAACCTGATTAACTATCAACATAGAAAGATTTTTTTTTTTCTTTTAATTAAGAGATGATAAGGAGACATATTTTTGTGACAGAGATCTATCAGGAGGAGGAGGAGGAGGAGGAAAGTAAAACAACTTTGCAAACTCACATTTTTTATCTCCAATCTTTACGTTTGGAACAATACTTTCAAGTTCCCTGCGAAATTGCTCTCGGCCTTGGTCAACCAAATGTTTATATTTCTCAACCATTTTGACCTCATTTTCAGCTTTTGACACCTGACAAAAAAAAAAAAAAAAAAAAAAAAAAGGAAAGAATTGCAATCAACAAGTGTTCATTACAAACACTGACAATGGATATCAGTAGACAGGAGACACTCAAAATTCTGAGATCAATCGATATCAATATTATTGCAAGAGTCCTTTACAGAATGCATTGTTTTTCTTGCTACCAGATTTTGGCCAATCCACTCTACTACCTTCTTCAGGTTGAAAAAAAAATCTACACAGAAAAGTAGGTGTTTTTTTTTTTTACTTAAGTAAACCAGAAAATGGAAGCAAACTAAAATGAAATGATGGCAAATATATTGATCAGATCAACCTATGACATATACTCAGGTATGTTTTTATGATCAATTGTTTCTGCAAAAAAAATAGGGGTTCACACTAGACAAAATAGGGGGCCATTGTAAAAGGAAAAGAAAAAAGATGCAAGCTTGAAGTTTAAATGAAAAAAGAGGAACACTGAGTAGCTTATTAAGTATTAAAACGCTTTACATATTTTAGGTCACATATTGATTACCTCCCTTTAACAATTTAAGCGTCTATTAATACTTAACGAGCTACAGTGTTGTTCTTTTCTCATTTAAATTTTAAGCTTGCATCTTTGTTTTTTTGTTTTTTCTTTTACAATAGCCCCTACACTCCAACCTTATATTAAGTTTATATTAGCTTTTTCGCTTTGAATCTGCATTTAATTTATCGTTCTTCCCATGAGACCCAGTATTTTTTAAAAAACAACTGTAATATCCTTCATTCACCATGAAACTTTAAGTTCCACTACAAACGTAGATATATGTATATTTATTAATATATATTTCTTAGCTCTGTCTAACCACATTGAGCACTGTTTTGTTGACACCTTATTAAGTAAATATTTATTCGCTTATCTGTGTATGCACGCTAACGCAGGTATATACAATTGATAATATCTATTTGATTTGTGTGTGTGTGTGTATTTAGGCAGCAAATTCTCTTTTAGGCATGTCTGATTCAATAAATTACAAACATTATGTCTGCTTATTTTTATCAAAATCCTTTCATATTTATAAGTATTCACTTGCCTTATTCAATTGTAATACACAGAAAAATATTTGTGAATATGAAAGGATTATGATAAAAAGTAAGCAGACATAATGTTTGTAATTTATTGAATCAGACATGCCTAAAAGAGAATTTGCTGCCTAAATACACAAATATATATATATATATATATATATCCAGCCAGTTGAATATTTTTGTGTATGGTGGAAAATACACTAGGATAAATGTGTAAGACCCCAAAAGGAATCATTTGAAAAGGACTAAAGTAGCATTGCCCTAGGACTAAAGGGAGGTTCATTGAAGAGGACTACAGTACCATGTATGGTTAATATTAAATCGTTGACTGTAGATATATAGAGAGATGCTGGGCATTCATACAGCCACATAACTACACAGTAAAGCAATTTTGATATGGTAGAAAATAATTTGAGAAAAGTGAAAATCATTTCTCAATTCACCTCGGTTGAAAATAAATTAAGACTGTGTGAAATTCGGTTAAATACATCTTGTCCAACCATCAAAGTTTTGTTGTGTTTTGTATGGGGATTATTAAAGCCTTCATCCAATGTTTTCCGAAGCTTTTCAAGTTGCAATCTGTAAGAAAGGAAAAACAAAAAAAAAATGAAATAATTTCAGAAAACTACCATATTTTCTTTTGTATAAAGCAGGAATTTTAAACAAAAATTAAAGACAAAAAAAGGGGTCATATTATACACATTCTCAGAAATCTTTACTCATCTTACACTCAGCATAATAGATAATAAAACACAAAATTAATAACAATTGTTTATGAAAGGTATTTGATATTTTGGTAATGTTGTTCTTTGGGAATCAACATAATTGAATGTCTTTTGTCTCAATGACAGGAAATTCACCAAAATAGATGAAAAAAAAATTAAGAGAATACACAAGATTTGTCCTGTTTTGATAACATTAATGTTACAAAACACTTTTCTCTGAAAAGAATCCATCTTGCACATTTATAAATCTACCATTCGTCTATGCAGTGAATACTCTTACCATCTGGTCTGGTGATCTTATCAATTATCTCAAGATTCTTGACAAAATAATTTAATTAATCTTGACCTGGCATCACGATCAGTCACTTTCTCACCTCCATCTTTTCTACAAATATTTTCATGACAATTTTTCTGATGAGCATTCCTCCTTGGGGCATCAACTACAGGATACTAGATTGGCAATTAGGTCTCACCATTTTACTGTTGAGCTAGATGCAACCATCCTTTCTATCCTAATAGCTTCTCTTCTTACACTTCTCGTATGTGGAATTCCCTTCCGATTTCTTGCTTACCTACAATCTTCAAAAATTTAAATGCAAAATTTATCACCATCTTCTGGCTTCCTAAATCCTGGCCCTTTATTGTCCTTTCTCCTCACTAAAGTTTTCTCATTCTCTTTCATGCTATATATTCACTTGCATCATAGTGGCATTATCATCTTCTTTGGGGTGAAATGATTAAAAAAAACTTTTGAAAAGAGTGAAATTAACTTCTTGCCTTTCAATCCTGAGTTTATATATTGGGATTATGGAATATTAGTGTTTGATCTTATATTATATTATATATAATATATAATATAAAAGGCTCAAACACTAATATTCCATGGTTATAATTTATTACATTGTATAAAATATTATAATATTAGTGTCTGAGCCTTTTATATCGTATTCTTGCTCTATCCTGGACATCAAGCTCTATCCTGGATTCTATCCTCTTGGAAATATATATGTATATATATATATATATATATATATATATATATATATATATATATATATTGACCACCAATATTTTATATACATATATATATTGACCACCAATATTTTATATACATATATATATTGCCCACTAATATTATATATATATATATATATATATATATATATAGAGAGAGAGAGCACTAATAATAATAATATATATATATATATATATATATATATATATATAAGGTCATCCCATAAGTTCTATCCAAATTTTGAATAAAGAAAACATGTAACCAAATGTTACATTTAATTACAGATTCAATCAACAATGTATTTTCCCTGATTATCTATGACTTCCTTCCATCTATTAACAAGCTTACTAATTCCATTACTGTAAAATTCTTTTGGCTTTGATTCAAAGAACTAACAAATGTCAGTTTTAACCTCTTCCTGTGTTACAAAAGCTGTTTCTTCCAAATGATTCTGTAAGCTACGAAACAAATGCTAGTCTGAAGAAGCAAGATTGCGAGAATAAGGTGGATGAGGAATTTTCTCCCAACCAAGTTCTTCTGTGATCTTTTGTGAGGTGATTCTTGCTGTGTGAGGTTGCACATTGTACCACATTAGGTGGTAAGAATTCAGTTATTCCTTAGTGATCCCACCAGATTGAAAGAAGAACCTTTTGCCCATGAAGTTCCCTTCTCGGCTTTGGCTGGGGCCCTTCCCCTTTACCAAGCCACTATCTACGACACTTATCTTTTGATAAAAGATCCATTTTTCGTCGCCAGTCACAAGTCTATCCAAAAAAGGTGAAACAAATTGGCAAAAATGGAGAGAAGAGCAGATGTCAACTCGGGATTTGAGGTTGTTTTCAGACAATTCACAAGGTACCCATTTTCCAAGTTTAGGAACTTTTCCAAGTTGTTGAAGATGATGATGAACAGTTGTATGGTTTGAACTGAGAAGCACTGCCAATTCCTCAACTGATAAAGCAGGATTTTCTTCAAGGGCTGCTTCAAGAAGCTTTTCATCAAACTCAACTGGACGTCCAGTTCGATCTTCATCTTCAAGGGTGAAATCTCCACCTCTGAATTTTGCAAACCATCTTCTGCAAGTTCTTTCATTCACACATTTCTCTCCATAAACTGAGTGAATGTTTCTAGCCACTTTGTCTGCTGAGTTTCCTTTCTTGAACTCAAAGTATTATGTGCCTCAAATGATTCTTGGGTACTTCCATGTTAGCAGGGTTTTAATCAAATAAAATTTAATTTTATTGTTCTCTGAAATAAAATTTGATCAGTTTAAATGCATCTAAACATAAAAATAATGTTCAGCTCCATTAGACATTATAAAATACTCTTTAAATTTCGTTCATTTTAACAAAAAGTTAAAATTCGGGCAGAACTTATGGGATGACCTGATATATTGCCCACTATATATATATATATATATATATATATATATATATATATATATATATATATATATAAATTCATGAATCATTCATACAAAATAGGAGGGTAGTGGTGTGAAATAAATTATTTCACACCACTACCCTCCTATTTCTATATATCATTTCTGTTAAGTTAACCATCTAAATAGGTCATGGTCCCATCACTCCTCCTACCCCAATATAACGCACACTTAAGAGAGATATGAAATTAACCCCTCCCTATACTCTACCTTGTCTCTTTAACTACAACCCTCAACCCCCCCTGTTAAATTACAAATATTACACTACCCATCAATTTTTAATCTCATTTTTCCTTTCATTTCGATGTTGGAAGTGTTACCTGATGATCCGGAGTCCTTCAAAAGGATTTTGGTGAAATAAATTATTGTATTCTTCGTACTTAATTATATATTGCTATTTCCATGAAAAAATGAACTGACAAACGATACCCACTAGTTCCAGCAGTTCAAACCTTTACAACTAAGACCTGCCATGCCACGTAGACAGGAGCAAACCATTCTCATTCACTGCATATTCCACTGGTAAAAAAGTTCTGTTCAGACGTCTTCTTCCCAAGAGCTGTTGCTTTGTGGAACAGATTCCCAAGAGGATGCTTCCTCAACCACTACAATTTTAACATCTTCAAGTCCAAGGTCAACTGTTATTTATCCTTATAAACTACAATTCTTATATCCATAAAACAATCTCATTCAGTAAATCTCTATCTTGAGTGGCTCTTGTATTGGGTAAACAATAACAGAAAAAAAAAGAAACACAAGTTTCATAAAGATGTTTAAGTAAACATAAACTTAGATGTCACCCACCCACCTTCTATCATACGATAATGTCTTAATCTTAAGAATTATGCTTTTGTCATTGGGAGTAATACCAAGTTGTGTCATTTTTTATCATCTATTCTTCAAGTGACCCATCAGATGTACATTAATTTAAAAAAGAAATAAAACTGATTATTCAGCTTAATGCCAGATGGAACATTCTCAATTATTTAATTTCAACCTTTTGTTTTCAATCAGTTATCACAAGGCTATACAAGGATTGGCTGAAAAGTTCATAGGCTGACCAAGATATAAATGTAAGTAGATATACCAGTTAGTAGACCAGAATGGCTGACCAGCTGTTGTATTATTTTACTCTACCAACTGGTGTGTCTACTCCTGGTCAACCTATGAACTTTTCAGCTAACACTTGTGTGTGTGTGTGTGTGTGTGTGTGTGTGTGTGTGTGTGTATGCATGCATATATATATATATATATATATATATATATATATATATATAAGTTCAAAATAAATTTGTTATTGGTGTGAGATTGATTTTTTTGTGTGTATATGTGTGCATATGTGTTAAATGTTATGGTAAAAATACTGAAAATGAGAAAATCTGTAGTCAATTGCTGAAACCTCTTGACAAGTGAACAGAACAATTACAAAACGCTATGTCTATGAAACGCTAGAGTCAAGGTGCTGAAGATAGCATCAGTCAGCTAAGTAACAAATTTTATTTATATTAATCCTATTGTGTTATACTAAGCTGAAATCTGAAAAAATATCTGTAGCATTTACTGCAAGAACCTAAGTTGTGTATTAAATTCAATAGTTAATGGGTGTTCTATTACTGCAGCCTTGTGCCAGACTAAACCAAATGGGGACATAGAATATAAAATTACCACATCAACTAGTGTTTATTGTTTAAACAAGCTTGCTCCCCCCACCACATGTTCCACCCTTGTTCAAATGATAACTGTGGTAGAGTTAAGGTTATGAATGACAATCACATTTCTTTTTTAGGGGATTTTGTTAAATAATCTAAGGTGTTGAGCATTCAGATATTTTCCCCCCAATATTAAGAGAAATAAAAATCATTATGTTGTTCAATTCAAAGTTGACAGTCTTTACTATAAAATCAGTGGATTTACATATATTAACGTCTTGCATAGCCTTTAATACAAAAAGAAAGAAAGAAAAAAAATAAAGGTGAAAAGACGAAATAATATTTACCTGGCATCCATGACTTTTTTCTCACAATCGTTCATGACTGCTTGTCGAATTTCAAAGGCAGATGCTACTGCTTGCCATTGACCGTCTTTTTGAAGAACCTGATTCAAAAGACAACAAAAACAAATACTGAGATATTCAGAATAATGTATTCAAAAAATTAAAAATAAACTTTCAAGAATTAAATTTTTATTCAAATTCTACTTGCAGTTAATTTTTTTAATCTTATTTTAATCTGTATAATGTTTTTTTTTTTTTCAATTACTTGATTTAATAAAACTAATGAAAATAAAAAATATATGATTGCAGATAAACTGGGTCTTATACTATTTTGTAGGTGATCATGAATTTGATCAGATATTTATTTGGGCAGACATAAAGAAATCAAAAATTTGATTTATCAAAAAAAAAAAAAAATAAATAAATAAATAAATGTTTAAAACAAAATAGATAAATTATGGAAAAATTGAGGCCATTTTTTTTTCAATTTAGGAATGGTACTGTTTCATTACCCACAAGAATGCCTTCATCCACTGCATTATACCCTGCCACTTTTCTAGGTCATCAAGACAACAATTTAATTTCTTTTTCTACATTTAATCAAATTTTTACAAATGTGTAGTATGTACACAGGAACTAGTAACTAAGAGTTACGCCCCCTGATACAGGCCTTACATAAATGGGATTCTGATGTGAAGTGAAATAAAAAAAAAAAAAATAAAAAAAATGGAGCTCACTGTAAGACATGGATACTGTATATACATTTTAAACACGTGAACTTGGAATAAACAACTGTCAAGCAGATCTCCTTGTGTTTTATACCAAAAATCCCCATGTGGTAATATTACAACATGTGAAGCCAAATTCAATAAATATCATTTTAAAAAAATATTAATTTTTCAACAAAATTAAGAAGAATTATGAAACATAATTTTGAGAACATTTTTGAAAGGGAGATTGGTCAGGCAGGATTAAATGACAAATCTTTTTTTTTTTTTTTTTAAATATATTCTTCTTAGGATTTACTCTCGGGATTATCATAAACAATAATGACTAATCAGCTAAAGGAAGTTTAACTCTTATTCTATGTGTTTCTAGATCTAGATATGTGTTTCTAGATCCAAAGATATGTATGTACATCAGATGTTTGAAATAATTTGAGGTAAACTTCTTGCAGAAATTAACACCAATTTTTTCTTTGTTCCTGTTAACAAATCCTGCAAGTTCTCAGGATTCTTCTAATGTTTAAACATCTTCCACAGATTTTTTAGAGGATTTACGTCAGCCAACTGACAAAGCCACTCTAAAAGACCTAGAACTATTCTTTCACTTTCACTGAAAGATGGTTAGATCATGATCATGCTAACAAATTGAGCATTTTTGTAGTTTAAGAAATTTTACAGATGATAAATATATTATTCTCCAGAATCTAATGTTCTTTTGATGATATGTAGTTCAACCATGCCACTGAATGAAAAACAATTCTAAATTGATTTCCTCAACTATATTTAACTGTCAGAATGATATGTTCAGGGATCATATGAAATATCCTTCTTTGTTCAAACATATCTCAAATTGTCCTTACCAAAGGGTTCACTTTTATTCTTATCAGAATATTTTGTCCCAGAATGAAGAAGGTCTTTGGAAATGATGACAGACAAACAAGAAACAAGCCTCATGTACCCAAGCTTTAGTCGAGGGATTTTTTTTTAGGAAAACATCTTCACAGTGTAAGGAGTACATTCCTACACAGTGAAGTGTCCAGTTAATTGTGCACTTGCTTCAATGATAGAACCTGACTGCACACAGCTTTCTAAAGTTCTCTATGGGTCACGAATTGCTGGCACATTAATTTCCTCCAGTAAATAGACACTTCTCATCAACAACTCTGAAACTATTCCTACACTTGTCAATACATGGTCATTGAAGTTGGTTGTTCTAGTCTGCGCTCCGCCCCATGCTATGCTTTTTCATCACAGAGCCAGCAAAGACCAAGTTGTCATTGGCGATAACAGTGTTGGTTCAAATCACAGCAAAGCTATGTCACAAAGGAAAATAAAAAAAAAATGTTCTTTGCAAACAAAATAAAGAAAAGGGTTTATTTTCTATGTGGTTTATATTGTTCTTTATACAAAAAATATTAACCCTTCCCACTTTGCATTCTATTATGACATCAATTTAGCTAAATCTGAAACCAGGCTTATGTTGGGAGTTCTCTTTGACAGCAAGTCACATGAGATTTGGCAGCTCCACCTTTCTGGTCTTGTCTGTATCCCTGGTTGGCAATTCTGGAACTGGGGGTGGTCCCTTCTATGTTCTTATATTGACTTTTACTCGAGACTGGCATGGGGCTGATGTGTTTGGGGGGCCTGGTAATTCTCCTGTCTTTCAACAAGAGTTCTTTGTTGTCTGGCTTTGGAAAATTAATTTAATCTCCAAATTTGGAAGACCCCTTTTCCATGGGCCGTGGTTGTAGGTACTAACCCATCCCTAAGGTACTAACTCCTTTCTCCTATTTGTGCTTTGCACCATTACTTCCCAATGGGCAAAGGCAATTCCTCCATCTCTCTTGGTATCTCACCTACACCTTTCATCTCAGTTTCAATTTAGACAAATCTGAATTTTAAACCATGTAATTGAAATGGCATGGCCTCACTTTTAGTCATTAATTGTGATTATTGTCAGCTAATTTTTCCCAGCCTGGTTTTGTTCATATAATCAGAAACTTACCAGCTGTTTCCTCCGGCAACCATCTCCATATCTTGTTAACTCAATTACACTTATGAACCCTGGGCTAGTTCTTTACATAAAAAAATTCTATTTCTTAATTTTTTTACAATTTTCACTTTTTGATAGGTGAAATTAATCAGTTTCTCAATTCTGCTCTGTCATTAAAAATTAACAAACATTATCTTCTCAATCGATTTTTCTGGTTGGTTCCCAGAAGATGTTTTCATAAGTTCCACTTTAAGGCAGTACCATCAATCAATTATCAGCCCAGCTTTTTCCAGATGGCCTCTCTGGTAATATCTTTCCCCAAAACAGCAAATCACTTTCCTCAAGCCATCTCTGCTTAAAAAATAGACTTCCAAATTTAATAGCAATTTTGCTTCTTTCTCTAAGTTTATTTATCATTCCATTCTTTAAACCTTCTCATCTTTTTCCAAGTGTTTAATTTCTTTTGGTTTTTTTTTTTTAAATGTTTACTCCACTTGTTGCAGACTGCACATCAGCATGAGATATTATTCTCTTGTTAATTTTATGAGCTATTAAAATATGCATAACTAATAAAATTGATAATATTGTTATCTCATCCTTTTGTATCATGAACTGCTTTTAAAAGGAATCCAACAGGTTTAGGTGTGATCTAGTTTTCTTTATAAGTCCTACACATCCAATAACTTTTGTGCGTCCCTACATATGATTTGAATTTGTAGCATAGGGTTACAACACTACCAAATAAGGTGGGGTACTGCACTAGTTTCTATAACAATTAGGCTTTACTGGGTGAAGTTGTGAGTCTCACACCTAACCAGTTTGAATTCAGAGTTTCATTTCATCTAAACAGGTTATCAGCCAAGGCTAGAGAGCCCAGTCCGCCCTGCTATTTTATCTATAGCTTGATAGAGAAAAAAATGGATCCAAGGGCATTATTATGGACACAATACACTCTACAATAATCCTTATGCCATCTACACATCATTTAGATGCATAACACTTTTCTACATCACAAGAAGAGTCCACTATATAGAGAGGGGCAAATTGCCCTCATGTAATGAATGTGGTAGGAAGAATTTTCTGTTATTTTAAACTTAACAAATAAAATGCTATAATTTGTTTTAAAATACTTTAAGTTCACAGATAAATAGAAAGCAATTTGTAATTACATTGTACTCATAAAATATCAAACTTAAACATTTACATCATTTTTGACAGCACAAGCAAACATATATTTTACTATAAATGTTATATTTAGTGGGTACACGTATGTGAGTAGAAATCCCTGTTATTTTAAAAAGTGAAATTAATGTCTACGGACCTTGAGATCCAAGGTATTATTAAAGAAAATGTACCTCCTGACAGGAATTGAACCTGTATTCTCTTTTTAATCTGGGTAATCACTTTTAAGCCCAGTGTGCTTTACCATTGGGCTATGGGAAGTCATTGCAACAGAGTAAAGCTAATTTACACTACTTAGGGAATGCACATCTCTTGTTGGGACATTTCAAATTCTATATCGTGCTGATAACAAATATGGCGCTAGTTTGTTTACATTGCGCAGATCAGTACAAAAAATTCAGTGATTGTGCAGGTCAGTATTGCTAACATTGTATGAAAATTTTGTGGGAATTGATTGGACGGTTTTTGAAATATTAGAAAAAAGTTATCTCGATAATAATTTGGCACGCAGTGTATATATATATATATATATATATATATATATATATATATATATATATATATACCCCCTTTATTCTACATTCATCACCATCACTTGATAAGACACCAGAAGTGTTGAAACAAAATGGCTATTTTTGTAGTGATTTTAATAACATATTTATATTATAATTTTCAAATAAATAATTATATGTGTGTGTGTGTGTGTGTGTGTGTATATATATATATATATATATATATATATATATATATATACTCGACTCGACCATCGAATTCGACGTATGAGGGTCAAGCAGATTAGTTCCCAGGAAACCGACAGCCCAACAACAGCACATGAGATTTGATTATAGTGGTGAGGGCTTCGTGCTGGACCATCCACACTTTTTGAAGGGCCGAATACAGAGACCTGGTGCACTACGTGCCACAAGGTCCCCAAACGACTCCCCGCAGGTTTTGAATTCAGAGTTGTCCTTCTCCTGGACCAGTTGCCATCCAAGGCTATTTAACCCGGTCTGTCCTGCTATTTACCCATAGCTTGAGGGAGGAGAAGAGGATTCATACCTTTCCCAAGGGTATTAGCACGTAAGTGAATGTAATGGACTCGACTGGAATAACGAACTCAATCCAAGCCGATATCCATTACCCCACTGTGCCTACTCATATATATATTTCATTAAATATGGCAGACAAGGAAGATTTAATTAATTTTTTTTAATTAGTTTTTGGAGCATCCTTATGGTTTTATGTTTTGTAAAAGTAAAAGAGTAGAGAAATTTTCCATAATTTTCATTGTCCAAAGCACTTAATTTTTTTTTAAAATAGAAAGATGCTCACGTGAATTCCAGTCACGCTCAACAAGTGAAGGCTCAGAGTAAACGCTTCTATTAGGTTGGTGCAAAAATAATGACGTAATAATGTCGTTTTTTGACGTTAAACGTCAAAAAACGACATTATTACGTCATTATTTTTGCACCAACCTAATATTTAAAACACAAAAATGAAATACAACTTAAACAGTCAAAACATAAGGAAAAACTAACAACACCAAAAACAACCCCACCTTGGAAATGGCTAAAGAAGTGGGCAAAAGCACTTGGGACAATGAAAATTATGGAAACTTTCTGTACTCCCTTACTTCTACAAAACGTAAGGATGCTGGAAAAATTAAATAAATTTTAAATAAATCTTCCTTGTCTTCCATATTTAATGAAAGATGTTTAAAAGAAAGGTAGCTGTCCAAATATATTTGTTATTATAGATAGGTATTTTTATGTATATATTTATGTGTATGTATATTTCTGTATGTGTGTATGCATGTATGTATATGTATATGTATATATATATGTATATGTGTGCGTGTGTTTACTTATGTAGGTTTGCAGTTGTATATATGTATGTTGACACCTACTGTATATGTGTTTGTGTATGTAGGGAAACTTGGGTATGTCATTACAGCCACATTGGTTAGTATATGTGTGTATATATGTTTATATTTGTGTATTGCTGTGTGTATATATGTATTTATATGTGAGTATGTGTACACATATATGTGTGTATATTTGTGGGTATATATGTGTATGTGTACATAATATCATGGAGATATATACGTATGTATATGTTTATGTATGTATGTGTAGATATTTCGGTGTGTATGTATGTATATATGTATAATTATGTGTGTGTGTGTGTGTGTATATATGTGTGTGTGTGTGTGTGTGTGTGTATATATATATATGTATATGAGGTGGACATCGTAGTTACCGATGGGTGTTGACTTTGATGTCCGATTTTATATTTACATACACTATTTTAATATATTAAATAATATTATTTTTAATCATTTTTATTTTTGTATATTTACTCACTTAAGTTATATTTCAATAGGTTGTTAACATTCATGTAATGACATTTTCTGTCTTAAATATTTATCGGTTGTGGTATCCGATTGTCTGGGTCAATGTCTGTGGATGTGTGTGCATGTATTTATAGGTATCTATGTGTATGGAAAGTGCATTCACTTTTAATGGTGTATGTATGTACGTGTGTGTTGGTTTCCCTTCCCCCACTTCCCCTTTTTTTTTCTTTCATGACAGACCGTGAAGATGTTCTGTCTCGTCTCTTTTTGTGTGTGTGTGTGTGTGTATATATATATATATATATATATATATATATATATATATATATGTCTTGGTGCTTATATATTAGAATCTGATTGCGCTTGTTTTACGCGTGAGTTTAGGACCCCATTCACACACTATTAGGATTAAAATGTATACATTGTAAAAGGACCGGATATTAAATATAGCTAAAGCAACTTCAATGAAGAAATAAATTGAATAACATATATATTTCTTCTTTTCTCCTCAGTAATTTTATAGTTGTAAACTTAATAGCAAATAAATTTTAAATTTTGATTTTGTAATTAGCAGTTTTAAATTTTAATATTTAATTTTATCATATAATTTAGTAATTATTGGTTGGAATAAATTCTTTTTTAATACTACCCATATTTTAAACATCTGAATAGATATTATAACATGACTTTGTTATCAAGCTTTTTGAATTTTCCTATACTTGTGTTTTGATTGGTCCATCTAGCCTTTGTAACAACGTTTTCCCTTTGCGAAGGATTGTTAATTAATTTGAAACTTTTAAAACCATTTATTTTACATTCAACGTCATCACTTGATAAGACACCGAGGGTGTTGAAACAAAATGGCTATTTTTGTAGTGATTTTATAACATATTTATGTTATAAATTTTTTTAAATAAATAATTATATCTGCTCTACTTTGTATTGAGCACTCTTTTAAGAATAGTAATTGTTGGTTATGGGAATTCATTCCATATACACCAATCATATACTTGGATATATATATATATATATATATATATATACACACACACACACACACACACACACACACACACACACACAGGGTGTCCCAGAAGTCATGTGCCAACCTTGTCACAGTGGAAGAGTAAACAAAGATGTGAAGCCTCTTCATTACAGGGAGATGTGTAATGATTTATAAAAAGAACATAAAAAATTGTTTTAATTAGTGATCATCTTCATTTTTTTCTGTTTCAGATTTGATTTAATTATGGGTGAGAAACTAACAATACAAGAAAGAGTTTAATTCGTTTTTATGTTTGGAAGAGATGTGGCAACACACTGCTTTGTAGCTCAAGAACTGAACCTCAATCACCATGAGCAAGAACAACCATTGAGGTATACCACTGTCAGCCATTTCATCAAACGCTTCCAAGAAATTGGCTCAGTTGCTAACCATGAGAGATGTGGCCAACCATAAGAGTGCAACTGATGAAGAAACATCCACCATGTTTATAGTGAATGTTGCTAAAAACGCTGTGAAATCAGTAAAAGGAGAGAAAATAAGCCAGAAGCTAACGATCAGCAAATCATCAGTGCATTGTATTTCTCATGCGTCACAAATATTCCCAGATCTATCCTCTCCCCTTGACTATTTCATTTTGGGAGCATCTCAAATCTGTTGTGTACCAGAATCATCCACTCACTCTTGATAATTTGAAGGATGCAATAACAACTGAGTGGCAAAAGATCACCACTGAAACCCTCAGGAGAGTGAAAGACAGTTTGATGAAGAAAATTGATGCTTGTTTTATTGCAAGAGGCGCACAATCTGAGCATCTATTATGATTATGATCAATAAAGTCGTTTTTTACATGTTTTTTATGAAAACCTGGATGGTGCGCGATTTCTGAGACACCCTGTGTATGTATACACATATATGTGTGTGTGTGTGTACACACACAGGGTGTACCGAAAAATTTTACATAATTTTGCAGGACAATAATTTTGGCAATTCTTGTTGAAATAACCTCGAATTTTCGCAGAATGTATAGAAACAGATCAAGATTTTATATTTCATGAAAGAGGACAGTACATACTTATCTCAATGATAATCTGACAGAGAGATAGATCAGGCATGGTGGAGATGAAATGGCCACTGCAGTCACCGGACCTGTCCCCATGTGATTTCTTTTTATCGAGATATATGAAGGGACTGGTCTATGTCCCCATTTCTTCCTGCAAGCATTGATGAACTCAAGCAGAGAATAACTTCCACACCAGATAATGTTACCGGAGATATGCTATAGCATGTTTGGCAAGAGCTTAACAATAAACTTGACATGTGCCATGTCACAGACAGTGCACATATTGAACACTTATGAAATCAGTCCCATAATAAACTTATGATTGTTCAACACTTAAACTGTTTAATTTCATTAAGCTAGACTTAGAAGTTTTCAAGACAATTGCTTTTAAAATGATGTCAAATTTTTTGAGACACCCTCTGTGTGTGTATGTATATTATATATATTTTGGTAGCATAATTTCATTTAAACATGTCGGATTAATCAATTTAGACATGTGTTAGTTTATTTTCAATAATATCCTTTCATAATCACGTATAAGCTTTATTGTTTCATGATTAAAGAAAGCAAGGAAGGTACAATGTTTGTATTTATTCATATTTATTTTTCCAAGTACTTTCGATATATTCCAATATTATCTTCAGGGCTATATGATGGCTATGATGAATAACTGTGTTTGCTTGAAGTAAATTTTTGGTTTTGTGGTTAAACCATTAACAGTTCCAGTCATGCAATGATTTTTTAAAATTAATCCATGTTGATTACAGAAGGATATTGAAAATAAACAAGTCTAAATTGTTTAATCAGACATGATTAAGATACACACACATATACATATGTGTATGTATATATAAATATATGTGCGTATGTGCATATATATATATATATATATATATATATATATATATAATGGTCTGTTTTAGGTATCTATCCTCATTTTCCATTGCAAAATGATACTCACTGCAACAGTATCTTCCATGGCAATCTTCAGCAACTTTGCATGTTGTTTCACAGCTTCTATTCTCTTGCCCATGGATTCTTTTGCTTTGTCTGAAGCATCTTCAGTCATCTTCAACAAAGATTTGACAATGAGCTCCAGAGCTGAAAACAGAAAGAAATCATCCAACAAAAGGGAAAATAAATCAGAGGAAGCTAAATGCCATTGGAAAGAAACTTGGATATTTTCCAAAAATCTTCAAAATTTACTGCCTTCACACTTTAGTATTAGGTCGGTGAAAAAATAATGACGTAATAATGTTGTTTTTTGATGTTAAAAAATATGTCAAAAAACGACATTATTACGTCATTATTTTTGCACCAACCTAATAACTTGAAACAAATCCAAATTCAAATCTAATAAACAATTTTAGAGCCAATTATGAAAAGCTTATTTCAAATTAAATACCTTTAGTAGAGTTATGGACCAATCAGAATGACCCATAAAAACAGCCACTGACCTTTATAAAAGGAACACTGCCCACTAGTAAAGTCAGAATCAAGTTGAGTCCTTTTGTGCTTCTGAGCCATAGACACAGACAGACACACTTCATACCTTACCAAACACAAAGGCCAGCCAGTCAAAGAGAACCAACTGTCCACTTTGTAACCTATATATGCACACACAGATGTTTCATGACTTTCTCAGCAAATGACTTTCCCATTCAATAAGAAATAGCCATTTAACTTTCCATCTTCAAAGATGAAGATCTGGTATTAAAAATAATTATTTCAACTGTTCTTGAAACAAAAACTTTTGTCTTCTGATTCTTTTGTTGATGCATTGTTTTCATTATCATATTGTTGGTGGAATACAATTCATTTGGAGTCAAAATAAAGTAACTGTCAAATCTGCCACAAGTAAAAAATGCTGTTTCTTATATACACAACACTTTTTCTAGATTTACAAATTGTCACTTGCCTAAAAATTGTTTAATTCAGAGACAAAACATATTTTAATATTTGTGTCATACGTAAGTCCATTTCAATATCAAAATTTCAAAAAATTATCGTTTCACTTTATACATAATAATCTATGGTTTATATGAATATAAAAGATTGCTGAAAAGTTCTTTGTCCAACTTACTACCCCAGAAAAGATGAACAAATGACCAAAAATTGGATTTTTTTTTAATCCCTTCTTGATTGAAGAACTTTTAAGTACCACTTATATATAGATAGTTAGAAACTATCACATCATGATGGCCATCATGAAAAGATGCACTATTATGCTAAATCTCAACATTATAGATGCAAAACTGTAACCTGTGCAACTTGAAACACACAATGCCCAATTATATTTGTCTGATGATTGCAAAAGCGTTGAAACCCAGGGTCACAAACTAATATCCATACAACTGAATATAAAAGTGAACATTGAAGTCAACACTCGGAGACGAAAGACTGTTTCATACTGTTCCTGGAGACCTAATTTTGAAGCTAATTTTAAGGGGATTGCATTATACATTAGATATAAAATTAGCATATGTACTGCTGGCCCTGGTTACACCGTTGACCAAACAATATATCCATTTACTGTAATCGAATTAGGTCTTCAAAGATCGCATGATATGCGAATATATATGCTAACTATTAATTAGCATTTCCTAAAATGTGAAGGAAAGAGATTTTATTAATGTTGAGTTTGGAAGTCTTCTTCAAAGGTTTACTTAAAGAGCTTTTTTTTTTTTTACTTTTAGCATGAAACAGTCTATTGCCTCTGAGTGTTGACTTCAATGTTCACTTTTATATTTACATATGCTCTATCTCTGATATTGAGCACTTTATCCCATAAATGTAGCATACCTTAAAACTATATATATATATATATATATATATATGAGGAAAAAGAGAGGGTTGATTCAATTATCTACAAATATTCTCTCTCTCTCTCGCTGATATGGAGCACACTTTCCACATAAATATATCAAATTTTTTTCAATATGTTTATATTAGGTTGGTGCAAAAATAATGTCGTTTTCTCACATAGTAACATATGTGAAAAAACGACATTATTGTTGCACCAACCTAATATATAAATGAAATGTATATTTTAGAAAAATTAATTTAAATAAGTTTCATTAAATTCAACAAATAAATTTGACTTTTACATTGTATTTTCAAATTTTTCAATCAGATACAGATGTAAATCAAAATTGGGAATAAATTATCCAAATTTCATATTTTGTTCTGTTTTTTTACATTTTTTTTTTAGTATTTTCAACCATCTTGGTTGGTTGTTTGGTTGATTTTGTTTAGAGGCATATCAACACCTCTATGGGTTATTTAATGCTGAAATCTAAGTATTTTGAACACAATTTTATGGTTTTAATTAAATATATTTTGAATACAATTGCATGCCTTCAACTACAGATAAAATGTATTGTTGGTCATTTTGCTATAAAATTCATTACTGGTCATTTTCCTTTAAAATTGTATTGTTGGTAACTTTTTGTATAATAATGTATTGCTGGTATTTTTACTATAAAAATCTATTTTTTATACTTTAATAGCGTTTTGTTTGGTGGGGGGGGGGGGTTCACTATTTGCTGGGGACCCTAACAGATGTTACCACCTCAACCATCTTTGTTATTATTAAGAACTAAATGTTGACAGTGTCATAGACGAGTGTTTTGTTTGCTACATCTGGGTATTTTTTGGAACATAACATTCCAAATTTAAATATATATAATGTCATATTAGTGGCATCATGTGTAGAATTGTTTCACAGAGCTTGGCAGCACCAAAATATACAAAATCATTCATACACATTATAAATATTTTAAGAATTTTAAAATGTCATCTGCTGAAGTGAAATATATTTCATTTAATGCGGATTGTTTCTTTTGTATAATAATAGCTTTGAATATCTGGAGTCCCTCTCTTTACAGTTTGTGCTGGAGAGTATTCTGGTTTTATTTACTAATATTTGTTGTAATAATTGTAGTTTGTGATGAGATGGTCAATGTGTGCACAAACTACTTAAGTTTCAATAAGTGACAAGTTAACCTCCAAGAGAGTGTGGTGCTTGTGTGACCAATATAAATATTGGGTGTTTCACAATTGTTGAAACAAAGCAGCAGCCTCTGAGATGGGCAGAGCCCGAGAAGCATGAGGACCTTGATGAGGGGGAACAGTGGTTCCAGCAGGATGGTGCTCCTCCTCACACTGCTAATGTTACCATGGCATTGCTCTGTGAAAAGTTTAGGAGCATCTCATCATCTGCAAAGCTGAAATAGAATGGGCACTTTACACGCCTGACCTTGAACCCCTCAGATTTCTTTCTGTGGAGGATCCTCAAGGACAGCATCTGTCAGGGCAACCATTGCTGCATTAAAATCAGCCATCACTTGAGAAGATTCAAGCCATCACCCTAGAGGAATGTACATGCGTTATCAACGACTCTGCATTCAACAGCGCCTTCAATTGAACAGCGGACATCTGGAGCATGTACTTTAGGGCTCCTTTTGACATTTTTGGTTCATGTTTGAGACTAAATGGTTGCTAAAACGTTATCCTTTCTTTCACCTTTCAATAAATGTAATTTCCCTTATTCTATCATTTGTGGTCCTTGATCTGTGCCCAATCATTTTGTTTCAAAAATTGTGAAACACACTGTATAAGAATTTAAATTATTTTGTGATTATTGCTATTGGAGATTCCATCTCTCAAAATAACCAAAAGGATTTATAAACAACATTATCTTTTCTGAGTGCTGGTTGGGGTTGAGCTTCCAAGTTATTCATAAAAATTAAGTTAGATGTTTCAAACTTTTTTAGAAAAGGATTAATCTAAAGTGTTTATTGCAATCCTAAAGTGATATGTAGTGATGAATTATATTTTAAACAAGTTTTCAATTGCTTATAGCCAGGGTGTATCTGGCTACAGTAGAAAGTTAATGATGTTTTTATTTTTGTTTTATAACAGGATGGTTGTTTTTAAGGCTAAATAACATGGTTGGGAAAATTATTGTTCATAAGTTTTTAATGTTGTTCAATTCTTTATAAGATAATGTGTGTGAAGATAATTATTTTTGCTTAGTTAATCGTGTTTTTATAACAACTACTTCATATCTGTGAAGACATTTTCTTTTGTTATTTCAGAAGAAAAGAGATGTTACTTGTAGGTTTTTAATACAATGAAGTACTTACATATCATACGACTTTTGGAGACCCAATTTTAAAGGGGGTCGCATCATACATAAGATATAAAATTAGCATATGTACTGCTAGCCCTGGCTATGCTGTCGACCAAACTATACATCTATTTATTGTAGTCAAGTTAGGTTCAAAATTAGGTTTTCAAAGGTCAGTTGATACATGAATATATACAGTAACTATTAATTAGCATTTCCTAAAATGTGAAGGAAAGAGATTTTATTAATGTTGAGTTCAGAAGTTTTTCTTCAAAGGTTCACTTAAAGAGTTTTGTTTTTCATCAAAATTTTTTTACCAGTATAATTATGCCATCAATATATTGAAAATATATGGGTTTGATAAAATAATTAAAGATCTTCTTTTCTACAGGTATCATTGGATAGATTACTACATGAGAAATGATATAAAATAAGACCAAGAGGAAAAACCATATTGTCACTGTCTGTGCATTCCAATTGTGCTGTAATGATTATAAAAAGGAACTTTTAATGTTGTGTAGGATAGAAGTTTACATAGGGTCTGGAAGGGTTTTATTGTTTAGCAGCATATCAAATCTTCATGGGTCATTTAATGCTGAAATTTAATTTTTTGAAAGCATTAGTAATGTATTAGTCAGTATAAGTTGTACCCTACAACATAGCAACTACCCTGGGTACATGGCAGCAGCCCCAATAAACTGGGATAGGCAGGTACAAGATGAGGACAACAACACTCAGAAAACAGTCTGCCAGCCTTATGTGAAGGGGTTATCAGAGAAAATACAAAGGATCTGCTGTCCATATAACATCAGAATGACCTTCAAAAGCTGAACGATACTTCATAGATATCTCTCCTGAGTAAGACACCCCCATAAAAGAGAACATGACTAAAGACTGTGTATATGCTATACTGTGCAGCTGCAGAAAGAAATATAAAGGGGAGACTGGCCACCCCCTTAAGGTAAGGCTTCAAGAATACCAGAAAGCTGTAACACGAGGGGAAGTGGGAAAATCAGGTATGGCTGACTACATATGGAGAGAAAAGGGAGATCACCGCCTTCTGTAAGATAAGGTTGATAGCATAGACAAAGAACATCATTGGAAAATTTGTAAACTTAAGGAATCAGCACATATGCTAGGCCACAAAAATCTGAGCCAACCAAGCATAGAACTGAATACAATATGGGAACCAGTAATAAGGAGTGCCAGAGAAAAGCAATAATAACAATGAAAATTGCAATATGAGCTCTGGTAAAAAATATGCAATGATAATAGCAAAAATTGCAATATGATCACTGGTAAAAAATGGTTACTAAAAGATATTAGATTTATAATACCCAGAAATTCATACACAGATGTCCTCAAGGACAGTGGATAAAGGTGTTAGTTTAGATCCAGTGACAGGACCCAAAGAGTGTGAGTTCAATACCTGGTTAAGGTGGTGGAGAACTTGGAGGAGAATTAACAGATAACTGACATCCATTAGACATGGCATGTAGAACTAGAACAGTCTACCCCAGCAAGCAAAATAAAGGGTTCAGTTTAACATTCTAACTACCTGAAGAAGGCCGGAGCATGCAACAGTCAAAATGTTGTGATAAATATGGCAACGAAGATGAGGACAATAGTCTGAATAATGTAAATAGTGTACATTAGTAATTTCTTTTACAAAAATGTATTGCTGGTATTTTTTACTATGAAAATGTATTTTTAAAATTTCATAGTCTTTTGACGTCAGTTTGGGGGTTAACTATTTGCCCATAGCTGGGACGCTAGTAGGCGCTATCACCCTGGGTTAGAGTGGATCTGAGAACAAGAGCAATTAAGAGGTGGCTCCATGTTTCTCAAAACCTCCCAATTTGTTACCAAGTTTTCGCTTTAATTGAACAAATTATTTGTAAAACTTTTGATTTGAATTTAATTGTTTAAATAAATTTATTTATTATTTTTTTATTAAAGCATTATGAATTAAATCCAAATTTTCAAGATGATCTTTTTGTAGGTTAGTTCACAAATACAAGTAACTTGTAGAAGAAATAAAGTGCATTCATTTATATCATCATTAATTAAGACTAGCTTCTACAAAGATAGTCAATGAAACGTCTTCCTAAACAAGAGTCGAGTATATTAGACCAGACTGTAAAGTGTAACTTGCCAAAAGCAAAGGTTGAAAGAAATATTAGTTATTTTTCATACTTTCTATGCGTAAGCAAATAGGAGAAACCAGTTGTTAGCTAAGGACAAAAATTGTGTTGCAGTGTAATTCTTGAAACAAAATAAAGAAATAAGCTGAGGTTTGAAAGGGTATGGGTCAATGACAAAGTGAATTCTGGGAAAATTATAATTTTTACCAGGTAATGTTAGTTGGTTGATGGAATCTAGTTGGTGACAGGAAGAGGAGGGATACTAGCTCAAATGTTTTCCAATCAAGTAATTTTCTTGCAATATATTGTGAATAATACCTGCATGTACTAACTCACCAACTTGTTGTAGTTAAGTAGAGCCTAGCAACACAGAATTTGTAAAGACAGCCAGTGTAACCTTTGACAAATAAATCTACTAGCTTACATTTCTACAAGTTACTTCTTAGTTTGTTTTTTTGTTTTTTTTCTTATCACTTGTTCTTTTCTTCCAATGAGTATATTTCAACCAGTTTCACCAATGACTTCTGCAGATTAAAATCTTAAATGGGTAGGGAAGGTCAACTGGTAGACTGACACTTCCTGCAACAAAACAAGAGACAAAAGATGTTGATTGATTGATTTGTTTTTTATGGCTTATCAACCCTTTGCAGATTACTTAAATCTAGAAAATATGTTTTGATTGCAAGAATTTTTTTTTGGTGTGTGGGAGGAAATAATGATTTAATGATACAAGTATTACTAATTAACCCATAGCTAGGGGGAAGTGGTGGATTCATATCTTTCCCAAGGGTATTTGAGTGCAAGTGAAAATAAAATACAAAATGGGAATCAGAACCTCTGCTCTTTGATTAAAAAATTCCAAGCCATTATCCATTACACCACTTGCACATCCAAGCTTGCAGAACCTAGTATTTCTAAGTTGTCACTGACCAGGTTTGACATTGCTTAACTTCAGAGATCATATGAGAACCGTTTGTTTCATCATGATGTGGTGGTAAGCTGTGGCCACAAGGCTGTTATACATTGTATGCATACCTGTATATACATATGTATTTTTATTTCATATGCATTTTATTATTTTAATCAGAATCACCCCAAGCAAGGTAGTAATGCCACTAAATCACAAGGAGTTACAGGGTATGAAAGAATTAGGAATGGAAACATTAATGATGAGCAGAAAGAGAAAGTAATCTGGTGGACAGTAGATAGCGATCAACATTGCATTTAAATTTTTGCAGATTAAAGTTGGCTGAAAAGCATGGAGCCGGAAGGGAGTTCCACAAGCAAGAAGTGCAAGAGAAGAAACTGTTAGCATAGAATTTACAGCTACATCTAGCCAGATCAACTGTAAATTTCTGAGATGCCTGTCTAGTGCTGCATTTAAATTTAAAAAAAATTTAGGTACTATAGCAAAGAGTTCATTTGAACAATTACCATGAAAGTATTTACAGAAACGACATACAGAGACAAGCTTATGGCAGTGGGAAAGTGACTAGAGCTGAGCTACCAGACCAGGACCAATAATACTGCAGATTCTTCCTTGGATCTTATCTTATGAAAAGTATCCTATTTTTTTTTTTTATTAAATGTTTATGTAAGTGTTTATAACAATAAAACTATTGTCTATATTGATTAGATGTACCAATTGTGATTCAATCACCATTCCCAAAGAGAACATTACCAGCATCTTTTACAAGCAAATTATAGTGAACCCACCTAATAATATTCAAGGAATTTATAAACCCAAGCAAGGCTGGGTACTTCTACTTGTATTTATTCAGTTTAGTCACAGAGGTTTGGAGTAAATAAATATTTTAATCCCAGTTTGGCACTTAGTTATAAGAAGCTATCAATGGATTGAGAGAGAAGCTTACTAAATAATAATAATAATAATAATAATAATATCCCCAAAGTATAAAAATCAAATCAGAAATATAATTAAAAAACTCAGATGCTGTAAATGACCTTCATTTTCGGCAGCTTCCAATGCTTGTTTTTCTTTCAATTGTCGTTCAACTTCAGCTTTCTGTCTGGCTGCCTCCTTTGCACGTTCATCTTCCACTTTCTTCTGAGCCAACTCTTGCTTTTCTTTTTCTTTCAACAATCTTGATTCTTCCTTTGCTTTCTTCTCTTCTTCTGCCTTCAAAGCTGCAGCCTGTTTCTTCTTTTCGGCTTTCTCAGCTTCTGTAAAAATAGCAATCAACATTAACATTTCACATGCATATTTTCAAAGTATGTTAACTGCGTAAGCAACACTAACAGATAAAGTAGTGACGTTCTATAATTGAAAATAATTTATACATGGGTTCATCAATAAAATTGATCGTATAGAATTGTGTCGAGATCTTCTGTCTGTATTTCTAAGATGCAGAGATAACATTATTTGAACTAATATCCTCATCGCTGTTGCAATCTCAGGCCTTCTTCAGGTGTCTGTCAATCCAAGTAATATTCAAGCAATTTTAAAATGAATTCTTTATTCAATCAGCAGGTACTCGATTGTTCTTGATATATTATCAATGTCTAGGGATATCTCATCTTGATCCCTTTAGTATTGCTCAGTTATTGCTATTCCTGTTTCCACTGAGTCTGTACTATCCAGCAGAGATTGAACTCATAATTTCTGTCATCAAATTCATGAATCAATATTTTAACCTTCTAGGCCAATGGTTTCCAAACTTTTTCCTTGAGCTGCATTTTTTAAATGAAAATTTGCTCATGCCACACCAAATTTTATGTGATAAAAAGTAAATTTAAAAATAAATTTTATGTGATAAAAAGTAAATTTAAAAATAAAAACAGAGAGAAGGTTAAAGGGAAATAACTGCGGATTCAAAGTCAGAACATTATCATTGATAACTCTCTTCTGCAATTTGCAGACACTAGTTACTATATTCTTAATACTTGATATAATGTAAAAATATCACAATGATAATTATTTATGAGGCACATGCATGCAATTACAAGTAATCAATAATAATATTTTAAATTTTGACATCATATTTATTTTTGGCATACGAATATTTTGAATCTGTAAATATCTGTCTTTCAATCATTCCACCTCACCTCTTCTGCCACAACTATGAGGCGCTCCACACTGTTTTGGAACCACTGCTCTGACTGATAACTGAGCAGTCTTAAAAAAGAATATATCCCTAGATACAGACAATAGAACAAGAACAATCTACCCACCCCCACCCCCAGAGATTTTAAAAAAAAAGGTATTCATTTCAAAATCTCCTGAAGAAGGCTGAAAGGTACAACAGCTAAAACATTGATAATAACAACAACAAAAATGAGAACATTAATCCAACTTTAAATAAGTCAAAATTTCTTTTTTTTTTAAAAAAAAAAAGAAAACTGTAAAGACAAATGTAACCTGAAACGAACATTATAAAAACAAATTCAGAAATGTTCCTGGCTTCTACAACCTTGATTAAATTATATTATATATATATATATATATATATATATATATATATATATATATATATGTGTGTGTGTGTGTGTATGTGTGTGATTGAATGAATTACAAACATTATGCCTGCTTATTTTTATCATAATCCTTTCATATTCACAAATATTTTTCCATATATGACAACTGAAAAATATTCGTGAATATGAAAGGATTATGATAAAAATAAGCAAGCATATTAGTAATTTATTAAATGAGACATGCCTAAAAGAGAATTTGCTGCCTACAGAGACACACACACACATATATAATATATATATATAATAAAGGTAGTAAATCTGTTGATATACAAGCCAAGTGGATCCTAGTAATATAAAATATTAAAACTGATCCACAAAAAGACCTCAATGTATTTATTATTACAGACCAAATAATTAGTACACAATAAAATCCAAAAATACCTCATATACATTGTGTAGTGCATGTATGTATAAGAGGAAGTTAAACATACCTACCCTTTTGTTTTATCTCCTCTGAGTCGGGTGTTTTGACAGCCTGAAACATAAAAGATAAACGTAACAAACCTTAGAAAAAGATTTGATGAAAAACAGTAAAATAAACACAAGAGATAAAATTCAAAATGTCTTATATTCAAAGAGTTGAGATGATTTGGTTCTAAACAAAAATACCACATTTGTGGCCTTTAAAATAAAATAATTTCCAATGCTCCTCCCCTATATACAAAATAGTTCATATTACTAAGCCTCCAATGGTATTATGGTTGAGTGGATAAGTGTGTCACAATAGGCTTTCTGTTATAAGTAAAACTTTTTTTTATTTGTACCACAAAGTAAAAACAAAAATCTGATGAAATCAGCCAAAAGCAAACTGAAGCTGAAGCCCAGAATAAACCCAGTGTTTGCCTTTATAATGAAGTAAGCATCATCTTCACTTCCTTTTTCAGACAGCTAGCCAGGTTGATAGATGGGGGTCTGGACATATGACATACATAAATGATGTGCTTTATTATCAAAACAAAACAAACAAGGCTTGGGGAAAGAATACAGTATGGCCATAAATAAATTCAAATATTTAGGTCAAATACTGTTCGTTTCTCTTGGATGAAAAAGAAATGTTTCTGGGAAAAATTTGATAAAATCTGATTAATTAGCAAAAGGTGTTTATCCACAAGCTGGGATTTTTGGAAAAGTAAAGAATAACCTACCACACACTGGGATAGTGATTAATGATTGTGTGTGCGTTTAATATAAGCATTTTGCTCATTGGTGTAGCAAGCTAATCCTTTAGATTTGACAAGAACGGAATCAATATCTGTCAAAGGACACACAAATGATAATCTCCATTGTTCTCTGTAAAATCCACTCCATCAGGAAGCCTGGAGACATCTTGAAAGCAGTGAATGTTGGTAAAAAAAAGTTGTTAAGCCTATATTCATCCATATATGAACTCCCCTGTCATATTCAATGTATGAAGGTCAAGCAGCTCAGTTCCTAGGAACCAACAGCCCAGACATCAGCACATTTGATTGTAGTGGTGAAGTCTTTGTGCATAACTAACCACATTTTTTGAAGGGCAGAATACAGAGATATATGTGCCAAAAGGTCTCCAAACAACCATCCACAGGTTTTGAATATAGAGTTGTCCTTCTCCTAGACCAGTTGCCATCCAAGACTATAGAACCCAGTCCGTCCTGCTATTTACCCATAGCTGGAAGGAGAAGAGGATTAATACCTTTCCCAAGGGTATTAGCATGTAAATGAATGTAATGAATTCGACTGGAATTCAAACATCATCCATATACAATATTAATATTAGCTAATGAAAGCAACCAAACTACACCTTTAAATAAACATTACATAAAGAATTGTAAGTTTAGTAAAGTACATGAAAACTGATTTCTCAACAATAATTTTTTAGTGATGAATGTAAAGCTACATTTGATGGACATGATAGCTGGGTAAGTGTTTGGGTCCTTTATGGAAATAACAAACAAGAGTCGGGAGGTGAAATAAAACTTTCACTAATTTTGTAAACAGTAAAATTATAAATCCCACCAAACTGATGACAGTTCAAAATAAATATGGAAAATTATTGTAAGTTCCTGGATAAGACATTTTCTTTTCAAGTGTCACAGGTAAAAAACAAAATCTTTAAGTTAAAGAAAATGCAAGACAATATTCCTTTACATTCTCTAAGGCTGGCGAATGCCAACATTACTAAAAAAAAATTTGAAGACAATAAAAGAATGATCCTCACCACATAATTATTACTTCAATAGAAAATTTGTGGCCTATCATTAAAATAGGCACATTAGAATGGAAAATAATATACAAACAAAGATCATCTTTGAGTAGCAAATGCTACAAGTAATATTAAAGTCAAAACATTAGAAAAACAATAGAAAAGTTATGAATGAAAGACTAATAAATGTTATTGTTATATAGGAATAAAGTTGTCACTGCCGACACTTGAGTTTGAACATAGATCACCAGAGAATAAACAAAGGCGATACCATTATTGGATTAAGTGGATCATGTGACCATAGAGGAGATGCATATATGTAGGAAGTAGCTGATGACTAACAATCTCTATTTCTAGTCTATCCTCTATTACTATTAGGATTGCATTTCTATTCTATCCTCTATACTATACTGACCGCTATTCACTACTCTATTCACTATACTATTTCTTTTTTCAAATCACTATACAGATTACTATTTGAGCAAATATTATCGAGCAATTACTATTAGCGTGAATGATAGTCAAAGGCATCTGACACCTGTATTGTTCAACGGCGTAATATAGTTATATCTGCAATTACAAAGTCTCTACTACAACAAGCATTTCAAAAGTGACGAGTATTCATTGACATTACAAAAGTGGCAATGAGTGTTCATTGACATCTCAAAAGTTATAGAATGTCAAGGAACCCATATTAACTTATAAAAAAGTAATTTATTAATATATGAAGATAAATCAGAAGGTAAAGGTAATTTTGAAATTATGCAGTAAAAATAACAGGAGGTGCTGATGCATGACATCATGCTTGCATATGGGATGCAAGTGGCAGGGAGTAACAAGGTCAGACGTATGGATGCTCCACTCAGGAATTGCACCATCAAAGAACAATGCACCATAGTAACGATTCTGGGCAGAGAGAGTCAAACCTGCGGAAATCCATCTCTGGATGTTGGCACAGTATAGAACACACACCATGAGTCAACAAAAGGTATATGAGTGGCTGGAACACTTTAAAGCGGGAAGAATAAGTCTAACAGATGAAAGCAGATCTAATCACCCACGAACATCATGCACAGAACACAAGTGTGGATGCCTTGATCAGGGAAGACAGACAAATCATGTTAAGAGGTGGTGGTGGTGGTGGTGGTAATTCTGGGCATCAGCTATGGATAGAGTAAAAAAATAAAATTTTACACATCTTCCTAAAAGAAGAGAAAATGAAATTTGCAGTCTTCAGGGTACCTCGTATACCCCGTCTACATTTCCCATACAGGACCCAGATGTCGAAGTGTCAGCTGCTTTTACTGATGTTGCCCTTAACAAATAAGACTAAAAAGCAAAGGCCTTTCAACAAAGACAGAAAAGGGTCAAGAAATTGAAGGCCAACAAGCTGCTGGTACAATGTCGGGGTGAGAATTGTATACAAGTATTGAACGTCCAAGGTACACAAAGAAGTCTGACTGAAATGATGTAAGTAAAAAAAAAAAAAGGGCCCTTGTAAAGAAATTACAGTGTAACCCGGATATAAGAGACCCTGATATAAGAGAAACCCAGATATAAGAGAGATTTTCTCTGGTCCCAAATTAGAGCCATACTTACCTAAACAAAATAGACCAAACCCGGATATAAGAGACTTCTTCTCTGGTCCCGACAACTCTCTTATATCCGGGTTACACTGTACAAGCAAATACAAAAATTAAGATTATTGGTATGTAATTATTTCACCCCAGGATTAATTCCCTTAACATGGTGGAATGGTTTGCCTGTTCCTATGACCCAAGGAGCTATGTTTGGCATGAGCTTATCATCTGGTAGGTAGCCTAACCAAACAGGTTAATGGGTAGGAACCAGGCCACAACTTAATGGCAAAAATGCTGAAATGGGCAGCAAGTCTCCAGTTGCATAGACAGATGATTGCTTGATTTGGTTTTTATAGCTTATTGACCCTTTGTGGATTATTTAAAGTCAAAACTTATTTTAGATTGTAAATTTAATGCTTTCTTTGCAAGCAAATATTGTATTAACAATATTTTTTGAGATTAACAATAACTTTTCCTGGTAAGTCCTACTATTTAACCCATAGCTAGAGGGATGAGATGGATTAATAACTTTTCCAAAAGTATTTGCATGTAAATGAAGGCAACAAACCTGACTGAAATCAAACTTGGCTCTCCGATTTCTGATAGACAAGCACCAGCAGACTGATACATTGGTTTGATATTCAGTGATCAATAGTAAATAAATGACACTTAACTACAAAAGTATGGATCAACCAACTGTTATTAGTTGAATACTGCAGTTGCTAGTAGGCGTTGCAACCACTAGTACTGAATTATTCTTACATCGTGTATGCGAAAATGATTGAAAAACAACCTGACTAGTAAATCCAATTCTTTGTATGACATCGCTCGTTGTGTGGGTCAACAAAGAACGTGTCCTTTTTAGAGAGAAGATTATGAGATACAAGTTAATGATGTTGAAGTTTGCTCAAAGTAGAAGATAAAATATTGTGGTTGATGCACAGTAATGTTGTCTAATGGAAATACATCCCACCATTGAAAAAAAAAACTAACCTTTTTGACTGGAGGTGTAATTGTTGAAGTTGGTGTACTGGGCTCCTCCTCTTTTGTTGCCCATGGTAAACTGGAGGGAAAAAAAAATAAAACAGTTTTCAAAGCTTTCAGATAGATTTTATGAGAAGTGTACCAATCTAGAAAGTATAGGTGGGCTATTTAGACCAAATTCTTGCTGTTAGTTCCCAAAGTGAAACTGTCATGAATAGTGATCGTCCTCTAGAAAATTCATGAATTAGCTTTTGAAAAACTTTCATATTTGATAAGAATGTATTAAAATTAATGAAATGTTAAATTTTTACTGAATGCCCAATAAATTTATTATTTGAAAATTATCAATTAAAATACTTCGTTTTCAGAAATAATAAAGAAAGGCACCAATATTCAAAGAACTTAAAACAATTACTTGGTTACTTATTTTAGTGCATTCTTTTACTTACAATTAATGCAACGTAAATCAAACAATTATCAGTGCATTATTTAAACAAATTAGCCATAAATAATCAACAATGCCTTTTTATAGCCACCTGTCATTTATATTATTGCCAAATAAGACTGTTTTTACATTTACATAAGTAGTGGAATAATCGTTCTCATAATGCAGTTAATCAAAATAAGTGGTGAATTCTTGAGAGTGCTTCCATTGAATCTGGCCAAAAGTTAAATCTGCACCCTGGAGATATATATATAATTTTGAAGGAATCAATGAGTTTTTTTTATCCAATATTATTTCCCACTACTCCAAACATTATTTTGTGGATACCCATGTTTGAGTAGATGCCGCTCTGGTTTTTAAACAGTGCAAATTGTCCATAAGCTTGCACATTTGTAATAATTCTGCCACAAAGCACATTTACTTTTTTCTTAAGTCAATGTATGAGCAGGCCAGCAGACATAATTCACACTGTTTAAAAACTAGGGTGTCTATTCAAACATATGCAGACACAAAATAATATTTGGAATAATAGGAACATGTGTGCATGTGTGTGTGTGTGCACTTTTACCATACTAAAATGTATACTTACTATTGTCGTATATGTGAAGGCAAAGTAGGAATTGGTAGCTTTGAAGGTAAAGCTTTTAAGATGGGGTCAAGCACTTCTTTGGAGTATGGTACATTATCTTCAAGGAGTTTTCTGTTTGCAGGGTCATACCAAGCATAACCAACCACACCACTGAAGCCAGTAACAGTGATCCCGAAAATCCATTTGCCAACACTTGGGAGAAGAAAGAAAAAAGATGCAATTATTTACTTATAAAATTGATTATTGATTAATGGATCCGCTCTTATCCAATCACCAGCATAAGGGGACTTGCGAGGGTAGTTATCATATAACAACAAAACATTTGAAAAAATTAAATTTGCCTGCTTTGTGCTTCCATTTCCTACTATACTCAAATAAGAAAAAATGTTATACTCTTCTCACTGCCCTGTATTATAGATAGGAGAACGATTAACAAATGTTCAAATTATACAAATATCTAATGAAACAAGCTAAAATTTTCTTTTTCTAAAAGTCTTTGTAAAATAAAGATGTGGTATTAGTTGTTCTGAAACTTTTATGAACTGAACCTGTGGAAATTATCCTTTATTTCATGCCTCTTATTGTCTTTCATCTTTTGACTGTATCTTCTTGTTTTCTCCCTTACCAATCTGACCATGTTTTTTTTTTTTTACAGTGATGTTCACCCTGCATAAGGGCCATAGGCACAGGAGGTAGAAGTTACAGAGTAAAAGGCATAGTCTATGTAGGGAAGATAAGAGTTAACCCTAGACTTAAACGGGTTAAGAAAGTGTATTGATTAGGGAAGCATCCTCTTGGGATTCAGTTACACAAAGCAGTAGTTCATGGGAAGAAGTTGCTCAAGTGGAACTAACATCTCACCAATGGAATATAAAGCAAATGAGGGTGGTTCGCTGCAATGTGTGTGGTATGGCAGGTCTTAGCCATGAAGATTAGAACTGGTGAAACTAAGGAATGTTGTCCATCTGAACAAAAAGTGAATCTAACTGGTGAAAGTTCTGAGTCCAATCAATGATGATAGAATGTTACTAGTTTGGTTTTCAAGGCATTGAGTGTGACCAGCCAGTTTTTCCTCTCACCAAGCTGTAGAGCTAGGTCAGAGGAGAGATCAGCTGCCAAGCTCTGGCCACCTAGACTTTTGGAGATGTACCCATATATTTGTGTATCATCAGAATAGATATTCATAAATGATCAGATATTGACAGATCATTTATGTAAAGTAGAAAGAGGATTGGATCAAGAAGCAAACCTTGGAGGACATCTGCATTAATCACTTGGGCTTCGGAGGACTGGCCATTAACAACTACCTTCAGGGACCTGCCCATTAGGAAGGACTAACCGAGAAGACTCTTCCAGTAATTCAATAGGTCTTGTGCAGTAACCCTTTAGGCCACATCTTGTCAAAAGCCTTTGAAATATCTCATGTTTTCGTCCTTGAGATGTATTTGTTGTCTAGTGCTTCACTGATTCTATGAGTCATAGCAGTTGGGATATCAGCAATAGACTGGGTCAATTGTAACCTCTACTGTTTGTCACTCAAGTGGTTGTTCCTATCAAGATGATCAACAACTTTCTCGTTGATTATAGCTTCAAAAGATTTGCTAATGACACTGAGGAGACTGATGAGCCTATACTGTGAGAGGGATGAGCGCTAAGTCACATTTTTGAAAACTGGGCATACACTTGACACTTTCCACATACTTGGAAAAGATTTCTCCTTCAAGCAGCAGTTAAATAATTTTGCTAAGATCAAAGATAACTCCAGATTAAAATTTTAAGCTATGGATAAGTGAAAAATGAATAAGGAATGCACAAATATTTTTTTTTTAATGCAACCTATCCTTTATCTTTCTTTTGCTCTATCTTTTCATAAAGAATTTTAATGAATCAATTTTTGCATATTACCATACTGAATTGTCTTTCAATCTTTCATTCATTGTCTCTTTAATATCCAGTCATCAAGCTTATCTATGTTTTTATCGTCATCCATTTTTCTCTTTATATTTTTTCCTTTCACCTGGTTTTCTTTTTGTTTTTCCTCCTACTTGTCCTTCCCCACATCCCTTTTTCCTCCTCACCATACTCAATTCTTCCCAGTTTATTATTATTATTATTATTATTATTATTATAAAGCATAAATGATTCCAGATCAGAAGGGATCAGGCAGATATTACACTCTGATGATAGGTAGAAGTTGCTTAAAAGATGGAATACAAATCTAAATATCAGAAGTTGTTGCTTTATTTCAAATTCCCACTGTTTATTTGCAGTCAGACAATATCCTCATCTTTGTTGTTGTTATTACAACAATATTTCAGCTGTTTTGCCTTATGTCCTTCTTAAGATGTCTCTCAGGAAATTTTGAACCCCTTATTTAATATATATATATTCTTTTATCCATGGGATATCTTTTTCTTTTTTTTTTTTTTTCCTTTAAGTACCAGTTAATTATTGCTCGTCTTGTTTCCAATGATTTTGAGTCTTTGCTTCCTAGTCCAGGGATTGAACTCACTATTACCATATTACCAAATAATGTAAATAATGATAAATCAGCATTCCAGAAATTATAACAAAAAATTTCCAACAAAAAACAGATTGATAAAATAAAAAACCAACAATAAAAGAATTTGTCTTAAAAGCACAAAGATGTGGATTTATCAGTTAGTCCACAAAAAAGCATTTATTTTACAAAACAAATATTTTTCAACCTGATCTCCTCTCTTTTCCATACACTTAACCCAACCTTTGTCCATAAATTACATAGATTGAACATTGTATAGTGAAACTTTGAGATCAAAATTCAACTAATTTGTTAGGCTATAGACTTAATGATCTACCTTCATATTTCAAGAAATATCAGTAGTGGTTATTATGAGTTAATTTTGTAATCGCTTACAAGAATGATTTTCAACTCGACAATGAACAACATGTCTACATCAATTGATTCAAATCAAAGGTAAAAAAGATCCCAGACAGGAGTAGACTCACTTGGATTTTGAGGCAGTTGGGGGTTGTGTTGAGTATTTCCTTCTGGCTATTATCAGGTGCCGGCGTCGCCCAATGGCGCGGACGCACTGAAATCAAAAATAAAAACAATATGCAAAATACAATGTTTAGTTTTTCTTTTAAAAATTAAAAAAGAACAGAAACTACAGGCAAGTTGGGATCAATTAATAAAATGTATCAAAAAATAAATATAATTTATACAATTTTTCATTTTCATATTGTTCTTTGATGGGAGAGATATCAAAAAAGAGATAGGCTTCTGGCAGATCTCTGCAATGTAACAGGAAGCCTTGTGGTATTGTATGGTATGGGGGGAGGAGATGATGTTACTGTGGCCTAGATACCACATTTGAACCAAGGCTCATCATATAATGAGAGCTAAGTTGGATGCACTACTTTGTTGAAGCAGCTGTTATACAAACTTATGTACACATACAGACACACACAATATTTTGATATTTAGGCAGCAAGTATTCATCCAAATATGTTTGATTTAAAAGAATCAACAAGGTTTATTTAATATTTTATTGTATTTTTCCAATTTTCAAATGTGATAAGTATTGTGTTCAAATTTATGGATATACTGTTCGAAATCTGCTACGAATACATTACTCTTCAAGTACGAATTGAGTTCTCTTAGCCACTAGCGTATTTCATATAGAAAAAAACGCTAAAATTTCCCTTCTCTCTGCCATGCACTGACGACTTAGGTGTAGGATCTCTGACTGATGCTAAATCTATTGAGTTTCAATCCTGACTTGAAGCAATCAGATGTCTAGCCACACTGAAGAGCTGTGATACAGTGAAATAGTCTGCCTGTGGATTATATAAAGTTTTAATCAATTCATCCCAAACAAGATGATAATGCCACTAAGACACAAGGGGGCAACAGAGTAAAAGAGACTGAAAGGACTTTAGAAGGAACAAGAAATAAGGAATAAACCCCTACTCCTGTTCAAAAGACAGGGAAGGTGTGTTAGACATTTTATGACAGTCGTCTTCAGGTATAGAATCCAGAGGTTAGCAGTGAATATTTCGGAGACAGTAGGAAAGCGTAGTTCAGGTTAGCAGTGGACATCGCAGCAAAGTAGCAGAGTGTAGTACTTCCTTCTGTCATCTTCACCTGACAAGTTGGCACTGGTCGTTCGGTTAGGGTAAACAAAAATGGCCGCCTTTATACACGACGGATAGAATGTTCTGTGGGCATAAGCAGTTCGTAAGCATCAGAAGTAAATTCTCCACCATTATCTGTCCGAATTATTTTTACTTTTCCATACGGGGAGATATCGGAAAAATATATTTTTGTAGCTTGCAGGGCATCAGATTTATTTTTCAGAAAATATATCATAATAAGTCCTGAATATTCGTCAACAAAGTTTAATACATATGAATAGGTGTCTATACCCTTTGGGGAAATTGGACCTGCTAAATCGCAATAAACTCTGAACAAGATATCTGTTGCTTTTGGGATTCGACCCCGCTCTCTATATTTCTTCATTTTACCTTTAATGCACGTGTCACAATATTGGAAGCCCTTTGGAAGTGTAATTTTCATTCCAGTGACGTGTTCTTGTAATCCTTTAACATCCGAATTATTACAGTGGCCTAATATTTTATGCCAAGTTCTTAAGTCATGCGTGGCTGTCTTCGCAGACTTAATACTTTTCAAATAATACAAACGTCCATTTTGCTGTATATTAAATTCAGTTCCATCTGGATATATTAACTTTGAATTGTCTCGGTGAAAATTGATTTTAACGCCAGTTTTAATTGCAGACTGAACTGAAAAAATATTTTGCTTAAATCTAGGAATATATAAAGCCCTTTTTAATAAACATTTACAAATATTTCCTTTAGTATTTCGTAGATAAATACAGGCATCGCTTCTTTTTAAAACTAAATTATTAGCTCTGGTCCCGTCAGCTAACTCGATAAAATGTGAGTCGGGCTCAAAATTGGAGTCAAAATGAATAAATTTTGTTTCATCTGTAATTACATGATTTGTCGCACCCGTATCGACAAGGTAAGAATTATAACTACTGGCCACAGCACCCAATCCAAACGAAAAGGCATATGTACGTCCATTCGAAGAAGTTTTTACATTTTTACAAAAGTCATTCCGTGTATAAAATTGACATTTCACATGGACATGGCCGACATTACCACAACGAAAACAAACAATATTTCTTTTAGTGCTTCTTCCTTTATAATTCTTGTAATAATTGTCTTTAAAGCCCTTGTTCTTAATATCATAATTCCTAGTCTGATCGGTTTGAGGAATTGGTTTTCTGAATTTTTTAAATGACGTTCTCAGTTGCATTACGTTATTGTCTTGATTTTTTTTTTGGGGGGGGGTACACATTTTTTCAGTTTCTTCATAGCTACGTAACGCCATTTTAAACTCAGTGAAAGTTAATTGTTTATCGTTTTGAGTTATAACTGTCGTGAATGGCTTGAATGTCGGTGGTAAACCCTTTAAGACCATGGCTATTAGCAGCCCATCCGAGATAGTCTCACCTGCAATTTTTAAGCCATTTGCAACATTCTCCGCTCGGATGGTGTAATCAGTTATAAATTCATTTTCTCGTCTCTTTAGTTCAGTATATAAAGCAATAATTTTAGGCTTACCTTTTGACAAGTAGTGTTCACGCAAAATCTGTAGAGCTCTCCGGCCATTGTCTTTGGCCTCTCTCATTATTAAAGACAAACTCCAGTCATCCAGGAATTGTATTAATTCAGCGAACACGGTCGCATTTCTTTCCATAAAATCATCATCCCCCTCCTGGTCGACTTTGCAAAGGATGATGTAATGGAGTTTTCGTATTCTGAGGTAGCCTAAAAACTTTGTCTCCCATATCTCGATTCATTCCCATCAAAATATAACCGTGATCTGTGCTCATAACCAACGTTAGACATTTTATGACAGTCGTCTTTGAGTATAGAATCCAGAGGTTAACAGTGAATATTTCGGAGACAGTAGGAAAGCGTAGTTCAGGTTAGCAGTGGATATCGCAGGAAAGTAGCAGAGCGTAGTACTTCCTTCTGTCATCTTCACCTGACAAGTTGGCACTGGTCGTTCAGGTAGGGTAAACAAAATGGCCGCCTTTATACACGACGGATAGAATGTTCTGCGGCTTCTGATTGGTTAACCTTCTATTGGTAGACTGTAAAGTGAGTCGTGTCATTCGAACTGGCTCACTAGTTATATAATATGTACAAAAAAACTAACAGTGTGAACCAGACATCTATATATATATATATATATATATATATATATATATATATATATATAGTAATCCACTGCTATTAAGCAAAACAGTGTAGCATGGATGGATGGTAGACCCCAAGATTTTGCTCTCGTACCCTCAATATCACTCACTTTTTTAGGAAGAGTCTGAATGAGTTTAAACTTTTATTATCAATAACTCCAAAATGGTAGATTTTAAAAAAATTTCTTTATTTTCAAATTAGGCATGTAAATTTAGAATAAAAAATAACTGTTCGGGAAATTTTTATTAGATACTTACTGCAGGGTCTAAAAAGCAAATTACCTGAAATTTCTTATGGACTCATTGGCATTAATTAGTATAATTTTTTGAGGCTCTTTTTGATCTACAGTATAGATCCCAAAATAGGGCAAATAGGGCCCCAAAATCAGGTAGGTGTTCAACCTCCTATTATCATCACCCCCACCCCCAGCTACCACAATTCACTTGCAGCGCAGGTCAACCATCTTGGGCCACAATGCCCACACTATAGTGGAGGACTATTGTGTGTGTGTACACACACACACACAGGGTGTGGAAAACTTTAGCTGATCAAGAAAAATAACCCAGAGTTATGACACATACATGGTAGTTTTATATCCCCCACACACAATTCAACACACTTAGAACTTCATTTTTTTTTTATACTTCCAAAACAAATTATGATGTATATTAGGCACCTCCAAAGATTTGCCAAAAATGAGCAGACATGATGAAAAAATGCACCAAACCTAATAAAAACAAAGTTTTATCATCAAAATCTTTCTTATTATTAAGGGAAGACCAAAGGATTTTTACTATTATTAAATTATATTTTTTAATCCTTTTTAGAACCTTCAAAATTTTGGTTAAAATTTTTTTCTTGCATCAGCAGGTGACCCTAAATTAATATAGGAAATTTTAGCATCTTTTTGTGGTGAAAATACATTGATTTGGAAATTCTTGTAAAAATCAAAATTGTCAGATTTTAATGAAACTTTCAGGACTTATTCACAAATTAATTAAATTATTTTAGAGACCGTTATATATTTTAGAAAATCTTGGTAAAGATTTATTTTTCATCTGTTAACCCTCACTTATTTAATTTTATGAAATTTTGAGAAATTCATTTTTGAACAGCCTAATGTCTATATTAGTTATAAGCAAAAGTCCTTGGAGAATTTACATTGTCAATTTTTTTTTTTTGTAAAACAGGACTCCCAGTGACAGAAAATCTGCTCTGAATCATAGAATAAAAAATGCAATAAAACTAAGACATTATTTAATTAGAAAAGCTTTTAATTGTTTTTATGAATAAGGTATATAATAGACATTTTTTTTTGTGTGTATAAACATGACAATTTTTGTGAATACAGACATCTATACACAACATTATCAGAAAATAAGATCAGTAACTATAACAAATTTGAAGCTAAAGTATCTAAAATTCAATAAAACATTTGATTAATTATGAATAATCTTCTACGTTTTAAAGATTACTGGGTAGTTAAAAACTTATATAAAAAAGTGCTCACATTATATTCATCAAGTAATTTTTACAGCTATTTTTCCCGTAGAAAATATTAGTTAACTTTCCCAAACATCAGGCTATCAATAGAACGGTCAATACCTCTTAAAAATGCCTACCTCAGTGTTAAAAAAAGGCTTTTCTGCAACATTTTAAACTAAAAGTAATATTTATTTCAAATCAGATTAATTAAACTTTAATTCAATTAATCTTCTTGAAACTAAATTTCAGAAAAGTATATTTTATTTTTTAAAGATTTTTTTTACTAAAGAGAATGACAATGTGGTGAGAAAATTGTAAATATGGCTAAAAAAAAACAAAAAAACTCATTCCAACCAATTTAAATTTAAAGTATTTTGCTAATTGGAAATATTAAATGTAATCGATCAGGTCATCCCATAAGTTCTGTCAGAATTTTGAATAAAGAAAACATGTGACCAAATGTTACATTTAATTACAGATTCAATCAACAATCCTCTTGGAAATAAATATATATATATATATATAGTCCACTAATATTTTATATATATATATATATATATATATATATATATATATAGTCCACTAATATTTTATATATATATATATATATATATATAGTCCACTAATATTTTATATATATATATATATATATATATATATATATATATAGTCCACTAATATTTTATATATATATATATATATATAGTCCACTAATATTTTATATATATATATATATATATATATATAGTCCACTAATATTTTATATATATATATATATATATAGTCCACTAATATTTTATATATATATATATATATATATATATATATATAGTCCACTAATATAATATATATATATCTCAGGTCATCCCATAAGTTCTGTCCAAATTTTGAATAAAGAAAACATGTTACCAAATGTTACATTTAATTACAGATTCAATCAACAATGTATTTTCCCTGATTATCTATGACTTCCTTCCATCTATTAACAATCTTACTAATTCCATTATTGTAAAATTCTTTTGGCTTTGATTCGAAGAACTCACAAATGTCAGTTTTAACCTCTTCCTGTGTTACAAAAGCTGTTTCTTCCAAATGATTCTGTAAGCTATGAAACAAATGGTAGTCTGAAGGAGCAAGATCGGGAGAATAAGGTGGACGAGGGATTTTCTCTCAATCAAGTACTTTTGTGACATGATTCTTGCTGTGTTGGGTCACAGATTGTCCTGATGAAACATCACCTCTTTTTAATTCACTAGAGCAGATCTTTTTTTCCCCAAAGCTTGGTTCAAACGCTCTAATTGCAGTATATTTGAGCATTAATTGTTGCATCAGGTTATAAGAATTCAAAGTGGATTATTCCTTGGTGATCCCACCAGATTGAAAGACGAACCTTTTGCCCATGAAGTTCCCTTCTTGGCTGTGGCTGAGGCCCTTCCCCTTTACCAAGCCACTATCTACGACGCTTAACATTTTGATAAAAGATCCATTTTTCATCGCCAGTCACAAGTCTATTCAAAAAAGGTGAAACAAGTTGGCGAGAATGGAGAAGAGCAGATGTCAACTCGGGATTTGAGGTTTGTTTTGAGACAATTCACGAGGCACCCATTTTCCAAGTTTAGGAACTTTTCCAAGTTGTTGAAGATGATGATGAACAGTTGTATGGTTTGAACTGAGAAGCACTGCCAATTCCTCAACTGATAATGCAGGATTTTCTTCAAGGGTTGCTTCAAGAAGCTTTTCATCATACTCAAGTGGACATCCAGTTCGATCTTCATCTTCAAGGGTGAAATCTCCACCTCTGAATTTTGCAAACCATCTTCTGCAAGTTCTTTCATTCACACATTCCTCTCCATAAACTGAGTGAATGTTTCTAGCCACTTTGTCTGCTGAGTTTCCTTTCTTGAACTCAAAGTATTATGTGCCTGAAATGATTCTTGGGTACTTCCATGTTAGCAGGGTTTTAATCAAACAAAATTTAATTTTATTGTTCTCTGAAATAAAATTTGATCAGTTTAAATGCATCTAAAGATAAAAATAATGTTCAGCTCCATTAGACATTATAAAATACTCTTTAAATTTCATTCATTTTAACAAAAAGTTAAAATTCGGGCAGAACTTATGGGATGACCTGATATTAGCTTGAAATTAAACTAAAATAAAAGCTTCAAGAAAGATTTTTCATTTTAAACCCTTAGGTATCACTTTTTTTTGGAGGTACCTAATGTATAGTCATTAATTTCTAGGCTTGACAGAGTTCAGAAGAATCTAGACCACCTTGTGGATGATGAATTATTTTTCACTCTACAACCCCTATCCCACAGATGAAATGTTGCAAGCCTCTCTTTACTCTATCATTTTCCATGGTAAAAATCTTCTAATGATCTCCACAAGCTCTGATCTTTACAACTAAGACCCGCTATGCTATATACACTGGGACAAATCATCCCCATTTTCTTCATATTCCATTTGGGCAGCTATTTTGTTGAACAAACTTCCAGAACACTTTCCTGATTGCTACAATCTTAACCTCTTCAACTTTACAGTTAATGCTTATCTTTTCTATCAGGTGCCCAAAAAAGTTTTTGCCAATTTTTGTTAACTTATTTCTGGCCCAGCTGTTTAGTTACTAACAAGCATAAGTATATGGGAAGCAACTTATATTGACAAATACATTGTTGAATGATTCAGTTATTATTTTATTACATAACTAATATCATTTTATTTCTCATTTCAGAGCCCTCAAAATGACTGATAAAAAAATTGGTAATTCATGCTTGTCTGTTTTATGAGTTTAAACTTGGTACAAGTGCATCATGTGCTTCTCGTAAGGTTTGGCGAAGGTGCAGTAAGTGAACAAACTGCAAGTATTTGGTTTCAGAAATTTCATTGCGGCCATGAAACCCTTGAAGATGAATCTCGAGTTGGACAACCAATATCCCTAAACAATGAGGATTTAAAGGCAGGCCATAGAATCAGACTCAGGTTTAACATGTCATGAACTAGCTTTGAGGTTTAATGTAAGCGATGAAACTATAAGACTGCATTTGCATCAGCTGGTGAAGAAATGGAAATTAAGCAAATGGGTACCATGTGACTTAACACCAGCAAAAATAACGACAGAGGCTTACCATATGCTCTTCTCATCACAGTCGACTAACAAAAGAACCTATTTTTGATTGAATTATGACATGTGATGAAAAGTGGATCATGTATACAAACTCTAAGAGGAAACATCATTAGTTATCGCCAGGTGATCCTTTGCCACAAACTTCAAAGGCATCACTATTCAAAAAAAAAAAAAAAAAAAAAAAAGAAGGAAGGGGTTTATCTTATGTATTGTCTATTCTTTTTCGGCACTTACATGGATGTATCAAAATTGGCCAAATAAACAAAGTTTTTTTATTTCATACTCAAGAATTAAAAATCAATCTTTCTTTAAAAAAAAAAAAAAAAAAAAAGGAGAAATGTTTTCCTTTTTTTTTTTTTTTTTATTATTCTTTTTGTTAAAAGTAAAGCATTAACAGAATCAGTCCTCATAGTTAATTTTTGCATATATATAACTGAAGCGTAAAATCAAATCAAGGCATTTAAAAGATTAATCTACTGCTGGGTCAAGTATTGCATCCCTCAGGATTGCAGGGCTCAAAACTGATATTCCACAACAGGAAATTACAAAATTTTAAAAAAATCTTTCAATGCACAGTGGATAAAGTGGCTCTAACCAGTGCATTTATCCACTGTGTCAGTGGCACAGTGAATAAAGGCATTGGTTAAATCCAGTGACAGAACCCAAAGAGTGTGAGTTCAATACCTGGTTAAGGTGGTGGAGAACTTGGAGAGGGGAATTAACAGGAGATAACTGATAACTGACATCCATTAGACATGGCACGTGGAACTAGAACAGTCTACCCCAGTGAGCGAAATAAAGGGTTCAGTTCGACATTCCAACCACCTGAAGAAGGCCGGAGTGTACAATGGCCGAAACGTTGTAATAAATATGGGGACAAAGATGAGGACAATAGTCTGAATAATGTAAATAATATTCAGGAAAAATGGTATTTATAAAATATAAAAAAAAAATAAAAAACAGATTTTGCTTGTTTGAAATTTATTATAAACTAGCAGCATGGCCCGGCGTTGCCCGTGCTTGATTCAAAAATCGTACGACTCATACAGCAATCGCTATCACTTGACTTAAAATATTTTTGCCCTTCCTTGCCTTTAAAGGAGTGCCTTTTGCCATGCTGATGTTGCTACATGCCTTACTTCTTGCCTATCTCACGCGAATTATTTCTCAGCTCTATACTAAACATTAAATCTGTTGCAAAAAAAAAAAAAACCTAAACAAAATGAATACAAAACGATCAGCTTTAAAAAAGGACTCGTAACTGGAAGAACCAAATAAAAAAGAATGTTAATAACAAATACTTTTTCACACCCAAACCAGTTCTGTGGAATCAGAATCAATGTTGAGTTTAAGCAAGCGAATGAGCCAATTGGAGTAAAGTGCCATGCAGATTTAAATTTTTCCCACTTGTGACGAATGCAGCTATCGATTTTTTTTGCATGCTAGTCATCTGTTGGCTCTCATGCTGGCCAATAGAATCTTCCTGCGTATTCGTGGCAGCCAGCTATAGGCTCTCACTCTGGCCAGTAGAAAATGGCTGCAAACTACATGAAAACTGCTGTAGAAGCATGAAAAAAATCGATTATTTCCACTATCGATGGGAGTTGGGAAATGCAAAGTCAGTCTTGGCCTTCCTGCTAACTTAGAGCATGTGCATGTAAATTTTGGTGCAAATCTGTCGAAAATTGCGGCCGTGCATTCGTTACACACACACACACATATATATATATATATATATATATATATATTGTATTGAGCACTTTTTTATTATTTTAGCTGTTGGTAGGGAGAGCTTTACCTTTGATTGTGGTAGATGCTATTTTCAGTACCCTAATTATTTTATTAGATGCTTTTGTCAGTACCCTAATTATTTTATATTCAATGTTTTGAGGGGTTTTTTTTTAAGCATTTCACCCCAAGTCAGAAGTACCATTATCACACAGGGGGTTATGGAGAGTGAAAATGAGAGAAAAGAGTGGGTGTAGGGGGGATTGAAGAAAGGAAAAAAGAATAGGTATCAACACAACAAAACATGGTGACTGATGTTGCATTTAGGTTTTTGATGATTGTAGTTATCAGGGAAGCAAGTGAGAGGAATGGAGTTCCAATATGGAGAAGTGCAAGGAAAGAAACTGTTAGAAGGGCAGTTACATTTAACTATTTCAACAGTAAAAAGTTGGGACCTAGATGCCAATCAAGTAGTACATTTAAATTCATGTAGTCAGGGCACCAGGGAAAAAATGCTCATCAGTGCAGTAGCCATGAAAATATTTGTAGAATAGACAGAGGGAAGCCACATCACGTCTGTGAGAAAGCGGCTGAAGTCAAGAAGCTAATTCAGTACTGATTACATTACAAATCCTACTTTAGATTTTTTTGAGAATATTGCAGTAATGGAAGGTAGGGGAAAATTTTATGGATAAAACTTTAACTGTGCAACCAGTAATAAAAATCACAGAAATGCAATCTATGTTGTTATTCATTTAAACATCATCATCATTTAATAGTAATAAAAAAATATATATATAATATATTTAAAGTAATAATAATAGTAATAAAAGTAATAGACAGATACACACATATACAATACACACATACATATATACAAACTTACATAGTTACAAACCTAATATATATTTTTCAGTGTTTGATGCAAAATAAATGTCTATTTTTAAGACTATATAAACTTATTTTTATGATGACATTTAAGCATAATTTCATTTCTCTGGTTCAATAACTGGCTTGTATTTTTGTACTTAATTATTTTAATTTTTTCTTCCAAGCATAGTTTGCATCTGTTTTTATTTATATATATATATATATATATATATATATATATATATATATATATATATATATATATATATATATATAAATTAAGATCAAATATAGATAGGAATGCAAGAGAATGATAGGATAAGGGACAAATAGGAAATCTTTATAAATCTGACATGCTTTGCTTTTATTAACACTTGAAATGTGGAGGTTTATTTTCCACGATGGTCGGCCAGGTGAAGGTGAGAGGGGAAGCACGTCGCGGTATTTACTCGTTCCCCCACTAAAACGAGATGTGACACAAGGTCGGATTAATGTGGGGACCCAAGCACATACACTCCGGTAGGGACAAAAATTCCCCTCAGTCCCCGCAACCGTCGGTTGTGCTGGCCTCAGTGCGAACACCAATCCCTCCCTCTGGTGCAATGGGAGGGCGCAGCCTCAGGCAGCTGTTCCCCAGGGCTGGGCAACCCTTCAGTATTATTTTCTCAGTTGCCCCTGTCCTTAGACAGAGAAGCCCCTGAGCGCACTCTGTCCAAGGACAGAGACGCAACTGAGAGATGATAAATGATGCGCGTACACAACCTCCAAGGATGGGGAGCACGTCGCTCTCTTGGTGGAAGAAATTGGTTCTGTTTATGTCGGCTGCTGTTAACATCGTAGCTGGTTGGCAATATCTTTTGGTTGATGACTAAAAATTAACTTCCGCATTTTGACTGTAAACATGGGTTTCATTTGGACACCATGTGTATTTAAAGTAGTTTCTGGTTATTATTTTTAGATAGGAGGACTTGTGTATGTTTAGGTCTCATTTGGTTACTTTTCACTTTTTTTTTTTTGTATCGTTCTTTGAAAAAAAAGAAGTCACCGGAAGTTAATAGCATTCGAACGTTTGAGAAAGCAGCAGTAACTACTTGCCGGGTGCGATACCCTTAATTGTGCTTTCAAATTGATTTTGTGCAAAAACAATTGTGTTTTTCCAATTTTTGGCACTGTCAGAACCACCGCTGGGTAATTTTACATAGTCCTGTGAAGTTTTGTTGAAATCAGTTGAAAAATGTAGGAAATACGATCACATATATAAACATACAGACACACACACAATCTGCATTTTATAATAAGTAAGATAATTGTTGTTGCAGACTAGTTTTCTTGATAGACATTTTAAAAAATTACACACTTCAGTAAATCTCTGTGTCAACTCCATCAAAATATATTCATTCAAAGTTCAAGATTGAGAGGTTGTTATTCTCAGGTCATCACGTTAAATAATTGTCATAATTTTAAGTATTAACCCTAAAAATACACATAATGGTCCCTTATTATCAAGTCAGCACTTCTTTAATAGTCTTATACTAGCATACTGTCAAAAATGACAGGCTTATATACATATGAATTGACAATTCTGCCTAGGATCAAAATATACTATCTGGGCACTCTTCTCAACCCCTGCCAAGGCAAAGTAGGATTTCTGAACTCTATGAAGTCTTACAAATACTATATATATATATATATATATAACCAAATGGGTAAATATAGGTAGGTGTATGAGGATGCAATTGTATAAAAATATATATAAATACTCTAGTGTAAGAAAAAGTGCTCAAAGTAACAGAGTTATTTAAATATTTTAACTCCAATATTTCATCCCAACAATAATATATCTCACATGATTCAGAAAATCTTTAAACAAAAAAAACATGTCAACCCAAAATAAATAAGTATAAAAATAAATATAATAATTCAAGCACTTGAAAATTGCTTTAGCATGAAACTTGGTGTTGTGCAAATAGTGTAAGATATATATATATATATATATACACAAGTATATGATTGGTGTATATGGAATGAATTCCAATAACCAACAATTACTATTCTTAAAAGAGTGCTCAATACAAAGTAGAGCAGATATAATTATTTATTTTTAAAGAAAAAAAAAAAATTTATAACATAAATATGTTATAAAATCACTACAAAAATAGCCATTTTGTTTCAACACCTTCGGTGTCTTATCAAGTGATGACGTTGAATGTAAAATAAATGGTTTTAAAAGTTTCA
>OZ010577.1:10902675-10955175 GCA_963932145.1 Acanthosepion lycidas
TAATGTTAAACAAGTAGATTTTCTAGACGTCACCCTAAACCTTGCTAACAACTCTTTCCAACTATATGTGAAGGTTAATTCCAATCCGATATACGTTCATCCAAATTCCAACCATCCCCCTTCAGTTATCAAACATATACCCTCTTCCATTGGATTTAGAATTAGCACTAACTCTTCTAACAAAGATGTTTTTAATAAACATAGTGACTTTTATAATTCTGCACTTAAAAATAGTGGATACAAAGATATCAATATTCAGTATAAAAACCCTGTTAACTACAACCATAATAAGAATAGATCTAGAAAGATCATCTGGTTCACTCCCCCTTTCAATTTAATGATTAAATCTAAATTAGGACGTATGTTTCTAAACCTAATCAAGAAACATTTCCCTAACACTGAAACTAACCCACTTAGTAAAATATTTAATCTTAATACACTTAAATTAAGCTATAGTTGTGCAGATAACCTAGAGAAAATCATTAAAAAACATAACAACAGTCTTTAACAAGTATAGGGATTCAAAAAGCTCAATTACTCAAAAGGTTACTGACAGTAATACTAAATATAATGACACAAATAATAATTCATGTAATTGAAGGTATCCTAATAATTGTCCACTACAAAATAACTGTGGAATACGTTCTGTAGTCTATCTTAGTACTATCTCAACTATTGAGAATCCAAATATAAAGAAGTTTTACATTGGTAGCACAATGAATACATTCAAAGAACGCTGGCGGGGGCATATGCAATCTTTCAATAACTGTGACTATAGGTACATGACTTCATTGTCCAAGTACTTTTGGAACCTAAAAGAAAAGAACAAAACACCTACGGTTAATTGGACATTGATTAAGAAAGCCCGGACATGTAAATCCCTATATTCCCCGTGTTACCTGTGTCTTAACGAAAAGTTTGAAATTATTAGATTTAAAAACAAGGCTGATCTCTTAAATCAGAGATATGAACTAACGGTTAATTGTAAACACCGTTATAAATTTAACTTATTATAGGGGTTGTATACTTTAAATGATAATGATACGTAGCTGTAAGTTGAATAGATTATAACTTATTACCTGATGGTCAATCTGACGATATGAATGTGTATGGTATAACTACATAATGTTACTCATTTTTCTGTATGTGTATGTATATATATGTATATATTTATGTGTAGTTATGTGTGTTTGTACTGCGAAATGTGTATGTTTGTATTTTCATGTATTAATATGTTGCTAAGTTTTGTATATATATATATATATGTATATATGTATGTGTGTGTATTTGTTTGTGTGTTTATAGATATATGTGTGTATGTATATATATATATATATATATATATATATATAAAGTAAGAAGGTGAAAAGGAGGAGAAGAAAAGAGGTTAAAAATATTGGTGTGTATTAGTATGTATATGTATTTGTGGATGTCGGTATGTGTGTGTATATATATATATATGAGTATGTATCCTTATATGCATGTATATATATTTCTTTATGTGTGTATATATGTAAGTGTCTGCATGTTTATGTAGTAGTGTATATATATGTATGTGTGTATGTGTATATATATATATATATATGTATGTATGTGTGCATGTATGTGTATGTGTGCATGTATGTGTAGGTATATATATATATGTATATGAATGAGTATATATATATATATATATATATATATATATATATATGTGTATATGTATGTATATATTTATGTATATATGTGAATGTATGTAGGTGTATGTGTATGTATGTATATATATATATGTATGTATGTATGTGTATTGTTATATTGTGTACCTAATTTTATTTACGTATATTTATGTTGATATGGATGTTTTTTGTTTTTTTTTATACATGTATGTTAGGATACGTGTATTTTTGTGTTTGCATGTATATCGAAGTATGTCTATGCATATGTATGTGTATGTATGTATGTATATTTATATATGTTTTTGGTCAAATGTCGTTGCATTTATGTGTATGTACGTATATATGTGTATTTATTACTATAGATAAGTATTTTTATGTAGATATTCATGTGTATGTATATTTCTGTATGTGTGTATGCATGTATGTATGTGTATATATATATATGTATATATATGTGTGTGTATATGTTTGTATGTATGTATATATATATATATATATATGTATATATATGTGTGTGTGTATATGTTTGTATGTATGTATATATATATATATGTATATATATGTGTGTGTGTATATGTTTGTATGTATATATATATATATATGTATATATATGTGTGCGTGTATGTTTGTATGTATGTATGTATATGTATATATGTGTGTGTTTACTTATGTAGGTTTGCAGTTGTATATATGTATGTTGACACCTACTATATATGAAATTTTTTATGTGTACATGTAGGTAGGGAAACTTGGGTATGTCATTACGGCCACATGAGTTAGGATATATGTGTGTATATATGTTTATTTTTGTGTATTGCTGTGTATATATATATTTATTTGTAAATATGTGTACACATATTTGTGTGTATATTTGTGGGTACATATATGTATATGTGTATGTATGTGTATGTGTACTTGATACCATGGAAATGTATACGTATGTATATGTTTATGTATGTATGTGTAGATGTTTCGGTGTGTATGTATGTATGTATATTTATGTATATGTGTGAGTATGTGTGTATGTGTATGTATATGTGTATATGTATGTGTATGTGTATATGTGTATATATATATATGTTTGTATGCGTATATATGTGTGTGTATGTGTGTGTGTGTGTATATATATAATTATATGTATATGAGGTGGACATCGTAGCTACCGATGGGTGTTGAATTTAATGTCCGGTTTTTTTTTTGTTACATACACTATATTTTAATATATTAAATAATATTAATTTTGATCATTTTTATCTTTGTATATTTACTCGCTTAAGTTAGATTTCAATAGGTTGTTAACATTCATGCAATGACATTTTCTGTCTTAAATATTTATCGGTTGGGGTATCCAACTGTCTGGGTCAATGTCTGTGGATGTGTGTGCATGTATTTATATGTATCTATGTGTATGGAAAGTGCATCCACTTTTAATTATGTATGTATGTACGTGTGTGTTGGTTTCCCTTCTACCATTTCCCCCCACCCTTTTTTTTTTCATGACAGACGGTGGAGATGTTCTCTGTCTTGTCCGCTTTTTTGTGTGTGTATATGTCTTGGTGCTTATGTATTAGAATCTGACTGCGTTTGTTTTACGCGTGAGTTTGGGACCCCATTTACACATCATGAGGATTAAAATGTATACATTGTAAAAAGACCGGATATTAAATATAGCTAAAGTAACTTCAATGAAAAAATAAATTGAATAACATATATTTCTTCTTTTCTCCTCAGTAATTTTATAGTTGTAAACTTGATAGCGAATAAATGTTAAATTTTGATTTTGTAATTAGCAGTTTTAAATTTTAATATTAAATTTTATCATATAATTTAGTAATTATTCGTTGGAATAAATTATTTTTTAATACTAAACATCTGAATAGATATTATAACATGACTTCGTTATCGAGCTTTTTGAATTTTCCTGTACTTGTGTTCTGATTGGTCCATCTAGCCTTTGTAACAACGTTTTCCCCTTGCGTAGAATATTAATTAATTTGAAACTTTTAAAACCATTTATTTTACATTCAACGTCATCACTTGATAAGACACCGAAGGTGTTGAAACAAAATGGCTATTTTTGTAGTGATTTTATAACATATTTATGTTATAAATTTTTTTTTTTTCTTTAAAAATAAATAATTATATATATATATATAGATATAACATAGAATAAAAATCCAAAGTTACCTCATTCGAATAGCTATTTCAACCCACAAGACTTACTTGTAGGCATTGTCAACTCAGAGATATGAAGAAATAAAATAGGAGGTTAAAAATTTAAACTTTCTTTTGATTCTTCTCGCTTACTTTTTTCTTTTTCTGTTTTTTCTTTCTCTCTTCTTTTTTTATTCTTTAAATGTTTATAATATCGATTTAATACTTTGTAGCATATCCCTTACTCAATTCAACAGCACTCAGTCTCTTTCTGTAGCTTTTAATCAATGATTTAAAAGTTTCCATTGTTATTTTACTCCATTCTTCTTTGTGTAATCTCTTTAAGTCCAGGATGTTTTTCAGAGCTCTTTTATTAACCTGAATTTTTAATTAACATCACAAATTCTCTATTGGTTTCATGTCTGGAGACTGTCATGGCCATTCAAGTGTATTGATATTGTTTTCAATAAGCTATTTTTTCATAGATTTAGCCGGATGTTTTGGGTCATTATTGTGTTGCAAATCCCATTCATTTAGGAGTCCAAGCTTTATTTACTGACTCAAATAAATTAGAGTCCAAAACATCTTGGTATATTTTTAAATTCATTCTACCATCTATTATCTCCAAATTACCCAAATGCAATCTTAGTTGACTTCTATCAAGTTCATTGCTTACTGTTCGCTTTGTCACAATAATAACTGATGCTTTTAATTCTTCCTGTATTTCTCACAGAGTAATCATTGGATTTTCATGAATTTTGTGCTGAATTCTTATCATTGATCTGGGAGAAATCTTGTATGGTGCACTAGATCCTGATTTGTTCTCGACACTTTTCACCTTCTTATATTTAGCAATAACAGAACTAATAGCAGTAAATGGTATATTCAGAAGGTCTGCTATTTTCCTATAGCTTTTGCCTTCCTTCCAATGTTTGATAATTAGTTATTTATGCAAATTTGATAGTTCTTAACCTTTCCTCATGATGATAATTATTATGTATGATTTGTGTGCAGAGATAACCTTATATAAGAAATGATTTGCATAATGTTCTAGATTGTTCCAGTAATAAGATAACTGGAAGAATCTAGGAAAATCATACAAAGAATTATGTAAAGGTAATTTTTGATATTAAAAACATAAAGACATTTGTATGAATACTTTTTCACACCAAAATTTTATAAATAACACAATTTCATTATAACAAAGTTTTCTAATTGTTTTTTGCTTATTGCAGCATTGGTGGAGAAATATTTTATGGATTTTAAGTTTTTTCATAAGTTATAACTATGTTAATTAAAAAATTTCATGGTGTACCAATATTTATTCCACCCCCCCCCCACACCACTATATATATATATATATATATATATAAAAGTGAACATCGAAGTCAACACTCAGAGGCAACAGGCTGTTTCATGCAAAATGCAATCGTCAGCCCCACCCCCGCACTATATATATATATATGAAGAAATATAGTTTTAAGGTCTGCTACATTTATGTGATAAAGTGCACCACATCAGAGATAGAGCATATGTAAATATAAAAGTGAACATTGAAGTCAACACTCAGAGGCGACAGGCTGTTTCATGCAAGATGCAATCGTCAGGTGGCCTGACGATTGCATCCAGCATGAAACAGCCTGTTGCCTCCGAGTGTTGACTTCAATGTTCACTTATATATATATATATATATATATATATTAGTTTATGCAAAGCTAGGTAATCCGTATGGGTAGACCCAAGGAGGATGATATCCAGAGAGCTCAATGTAAATTCAGAGCAAATAAATTTGAATAAAAACAGACCACTTTAAGGTTCCATGTAATAAGTTATTTCACCACAGCCCTTTTAAAGGGCTCTGGATCATCAGACTTTACTTCCAAAGGTTAAAATGAAAAGAAATTTACACATTTTTTTGACGGGCCGTATTAAGCATATGTAAATTAACGAAGTGGGGAAGTGAGTGGGGAGAGAAGACATGAGTGAGTTAGATGTACCATTTCAATTCTTTATCCTTCAGCTCCCTTGGTGTGGGATAGACATTGCTTAACTTATGTTATCTCTAGATATAGATGGGTAAGGGGTGAAGAAGAAACCCACATAAAAGGAAGAAGATATAATAAAATAAATCAGGAGATAAGGTTTCACTCAATTTCTTAGACGCTGTTATTTCGCCTTACTTTAAAGGGTATACTTGGGGGTTAATGGTTGATAGAAATCTAAATGTCTAAACAATCTACGAATTTAATCTAAGAATTTAATTTGATGTTTGTTGGAGTTTTGGGTATTTTCTATGAAATAGTCGATTGGAAAAAAATTCATAGAAAGTACATTGAAAGAATGAATTCCTTTTACATCTAGTAATCTTTTTTTCTTTTTTTTTTTTGCTTAAACTTTTTTCTTGTTGATTATTAAGTTGACATCTATCCGTTTGAGTTTTGTTCATAAATTAAACTCATGACTGTCAGTAGAATGTTATGCGAGTCTGGGGTGGTTGGGGTGGTTGGGGGAGGGTTAATGAGGCAAGGTGTGTTTGTTGGAGTTCAAAGTGCAGCAAGTGAAATAGGAGTCTCTCTTGACAGGTGGGACATTTGTTGTAGACCATTTGTAACCTCCTTTATATAGAACAGTGATAACAGTTTATTCCAGCAAGGTTACACAAGCCCCTATCATTGGCAGGTAACCTGAAATTAGTCCTCCATGCTCACTAGATTTAAATCTCAAGTCTGGGACAGATTGTTGACCTCACTGAATTCCCTACCGCTACATCCAATAAACATGATTCAATTATGGACAGGTCTGGAATGTGTCTGGAGTGCTATATGCATGATCCAAAACCAGACCCTCATAGATTCAATGGCATGTCAAAGAGCCACCATTATTCAGATAAAAGGAGGAATTTCATGTTATCAGATAGCTGTCTCTAATGTTTTGGCACTTCAGTTTAAGTTCAATGGGTGACCTGAATAGCAATTATTTATACTACTAAGAACTGAATGAAAATAGCTGGCCAAAGTAATTAAGAAAGGACAGAGGTTATTCAATAATTAACTTAAAGCTTAGAGCTGCTGCTCTTTGACCTCTCAAAATGAAAAGTGGGGGTAGAATAAATGGGAATGGTGTCTAGAAAGGAAAAAGGTACAGAAGAAAGGAAAATCCTTCTTTCCTTTTCCTTTACAGACACCATGAGAGAGAGAGAGAGAGGATACAGGTTGTCAATATGGTTATTTTCTAAGCATTGCTTAGATGTGATACAAGGTCAAAAGTGGGGTGGGCACCCAGTGAGGATTGAACTCACTACTCAGATTTAAATGTTCTAGCAAGACAAGCTTGCTAGCCATTACAACACGTTGAGGGGCCCACAGATTGTTAATATGCGTAAACATAGACTGGCTAGAATCCTCTTAGCAATAACTGTACAGCTGCATCAAAATGGTCAGACAATGTGAGCCATTGACCAACACAAACTACTGTCTTTGGATTTCAAAGCACCAACCAACATGATTCAAATGATTATGTCAAGTGACTTTTGCAAGCAGGCTTTGTTACTCCACAAAGATTAATAGCCTGCTGCCTGATAGATTTAGATTCAGTTTCCATGCAGTGAGTCATTTGTATAAGAAGCATAAAGACACCTTAGGCCTTTCTGCTTATTTCCAACACCCGCAACACAGGCATGCTAATCTGTGTTTTTTACTAAATAAACTCTATTCTAGCACATAATGACACCGAAACCTAAATAATTGATGCCAATCCTAATTTAAAACCATTTGAATATCACTTAATTCTAGTCAAGATTTTTTTTCATAGAAATAAATTTTTCTACTTCTTAATATATGAGTTCCCACACAAGCCACACCCAATAAACACGACGACAGACAGCTCTGGAATGTACTCAAATAGAGATATCCTGGGTCATACCATTCCTTATATTCAGCAGAATTTCTCCCTTGCAAGATTCAGTTGCTCTAAATGTATCGAACATTCGCACAAGGTATTTTAATTCAGTCTTTCCAAAAGTTTTGGAGCTCCAATCATGAAAACTTTTTTTCACTTGACCTTCAAGATAGAAACATAATTTCATGGTTTCTTTTAATTTTATCCAATAAATTTTACTTTTATTTAATAACCAATAAATCTCACTACTTCTTATGTTGATCAAAGAAAGTGAAAGATAAGACTTGATGCAAATGTCCAAAGTTGTATATTATAAACAATAGTAATAAAAAAAACAATACTGCAATTGTATCATGTCCAAGCATCTTGGTGAGTAAGGGTTAGACATTAACAGAATATGTCAGCCATTTCCATAGATTTATTCCTGCTTTAATATTCACAATTATTTTCTTGTTCAAGAATCTCAATGTTGCTTATCAACATCAAAAGGTTCAAATGTAATTGCAGCATTTTGTTTTTCTATATCATTCCACATCCCTTAATAGCGTCCCTTGCAACCTGCATTGTTGTCACAACCATGGGTTACAGAAAGTGAGGCAATGTCACTAAGTTTTAAATTAAAATAACAAAAAAAAAAAGAAAAAAAGCAAAGCCTATATTCAAAAAAAAAAAAAAAAACAATTAAAAAATAATAATAATAATAATAATAATTTGACAAGGGTAAGAAAATGTACTTAACATAGGAGTTTTTTCTTCCAAGAAATTTTAGCTAAAAAACATTTAAAAAAAAAAATAAAAACATATTGCTGCTATTTTTTATAGCTTATCAAACCTTTGCAAGTTATTGAAAGCCCCAAAATATTTTTAGATTTTACAAATTTTTTGCAAATAATGATTTTACTGATACAAGTTCAATAACTAGGGTGAGAAGAGATGGATTCATGCCTTTCTCAAGAGTATTTGCACATAAGTGAATATAGTAGGCTTGACTGGAATTGGAACTTGGTGCTCTGATTTCCAATTGCCAGCCATTACACCACCTGTGGTATTCCCAAGTGGTCACCCATCTAGGTACTGACCAGGTTAAATGTTGCTTAATTCCAGTGATTGTACGAGAACTGGTGTTTCACAAGATATGACCATAAGCCCGAATTGGTTTCAAACCAACTAATCACATTGAAAAAATAAAGTTTGGTCTGGTTTGGTTTATTTAGTTTAACGGTATATCAACCTCAAAAGGATTATTTCATGCTAACAACAATTTTTGGATATGTTCGTATGAATAGAGTATGTATTCTTTGTAAGAAATCATTTTGTAGATCAGGTTTCATTGACATATTTTGTAAAGGGGGATTTTGTCGAGAATCAAATGTATTGCTGGTAATAATTTTTCCTTCAAAAATTGGTTACAAAATGTAAGAAAGCAGATTTGGTAAACAGTTTTTTTTTGGGGGGGGTATACATTTTCCTGTAGAGACTGATTTCTTTAATGAAATTAAATGATGTTACTTGGATCGTTATTTTCAAAAAGATCCTTAAAGTAATCCAATTTGTATAGCTTGTTTTGGGTTTGCTGGAAGTTACAGCAATTTAGTAAAATGTCTTTGACAGTATATGGTTCCTGGTATGGGACACACATTGGCAGTTCCTCATTTTTTAGTAGATGTTGGTGGTTTATGTTATGTGTGTCCCATATGAAGTCTAGCGAGAACCACCACCTTACTTCTTAACTTTCTATAACTTGACTCTCTTTCACTGATGATTGGTTAGATGTTGAGAAGTTTATTGTTTACACAGTTATCCCATAATTGCTGCCATTTTCCTTTAATGGTTCTGTTTATGGTGGGTTGGAAGTTGGTGTGTGGCACCTTTACATTTGAGAAGGACATGTTCTGTGATTCCTTTGACATTTTATCGACTTTTCCATTTCTTTTCATGCCAATATGGCTCGGTATCCAGTATTACAGCATCTTTTTCCTTATAAATAGAGTCAATCCTAGAGATGGCAAAAAGACAAACTTTGTTAAGCGCTTGAAGAGTTAAGATGTCAATCCTTATGTATTGCAGTGAATGATGGACAATCTTCTCACAGATGAAGAGAAAACTGGAACTGATAGAAATGTGGTTCTACAGAAGGATATTGAGAATTTAATGAACTGAGAGAGTAATCAACAAGGAAGTCTTAAAGATCATAACAGGAAAGACACTTAGAATCAGAAAGAGATGACTGAATAAGAAAAGAAAACTGAAAGTTAACAGTGCATAGCATAAATAAAAGAGATAGAAAGGAACGAAACCTATGTGTCGAGCTTGTGTACTGGATGGGAGAATAGTGGGTTGGAGGCTTGAGAAAGTGATTTTCCTGATCAGAGCTGTGGAGTTGGAACACAAAACCTTCAACTCCTCTTTATCTAATTAAGTGATTATGGCCTACAAATCTCAAAGACTATGCATAAGCTCTTGAGTAGGCCTATATCATTAGAACTGGTTTATATCAAAGAATAAAGATATTGTGGCTTTTATATCATACTTAGTCTTCAATATTTTCTACCAGAGTTAGAGACAGATCTTTGAAACAATACAGAATAACAAAAATAAAAATGCTATAAGACATATATATATATTAGATAAATTACATTAAAAATGAAAATTCAATACCCCATTTATATAGCCATTTCGCTCCCAAAGAAAAAAAAATTCCCTTCAAATAATCAAATTAGTTTTTTATTTTATCAAACATTTTAGAGTTGACAAGCTCCGGAAGGGAATTTTTTTTCTTGGGAGCGAAATGGCCATACAAATGGGGTATTGAATTTTCATTTTTAATATAATTTATCTATGTATGCTCTGTAATAAATACATTGAGCTCTCTTTGTGGATCATTTTTAATATTTTATATTATTAGGATTCACTTGGATTACTTACCCACGGATTTTTACTTCTATATATCTTTGCAAATAAGAAATAAGTAGAGAACAAAAATAAAACTACTTTATAACAGAAGTTGAAATATAATCTTTTACAGGATTTAAAAAACATAAAAATAAAAATTCTATAATGTAAGATTTTTTTTACATGTAGTTTTGCAAATGCAAAATAACTACAAAAAATAAAATGACTTTAAAAAAAGAAGTTGAGATGAATTTCTTTAAAGGAAATAGTAAATATACAGTAGAAGAAATAACAATTAAAATAAAAATTCTATGATGTAAGACTTTTTTTACATGTAGTTTTGCAAATGCAAAATAACTACCAAAAATAAAATGACTAAAAAAAGAAGTTGAGATGAATTTCTTTAAAGGAAATAGTAAATATATACAGTAGAAGAAATATCAATGAAAAGAAAAATTCTATAATGTAAGACTTTTTACATAAAATGTAAATTCAACTGGAGTGGGAGTCTGTAAAATTATACCGACTCTGACTCCAGTGACTCCTTAATTGCTTCTGACTCCGACTACACAGCCCTATATACAGGTAATAAAAAGTAGGCCATAGCACTATACATGGGTATTTTTTTTGGATGAGTTAAAATTAATGACCAAAAAATTCGATAAACTAAGACTTTTTACATAAAGTGTAAATTCAACTGGAGTAAGAGTCAGTATATTTTTATCAACTCCGACTCCACAGTTCTGTTTCCGACAGCCATCAGAACTTTAATGCTGAGAAAATAATAACAGTGAATTTTAATTAATGAAAATTAACAGGTAAATCATGTCAAGTTGATATTATTAGGCCAGTGCAGAAATAATTGCAGATTTTTTTTTTTTTTAATTTTACACTTATTTTGGAATAAACTATTATTTAACTTATGTTCATGTTATCCTATTTTAAAGCATAAATTTCACTCTATTAATTTATCGTCATTTCTGGGATGAGGGCATATCATTATTTACACACAGGCTATTGTCCTCATCTTTGTTATTACCATGTTTCAGCTATAGGGTCCACTGGCCTTCATCAGGTGTTTGTTGATCCAGATAAACTACACGCAATTTCATACAGTGAGATTGAATGACAGATTGACAAAATAAGAGCAATGCTGAGGATTATAATCATATAGATGAGCAATACCCTAGGATGGTCAGAATGTTTTGGCTTGGGGCTGGTGCATACAAGCCCTGAACACCCCGACCAGAGGTGCCCAAGCAGTGCTTTGTGACTATCTTATCAACATTTGTTTTTTTTTTCTACCTAAATTTATATGTCACAAATGAACCTAAGCACAATTGACTATTCACTATTAGTATTAAAGGATGTAAAATTTTTGTTAATTTTTGACATCATTCGAAAGGGGGAAGGTCAAAATCCATGAATTTATTTTGTGCATGCAAAATCAAAAAAAAAAAAACACTATATAAAATTCATCCATAATGTTGAATCTCTTAAAATTATTCAACTTTTTAGCAAGAAAAATCTCTATTTAATGTTAAAAATTTATGCAAAACATTGTTGATGGAATGATCTATTATGACATGTCTCTAATTTGTATTTAGATACATTATATTTATTTTCAATTTTTGTAGTTGAATAGTTCACCTATATTGCATACGATTCATTATTATGCATAATTAGGTTACAGTAAAATTTGTATATGAATACTAGCATATGAAAATTGAGATGTAGTAGAGTAGGGCCCCCATATTATTGAAGGCAGGGGCAAAAGACCCTTGCACCAGCCCTGTTTTGGCTTATCAGTGTATAAAGCCTGCTTAGTGGACCACTGAATGAAGTAGGTAAGTAGGTTTTCCAACTACTACCAGTAACTGGTATGTAATAAAAGCTGACTTTCAATGTAGACAGTCCCTCCTAAGTTGGAAGACAAATGTAATATTATCATAGCGCAGGCTAAGGAAAAAAAGGACTGAGTCACTCATACATTACATTTTATTTTATTCAACTCCTGATATCATCAATGGGCGTGTGGGGCTTTTGGGCATTCTCGAAATGTGAACCGTACACTCTTGTGTGTGATATCTCTCTTGGACTGAGATATTGCACCCATATGGGGTTGGTGTGATCTGCAAGACACACAGTTATTTCTTATGCATGTTTATCACATGTCTATTAGAGATAGCCACTGACATCCTGTGTGATGCAGATCTGCACTTGATGGCTGGAGGGTTATTTTTCAGGTCAACCTGTCAATGCACCTGGCTTCTTTGAACTCACACCAAGCGCAAAGTAAACTGGCATGATCTGGAGTGAGACATGCTACACAATCTTCCTATTCGGTATTGTGCTAGGCTCGACCTATGGGTATCTGGAGTTGCATAGTACAGTTACCGACAGGAAAAACAAAATGCACAAACCATGTTCAAACTCCAGTTAAAAATTTTAAATATTTACAAGAATGAAAATATTCAAACTAAAATTCCAGAATCTTTTTTTGCACGTCAATTATTTGTTGAAAGTTTCATTCCTGGTGCTTAATATCTGTTTATTTTCTCTGCTTTAGGTAGAAATCTTACTTAGTGTAAAGAAAAAGTAGTTTTTTGGGGTTTGTATTTTTTTCTCTCTCAAAGAAAAAAAAAAACAATTTCGTTTCTGAATTACTACATTTTTTTTCGTTTGGCTAAAAAACTATAAATAACCAATTTTTTTAAAAAATAATATAAATCAATTTATGACAAAGACCGAAAAAATCCTTCAACAAAAGTAAAACAAAGCAAAGCAATTCTGTTTTTAGTTCTAATTGACAGAATTTCATTCACAAAGAAGAGATAACTGAATAATTCCTCAGACGAAAGGTAACTCGATCCAAAAAAAAAAAAAAAAAAAAAAGAAGAAATAATCCATATAAGAATACGGATATTATTACTAAATAATATTACATCACAGGTTTTGCAAACATTTTTTTTTTACACAAATACTGAAAAGAAAACTTGGAAGATTGTAAATGTTAGAGTGGGGAAGCACCGGGTACATCTGGATTCGAAAACTCTGATTAGCGGCCCCAGAGAAAAATTGCTACCATTTTTCACACACCAAGTAGAAATCAAAATAAACCTAAAAATATTAATAAATAGGATTTCAATTCATTAAAAGGCGGATGGGGCAGAAATGTAATTAATCATTTTTATCATAATATTTCAACATTTTTTTTTTTTTTATAATCAATGCTAATTTGTGTCTTTGGCGGAAAGAAGGTTGGTTTTTTTTTTTTTTCTAAGTTTTATCATAAAAATAAATTTAAATTAAAAAAATGTTTGAGAAACTTAACATTTTAAGTTTTTAACAAGTAATCTACCAGTCAAGGGTAACTTAAAAAATGTTCCACCCGTCTTTGAGGTAAAAACTGTTTATCGGGGCTGGGGACAAATAAAACATGCATGGAAAAATACATTATTATTTGAGACATCAAACTCTGGAAAACATTAACTTTTTTTATGTAGAGAAATGGTCAAGTGTCGTAAATGGAAAAGAAAAGATTCATTTATTTTAGAACTACCGACTTGTTAAAAATGTCACCTTTAGGCTTTAGTTTATTAAGCCGATAAAAAAAATAGTTCTAAGGGAAAGTTAAGCTAGAATGAAACGTCGAGAATACTAATCTAAGTATTTTATTAATTAAATTAAAAAAAAGAATATTTATTATTTAGTCAAGAAATAAAGTATTTTCTACATTATTTTTGGATATTTAAGTTCGGATCCTTAATACACGGAAAAAATAAATATCCTTAAAACAGTTGTCGATAAGAAAAATTTACAAAAATGCTGAGAAAAATGAAACAAAAAATATTTCGGAAAAGGAATTTTATAGTAAAAAAATTAAATAAAATCAAAAAACAATTAACGTTTTTGTTTTTCTTAAAAAAAAAAAAACATTTTGGAAGAAAAATATCACGTAGATACGAGAGGAAAATGAAAATTAAAAGAAAAACATCTTTACATTTTATAACATTATGATCTTTTATCAAATTAAAGTTTTTAAGAAAGATTATTTTTAATTCAGAATCGTTTCATTTAAAAGAAATATTCAAATATTTTGGAAATCTGCGTAAATTTATTTAAGATAGGAAAAAACGTGCGGGTTCCCGAAAGACTTTCATATTTTTTTTAATAAAAAAATATACATTTCAATAACCAATTCGTTTTATTAATTATTTTAAAATATTTTTTCTTACAAAAATATTATAAAGTCAGATTATCGCATAAATCACTAAGAAATAAACACTTCGATATCGCAACTAAAACATTTCACTTCTAGTTCTATGTAACTATTTTTAATTTATTAATAATATTTTATAAATAGATAAGTTAATAAAACCAGTTTGATGTCCCCAGAATAATAAACAAATCACAAATAAACAGCCAAATATATAAAATTTATATAATTAATTGCCAAAAGGAAAAAAAAATGTATTTAAAAGTAAAAAAAAAAAAAGTCTTGGCAGCGAAAGAGGTGATCCCGGGTCGATTTGATATGTTGCAATGAAGGTCGAAGTTTAAATACGTGACAATTAAAATACTTATACTTTAAAGACAGAATCCATCAACCAGGACGTAATGAATGTCCAAGGATTAAACAGAGATAATTATTTTAGGAAAAACCTACAGGACTGTGCTTAGAATTATAGAATCTAAACGTACCCTTAATTGTGCAGGGACTCCTTGAGTATATTTCCACATCGCTACAGCCAGAGTTACCGACAGGAAGCGGTTTACATTGAAGACCGGAAGTGATTAATCGAGTTATCTCCCTTTAGCAAAGAAGGTCATTTTTGTTTCTATGATGGCGTCTTTGAGGTTTTGCTGGCGAGGTAAGTCGAAGCAAACAATAAGTCCAACAATACCACAAATAACTATTAAAAAAATATCTTACGACATAACCACTTGAACGACTACTGTAGCGATATGACTAATAAGCTCATCTGGCGGACAATATATGTGATCTTGCCTGTTTCTTAGGTAAAGCTCCGACTCTGTCTCACTGAGTTTTCTTCTCATCTCTTTAGTTTTTGGGGGGTAACTCGAAGCGCAAATTATCTCAAGTCGAGTTCCAGGAGTCGTCCCCACCCCACCCCACTGCACTTAACGGTCAGTCTCTGATGCCTGAAGCATTTAAAAAGAAAAATGTCGAGGGAATTGGGTAATTTCTTGTACTACCTGCATGTGCACGTACATTAATTGTGACCTTGTGTCAAACTTAGCATCGTTGCTGGTCAAAGTATAGAAAAATCAAATCCCCTTGTTTAGCTGGATGGTCCACTAATCTGGCCGCTATCAGATTTATAACTTAAACAGTAACACTTATTTCTTTTTTTTAATTCCAGTTCACTTCACGTTATTGTTGTCGCAAAGCGGCAAAAATCTCATCTTTTTTAAAGTTTTTTCTTCATATTGTGTTCAAAGTGATTTTAAAATTTTTATCTTTTTGTTTTGACGACCAGTGTCCTCATCAATTTTTCTCAAATGACTTACATTCAGCTGTATTTCGTGTTCAATACACTTCTTGAGAAATTCTGAAGAAAAAGTGCCATCTGAAAAAATAATGACGCCACTAATTAATTGTTAAGAAAATATTCAATTTTGAGAAATTCATTTAAATTGGTTTTTAAAAATTTTTTACAATTTACAATGCTTCTCAATAAAACTAAAAGTATTTTGAAAGGAAAGAATTTATTACTGGTTGGTAGTGTTTTTGTCTGTGTGAGTAAAACAATTGTTTTTTGTTGTTGTTGTCTAAAAACAAAACATTTGTGTTGTGGAAATTAGCATCTATTCTTCCCTATTAATTTGATCAATGAATTTTCATGGATCTTTTTCTTTTTGAATTAAACTTTTTTTTCTTTTCCTGGTGAAGGCTTAAAAAATTGAAACACCAGTTCTCATACGATCACCGAAGTTAAGCAACGTCGAGCCTGGTTAGTAGCTAGATGAGTAACCGCTTGGGAATATCAGGTGCCTTAAGCTTTGTTGTGCGGGTAGTATAAACAATTCGGAGTTGGAAATCGGAGAGCCGAGTTCTAATTCCAGTCATGTTCGTTATAGTCACATGCGCAAACACCCTCTTGGAAATAAATATGAATTCGTCTCTTCTCCTCACCTCCATATGGGTTACCGTTAGAAGTACTTTTATCAGTAAAAATGCTTATTGCAAAAAAATTTTGACAATCTAAAAATATTTTCTGGCTTAACCTGCAAAAGGTTGATAAACCGTAAAAAATCAAATCAATCAAAAATTCATTTTCCTTTTTAGCCTGAAGAATATTTGAGTGTTCTTACATTTATTTTGAAAATGAAAACCTAACAATATTTTTACTTCTGTTTAAATACTTGTTGCAAAATAAAGTTGTTACATTTGTCTTGATAAAGTACATCAAAGGACAGAACCCCATCAGTAAATAAAGTTTTCCTTTTGTCTTTATTCACATTGTCTTTTTACAGAAATATTTATATTCATTTATATATGAATTTTTACATACATACATACACACACACACATACGCACAGGTGTGTATTTCCTATATATCTGAGAATGCACCTTCAGTCAGCCATAAATGGAAAACAAGCTAACATAATGTGTATCATGCACTAAATTTTAGCATTCTCATTTCTCTTTCAGATGTATCAGGTGCATTAACACATCAGCTTCTAATTTAGCACAAGAAATAAAAATGAACAGTGATTGAAAGGAGTCAGAGAATTGAAATTAATGAGGAGAATAAATTCTGCTCTTTTTCCCACACACTTTAAAAATTAGATTTGTCAGTTATGCCAGCCCCGAGAAGTGGGCAGGGTTAGAATACGAAGATGGAAAGAGAAAGGAGCAGAATTTAGCCCTGCCTGTACAGAGTAGCAGTGTGAGATGTGAAGTGAAGCAGGTTGAAGTTAAGGAAGAAGTTTAGACACGACCCAGTGTCACTATAGAGATTAATGTGGGAAGGGTTCATTTTTGTTGTACCAAGAGTTATATAAACCAATTGAAGATTAACCCCACAAATCTCTCATTTTATTTTTCATCATGAAGATATTTTTTCTCTTTAATAATGGCACCTGCCACAGCTTGAACCAACACTGCAAGACAACCACTTTCAATTTTCCACTGCTCTGAGATCAACATTAGCATAGTTGGTATGGATTGAAGCAACCAGCGACAAAAAACCAGCTTGGATCAGCATAGAGTTAGCCTCATGATTAAAATGTTGTTCTAAGACTCTGAGGGCAAGACCACTAAAACGCATGTAGGTGGCAGCAAAAGATGTTATATAATTTATAACATATATAGAATAATTTGTAATATATATATAGATGTAGGTAGAAAAAAGCAAATGCTGATAACATAGTGAAGGTCACAAAGCACTGCCCAGGGCCCCCAATCAGGCTTGTGCCCTCCCCACAGTCAGGGGCTCAGGAGTAGTATGCACTGGCCCTGTTCCTATGCGTGAGCTAATTTTGTGCACATAATACAAAATTTTTCATAATGATTGACAAGTTTGCATGCAGCATAAAATAATAAAGCTAAAATCTGGATATTGCATTTCTAAAGCAACATACAGCTGCAATTTTGATTACTCATTTTGTTTGGGTTTTTCTGAAAATCTTTTAAAATTGTTTATTGCTTATGTTTTATAAAGGAACAGTTTTAATGCTATTTATTTTAATATTTTTTTTCATATTTCATTTTAATTTTCTCTTTGTAGGTGTGGCTCTGCTCACTAGAAATGTCATGAAGCCTCAGAGCTTGAGTTTTTGTCCAAATACAACCACAACCCTCTCTGCCTTTTGCAAATCCTTTCAGACATTCTCCACTGTACACAGCAATCTGTTGAAACCTACATCTGCTTTGAAATTCCAATGTACTCTACCAATTCGACAATTCAGCTGTTTTACCAACTCAATAATCCAAGGGTCAGTAAGACTAGATATAAAATGATTTCATTAATTTTCATTACTTTTGGCATTCATAATCAAAATATCCTTGCAAAAAGGACAAATCTTTAATGATTCGGGGCTAAATTTTGGATGTAAAATTTATCTTATCAAATTTCAAGAGACAATCTGAATATTGTGCATTGAAAATTATATATAAAAGGTCAGTAGTCAGGAATGCAAACATTACTGACACAATAAAGCTGTTGTATGTATAATTATAATTTATAGTAATGGTTTGTTTTTTAACAAAAGAACCTTTCATCTCCACCATACTTTGTCATACACTAATCTTCCAGTTTGAGAGTTCAGTGGTCAAGAATGAATACAAACATTACTGACAAAATAGGACTTGTATGTATAATTATTATTTTGTATTTGCTATACAAATGCATTGCTAATGAGAAAAAATATTGTCAGTGGTCAAGCATGAATTCAAGAATAAGGCTGTTATATATATATATATATATATATATATATATATATATATAATTATCATATTATAGAATGATTTGCCATAGAAATGCATTGCAAATGAAAAAGGGATTGTCAGCAGTTAAAAATGATTTCAAGCATTACTGAAAGAATAGAATGATTATATCATGATTTTGTGACACTTCTTAAGTAGACCGATCAAATTACTTCCAAAGATTTATCCCTATTTTTTTTAAATAGGGATAAATCTTTGGAAGTAATTTTCATAGATTATCATTCTTTAGATCTTCCTTATGCTGCAACCTTTGTCAGAATTGAAAAATATGGATTAGATACTGATTTAGAGGGTGGGGGTTGTTCACAATAGTGATAAAGTGTAAAATGAATCCCTGAAGAGTTATGGGAAATGAGCAGTTTGTTCACAAATGTCACATTTGAAACTACTTGCATCATTGATACCTGCATTTTTTTTTTGTTTTTTTAATTTTCACAATATTTAAAAATCTTTTTAATCTGTTTTTTTTTTTAATGTTAGGGTATAATAATAATTTATTTCAAATGAAGAATAAACAAATATATACTTTTATTAACTTATGTAAATTTTAAAATTTGTCCATAAAAAATTAAAATAAAGTTTTTTTAAAAAGTGTTTACTCATTCATTTTGTTTACATTCCTGACTGGCAATATTTTCTCTAATTCTTGAGATTTGGAGATTAAATTGAAAATTTATTTACATTTTCGTTTAAAAAATGAAACTGGACACATTTTATTAAAAAAAATGAACAGGAATAGGCTATCTAATTCATATTCCTCTCTGGTCTTTTGAACAGGAGTACAGGTTTATCCTCTGTTTTTTGTTCAGGATTGGCTTTCCAGTTACTTCTAAAGTCTACTTCAACTCTATACTTCTAATATCTTGAACTAAACTCTGAGATTTTATTTATTATGTTATTTTTTATTTTATTTATTATGTTATTTTTTTTATTTTATTTATTTATGTTTTTTTCCTCAATAAGAGTAGATAGGTGAACGTATCTTCCAGTTCACACTCCTTCCCAGTTTTTTTTTTTTAACAGGAAGAGAGATTTATCCTTTGTTTCCTGTTTAGAATTGTGTCTCTGGTTCCTTCTAACATCTTCTCATTCTCTTTCACTCCCACTAGCCCCTTGCATCTTAGTGACATTATCACCTTGTTTAGGATGAATTGATAAAAAAAAATATTAAAAATAAAATTTTAAATTTGGGATACCTACTTTAATTAAAAATGTACATATCTTTTTGTTCTTTAATCACAAATCTTTGTTTAAAAAATGAACACTTGTTGCCAGATAATTCTTATTGCTTGTTTAAAATATTTTCTTAAAACATAAAAATGTCCATCTATTTGTTCTTTTGTGAAAAAACACTAATTTGTGCACATATAACAATTAGCACAGTTTCAAACAATCTCATGTGTTTTATACACTTTTTGGTAACAAAATCATTTCCAGAATTAAATTATTTATTTATGCCTAATTGGCCCTAAAAAGCCACATGGTATGTCTTCTACTATATTCGCACGATATTTCAACAGTATCTACCTATATCATGATGACTAATACAACAACCTTTCTGATTTGTTTTCTGTGATTTTATTGGTGTCATTAAGATTAAGTATTTTTTGTCCGATTGGTTTATAAATATTGTATTTGATATTTTAGTGGACACAGCAAGTGGACCACTTTCTTAAAGTCATGACAGTTTTTTTTACCAAGGTCATTGGTCACTATACTGAACTGGACATTTTATCCTTCCTGGGAATTTCAAAGTTTAGCAGATGTTACTTGTTTGTGCCATCGCCTCTCCAGGTGTCATGTGACCAGTCATGTAAGGAAAATCTCTGACTTATATAAAAATAAGAGAGATTGTTCATTCACTCTCTCTTTTTCTGTTTACTGTCAGTGTTTTGCCAATGACCAACAATAAGATAGTGCAGGAAAAAGTGGATTCATGCCTTTACTTAGAGTGATACAAGTAATCTTGACCAGAATTAATCTTCCTTTTTAATTAGTTTGAATTTCACAAAATTGTTGTGATTTTTGTGGTTGAGTATAAATTCTTTTTATTTTTCTCAGGAAATTTTTGGAACCCTGCCATAAACCACAGAAGACCAGCATCAGAACCAAAATTGTCTGCAGCAAGAAGAAAGGAAAAGGCAAATCGAATTATGCTGTGCTCAGTCGTTTTTATCGACTTCGTTCTGGACTCTGGATACGAACAAGATCTGGTCGCGAAAACAAAAAATGGTCTAAAACAAAGAAAAGAGTCAGGCGACTTCAGCACTTTGTGATTTGTAATAAAACACAGAGTCAGCTTTTGGATAGAATGGTCACACCTTATTGGCTCAAAAAAAGATATTTTCCTGATGACCCCTATGAAATATACCAAGACAGGACCAATTTTAAATATGCACCAATTCATCCAAAATATTTTCCTTGAAATTTTTTCATAGATCGTTCCTGTAATTACTCTGATTTTGTTAAATTTTTTAAAATCTAATATTAAATAAACTATAATAAATCAATTACCTTTGTTAAAAATTTACATTTTCAAAAGGATTTAAAACTAATCAAATAAGTTTAGTTGTTGCCAGAGATTTGGAGACAACTTATTGTAAATATTAGGTTGGTGCAAAAATAATTTCGTTTTCTCACATAGTAACATATGTTAGAAAACGAAATTATTTTTGCACCAACCTAATAACAAAGCTGATATTTTCATTATTTACATGTAGACTATTATCCTCATCTTCATTGTTGTTATCTCAATGCTTTGGCTGTTCTACCTTCCAACCTTCATCAGGTTCTTGTTGATCTGGGTAACCTGAAAGGAACTTTTAACTAAACACTTTATTTAATCTAAGGGGGAAGATAGTTCTCATTCCACTGCCCTTGTCTAAGGATATTTCATCTAGTTCTTATTTAGTACTGCTCAGTTATTGCTTATCCAATTTTCACTGAGTATACACTGCCTGGTCCAGGGATTGAACTCACAATTACTAGGTCCCCAAATTCATGAATTAACACTTTAATCTACTAGGTTATTGCCTCATGAGTCAGAGACAACAACAGCCAAAACGTTGTGATAACAACAACAAAGGTAAAGACATTAGTCTGCATGTAAATAATGGTAACTCCTCATAGAAATTTGGAAATAAAGCCAATATTCATTTTGCTACAAAAGATTTCTAAGAAGCATAATTCTTACACAATCTTTTATTTAATTGTATTTATTTTTTTAACATAACATGGGCTTACAGCCATATCACATTGAAACACCAGTTCTGTTACGATCACCAAAGTTAAACAATGCCAAGAATGGTCAATACCTAGATGAGTCGCTGCTTGGGAATAGCAAGTGCTTTAAAAGTGGATGTGCAGTTGATGTAATGTATAATGGCTCAGAATTTGACTATGGGTTAATTAGTATGACTTGTATCAATAAATAATTATTATCTCAAAAATATTTTTTGTTTTAAATAACTTGCAATGGGTAGATAAGCCATAGAAAACAACTGATCAAACATCTTCAGGTTGGTTTTGAAATGAAAGATTTTTTTTCTCTCTTAGACAACTTGCCACCTCAAGGTAAGGGAGCTCAGTAGGCCCTGCTATTTAACCCATAGCTGGGAAGAGAAGAGATGGATTCCTACTTTTCCCAATGGTATTAGTGCAAAAGTTAATGCTACAAACTTGGATAGAATTCATATATCTGAATAACGGTTTTGTTTAAATTATGGATCATTTAAAAATACTGTTTATCTGATTGTCCATTTTCAATAATAAATGCCATGTATTAGTAGGCATCTGTTTATCTTGTGAGATAAAATGTAGCATCCTGTTTGATGAAAATTCAGTCCTTAGATGTTGAAACTGGAGTGACCTCTCTAGGGCTTGGGCGATGGTATATGGAGGCCATGTGCTGCACAGATTACATGCCCCACTCCTTTAGTCAGTACCGACAAGATCCATAGGAATGCATGGCATTACATTTGCAGACGGTTTGGCTGAAGGAGTTACCAGAAAGTTGTCAGTGTTGACAGCCTTTGGAGGCTCCACTTTAGGTTTTCTATCTGGATTTACTTCTATAGCCTTTTCAGTGTTTGAATATGATCATAAGGCAGCAGAGGTTTAAAATCAGGGTTTTCTTTTCCCTACATGGACTGCCTTCCTAGACTGTCAAGCTTCATCTACCCAAAGTATCTAGTTATGAGACCCCAGTTTTCTGCCTTCACCCATTCTCTGGCTTGGAGTTAGACTTAATTGTTAGAGGCTATTTTAGACACATGCCGCAGCTATGACAACCTTTATAACATATATAATGTAAGTAGATAAACAGTATATACATTACATGTTTCAGAAGCTCCCAAAAAATTAACTATTTTAAGCTTAAATCCTGATTTTTCAGTTTTTGTTTCTGCTTTCTTTTTCTAAAATTAACTTTTCGATACTTGTGTTTTTTTATTTATGTACTATTTTGTAATTTGTCTTGCATTGTAGTATTTTTGTTCACCTAACATTTTATTATATATTTCTAAAAAGGTCCATATATAGTCTTCTATGTATGACATCATCACAAATAACGCAGTAAGCCATGCAAACAGTAAGACTTTTCATGGTTTAAGGAGCATGTTGAATGCTAAAGAGTTAAATACTTGCTTTATCCGAAATATATGCATAAATAAATATTTAAAAAAATATCTTCTACATTAATTCATAGTGTTTGCTGAAAAAACACTATGCAGATATAAAAGATATCTCCCTTTAATTTTGTATTTTGATTTTTCAGTGAAGTCAACCATTCGACAAAGTAAAGCTTTGAATTAATGCTTTCAAAAAAGACAGTTTTAGGACAAATGAAATTAAGTATTATGAATTGAGCCCAGAAAAGCCTCCCCATAAACAAGACAAAAGCTTGGCATTATCAATTATAATGCATGAAGATTTCTTGAAATGGTATACCCAAATAGACATACAACTGTTGATTCAAGTAAGAAATGAATATATAATATATATATATATACACACACACAGGATTATTCAAAAAGAAAGACCAAATTTAAAAAATTTCGAAACGAATGCTAGGAGTCTAAAAGAACAAATTCAAAACTCAACCACCTGAAGCTGTACAAAGATCGTTAAATATGAGTACTATGTCTAAAAATCACTAGATTTCAACAACTATTGATGAACCCACTCAAGAACAATTATATTAGGTTGGTGCAAAAATAATTTCGTTTTCTCACATAGTAACATATGTTAGAAAACGAAATTATTTTTGCACCAACCTAATATAATGTAGTGTTGATACCAATGAGCATTCGGTTCAAGGAAAGGAGATGGATGGATAAATTTGCTATTACCTTACAGAAATAAAATATGTTTGAATTTCAAAAGGTGTCTGATACCAAACATTTTAAATAAGAAATTGTGTACCTATAGTATCATATCCAAAAGAACATTTTGGTTTTACACATGGCCAAATGAAAACAAAGCACATAAATGGGATACCTGATTTAAGTGTATGTATGTTTACCAACAAAATGTATAAAAAGCATAAGCAGTACCTTGCCTACCATAACTTCATCCTTAATTCAAACTCTTATTCTGTCTAACCAATATTTCAAATAGAGCAAGAACTTTCAACCAAAAATGACATGAGTTCTATTTTGACACCCCTACTGTAATATAATTTTAAATTTCTAAGATGAAGCATTGTCAGCCATTAACATATTTTTCATCTTATTTCTCTTGCTTTTACACCTAGTTGTAATAGTTTTTAATTATCTGAAATTCTTAAATGCAGCATTGTCATGTGTTACTATTTTTTTACTAGTATTTTTTTCATCTTATTTTTCTTGTTTTTTATCATGTCTCAGATGGCCATTCTATGATCACTGGATTCAAATTCACATCTCTTATTTTGGGGAAGCCTACCTGTTCAGGTAGAGTTGCAACAGAAATAAGATAAATGAAATATTTGTCAAAAATTAATAATTGATAATGTTTTATATAACTGCAAAATAATATGACTATTCCTTGTGTATGTAAGGATTAAAACAATGATGGTAGTATGTTCAGCATTTGATTAGGTTTCAATTTCTGTTACTAGTTTATCTTTGGAGCCTAATCAGTAAGGCAACTGCTTCAGATATTCAATGAAAAAAGGCGTCAAACTTGGACCTTCATACCTGCAAAAGAAAACAGAGTGCCAAAAGGATGGTTTTATCCATTGATACCATTATTATTTTAACTACCTTCACTCCTCAGCATTGTTGTTTTAAAAAGCAATTATCAGAATTGTAATAAAACCTAAACATATGAAAGTAAATTTATATATTTTCTTTTCTTGAGAATTTGCAATAAAAATATTAATCACTATTTATTTATTGGATTGTTTATTTACAAAAATAATTTTATATTTAAAATATTCTAAAAACTAACAGAAATGTATTAAAACTAATGAAATGTAATATTTATTACTTATCAATTTATAAAGAAATAAATATAAAAACAATTTTTTTATTCATAAAATTATAAACATTTACTAAATTATTAAAATATGTGAACCAACTATAAGGAAATCCTTATTCTTAATCATTTTATAAAGTTTGAAACGATTGGCAATTAACAGATGTGTTGCCAATGCTTAAAATAAATAATCTAATAAATAAAAAGTGTTTATTGTTTTTGTCAATTCTCCAGAACAAAGAAAATGTATAAATTCACCTCATTCTAAATTTAAAGCTATAAACATTGTTGAGGAGTGGAAATAGTTAAATTAATAGCAGTCAATGGAAAAACCATCCTTTTGATACTTATTTTTTTTTTGCAGGCGTGAAGGTCCAATTTTGCAAAACAAAGTAACATAAGTTCAAATCTTACTGGAGCTTTATTTATTTCCAATTCATAAAATAACAGTCTGAGAGTTGCAATAAAAGGACCAAAAGCTATGATCCTGACCATGAGACTTCAATAATCATCAGTCTTTGAAAATGAAGTATTTTATTAATCAGAGTGTGTGACACTGGTAGTAAGAAGTTAGGATTAAAAGGCATCATGTGAAAACCCTGTATAGGAATTGAAGAATTGGAAGGGTTGAAAATGTTAAGGTGAAAACATGAATTGAAATATAGAGCAAGGAAAAAAAAAAAAGAAACGATTTTTTTTTCATGATAAAGTGATGGGAAAAAGGAATTGTTATAAATCCACAAAAGCCAGAATGTAAAAAATTAGATTTTAATGAGAAATGAGGAATGTGACATCAGAAAAATAGAAATAATTTTTAAACACAAAAGTTTTATTATCAGAAAAAACGTTTGTTGTTGGAGAATGTATTGCTTTGAATAACTGACCATTTTGATTGAAGGTCAGTGTTATTTCTCCACAATTGGAGAAAATAATTCATTAATTGTAATCCAAAAAATGAATTGAGTATTATAAATTGCAAAGCTGATGACATAATGTCTAAAATATGTCCTGAGGAATGAGAAATGTGAAAATTCTTTTACATCAGAAAAATAGAAATAATTTTTTAACACAAGAGTTTGTTACCAGAAAATTATCAGGTTGGTGCAAAAATAATGACGTAATAATGTCGTTTTTTGACGTATTTTTTAACGTCAAAAAACGACATTATTACATCATAATATTGTTGTCTGAAAATGTATTGTTTTGAATAACTGATCATTTTATTTGAAGGTCAGTGTTGTTTCTTCAAGGCTGGAGAAAATAATTAATTGATATAAATACTGAGCAGTCTTGAGGTGCAGTAGTAGTCAGGTGAAATACATATAAACAGAGCACTTAGTTGAAGCTAGCAGTTGGAGTCAAGAGACACAGACGAGACAAGAAAGCAGTGGACAAAAGAGCTGCTGAATCCCACATCATCTGCTGTCAACAGAATTCCTGACTGACCAGGTTGTGTTGTTGTTTTTAACCTGCTCCAAGTTTTAGAAAAAAGAGACACAGTGTCATGATAGAGTGTTTAATGGGAAGGGATTAATTTTGTTGTATCAATGACAATATAAACCAACTAAGAATTAACCCAGCAACCTTCTTCGTTATTTTGTTATGCTATTTTCATTTTCGCCAACAGAAGTGTTCTGCGTCTTTTTGTAGCACAGTTCCATCATGGTTCAACCCTGTGCTCAAGTATGGACAAAATTCGTTCTTCATTGCTCTGCGATCAAGGAACACAACATGGGGCAGGTCAGATGAAGGAACAGGAAACCAGCAGATAACCATCAGTTGACCGGTGACAGTACTGACCAGCTTGGGAAGGATTGAGCCAGGCAGTCATGTTATAGGTGTACAAAAGTTCTCGGCACTCTTTTTTCAAAACTAGAAACTGAATAATTTGAATTTCATGAATACATGTTTATAGTATTTACAATATGATCATAACTACTAGTAGTTAATATAGTAGTTTTATAACTTAAAAATAATCTCTTCCTATCTATGGACAATCGGCTTCAACAGACTCCACCCCCACCACTATTAGTCTGTTGATGAGAGGTTTGTCTGTATATATTTTTATTAAAAAATGCTTACTCCACTTGTTACAGACTGCTCATAAACACGAGATATTATTCTCATGTTAATTTTGTCAGCCTACTCTTCCATGCTGGCACAAGAGAGCATTTGAAAATTTTTCCGCAGTAGGTTTCCAGTTCTTTCTGTGGTAGACTGGTTGGCAACCATGGCCATAGAACTGAGTCTTTTCTACTATGCAACAAATAACTGGGGGAAGAAGAGATAGATTCATACCTTTCCCAAGAGTATTGGCATGCAAGTGAATGTAATGAACTCGACTGGAATTTGAACTTGGCTCCCTGATTTCTCATTCTGAGCCAATATCCATTACACCATCTGCACAATAGACTGAGAATGTCATTACTTATTTATAAGCTTAAGGAGCATCCCCTAGTGACATTTTTTTTAGTAAAGTGGTGTAACCCACACTATTGCAAATTTAATTTCAAAGCAATTTACAACATTTTTCATGCTTTATATATATATATATATATATATATATATAAGACACACTGGGTTGTACATTAATATTTTTTTATTTTATTATTTCAATTAGGTTCCTCATCTAGTTTCGGCTATCATCAAGAGAAAAAATACCTACATGTTAGTAGCAGTGAACTAAAGGAGTGAATGACTGTTTCTGAAGAAAGTGAACTTTATCCGTAGTTTTCATTTGGTTTTTTTATTATTAATTTTGGTCAGTCCTTGTGTGGTCAAATGGCTTCTTTCATGTTGGTTTTAAGATAGAGGCTAGGGAGATTTCTGACTAAGAATTCCCCACTTGGTCATTTTGACAGTTTTATTGGTTGCTAGGAATGGGATGTGTGTGTTAAGTGTATGTTATCTTTTAGTTCTTTAGGAGTGTGTGTGATGTGTGCATATATTTGTGTGAGTGTGTGTATAAGTGTGAGACCTCAACACCTCTGCAAGTATGTCTGTCTTTGTGTGGATGAAAAATGTGGGTAGGGCTTGATTAATGCAGTTATAATTCTAACTATGTTGTGAAATTTGTGGTTAAGCCTGTCTGGACAAAGTATTTTGAGGCACAAAATCCATTTATCTTTATGTTCCTCTAGTATTTTTCTAAGGTTATCTTTTCTGTCTATTTCTATTTTTTCAATTATAGTGAATTTTGCATGGCTTTTAAAATCATGGTCTACGTGGAAATGTTGCTCTACATGTAATAATCTTTCATGGGGAGCCAAGTTGATCCGATTCCAATAATTATTAATTCTGTAGTGAAAGGGCCATTCAGATTTTCTCACATGTTTCTGGCATAGTGTGTGTGTGTATATATATATATATATATATATATATATATATATATATATATATATATATATATATATATATTCACGACTCTCCTGTCGAATTCAACATATGAGGGTCAAGCAGATCAGTTCCTAGGAAACCGACAGCCCGACAACAGCACATGAGATTTGATTATAGTGGTGAAGGTTTCATGCAGGACCATCCACAGTTTTTGAAGTGCCACAAGGTCACCAAACGACCCTCCACAGGTTTTGAATTCTGAGTTGTCCTTCTCCTAGACCAGTTGCCATCCAAGGCTATAGAACCCAGTCTGTCCTGCTATTTACCCATAGTTGTAGGGAGAAGAAGAGGATTCATACCTTTCCCAAGGATATTAGCACGTAAGTGAATGTAATGGATTCGACTGGAATTCGAACTCGTCTCTCCGATTCCTCAATCCGACCCGCAATCCATTAATCTTCCATGCTTTGTAGTAAGCACACATAATCATAAGAAAAAAAGAAGAGATGGATTCATACCTTTCCCAAGGGTATTAGCACGTAAGTGAATGTAATGGGTTCGCCTTGAATTCGAACTCGGCTCTCCGATTCCTCAATCCGATCCAGAATCCATTAATTTTCAATGCCTCCTGATAAGCATATATAATCATAAGAAAGAAAGAAGAGATGGATTCATACCATTCCCAACGGTATTAGCACGTAAGTGAATGTAATGGATCGACTGGAATTAGAACTCGGCTCTCCGATTCCTCAATCCGAGCGACTATCCATTACTCCTCCGTGCCGTATATGTTATTAGTATATATATATATATATATATATATATATATATATATATATATATATATAGAGAGAGAGAGAGAGAGAGAGAGAGAGAGAGGAGTCATGGTGGAGTACTGGATAGCAGATTGGATTGAGGAATCGGAGAGCTGAGTTCGAATTATAGTTGAATCCATTACAATCACTTGCTAATACTCTTGGCAAAGGTATGAATCCTCTTCTTCTCCCACCAGCTATGGGTAAATAGCAGGATAGTCTGGGTTCTATAGCCTTGGACGGCAACTGATCTAGGAGAAGGACAACTGTGAATTCAAAACCTGTGGAGCGTTGTTTGGGGACCCTGTGCCACGTAGTACACCAGGTCTCTATATTCGGCACTTCGAAAAGTGTGGGATGGTTCTGCATGAAACCTTCACCACTATACTCAAATCATATATGCTGGTGTCAGGCTGTCAATTCCTGGGAACTGATCCACTTGACCCTCATACGTTGAATTTGACAGGAAAGTTGATTATATATATATATATATATATATTATACTAATAATATATATACATTTATTATACTAATAATATATATATATATACATTATACTGATAATATATATATATATATCTACATTATACTAATAATATATATATATCTACATTATACTAATAATATATATATATACATTATATTAATAATAGATATATATTATACTAATAATAGATATACATATTACACTAATAATATATATATACATTATACTAATAATAAATATATATACTAATAATATATATTGATGCATGTTTCATTAAATAATATAGACAAGTTTTGTCTATTTAAGTAAATTCCTTTCATATTTTCTGATAAGGTTAATATTATCATTGAAAGACGAAAGGAAATCTCCATATTGATACATAAATCCAATCTAAGCTTTCAGCTTACATAAGCCATTATCACAGATGACAATTACTTTTTACAGTTTAACCCGGATATAAGAGAAACCCGGATATAAGAGAGATTTTATCTGGTCCCAAATTATTCCCATACTTACCTAAACAAAATAGACCAAACCCGGATATAAGAGAAACCCGGATATAAGAGACTTCCAGGAATGTGAAACTTACAGGCGCCTGCCGTAGCGCAATGATTAATAAACTTGTTTACCAATTAGTGACTACTTCGATTCTCTCTGTGCAGTCCATTGTTGTACCATAGTCAGATCAATAAACTTAAAAGTAAATTTAAGGTGCCTACTGTAGAGTCCTAATAATAAAGTTCATTCAGTGGAATTTTTTGTTAGATTCCCACAGGGTGCCCTAGCTAATGTTTACTTTTTTTTTGTTATCAATGCGTTCGTGAGTTCGATCCTTCTGAGAGTTTTATAACAAGCTAACTGAAATAAATTTAGGCCCACCCAATGTTAAGATTTTGAGGGCAGTGATATTTCAAGTTGGGTTCATATCATTTGGGAAAATTTGCGGAACAAAATCTTCTTACTACCAAAAACTTTTAATTTAAAACCGCTCCGAGTGTAGCGTTCTTGAGACAGGTAAAGCAGAGAAAAACGTTGTTGAGGCAGGTTATCTCAGCCGGAAGTTTAGCAATGCGCATGTCAGCGCGAAAACAGTTTAAATTCAAAATCAGTCACAGTTTTGAAAGCTAGTGGACGTTATTAATTTTACTTAAGCATTTAATAAGTCAGTGGTACTTTTTTTTTGTTTTGGTGAGTAACGATGTATATATCTATAAATTGTTTTCTTTATCATTCAATTTTTCTCTGTTCAGTATTTAGAAAAAATTAAGCAATTTTTGTCGCAATCAATTGACAAAGAAGTGAAAAACCTGTTTAATATTTTGTTTTTTGTCACTAACTGTCCTTTGCATTTTGTTTGTTTAATTTTATCTTAAAAAATTAGAAATATTGTTTAATTAATTTTCCCTCTTACAATTTCAAGTCGTTATTATTCTTGTCTTCTCTTACTCTTTTTACAACTGTCATTGTTGTGTTGCGTAATTTGAATTGTTTTTTTACTCTTGAAGAAATTTAATTTCGATGCTTCGGTTTCTATTTTAACATGAAATAAACGTTAATATTATTTTATAATTCTTATTAACATTGTTTAAAAAATGTTAACGTATTTTTTTCGTCTCCGTATACCTTCGACACTTCTTAAAAACATTAAGTTTAAGCAAACTTAATATTATGAATTAAATTTTTTCTGAAAAATTTAAAAACTTTGACCTTTTAAAGTTTAAACTTTAAACACAAGTTCTTAAAAATAAAACGCTTCTTTAGGTATAAAGAGTAAGAAGACTTGTTTTATTTGAATAACGAAAATAAAATTCTTCTTGAAATTAAATGTAAATGCTTTCAGCTTCCCGTTGTGTAAATAAATCTGTTTTAAAAATTCAAGTAACGGTGATAAACTGATAATTGATAGTTTTCTGTTGCTGCTTAGCTACTATTTTCAAATTAATGCAGATAATTGCTGCTTTTGAACGTTTTAACAGTTTTTCCTGCGCCAGTGAATCACCTCGTCTCCTTAGAAAAAAGTTAACGAATAAGCATACATTTTTTTTATCTAAATTAAATTTAACAAAACTTGAATTTTTTTTTTTGTGGGGGGGGAGCAGGGAGGATATATAAATTTAACATTTTAAAGCAGCTGATCTCCCTTGGATCTTGCACAATTTCAGGACTGAAACTTCATTTTTGTCATTTTAAAAAAAAAAAAAAAAAAAAAAAAACTCCATCTACACGACAGTGACATATCTGTTGACTGGTTCCCGTTGAGATTCGAACCCAGTTAATGGTGGTTATTGTTTTTTTTTTTCCACACATCTGAAAAGTAAAACTTCCCTTTTGTTAGAAATTATCCACAATTCCGTTAATTTTAATTCAAATAACTTCCCCTAAAAAAAAAAAAAAAAAAAAATTTTTTTTTTTTTTTTTTTTTTTTCTTTGGTCCGACTGAGAAAATCCTATTTCAGCAAAGACATGAATTTCTCTTGAAATTACCGTTTCTAATCACCCCCTCTCTCGCGTTTTTTTTTTTTTTTTTTTTTTTTTTTTTATTACTTAACGGTGCTTTTTCGTTGATAATTATTTTTAAGCCCAAACTCGTGAATGTGTGACTAAAAAGAGAGAAAGGATTGGTCTTCAACCCCCCCCCCCCAAAAAAAAAGTTTCCTAATTTTTTTTTCTTTCGTTCTTTTCTATTTTTTAAACTTTATTTTCTTTCCAGTTCTAGACCCTCTGACTTTATTTTCATTGACCCTATCTCTGGTTCTATAAGGACAAGGTGAATAACTTAAAACATTTAAAATGAAACTGACCTCCCTTTTATTGATCCTCTGGGGGTAATTAAGGTTTGTCAGAGAATATAAACACTTAATCCATCCAACCCAGCAATGACTTTTAATCTGCTTTCTTTACGACCCTTGAATTAATGGTGAATTTAAAAATCAAATTCACACTTTATTTTTGTAATACGCCTTTATTCCAAGACGTACAATATAGATAAGTTTAATTTTGTTTTTAAAGCTTTTTCCGAGTATCCATCTCGGAATTGTCGATTACATGTGTGATTATATTATTATTACTTATGGAACAAAAATCTGACTTTGGCAATTAAAATGAAGCTTTTGTAAAACTTCAAAAATTAATGAATCTGATGGCATCAATTCACCTAACCAAATGTTCAAATTTTAAATGAATAATCAAGTAGTTTAAAAGAAAGTGTTACCTATGGTTTAAAAATGCTTTTTTTTTTTTTTTTTCTTTTTTCTTTTTTTTTTTTGTAAAATGACAAATTTCTTTCGATTCTTGAAGCTTTTATTTTAGTTTTAATTTCAAGATAATAAATTTATTTCCAATAAGCAAAATTCTCCTATATTTCAAAATTACATTTAAATTGATTTGAATAATTTTTTTTTTCCCAAAAATGTCTTTGCTCGCTATGTAATTCTTTTTATTAAAAATCTTCCCAAAATAAAATACATCCACAAAACTATTTGAGGAATATAAAAAGTTAATTTGACTTGAAATATTTTAAGTTTTAAATATCGCAGCTCGTTTTTTTTTTTTTTTTTTTTTTTTTTTTTACCCAAAGGTAGCTGTTTTAAAGCTATTGACAGATTGATGACATTTAATGTGGGCCTTTCCTTTGCAGAAAAAAAAATAAAAATTGAGTATAACGTGAGCACTTTTTTAACTCTTATGTTGTGTAGTGTATGAATACTTGCATCTACAAAAAAAAAAAAAAATTCCAAATTTTAAAATGTTGGTGTTCGATGATTTGTACTTAACTAAACTTTGCTATTTTTTTTTTTTTTTTTTTTTAAATCTAAAAGGATGAAATTAATATAGAATTTTAAGATTTATGATTTAACTCGTTGAAAAATTTTCTTAAGGCAATATAGTGTCTAAGTTTTTCTAATTTAATAAGGTCTTAGTTTTATTATTACATTTAAATTTTTTTATTTTAATATTCAGAATAGATGGGCGGAGGTGGATGACCCCCCCCCCTCCAAAAAAAAAATTTCATGATTTAAATTCTCTGAGGACTTGTCCTTATAATTAATATAAACATTAAGTGCTACAAAAAAGAATTTAAACTTCATACAAATAAGTGGGGGGTTAAGAGATGAAAAACAATTTTTACAAAGATTTTCTGGAAAAGAAACATTTGAAAAAAATAATTTACTTCATTTGTGAATAAGTCCTGAGTTTAATTAAAATCCAATTATCAGATTTTTACAAGAATTTCCAAATCTGTTTTGCACAACAAAAAAAAAATTAACTAATTTGATGTATTGACACTGGAAAGAGAAAAGGTTAACAAGAATTTCAAAGCTTCTAAAAAGGATTGAAAAATATAATTTAATCAAAATCCTTTGATCATTCCTCTTAATAAGATTTTGACTTAAAATTGTTTTTATTTCATTTTTATTTTTTGCTTTCTGACTAAATTAACATGTTCATATTTTTGATTAAGAAAAATCAATTTTGTTTATCCAGATTAACCATGAGTCAAAGCCCAAAAAGTGTTCCATCTGCAGTCCTTCAACCCAACAGGTAAAGTTGTTTTATTCATAATACTCTACTTATTACAAGATTTGAAGCTTTTCAGTCTGAAATTTTTTTTTTTTTTTTTTTCTTTTCCACTTTTGCCCTTCCATGCTATGCAAGTTGTAGTATAGTCTGACGACTTTAATCTGGCACCCGACTCCTTCCAGATGATAAATCACCACAAAAAAAAAACACAAAAAAACTAACTCTTGCCATCTCATTCCACATATATTGTTGTTATCCAAAGTAGAACAAACCTTAAAAAACGCAAATAAAACAACCATGCTTATGCTTTTGTTTCATACAATACAAAAGCCTTAAAAAAAAAAAAATGCCTAAAACAGAAAAATATATATACATACTATCCTGGATGAGTAAATATGCAGTCACATAAATGAACAAGGCTGTATCACCATAACACACTGTTGCTGCAGGATGTTGGGTGGGGGTACCCTCATAGTCTTGATGAACCAATGGCAGCTGATTCAAAAAGTGCTGGACCACAGTGCCGGATTAGAGGTCAGACTATACAGGGGATTATTACTTTGGCAACTTCTGTCACCTCCTCTGCCACTGATGCTGCTGACATCAGATTCTTACGACCTTACTTAACACGCGACCCAAAGTCTCCAACATGTGATAGGGATTAGTATATCAAATGAATCTTGACTCCATATCAAAATATCCAACATTCTAAAATCATTTTTCATTAATTATAAAATATTACATTTACTTCTAATTTGTTCCTTAAGATAAATTTTTTTTTATACCTTTTTGTAAAACAAATTACTGTATATATTCACATATCATGCAACTTTTGAAGACCCTGCTTTTCAGATGATCGCATCATGCACAAAGATATAAAATTGGCATATGTACTGCTGACCCTGGCTACGCCGTTGATCAAACACTATATCCATTTACTATAGTAAAATTAGCTTCAAAATTTGGTCTTCAAAGGTTGCATGATATGCAAGTCTATACAGTAAATAAAAAAAAAAATTATCAGTGTGTTTTAGAGAAAGTTATTAAATTAACTTTATCTAACAAATAATAGCATCTTTAAGTAAATTTTACAGTGTAATTACCAAATTGATGTTTTTGTCAGTTGAATTTTTAATTATAGCATTAAAATTCTTTCTTGGGAGAGACTTTGTAACAGTTCTAAGGACTAAAACCAATCTGATTAATAAAATGATTTCTTTAAATAAAGTAAAATTAAAGTGGTGTAAAAATTCATGCTTTTACATTTTAGAAACGATATACAGATTAAACAAAATTAATTAATCATTAATGTATTTAGTCTATGAAAAAAGAAATTTGTAGGGAAGAATAATTAGCTTCCAAGTGTGTTTTTTTTGTTTTTTTAATCAAAAAAGATAGCAAGTTCTTAAAATAAATTAAATAAGCCAACACCAGTGAATTATCAAGGACCAAATCAAAACTAAAAATCTTTTGAGGTGAAAAGCGAAGTGGATTTGAAATTACCTTCTGGATTTTGTATAAAGACGCAGGACCTATAATGCAGCATATGGTTTGAAGACTGGTTGCCAACCAAGACTATAAGGCACAGTCTGTCCTGTTGGTTGGGAGAGATGGATTCATACGTAGGGAAACAATTTTCTATGATCGGAGAATCGTTAGTCTTAAACGGAATCTGGGTTTTTTTAATGTAATTTTCAACAATAACTAATTTTTTTTTCTTTTTTTTTTCTAATTCTTTCAAGACTTAATAATTCTCTCTGATTTTGTTAAATATTTTAATAAATATAACAATAACATAGTTATTTCCTTAAAATTTGTTTTTACAAATATTTATAGTTTTTTTTCTTTTATAAAACCCGAAAAATAATTAAAGTGTTTGCATAAAAAGTGGGTTGTTGATTTTTCTGAGAATATGTTGGCTAGTCTATTTTTTTTTAAATATTTTAACTTTTCCACAGCTTGGTTGCACCCACAGATCTGTAGCTAAAGTGGAAATGGAGAAGACAAACATTAGTTGAGAGAGAAACAAATTAATTCATTTCTTTTAAGATTTCACACAATTTATAATTAAGATTTTTAAACAACTTGTAACCTTGTTTTATGAATATGAAAAAAGTAAATGCTATCACATGCCTACCATACAATTTAGAAATAAAGGAGAGAAAATTCTCCAAAAACACCATTCTATAAAACTACTGGCTTGTCTAATCTTACTGTTACATAGCAATTCTTACAGATTAATAATTGCATCTTCAGTGCTTCACCATAGTAAAGAAATTAAAATTGAACAAAGAAATCCTTTAATAACATTAACTCTCAATGATTATTTTTTTCATATTTTATTTATATTTTGTAATGAAAACCAGTTGTATGAATAAGCAACAATTTACAAAGATGACTGAATCAAGTCAATACAGTGAATCAACCTGTATAGGCCATGATTTACAGTTTTGCGGGCATCAAGGATTTGCAATGTCCTTCAACTGATCTTGAAAAATTCCAAATGTATGTGAATTACCAAGATGATTTATCAAATCCTTTTAATATTCCATTTTGAAATGCAAATAAGAGCAGATTTCCTCTTCTGGAACCAATTGCCAATAAAGTCATATGGATGCCTGCTACCAGCATAGATGTGAAAATGTTTATTTTCTCGGTATAAACATATACTCAAACAATGTGAAAGTCTTACCCCCTGACAACACCAAGCAACTCACAATGTTGTATTACAATGGAGATTTAGAGAAGAGATTTGAAGATTAGATATTTCTCAAATTAAGAAATTAACAATTTTAAATTTGAGTAATATTTCAACTTGGGATAAGTTGTTTTATTTAAATTTTGAATTAATGTCTAATTTGTTTTGATATTTTGTTACAAAAATTTAGTTATTCTGGTTTAATTGCTGTAAAATTTTAGTCAAAATATTTTGCTTTACTTGGATATTTAAGATTAAAGTTTTTTCTGTTGATATTTTAAATGTGATTTTTTATATTATGAATCAATAATTATAAATCAATCTAAATACTTAAAAAAAAAACAAAAAAAAAAACAATTTGAACGTGTTCCTAAAGAAGGAAGCTCTGATTAAAAGTTCTAACTAAAAGATAATTATGCACTGTAACATTCCATTGTTTTATTGTCTAGTCATGTTACTTTTTTTTCTTATGTATCATTTATTTTGGACTTTGATTTTTAACATTTAAAAAAAAAAAAAAATTATAGACATTTATTTCTTTATGTACAATAAAACTTTGAAATGTTTTTGTTTTTAGATTTTAATAACTATGGCATATTGTATTGCAATTTTCTCATAAAATACTATAAAAATGGAAAAAATGAAATTTCCTAAAAGTAAAAATGGAATTTAACAAAAGTGGAAACAGAATCAAGGAAAATTTGAAACGGAAAATCGTGGGTCCTACAACCCCCCCCCCCCCAGAGTGTTAGCGCCTATGTGAATGCAGTGAGCGCTACACTGTTTCCCTCAATCCAAGCCACTATCCATTATGCTGCCATACCGTGTATATTTGAGATTAAAAATGAGGGTGGGAGGTGATTGAAACTGAGCTAATTTGGGTGAGGGGGAACTTTCATTTAAATTCCTTTTCCTTTAGCCACCTGGAAAGCACATTCATTAAAATTAATTTTTTTATTAATGTTAAAACAAGACCCAAGAGCAACTCTATGTAGAGGGTTAGTGTGTGGTGGTGTTGTATGAGCATAAGAACAGGCAAGAAGTGAAGTTCATGGAGCTATGCAGGGTGGGGGCAACAAGGGATAGACTTCTACTCCTGTTAATTTGTTCATTTTAAGCTTACACATTTTTTACTAGATACATTAAGTATTCTACCTATAATAAACGGGAATGATAGTGCCCATTACATCTTTTCAAATGTGTGTGTGTGAAATTAAAATTAGTGAATAACTCTTCCAGCTGTTCAGAGTTAAATAGATCAAAACATTGTTTGGCATTTCATCAGATAGAGGCTGAATAGGATTCTTCATACTATTAGAATGGCTTTTGGTCAGGATCAAATGATAATAGTTCAGGTGCCCAGGGATATTGTACAAGAAACATGAGGTCAGGGTTCAAATTTTCTTTGTTCCATGTAGAGATGATATTGTAACTTTTTTTCTTTTCTTTTGCAGAAACTATGACTTTAAGGTACCTTTTGCTCCGGGTTTGGCAAAATCAGCTGAAAATGGAAATAACTGGCGCCAGTCCCCATCACTCAGTATTCCAAATTCCCCATGCCGGTCTCCGTTGAAGCAAGAGCTTAATGATGAGAACTGTAATCCGGACAAGGCACTTCAACCTGTTCCTGTGAGGTCTGCACTGCAAATGGACACTCCAGGGAAACACCTGACTGAAATCTGTAGCAAATTTGCATCTTTGCAATTATACACACCCGATTCTGGTTATAGTGGAAAGAGTGAGGAAACAACAAAGTCCCTAAAAACAAAACTTCCATTTTCCGAATCCTTTGACGAATCTAGCAAAGTCTGTGAAAAATTAGCACCTGCCAGCAAAGAGTTTCCTCCTACAGAACGGTCAACAATGACCTTGGTCATTACAGATGATGATGAAGAGTACTTTATGGATGCTTCTGAATACCTGGATTGTGAAGACAGTGAAGGAAGGAGATATGACCAGGTGTCTAGTGAAAGCTCACCTCAGAGACGTAAAACAATTGGACTAGAAAATATAGTGTCTTTCTCTGAAGAAGCTGGCACAGACCAGTTGGCCGAAACTGATGATAATGTCATGTTAGCTGAGGACAGAGTGTCGGAAATCAATCAGCTGAAATTGAAGGAATCTGAATATGATTGTGATGATCAAACTGAAAATGTACGAGAGTCCAAGAAAGAAAATAAAGCCGATGTCACTAATGAGAACTTTAACAAAACAAATGAACCTATGACATGTGTTGATAAAACAAATGACAGTTGCCAGACATATGGTGACATGAAAGAGCCAGGAATGACAGAAAATGTACAGACAGTATATCAAAATCTACCTAAATCTGCCACTAATGATGAATGTAAAGATTTGAATTCTTTCCAGACAGATGGAGAAGTATTAAAGAGGATGGAAGACATAATGCCATTCCAGACGACATGTAAATCTTTAAGTGAAGGACCAGACATTGGAACGGGTTCAGATAGTTATGCAATAGAAAAAAAATCTGACTTGCTGCAAGACATAGATCCTATGCAGGCAGGTGAACAACGTGGCAATGTTGAAGCAGTGTCTGTGGAGGTGGTTGTGGCACCCCAGTCCGACGTGGAGGCCAAGCCTGAGCCCGCTGTGGAGGTGGTTGTGGCACCCCAGGCCGGCGTGGAGGCCGAGCCTGAGCCCGCTGTGGAGGTGGTTGTGGCACCCCAGTCAGGCGTGGAGGCCGAGCCTGAGCCCGCTGTGGAGGTGGTTGTGGCACCCCAGTCCGGCGTGGAGGCCGAGCCTGAGCCCGCTGTGGAGGTGGTTGTGGCACCCCAGTCCGGCGTGGAGGCCGAGCCTGAGCCCGCTGTGGAGGTGGTTGTGGCACCCCAGTCCGGCGTGGAGGCCGAGCCTGAGCCCGCTGTGGAGGTGGTTGTGGCACCCCAGTCCGGCGTGGAGGCCGAGCCTGAGCCCGCTGTGGAGGTGGTTGTGGCAACCCAGTCAGGCGTGGAGGCCGAGCCTGAGCCCGCTGTGGAGGTGGTTGTGGCACCCCAGTCCGGCGTGGAGGCCGAGCCTGAGCCCGCTGTGGAGGTGGTTGTGGCACCCCAGTCCGGCGTGGAGGCCGAGCCTGAGCCCGCTGTGGAGGTGGTTGTGGCACCCCAGGCCGGCGTGGAGGCCGAGCCTGAGCCCGCTGTGGAGGTGGTTGTGGCACCCCAGTCAGGCGTGGAGGCCGAGCCTGAGCCCGCTGTGGAGGTGGTTGTGGCACCCCAGTCCGGCGTGGAGGCCGAGCCTGAGCCCGCTGTGGAGGTGGTTGTGGCACCCCAGTCCGGCGTGGAGGCCGAGCCTGAGCCCGCTGTGGAGGTGGTTGTGGCACCCCAGTCCGGCGTGGAGGCCGAGCCTGAGCCCGCTGTGGAGGCCGAGCCGGAGCCCACTGTGGAGGCGGTTGTGGCACCCCAGTCCGGCGTGGAGGCCGAGCCCGATCCCACTGTGAAGGCGGTTGTGGCACCCCAGTCCCGCGTGGAGGCGGTTGTAGCACCTCAGTCCCGCGTGGAGGCAGAGTCCGAGCCCGCTGGGGAGGTGGTTGTGGCACCCCAGTCCAGCGCAGAGGCCGAGCCCGCTGAGGAGGTAGTTGTGGCACCCCAATCAGAGAAGAAGCCTGAAGCAACTGATGTTGTCGTCCCGTTTTCAGTAGAAAAAAAGCCTGAATCACTTGAGGATATTATCGATCCTTTCCAGACTGGCAAACAATTAGCCAACTCTCCAGTATGCAAGAAGCCTGAAGCAACTGTTGATGTGGTCCCATCTTCAGTAGAGAAAAAGCCTGAATCACTTGAGGATATTATTGATCCCATCCAGACTGGCAAACAATTGCCCAATTCTCCTGTATGCAAAAAGCCTGAATCTACCAATGTGATCCCATCTTCAGTAGAGAAAAAGCCTGAATCACTTGAGGATATTATCGATCCCTTCCAGACTGGCAAACAATTAGCCAACTCTCCAGTATGCAAGAATCCTGAAGCAACTGCTGATGTGGTCCCATCTTCAGTAGAGAAAAAGCCTGAATTGCTCGAGAATATTATCGATCCTTTCCAGACTGGCAAACAGTTGCCCAATTCTCCTGTATGCAAAAAGTCTGAATCGGCTGTTGATGTGGTCCCATCTTCAGTAGAGGAAAACACTGAATCACTTGATGTTATCAATCCTTTCCAGACTGGCAAACAATTAGCCAACTCTCCTATATGCAAGAAGCCTGAAGCAACTGTTGATGTGGTCCCATCTTCAGTAGAGAAAAAGCCTGAATTGCTTGAGAATATTATCGATCCTTTCCAGACTGGCAAACAATTGCCCAATTCTCCTATATGCAAAAAACCTGAATCGACTGATGTGGTCCCATCTTCAGTAGAGAAAAAGCCTGAATCACTTAAGGATATTATTGATCCCTTCCAAACTGGCAAACAATTGCCCAATTCTCCTGTATGCAAAAAGCCTGAATCTACTGATGTGGTCCCATCTTCAGTAGAGAAAAGGCCTGAATCACTTGAGGATGTTACCGATCCCTTCCAGACTGGCAAACAATTAGCCAACTCTCCAGTATGCAAGAAGCCTGAATCAACTGTTGATGTGGTCCCATCTTCAATAGAGAAAAGGCCTGAATCGCTTGAGAATATTATCGATCCCTTCCAGACTGGCAAACAATTAGCCAACTCTCCAGTATGCAATAAGCCTGAATCGACTGCTGATGTGGTCACATCTTCAGTAGAGAAAAGGCCTGAATCACTTGAGGATATTATTGATCCCTTCCAAACTGGCAAAGAATTGCCCAATTCTCCTGTATGCAAAAAGACTGAATCTACTGATGTGGTCCCATCTTCAGTAGAGAAAAGGCCTGAATCACTTGAGGATGTTATCGATCCCTTCCAGACTGGCAAACAATTAGCCAACTCTCCAGTATGCAAGAAGCCTGAAGCAACTGTTGATGTGGTCCCATCTTCAGTAGAGAAAAAGCCTGAATCGCTGGAGAATATTATCGATCCCTTCCAGACTGGCAAACAATTGGCCAACTCTCCAGTATGCAAGAAGCCTGAATCAACTGCTGATGTGGTCCAATCTTCAGTAGAGAAAAAGCCTGAATCACCTGAGGATATTATTCATCCCTTCCAAACTGGCAAACAATTGCCCAATTCTCCTGTATGCAAAAAGCCTGAATCACTTGATGTTATCGATCCTTTCCAGACTGGCAAACAATTAGCCAACTCTCCAGTATGCAAGAAGCCTGAATCTACTGTTGATGTGGTCCCATCTTCAGTAGAGAAAAAGCCTGAATTGCTTGAGAATATTATCGATCCTTTCCAGACTGGCAAACAATTGCCCAATTCCCCTATATGCAAAAAGCCTGAATCTACTGATGTGGTACCATCTTCCGTAGAGAAAAAGCCTGAATCACTTGAGGATATTATCGATCCCTTCCAGACTGGCAAACAATTAGCCAACTCTCCAGTATGCAAGAAGCCTGAATCTACTGTTGATGTGGTCCCATCTTCAGTAGAGAAAAAGCCTGAATTGCTTGAGAATATTATCGATCCTTTCCAGACTGGCAAACAATTGCCCAATTCCCCTATATGCAAAAAGCCTGAATCTACTGATGTGGTACCATCTTCCGTAGAGAAAAAGCCTGAATCACTTGAGGATATTATCGATCCCTTCCAGACTGGCAAACAATTAGCCAACTCTCCAGTATGCAAGAAGCCTGAATCAACTGTTGATGTGGTCCCATCTTCAGTAGAGAAAAGGCCTGAATCACTTGAGGATATTATCGATCCCTTCCAGACTGGCAAACAATTGCCCAATTCCCCTATATGCAAAAAGCCTGAATCTACTGATGTGGTACCATCTTCAGTAGAGAAAAGGCCTGAATCACTTGAGGATGTTATCGATCCCTTCCAGACTGGCAAACAATTAGCCAACTCTCCAGTATGCAAGAAGCCTGAATCAACTGCTGATGTGGTCCCATCTTCAGTAGAGAAAAAGCCTGAATCACTTGAGAATATTATCGATCCTTTCCAGACTGGCAAACAGTTGCCCAATTCTCCTGTATGCAAAAAGTCTGAATCGACTGTTGATGTGGTCCCATCTTCAGTAGAGAAAAAGACTGAATCACTTGATGTTATCGATCCTTTCCAGACTGGCAAACAATTAGCCAACTCTCCTGTATGCAAGAAGCCTGAAGCAACTGTTGATGTGGTCCCATCATCAGTAGAGAAAAGGCCTGAATCACTTGAGGATGTTATCGATCCCTTCCAGACTGGCAAACAATTAGCCAACTCTCCAGTATGCAAGAAGCCGGAATCCACTGTTGATGTGGTCCCATCTTCAGTAGAGAAAAAGCCTGAATCACCTGATTCCTTCATTGATCCCTTCCAAACTGGCAAACAATTGCCCAATTCTCCTGTATGCAAAAAGCCTGAATCACTTGATGTTATCGATCCTTTCCAGACTGGCAAACAATTAGCCAACTCTCCAGTATGCAAGAAGCCTGAATCAACTGTTGATGTGGTCCCATCTTCAGTAGAGAAAAAGCCTGAATTGCTTGAGAATATTATCGATCCTTTCCAGACTGGCAAACAATTGCCCAATTCCCCTATATGCAAAAAGCCTGAATCGACTGATGTGGTCCCATCTTCAGTAGAGAAAAAGCCTGAATCACTTGAGGATATTATCGATCCCTTCCAGACTGGCAAACAATTAGCCAACTCTCCAGTATGCAAGAAGCCTGAATCAACTGCTGATGTGGTCCCATCTTCAGTAGAGAAAAAGCCTGAATCACTTGAGAATATTATCGATCCTTTCCAGACTGGCAAACAGTTGCCCAATTCTCCTGTATGCAAAAAGTCTGAATCGACTGTTGATGTGGTCCCATCTTCAGTAGAGAAAAAGACTGAATCACTTGATATTATCGATCCTTTCCAGACTGGCAAACAATTAGCCAACTCTCCTGTATGCAATAAGCCTGAATCGACTGCTGATGTGGTCACATCTTCAGTAGAGAAAAGGCCTGAATCACTTGAGGATATTATTGATCCCTTCCAAACTGGCAAAGAATTGCCCAATTCTCCTGTATGCAAAAAGACTGAATCTACTGATGTGGTCCCATCTTCAGTAGAGAAAAGGCCTGAATCACTTGAGGATGTTATCGATCCCTTCCAGACTGGCAAACAATTAGCCAACTCTCCAGTATGCAAGAAGCCTGAAGCAACTGTTGATGTGGTCCCATCTTCAGTAGAGAAAAAGACTGAATCACTTGATGTTATCGATCCTTTCCAGACTGGCAAACAATTAGCCAACTCTCCTGTATGCAAGAAGCCTGAAGCAACTGTTGATGTGGTCCCATCTTTAGTAGAGAAAAGGCCTGAATCACTTGAGGATGTTATCGATCCCTTCCAGACTGGCAAACAATTAGCCAACTCTCCAGTATGCAAGAAGCCTGAATCAACTGTTGATGTGGTCCCATCTTCAGTAGAGAAAAAGCCTGAATTGCTTGAGAATATTATCGATCCTTTCCAGACTGGCAAACAATTGCCCAATTCCCCTATATGCAAAAAGACTGAATCAACTGATGTGGTCCCATCTTCAGTAGAGAAAAAGACTGAATCACTTGATGTTATCGATCCTTTCCAGACTGGCGAACAATTAGCCAACTCTCCAGTATGTAAGAAGCCTGAATCAACTGTTGATTTGGTCCCATCTTCAGTAGAGAAAAAGCCTGAATTGCTTGAGAATATCATCGATCCTTTCCAGACTGGCAAACAATTGCCCAATTCTCCTGTATGCAAAAAGCCTGAATCTACCAATGTGGTCCCATCTTCAGTAGAGAAAAAGCCTGAATCTCTTGAGGATATTATCGATCCTTTCCTGACGGGCAAACAATTAGCCAACTCTTCAGTATGTAAGAAGCCTGAATCAACTGTTGATCAACTCACATCTTCAGTAGAGAAAAAGCCTGAGTCTGATGATGTGGTTCCGTCTTCAGCTGAAAAAATGCCCGAGCCACTCGAAAATATTGTTGATTGTTTCCAAACTGGCAAACAATTAGCCAACTCTCGTGTATGCAAGACTAATGAATCTCCAGTTGAGTTTGCTGATTTACAGAAACTGAGTGATGATAACTCTGCTGTTGCAATGATTAACAACAAACATGTTACTTTTGAAGATAAAACCTGTATCTCTGGCCATCTTGATTCTGCTATCTCTAATTCCAAGTCAGAAAATGGATTGGTTAAAGAATTTGTTGCACACTCATGTGACACCCCCCTCTCGAGTGCAGGAAAGGCAAATGCTTCTCCCTCTGATGAAATGTTCTGTTCTGCAGCAGAAGGTATGGTTTCTTTTTGTGTTTTTTTTTTTTTTTTTTTTTTTTTTTCTTCTATATCTTGTTATTAAAACTTCACTTTTTTTTCCATTAAAATTTAACCTTCAGTTTGAAGATCATTAATTTAAACTTTTTGCTATGTATTAATGATTTCTAATTACAGAAACTTAATATTGTACATTCATTTAACAGAACATAATTGTTTTATACTTGATACATGGCTCAAGAGCCACTTGAAGTAGATGGTTACTGAATGAGGTGTGTGATATGAATTTCAAAGGTGTCAGCGGGATATGATTATGAGGCTAAAGGCGATAGCAATTATCTTGATTTGAAGAAATGAAGATTATAATGTTCAAGGAAGCATCCACACTGGGGTCTTTGATGAAATAGTTCTCATTAGAGGTGTCTAAGTGGAATTTCCTCCTTCCAAATGGATTATGGAAGAAATGTGGTGGACATAGTATGGCAAGTCCTAGCTGTAAAGGTCTGAACTGGTGGAACTTGTATGAACATTTGCCATAGAAATAACAATAGAATAGGTTTGCAACATTGTCTGTGGAGAAAGTGGCTGTCGAGTAGGAAACAAATTGTTCTTCTAAAAGATTACATGAACAATTTTTAACTCTTAAGGCTGGAGTGTGTTATTGGTCAATTCCAGTCTGATAGACATCTATGTTCAAAGCCTAAGGACTCATTCAGTGCAACCTCTTTTCCAATTTCTTGATTCAGGTTATATAAAATGCCACAAATGCAGAATTGTTTGATTTTATTTTTTTTAAATCCTTTCTCCTTCCGGCACTTATATTCTCTTGTCCTACCACCACCATAGTTTTATGCCTCGTATATTTAATGCCATATTATCCTAGGTAAAATATTCCTCAAACTCTGAAGACTGTAGAAGCAGTAGAATCGTGGATAAACTTGTATTTTTTTCTTCATCTTTGTCGCCATATTTATTGCATTTCAGCCGTTGTCTGCCCCTGCCTTCTTCAGGTGGTTGGAATGTTGAACTGGGCCCTTTATTTCACTCACTGCGGTAGACTGTTCTAGTTCCATGTGACATGTTTAATGAATTTCAGTTACCTCCTGTTAATTTCCCTCTGAAAGTTCTCCACTGCCTTAACCAGGTATTGAACTTGCACTCTTTTGCTCCTGTCACAGGATCTAACCAACGCCTTTATCCACTGTCACGAGGCAGCTGATCTCATTCATCTTCCTACAGCTTCTGTATCGGTCTTTAAATATGTCCCATTTTAATATAAATGGCAGATTTCAGAAAAGGGGTACATGTATGAACCTTGACATTTTTACTATAGAATACTCAGAATTTAGTGAACCTTGTATGCATTTTCAACTTAATAAATTACTTTCTCTTTTAATTTTTTTTTTTTTTTTTTTTTTTTTTTTTTTTTTTTTATGTTGGGTAATGGGCTGATACAGCTGATACCAGAAATACCATAATGCAACTTTATGAAGTGATTTTAGTTTCCTTTACTTTGTGCATTTAAAATCCTGTGTGAAAACTGAATAATGGTAGTGATTTAATGAATGTCCTGATTGTTTGCTGTGTCTAAACTGTTTTGTTTTTATACATTACAAAAAACCAACTAGTCTGTCTGCAAAACAGAGGTCAATGTGGGCCAGTGGACACGCATAAACAGTCATGGAATGTTCTTGCTCTCTCTTGCACTCAGTGGATACTCTGTGTGCGACACCATGGTAACAGTTGCTCATGCTTGAGCACCATCTTCAGTATCCATTTTTATTGAATGATCTACTAAACTGCCAACATGTTTTTAGTTTTACCTTTTTTGTCATAATCTTATCTGTACATGAATCTTGTTTAGACTCTGTTCTCTGTATAATTACAGAATTAACTACTTTTGTCTGTTATCAAACAATGCTTAGATAATGTCGTTTTAGCTAAATAAGCTCATGGTGTACATTTTCTTTTTCAGTTTTTGGTGATGATGCTGGTTGGGAACTGTTTTATGATGATAAAACAATTGTGAGTATTTTTATTTTTTTAAAGTTTCACATTAAAACTTTAATTTGTGTGGTATTTGAATGAGGGAATGGTACTTTTTTTTTTTTTTTTTCCTCCTTTATAAGATTAAATATAAAGTGCTGAAAAAGAAATGCCAGCTCTGATTTTCAAAGAGTACAAACAAGTGGAAATGGTCAAATTTTGAGTTCTCCCTTTTTTTAAATGCTCACCCAGCAAATTACTTTAATGTTTGAGATTGTAGTTTCTAGTTAATGAACAAGTCCTGTTTAACAATCCTTCTTGGTTCACAGAGGAAGGAACTTTACCCATATGCCATGGATTGGGATGACAAAATGATTTGGGGTATGATGGTAAACTACATCCACGTCCTGGGTATGGCGATAAACTGCATCCAGCAGCAAGGTCTCAGATGTTTTCAGAACGATAATGTTGCCAGCTCTAAGTTTTTGAAACGATAATGTTGCCAGCTCTAAGTTTTTGAAACGATAATGTTGCCAGCTCTAAGTTTTTGAAACGATAATGTTGCCAGCTCTAAGTTTTTGAAACGATAATGTTGCCAGCTCTAAGTTTTTGAAACGATAATGTTGCCAGCTCTAAGTTTTTGAAACGATAATGTTGCCAGCTCTAAGTTTTTGAAACGATAATGTTGCCAGCTCTAAGTTTTTGAAACGATAATGTTGCCAGCTCTAAGTTTTTGAAACGATAATGTTGCCAGCTCTAAGTTTTTGAAACGATAATGTTGCCAGCTCTAAGTTTTTGAAACGATAATGTTGCCAGCTCTAAGTTTTTGAAACGATAATGTTGCCAGCTCTAAGTTTTTGAAACGATAATGTTGCCAGCTCTAAGTTTTTGAAACGATAATGTTGCCAGCTCTAAGTTTTTGAAACGATAATGTTGCCAGCTCTAAGTTTTTGAAACGATAATGTTGCCAGCTCTAAGTTTTTGAAACGATAATGTTGCCAGCTCTAAGTTTTTGAAACGATAATGTTGCCAGCTCTAAGTTTTTGAAACGATAATGTTGCCAGCTCTAAGTTTTTGAAACGATAATGTTGCCAGCTCTAAGTTTTTGAAACGATAATGTTGCCAGCTCTAAGTTTTTGAAACGATAATGTTGCCAGCTCTAAGTTTTTGAAACGATAATGTTGCCAGCTCTAAGTTTTTGAAACGATAATGTTGCCAGCTCTAAGTTTTTGAAACGATAATGTTGCCAGCTCTAAGTTTTTGAAACGATAATGTTGCCAGCTCTAAGTTTTTGAAACGATAATGTTGCCAGCTCTAAGTTTTTGAAACGATAATGTTGCCAGCTCTAAGTTTTTGAAACGATAATGTTGCCAGCTCTAAGTTTTTGAAACGATAATGTTGCCAGCTCTAAGTTTTTGAAACGATAATGTTGCCAGCTCTAAGTTTTTGAAACGATAATGTTGCCAGCTCTAAGTTTTTGAAACGATAATGTTGCCAGCTCTAAGTTTTTGAAACGATAATGTTGCCAGCTCTAAGTTTTTGAAACGATAATGTTGCCAGCTCTAAGTTTTTGAAACGATAATGTTGCCAGCTCTAAGTTTTTGAAACGATAATGTTGCCAGCTCTAAGTTTTTGAAACGATAATGTTGCCAGCTCTAAGTTTTTGAAACGATAATGTTGCCAGCTCTAAGTTTTTGAAACGATAATGTTGCCAGCTCTAAGTTTTTGAAACGATAATGTTGCCAGCTCTAAGTTTTTGAAACGATAATGTTGCCAGCTCTAAGTTTTTGAAACGATAATGTTGCCAGCTCTAAGTTTTTGAAACGATAATGTTGCCAGCTCTAAGTTTTTGAAACGATAATGTTGCCAGCTCTAAGTTTTTGAAACGATAATGTTGCCAGCTCTAAGTTTTTGAAACGATAATGTTGCCAGCTCTAAGTTTTTGAAACGATAATGTTGCCAGCTCTAAGTTTTTGAAACGATAATGTTGCCAGCTCTAAGTTTTTGAAACGATAATGTTGCCAGCTCTAAGTTTTTGAAACGATAATGTTGCCAGCTCTAAGTTTTTGAAACGATAATGTTGCCAGCTCTAAGTTTTTGAAACGATAATGTTGCCAGCTCTAAGTTTTTGAAACGATAATGTTGCCAGCTCTAAGTTTTTGAAACGATAATGTTGCCAGCTCTAAGTTTTTGAAACGATAATGTTGCCAGCTCTAAGTTTTTGAAACGATAATGTTGCCAGCTCTAAGTTTTTGAAACGATAATGTTGCCAGCTCTAAGTTTTTGAAACGATAATGTTGCCAGCTCTAAGTTTTTGAAACGATAATGTTGCCAGCTCTAAGTTTTTGAAACGATAATGTTGCCAGCTCTAAGTTTTTGAAACGATAATGTTGCCAGCTCTAAGTTTTTGAAACGATAATGTTGCCAGCTCTAAGTTTTTGAAACGATAATGTTGCCAGCTCTAAGTTTTTGAAACGATAATGTTGCCAGCTCTAAGTTTTTGAAACGATAATGTTGCCAGCTCTAAGTTTTTGAAACGATAATGTTGCCAGCTCTAAGTTTTTGAAACGATAATGTTGCCAGCTCTAAGTTTTTGAAACGATAATGTTGCCAGCTCTAAGTTTTTGAAACGATAATGTTGCCAGCTCTAAGTTTTTGAAACGATAATGTTGCCAGCTCTAAGTTTTTGAAACGATAATGTTGCCAGCTCTACACTTTTTATTCCATAAAACCCAAGCAAACAAACAAACAAAATGATTTAGAACTCTGTGAAACTCTGTTTACATTAAAAATTCCAAAAAGTTAAATTTCCATTTCAGCTGCTCATATCTTGTTTGTGAAAGCTACTTGGATAAAATTAGCATGTAAACAATTTCATCTTTTCTCTCTCTAAAGATAGACTCCTCTCTTATGTGAGAATTAGTTCTTATTCCACATCTCTTTAAATCCTGTGGAAAATGAATTTGTCATACCTATTTTTACTTTAATCTAATACACAGATGACTTGTTAATCATTACACTGAAAAGTGATCATGTGAGAATTTCTTACTGTTTTTTTTTTTTTTTTCATTGTGCATGTATTGGGTTGGTGCATAATTATCAGGCGTTTTTGTAGGCAAGTTATTTAATAAAAATTGCCGTTACCTCTTTTTAATAAAAATTTTATTTTCCAGTTATAATAAAAATGCATGTCAATCATGTGCTCTAGAATAATCATTTAAAAATGTTATTGTTGAATTTTTTTTTTAATAAATATTGCAAAAAACGCCTGATAATTATGCACCAGCTAATATATATATATATATATATATATATAGTGTGTATGTATTTATATGTATTCTTGTTAATATTGTATTTAGGCCAATGCTTCCCATCTCTGCCGTGAAAGCCTATATGTGAAATTTGATCCCCTTCTTGATCTGAATAGCACACTGGAAGACCATACAGGTAAAGAATTCTTCTATTGTGATTTTTGTTTATTGGTGGGGGGGGGGATATTCCCCTTGCACATGTTTTGATCTGATCTCTTCCATGCAATATTTCAGAGACAAGTCTTTGTATGTCAGAAATGTTATACTGCTCTGCCAACCCCCCCCCAAAAATGGTATTGGAAATTCTGTTTAGTCATGTAACTATATATATATATATATATATATATATATATATATATATATAATCACAATCTCTGCTCCCCCTCCAAGCAAAGTAGAAGACATTTTTTTTATATTTGTCAATATTTTGAGGATCTCAAATTTCTCTTAAATTAAGCTTATTAATCCTGTCTAAACATACTATATGTTCAAAAAGTTTATAAATAATTTTTTTTCTTTTAGCAAAAATGAAAAGCCTTGCTCGACGTCTAACACTTCAGAAGAAGAAAAGGTGAGAATCCTTTTATGGCTATCTTAAGGCATTTTCAACCTTTCAAATCTTCAAGTTAATTTGGTGAAACTTTTATGACTCCTCTTTTTTTAAACAATTTTTTTAAGCAGTAAAATAAGTCTATTAAAATACAGTTTTTATTTTGATCTAGAAGTGCAACTACCACAGGCATTATATAAGCCCACATACCTTATTTGCTTAGCTAAGCCACTTAAGTGTCCTTAAAGGATTGAACCGTCTTCATTCTCAAAGTTGTTCTTCAAGACCAGCTTGTTAACTAATATGATGTTACACATTATGAAATGGACAGTCCGACAATTATTTTAAGACATTTTTAAATTTTAAAATAAAATATAAGATAAATTTAAAATAAAAAGAATGTATAAACATAAAAATGTCTTAAAACAATGATATTGTAGATTTTATGTCCTTGGGGTCCTGTTGTTTTTAGGCAACTGTAGATCACACATTTTACATGGATAGAGCCCTTAATAATATGTGCACTGCATTTGTCACTGCAACTTTTTGGTATTTTTTTTTTTTTTTTTTTTTTTTTTTTTTTTTAAAGCATGGGCTATTATGGTTCTCTTCAATGAGTCTATTATACATTACAATCTATGGGAACTGTCATGTCAATAAGGAAGCACATTCTGTTTTTGTTGTCTTTGATCATGATGTCTTGCCAATTAACTTTTTTTTTTTTTTTTTTTTTTTTTTTTTATATAAATTCTAAAGTGTCAGCTGTCAAAAGGTGTTTTAAGGTTGGGAATGTACTTGTCATCATCGATAATATCGGGTCTTGTCCCGCAGGAGCATGCTTAGACTAAGACCTCTTGAATGATCTTTTCAGTACCTAGGTGGGTTTTAAACTTTATTTGTAATAAGCTCTTATATCCAACAAAATTTAACCTGTTGATTCTCGATTAGTTAAAT
>OZ010577.1:10965844-11147188 GCA_963932145.1 Acanthosepion lycidas
TTTATTTGCATTATTCAGACTATTGTCCTCATCTTTGTCACCATATTTATTACAAGGTTCTGGCTGTTGTACGCTCTGGCCTTCTTCAGGTGTTTAGAATGTTGAACTGAACCCTTTATTTTGCTCACTGGGGTAGACTGTTCTAGTTCCACATGCCATGTTTAATGGATGTCAGTTATCTCCTGTTAATTTTCCCTCTGAAAGTTCTCCACTGCCTTAACCGGGTATTGAACTCACACCCTAGACTTGTTCCTGTTACATGCATTTATTACAAATATATCCCAATATTTGAAGGGGAAAAAAAGTGAGCTTTAGACACTAAAAAAAAATTGTGCATTAGTTCCGATCATATATGTTAATTTTCTGCAAATTATTTTAAGTTTTGTGACATTTTTCTTAATTACCAAAATAGATAAAAATCAACGAAAATACAAAAAAAAGACAAAAGAATTGGTTGTTCGAATAAATTAGGATAAAAAAAATACTTTTGTTATTAAAACTCTTTTTCTTTTTTCCAGAATTCCAATATACAGAAAACTATGATAGAACCGGTGAAAAAGTAAGTTTTACTTCTCTCTCTCCTTCATTTATTAGCATAGTACCCATCAAAATGCAATTATTTACATATAGATTGGCACTTCTGACTATGATCCGTATAGTATCTGTGCATTCTAAAAAGTGATTCCATGCATACATATAAACATATATGAATGCATATTAAATTTTATATCGATATGTTTTGCCTGTATATCTGAGAAAGATGTTCTCATTGTTTTTGTGTATATGAAATTTTAGGCAACATTTTAAAAAATTATTTTGAAATTCAAACTTAGATATGTGAAATATTTATGTCTCTAAACCAATGAATTGTGAAAGTGCAAAATTGATCACCATACATAGTTTAAATGCAGTTATACTGGAAAATAGTCAGTTCCTTGTACTGCTCCACTACATATCTGTCTCCCCCCTTGTTGGACTGGAACTGTACACAGATGAATCATCCATATTATTAGGTTGGTGCAAAAATAATGACGTAATAATGTCGTCTTTTGACATTATTACGTCATTATTTTTGCACCTACCTAATACCTCCATATTCCTGTAGTGAGAAGTAAATTCCACTTGAACAGCTTCTTTCTAGGAACTGCCCCTTTGTGGAACAGATACCCAGCGAGATGTTTTCCCAATCAATACAATCTTAACTACTTCATGTTTAGGTTAGCCATTATCTTTCTGACGTAGCCTCATGAAATGCACACATCACCAAACAGTAACTCTCTAGCTTGAGTGGCTATTGGGCCTTGTATGGGGGGGGGTGAGCATTAGTAAAAGAAAAATTTTTATACTCTAGAACAGGGGTCGGCAACAATTGCTGACTATATACTGATTTAGGGTTTTAAAATTATTCAGTGTGCCAACAGCATACGTATTTTTATACAAGTCAAGGTCAATCTACCTGTTCTACAATATATTTTATATAGTAATATATATAGTATATATACTTTAGTATATATTAAAATTGAAACAGCTAAATATCTTCTTTGCGTTGTAGTAGTTATTGGTTCAGACTTCATGATGTCATTTGCAGCTGCGTGCCTTTAGAAATTGCTTGGCGTGCCATGTGTGGCGTAGGTTGCTGACCCCTGTACTAGAAGAAGCATCCCCCGCCTCCCCCAAGGAAGGCAAAGTTCTTGATAAAATTGAAGGCAAAAGTTTTTCTCGATATCTAGATTTTACATTCATAGACAAATCTGATTTTTCCTGAATATTCTCAGCCAAATTAAAAGACCCCACCCCAAACCATGTGTCCAATAAATTCTCAGGTCATCTCAAAACGGCCCCCCTCCCTGCAACCATTTGTCCAATAAATTCTCAGGTCATCTTGAAAAAGACCCCTGCCCCCAACCATGTGTCCAATAAATTCTCAGGTCATCTCAAAAAGACCCCCCCCAACCATGTGTCCAATAAATTCTCAGGTCATCTCAAAAAGACCCCCCCCAACCATGTGTCCAATAAATTCTCGAGTCATCTCTTCAGTATATTTACAGTTCACATAAATATAAGAAATTCATATTTCATTTATTAACGTAGATTCCATTATTAACAAAAACTTAATTTTCTTTTTAATTACAGATTCAATATGATCTTTCCAAGTCTTCACACGGCAAAAAAGAAGAGAGAACAATCTTTGGAGGTTGTACATTTTAATAAATTATTGCGTTATTTGACATTTTTACAATACATCCTCACTTATAAAATGATTTCTTCATTTCCTTAATGACTTCATAGACAAGAAAATCTGATAATCACATTTTCTGAGGTTTTTACCCTCTATTTTGGGTTCTTTAACATTACGGAAATCTCTTAAATATGACAAAATATCAAGAGTTCTGTATAACTTTGAATTAAATAATTTTTGGTTCTTATTGTAGCTTATATATATATATATATATATATATATATATATTTAATCATTTAGGGGCAATTAATGAAATATTCTTTGAAGATATTTTACTATTCTGTTGTAATTCATTCAAATGACAGCTGACTGAAAACTTAGGAAAGCAAAAAACTGACACTTTTCAATGAAACTTAAAAAAATTAATTCTGCCTGGAAAGAAAAGATGTCAATCATATCACATACCTAATTGCTTAAAAATATCCAAGATGAACATTTAAAGGAATTAAAACTTGGTAATATTGTGAGGTATAGACAGAGTTAATGACAAATAAAATCAAAGCTTTGAAATCATGCCTGATCCTCTGCTATCATCTTTTAGAAGAACTGCAGCTCTTTCTTTTCTAGCAGAAGTTTGTTAAACAATATTAATAATAATGGCTTGCTTTTATAGATTTCCTTTTTTAAATTGTCTTTTTTATATTCTAGGAATATGAAAAATGGGAAGCTAAAGTCAAAAAATATCAGGAACGTGATCGAACAGGAAATAATATTGTCAAATTGCATCAGGTAACTTTTTGCATTCTTAACCCAGAACTTTCACCAAATGTTCCCTTACAGGGCTCTCTGCCTTTAGTATCTATTGGGATTTAAACTCAGCTCAGACTTCAAATGGAACTCCTACATATGATCCATTGCTAAAGATGCTGTGAAAATGGTCAGTTCCCTGTATCACTCCAGCAAGTACATAACTCCTCCAGCTATCCTCTACCTTTACAAGATCCAGATCAAGCCGAAATTGGATTACTGCTGGTAATGGTAAAAAAAAATACTTTTTAGAATCATGCTACCTGTGTCCCATAATAGTTGTTATATTTCGTATATGAAATGTGTATAGAAATGTACCAACTATTATGGGACAGGTTTGTATAGATTACAACCTCTGTCCCATAAACATTGATACTTTTATTAAGCTTCACTTAACACCTTACAATATCTTATGCGATAAATGTGATTTGGGAGGAGATTGTGTTGTGTTAATTTTGTCAGAATTAAGAAGTTATCTTAACCCACTAAGGCAAAAGGTTGTATTTAGAATTTAAATCATTTATGAACAACAAAGATATAATTAAATCAATTTGTTTTTTTTTACAGACATAATTGGCCCTAAAACAGATCACCTTGTCAAAGACATTATTGATTTTTGTTTTTTTTATACTTTTTGTAATAGTGTAACCTGGATATAAGAGAGTTGTCGGGACCGGAGAAGAAGTCTCTTATATCCGGGTTTGGTCTATTTTGTTTAGGTAAGTATGGCTCTAATTTGGGACCAGAGAAAAATCTCTCTTATATCCGGGTTACACTGTACCCACTTTGTGCAATGTGAAAATGACCCAAAGTATTAAAATAAAAATTAGCAAAAATAAGAAAAGACCAGTTAAAAAATGAATACCAATTCTTCATGTAAGAAAAAAAATTGATTTCATTCATATCATGTTTTCTTTTTTTTTTTTCTTCCTTAGGTGATTTTGTTTGCAAAGCAAAAATATTATACTGTCACTGCAAGTGACTCAGATGAATGAATGATAGCATAGTTGTGTTGTCATATCCTGCTATGGCAACAGAAAATGACCATGATTGAAATAAAGTAGTGCAGTAAAAGAGCCTTGAAAAATAATGTAGAGTATAAAAAGTTAATAAAAATCTACAAGTTGGAAATTCTTCTTGGAAAATGACCAAGAATGTGAATGGTTTGCAAATCTGTTTTGATGACCAATTTAGTTTTACAACTGCTTTCTTTTTGTCTTGGTCAAATACAATTTGATTCTAACTTTATACATAATGTATTTGAAAAAAAAAAAAAGAAAAAAGAAGGCTAACACCCCCACCACCAAATCCTTGTGTCTTATATACAAAGTTGAAGCCTCATGTAGGCTAATTTTGTTCCCAACATTTACTACTATGGGCTATAATTTTATCTCAGATGGTCACTTCTACCGAGCCTGACTCAATAATAATATTTATTCAATTTCCTTTTCTTATGCAATGTTCTGTACTTAAAATTTTGTTTTAAACGTTACAGACTAAACTCTTTTTTTTTCCTGAATATCCCCTGCTGAAATGGAAGAGTCTTTTATGCTGTCAAATAAAAATTTTCAAATGTTTCTCTTGAAATATTTTTCCCGTGTTGACTTTTCTGAGTTAAAAAAAAAAAATCATGGCCTTTATTTGTCTTGTCATTTTCCACACCAAATGTGAACCAACATCCAGACTGTATTCTACAAAATACTAAAACTTGAGTAAATATTTTTATTTTCCTTTTATTAATAGAGCCGAAAATCCTTACAGCCAGCAAAAGAAGAATTTTATGAGCAGCATTATATTTTAATGGAAGACATGCCAAAATTGTACGACTGCCGGATTGACTACTTCCAGCCTTGTTTGGAAGCTTTGATTAAATCTCAGGTAGGACGTTTTATCTTTACACAAGTCGGTGGGAATCAATACTTCTTACCAAATTTATACAATTGCATAATTGTTGCAATAATTTTGAAAAAGGATTTATACAATGAGGATAATGAAATGCTTTTGGTCCAACAGGTGCTTTTAATTGAAAAGCAAATGAAGTTGGGGCTTCAAATAGATTTTTTTCACTTGATTTCAGGCGAGATACAAAGTTCCAATTAAAACGTTTGATATTTTTGCTACTTTACCTGTTAAGTACCAATGACATTTTTTAAATTTGCACTTTGTCTTCATTTTATCCTCCACATATTGCTTTCCAGTGATGCTATTTAATATCTGAAAACTGATGATTGCTCCATTCCCATTTTGGGGTTTATAACCTCCAAAAGTGAGGCCAGATGTTTAAATAAATCCTTAGCAATTACGTTTTAAAGTGTTCCTGATTTTTCTTTTGCCAGGTGACATACAATTCAGAAGCTTACAAAATCTACAGTGAATTGGCTGGTCAGTTGATACAGGAAAATCTCACAGCAGAAAATTATGCTGGCCTCATTCAACAAAAGCTCCAAGACATCAAAGGTCTCTCCATCGTTGATTGAAGTGGCTGTTGAATTTCTTTTAAAATTTGGATAATTTAAATTGCCTTGCCAATTTTGGACTTATGGGTTGACCTGAGTGATCCCACTTGATTATACAATACTAAACTGCATCATGGGATTTGAATCTTAATACTGTGCTGATGAGCTTGTTAACCATGACACATCCAGACGTGAGGATGAGTTAAAAAAAAAAAATCCACCTGGGACTTGAATTTTTTTTTTTTCTTCAAATCTTTTACAAAATAAAATGACTTATCAGAAAATATTTTTTTTTTGATGGTAAGTCCAAAATTTGATGACTTAAAATCATTTTAAAAATTTAATTTCTTTTTTTTATAATGAAGTTTGTGGATATAAAAAATATAATTTTGGATTTTCAGGTGATTATTTTTTTTTTTTTAATACTGTGCACAAATGCATATTTTTTTCTTGAAGAAAATAATCTTTGTCGACCCTTCAACCAGTTAGAAGTTAGTTAGTTAAACTATTAGGTAATAGTTTGCAAATTTGGTTAACTATTTGATCCTCATTGGGTGCCACTTTCTTTATGGCCTTTTGCCAAACTAAGTTAAATTTATTAAATGCCAATTGTAAAACAGCCAGAAAGTTTCAAATTTAAATATTTCATTTTGTATTAAATATCAAACTAATCTGACAGTCTCACTAATATTGTGGGCTTCACCTTTGCTGGAGGCTGCTCCTCATCATCTTGTGTCAGACTAAAAATATCAATGCTGTGAAGTAGAAGTTACTAGTGAACAATTCTCTATTAAGTATCCATAGTAACTTACTGACACGATAATGTCTAACGTATATAACGACCCATGTCATATAGTGTAAGAAAAAGTGCTCAGTGTTAAATAACAGAGCAATTAATATATTAAGAAATATACATAATCTCTTACATTGGTTGCACAACTTGGAGTTTCATACATTCTGCAGGTTCAATTTTTTGGTTTAACACCACTTCCATAATATTTCTGTTTACACTATTTGGACTATTGTCATCTTTGTCAACATATTTACTGGATCCCATATCATATTCATTTCTATGCTTGGTTGGCTCAGATTTTTGTGGCCTAGCATATATGCTGATTCCTTAAGTTTTTATTGTGATGAAGGCCCAATCAAGAGCCTTTCCCAGAAGCTAGTTTAAAAGCTGGCCTATTGGGCAGCTTTTAAGCTTATATATATATATATATATATATATATATATATATTGTTTAAATTTTGCTATACCAGTTTACTTGGAACAAAGTATTTCAAATAAATGCCTTATTAGAGAAGATAAAAAATATATCAATGAATATTGATTCAAGTTTTGTTTTTGTGGCTCAAACCGTCAAAGCTTGAGTTTTGATGCTTGTTTTTAAACAGAAAGACGGCAAAAACATTTTTTTTCAACATAAAATAGAAATAAATTAATGTCCATCTTTACTGCTGTTACCACATTTCAGCCATTGTGCCCCTCCCACCTTAATCAGGTGCATGGTAATCCAACCTACAGAACTGAACCCTTTATTTAATCTGCAGGGATAGACTGTTCTTGTTCCACTGACCATGTCTAGCAATATCTCATCTAGTTCTTAGTACTGTTTAGTTATTGCTCACCTGTTTTTTTTCTACAGATTTCAGGTACACACTGCTCTGCCCAAGGATTCAGTTTTGATGGCATAAAATTCACAAATCAACACTTTACACCACTAGGCTATTATTCTCCCATATATATATATATATATATATATCTCCATCCAGGTAAGAGGAGAACAAGTAGAGTACAATTCCAACATTTGTAGCATTTAATTTCAAAGAGGGCTTAATACAAAGTAGAGCAATATTCTTTATTTTAGGATATTACCTTGAAAAACACGTCAAAATTGCTGCACAATTGCAGTCATGCTTCATGTAATTGTTAATTACTGTCACCTGATGAGATATGTTGATATGCATCAAAACACGACTGCAATTGTATATCGATTTTTACATAATATCCTAAAATAAAGGATGTATACATGTGTGTGTCACCCACATACAAGCCTGTTTCACATCTTATCAGTGTGGCTAGACCTCCAATTGCTTCCAGCCGGGATGGAAACCTGACCAATTTGGCATGACTTGGAGATTTTACCCCTAAGTTATCGGCACATGGCATAGAAAGGGAAATTCTAACATATATATATATATATAGAAACAATTAGGAGGATTCAAGATAATCAAAATTAAGTAATTCATCAAGTCTAGAAGAAACCTCAACAGAATGCAGAAAGCCTTTAATACAATCACAGAAATTTTTTTTTTCCGATTGTATTAATCATTCTTATCAAGAGTCCTGAACAGTGATTTAAAAAAAAAAAAAAAAAAAAGACAAATCTGAGACTTTTATTCCATTCTAATAAGTATTACTTTAGCCTTATATAGAATACTATTAACAAAAATTGTTAAATTTGATACGATATAATTTTATGTATATTATTTGCTAATATTAACAGCTAATATTTTTATTGATCTTGTTGAGATTAGGACTATTTCCCCACCCATGGGCTCATGCAGATACCATCTGTGAAGAAAGTATTATTTATTTATTTATTTTAAAAAAGGAAGACATCTTCCTTGAATTCTCATTTAACAAAAAGAATAAGTGAAAACCAAAACTGAAAGGATTTGCTAAGATTAACTCCTTATTTCGGATATAAAAAAAAAAAAAATTTTTTTTTTAACTTGCATCAACAAATAAGAAGTAGTTTCTGAGGGCATGCAAGTTATTTGTTATCACAGTCAAAGAGTAGGTTAATCCAAAATATGGCAGTAAAAAGCTACAAGGAAGTAAAACGTGTAATCTGTTAACTGGAAATTTCATGACCTTCATGGATCATCAGATGATGCAGTTTTGGTTGGTTGGTTTTACAGCATATCAACCTCAATGGGTTACTTAACGCTGTTAAAATTTTCATTGTTGGTAATATTTTTTTCCAAAAATCTATTTCTGGTAATATTTTTTCCTTCAAAAATGCATTTCTGGTAAGAATTTTCTTTTGCTGGTAATTTTTTTTTTTTTTTTACACAAAGGATTTCTGGTATTAAAACCTATTTTTACACTTTCATAGTGTTTTGACCCGAGCTTGGGGAGTTAACTATTTACCCATAGCTGGGAACCTAACAGGTGCTATCACCCCGGGTCAGGGTGGACCTGGGAACATCAGCAATTAAGAGGTGGTTCCACACTCTTCAAAACCTCCTGATAAGAGGTCTTGATGTTAGAAGTAGCTTATCGTCATACCCAGGACACATGATGATGCAGTTTTGATTTCTATGTCTACATTGTTTTTATCTAGAAATGCTCAGCCCCTTATATATTGAGCACTCTTCCTCCATAAATATGGTAAATTTTAAACAATAATATGTGTGTGTGTGTGTAAGACTTCACCAAATTTATGAGTACTACACACTAATCTGAGGCGGCAACAAAAAAAAAACAAAAAAAAACCTATTCATACATAAATAATACTGACAGTTTTATAAGAACTAGATTCACTTGTTGATAATCAAAAATGAAAAAGCTAAAATAAACATCTTTTAACAATAATTCTTGTTTGTTTTCCAAACTTACAAAAATGGCTTAAATGGACATCTAGTTCAAAAACAAGATTTTAAATCATTCAAAAGAAATACAAAATGGCTGTCAAGTTTTGCATCAATTTTAGATTTTAATAACAAAAAGATCCACATATAGAATTACCTTAATACAGTTTTTAGTTACTTTCTATGCCTGACATTTTTGTTGATCCATCTTTCCTCAAACTGTGGTTAAAGTAAGTGAAGCATTGATGTTGCTTGAACAGTATTTGCTTTTCTAGCCTTCAACAACAAAACACACATACACAGAGAAGACAAAAGGTTCTTCCCAGCAAGCATAATGTCATCAATTTGTACCTGGTGATTGTAGCAAACAACTGATCCACTTTCAATCCATTCTTTAGCAAAGAGATTATTTGTGAAGAAAAAGAGTCTAACAGAAATGAAGGTTGGAAATTATATAAGAAATGAACTTATTTTCCTAAATTCTTCTCACGTGAAAATTTGAATAAAATTACAAAAAATTAAAATAAATAGGTCCACAAATAATGAAATTATTTCATAAAGATTTCGAAAGTTGAATCAAGTTGTAAATTTTTATTCTGAATTCAGTTTTAAATCACACAAACATGGCTGCCATCTTTATCATTCATTCAAATTGTTTCCTAAACTGTATTAATTTCCTAAATAATCAATTTAGGAAATTAATTCAGTTTTGTTCACTGATTTCATTTGAATTACATTTGCTTTCCTGACTAAATTTATCCAAAGAACAAAATTTTAGTGAGTTGTTGCTTGCTACTTAAAAATAAATAAAAACAAAACTGTTGGATGAAGACAGTGGTCAATGAAAAAAGTTGCTTCATCTCAATTTGTCCAAGAAAAGCCAATTTCAAAAATAAAATATAATCCAACAAAAATCCAATTGTGAATTAAGTTATGTAAACATTTTAAGAAACAAGGTTTTATTGGAACTTTGGTTAAATGGTCCTTTTATTTGAATGAATTTAGTTATTAAATTTTAAATCTCAGGCAGAACTTTATAGTTCAGCATTACCATAATAAGCATTCACACACTGTGAGAAATTGAATATAACAGAAAAACAACAACAAAAAAAAAATAAATAAATAAATAATAAAATAAATAGAAAAAAAAAAAATCTTTTTCAGATGAAGTGACCAAACATGGTGCAGAGGAGTCAACTTGCCTACAAAGTAAATTCAAATTTGTGTTATCTTAACACTGGAAATGTTTAGAAAAAAATTCAGTAGGAAATACATTTTCCTGTTAGTTTTCTCAAAACTGAAATGTACTTATTAAGCTGAGTCTCCTCAGCAGGTAAATATTCAATTATCGGAATCTTCCTTTGCCTCTAAATCTTGACTTGAGCTTTTTATTTGGCACTGGATGAAACTGAAGTCTTTGATTCTTTCCTGAAAATAAAAGATAAATAGATTTAATAATACTAGAAATGCAGCGTTCAGTCAATATTAAATCTTTTCTTATCTATAAAATTCATATTATAATCTTCTCATAGATGAAGCAACAGAAATGTGGTTCTACAGAAGAATGCTGAGAATACCATAGACGGAACATGTGAACAATGAGGAAGTTTTAGAGAAAATGGAAACAAAAAGGAAACTTCTACGTAACAGTGAAAGAGGCAAGTTGAAATTTTTAGGGAACCTAATGAGTAAAGAGGGCTTGGAAAAAATGATACTGACAGAAAAGATTGAAGGCAAAAGGAAGAGAGGAAAATCACGCATAACCTACCTTGAGTAAATGGAAAAAAAATTGCATAAATATTAATTAAAGCATCAGGGAAAATTCTTGATGTCACTATTTTCTTAAAGAACACTGGAAATAACTAATTAGGATCTGTCTATATTTCTGAGATGAGGTATTATGTACATTATTTGGACTATTGTCCTCATATTTATTACAACGTTTCGGCCGTTGTATGCTCCGGCCTTCTTCAGGTCGTTGGAATGTTGAACTATTTTGCTCACTGGGGTAGACTGTTCTAGTTCCATGTGCCATGTTTAATGGATGTCAGTTATCAGTTATCTCCTGTTAATTTCCCTCTGAAAGTTCTCCACTGCCTTAACTGGGTATTGAACTCACACTCTTTTGGGTCCTGTCACTCAAGGACACATGGCACAGTGGATAAAGGCATTGTTTACATCCAGTAACAGGACCCAAATAGTGCAAGTTCAATACCCGGTTAAGGCAGTGGAGAACTTTCAGAGGGAAATTATTAGGAGATAACTGACATCCATTAAATATGGCATGTGGAACTAGAACAGTCTACCCCAGTGTGCGAAATAAAGGGTTCAGTTCGACATTCCAATCATCTAAAGAAAGCTGGAGCGTACAACGGCCAAAACGTTGTAATAAATATGGCGACAAAGATGAGGACAATAGTTTGAATGATGTAAATAATGAACTAATTAGGAGTTTTAAATGACTTGGAGTTATTCCCCTTCGACTTCCCTTATTAGTTAAAAATGATATACAAATTCTCTTTATTAGACTAATGGTGTGTAATTGAATGACAAAATGGAGAAAAAAAGTTTGTTACATGTTTTGTCCTTCAAACAAGACTTCAAACTAAAAGGTTTTATGGACTCACTCTCTCTCATATATATCTCAAAATAAAAGGAAAGAACAGTCAGATTTAATAATCCACAGTTCTTTAGCATTTATTTTTAAAACCAGTGCTAGACACAGAGAGTATATTTTAATATTTAAAAAAATATATTTTAAAATACTCAAATCACAACACAGAAATTACCATGTTTCGGAACTAGAAACTAAACTTTAAATTAAACTTAAAATTAAATTTTTTGTTCCATTCTCAAGCAATGTCGAATAACTTTCAAAAAAATGATTTACTTTTTTTAAGCTAAATAGTATTACATAGTTTAAGTTGGAAGGGAAAAGGAATTACAAAATTTTAAAAGGGTGTTGCCTTTTTTGACAGATCAGGATACAAGTCTAATATAAGATGACAAAGTGTAAATATAGGTTAAGGGTTACATGTGGGTTTGTAATTTCAGCCTGTTGATACTGGCTTCTTGTATGAGAATGTGTCAGCCTGTGTTTTTTTTTAGGGGCATACACAAGATACACTACAATACATTGGCATTTTTATTTATTTTTTTATAAAATACATTGGGATTATCTTAAAGGGGCATCAAATATGATAAAGTCATTTTATATATTTATATTTTTATCTATAAAGATCTAAAATGCTATATCTATTAGTATACTAGATACAGTATTGTTAAAATTAAGATTTAAAATTTAAGAATATATATATATATATTTCAATAAAGGTGCAATTAATTTACAAATTCATGAATTATTCATACATAAAACAAATACAAAGGTTAATGATTAAATGGCGAGAAATCCATCTTCGCGAACAATTCAATAATATACAAAAACCCTGAATCTGTTTATGAAAAGATCCTGTTTTATAAATTTCCGTTGCATTAGATCTTTTTATTTTACAAGCTTTCGTCTGTTCCTACAGACATCCTCAGGTATGAAATAGATTGTGTTCTTGTTTTTACTCTCAGTAATAAGTGGACAAACGAAAACAAGGTTGTAATCTGAAAAATGCTATGAGAAATGTGTTATTGTTTTGGAACGTGCAGTCGCAACGCTGAGTTTGAATTTAAATTTTAAGGTTAAGGTTCTGTGTTTATGTACAAATGTAGTGATAAAAGAATTCTTTTTTGCTGGTAAATTTTCCGTCAAAGTGGCATGAACTATATTGTTCAATAATTACAGTAATGTCGCACTTATTATCCGAAAGTTGCACTTGGATCAGTTATTTTAATTTCAATAAAGGTGCATTTACAAATTCATGAATTATTCATACATAAAACAAATACAAAGGTTAATGATTAAATGGCGAGAAATCCATCTTCGCGAACAATTCAATAATATACAACATAACAATAACTGTGTGTTAAAACAATAACACACATTTCTCATGCTATGAATAATTCATGATATATATATATATATATATATATATATATATATATATATATATATATATTATATATATAGTAAATTTCTTGTCTCTATGAGTCCATCACACATAAAAAATTCAGGTGACCTCCTAAACAAACTAAAAAACAGACATTAAAAACAAATATATGGCTAGTTTAGACATAAAATCTCTATACACAAACGTCTCCATAGAGAAATGCTTAAATTTACTAAAAAAAATACCTAACAAATGCAAAAATTAAATAACCTCTATCTACACATAAAATCATTAAAATATGCCAACTAGTTACCAAGCAATGTTTCTTTACTTTTAATAACCAACATTACAGACAGAAATTTGGTTTACCAATGGGACTCCTCTCAGCGGCATTCTTGCTTGTCTATTTTTAAAATTTCTTTAAAAATATTCTCCCTACAAACTCTTCATATTTCAGATACATAGACGACTCATTATTAATATTTCCAAAAAACACCAATTTAACGGATCTTCTTTCCAAACTTAACAACGTTGAACCTACAATAAACTTCACTTTTGAAACTGAAACCAACTACACTCTTCCATTCCTAGACTGTAAGCGATCTGGGATTGCAAAGGAAATGTTTGTCGCAGATTATTTCCACTTTGCCGAGAATAAATCACCAAGTTCAGACTAGAACATCGAGGACAGAAAGAAAATGCAAAAACTCGATTCGCAAGTACTATTTCACAAATCACAATGCACGCAACCAGTCAGAAAAATAACTCCCTCGGCAACCAAAATCGCTGACTGCATTTAACTTTCTGAAGATTTTAGGTGGCAGAGAAATAAGAAATCAGAAGAAAGTTCAACAGGCAAGAAATCTGAGGAAATAAACTATTAGAATAGAACTGATATTTGTATTTAGCTAGTTCAACATTAAAACAGTTAGACCTACTTGCCAATCTAGTAGTATACTTCAATTCATGTTGTCAAAGAGGAACGCTCATCAAAATAATTGCCATGAAAATATTTATAAAAAAGACTCAGGGAAGCCACATCATGGTGGTTAGGAAGTTACTGAAGTCGAGATGCCAGGTCAGGATCGATTACATTACAGACCCTTCTTTGGATTTTGTCAAAAATCTTGAGATATTTAACAGGAGCCCCAGACCAGTCATGGCAGCAATATTCAGTGGACGAATGGTAGATTTATAAATGTTTAAGATGGCTATTGACAAGAAAAATTATCTGGCACAACACAGTGAATCAACTTTCCTTGAAGTAGACCTAGAAATTAGTTCGATAGAGTCACTCCACTTTATGAAAGTGGAAAATGTAAGCCCGGGTAGGCTAAAAGGGATTTTTATTACTACTACTATTATATTACTTACTTTTGGTTTCCTTACAAAACAGGAAATGCTTCAAGGATTCTGGGTTCACAATGAGTCCTGTCTGGCAGTTATTAATTTTGGCTTCTATTGGTGGTACCACGTAAGTCTTCAGCACAAAGAGAGCCTGTTGCAATACTTCAGTTTTGTTCACTGGAACATTTCTTAAGTAACAAATATTTGGAAACACATTTGTCACAATGTCATTTCTGACCATCACGCACAGCTGAAGAGCATCTGTCATGTTTTGACCCAAGATGGATTGGTCACAGAGAATGTTATAGAGACAATCCAAGAAATCTTCGATGACTAAATGCATTTCAATGTCTGTCAAATGTGGCACAATCTCCAAGGTCCAGGGAGGTTGGGTTAAGGTCTGAAGTGGGTAGGCTTCAAGGTGTTGGACACAGAAATTGTACAGTTCTCTGGCACACGGTGGAATTCTTGGACCTAAATGAGATGCAACAAGAAGCGCTCGAAAGGTTGCAACATTGCACAAACCAGGATTGATTTCAAACAGGAGGGATTTTATCATATTGTAGGCATAAATGGCTGAATCAACATTTTCACTTGTCAGGCATTGGAGTATAAATTCATTTGAAACGGTCATGAAATCTGGAAAATAGAAAAATAAAATTACTTTGTTAGTACAACTGTAGTGATATATGATGCTTATTAAATGAACTGGTAATTTGAACAATGATCCTTTAATTGGACGTAACAGCTCACTTGGGGGGGGGGATATTCTTATTTCTATCTTATCTGATTTGAACAAAATATTTCCATCTAAGATGAGCTGAGAACAATGACTTTTTTTCAGCTGACAAAGTGAAGAAATTAAAACAACATAAAATAGGAATAATTTACCTGCTAGCCAATCTGCTCTCCTGCGTCTGCTACATGCAAGAGCCCTATTTGACATTCTTTATCAAAATCTATCTCATCTGAGATGGGATCTCTCAGTTGAACAAAGTACATACTTAAACCAATTCCTTCAGCTGTTTTCATTGACTGCAATTTCTCGACAATTGTCATTTTTCAATCATGCCAATTTTTCTGCATCAAGCCAGAAATAAATGATAAATACAATTAAATTTATTAACCAATTCACTGCTTTTTTTTTTTTTTTTTTTTAATATAGGAATCTTTATATAATGCCAGCTGTTCTTATTAAAGACACCATAAGAAAAAAAAAAAAAATTGTTATATAAGACTATTATACACATTGAGAGAGAAACATGCGTGTCTCCTAAAATGCCCATCACAGACATAGTGGACTAGGGATGTGAGTCCATATAAAGAAATATAAAGAAACAGCAAGAATCAATATATATGTACAAACAAATGATAATGTATTAATAACAAAAGGGTTACAAGTAATAATGTGTGTAACAAATGTATGTATTGTTCATGTGTTTCCCAAAAAGGGAATACGCTATAATCGAATTCTTCCATGAGAAATTTACAGGTTGATATAAAAAGTAAGAGGCTGCGAATAATTATCATGGATTATTTATAGTACCAGAGAGCGCTGCCTAGTAACAGTTTAAAAAAATCAGGAAGAGGTAACCGGATAGTACATTAGTAAGAAATACACTTCAATTAGTTTCTTTAAGCAAGGTCATATTGGTGGATGCTACATTGTAACACTTTTTTGAAGGTGTCATATTTCATCGCCAACTAAGAATTTCAAACATAATCTCTGACTTTATTTACCTGGTTCGGACTCTCGTCCTCAACTTTATTGCCATATTCACATTTCAGCCGTTGTAGACCGTCCTTCTTTAGGTGATTGGAATTTTGAACTGAACCCTTTATCTTGTCCACTGAGGTAGATTGTTCTACTTCCACATGCCATGACTCTTCCTGATGTCTCAGTTATCTCCCTTTAACTCAACTCTCCAAGTTCTTGTTCACCACTGCAGTCGCCATCTATTGAACATACAACTCTTTGTGTAAAGCCACTGGATTCAACCCACAATTTTATCCACTGGGCCAGTTATCTCCGAGTTAAAGGGAGATAATTGAAAGAGGCATGGCATTTGGCACTAGAACAATCTACCCCAGTGTACAAAATAAGGGGTTCAGTTCAAAATTCCAATCAGCTGAAGAAGGCCGGAGTGTACAACAGCCGAAATGTTGTCAACATAAAGATGAGGACAACAGTCTGAACAATGTAGAAAACGTAAATAATTACAATACTTCATCTCAGAAATATAAACAGATCTACTTTGTTAATGCACTTAATTCATTGGTTAATATTAATCATGTAGATTGAACATTATACAGTGAAAATTTCAGATCAGCATTTGGCTAATGAGTATATGTCAGGCTGCAAACTTATTGATTCATCTTCATATACTGCTCTCATTTTACTGTGTGTATGTCAGAGGATTACTCATAACAATTCTTCAGATTTAATTTGTTCTAGATGTCATTCCCTCACCCCCACTATCAAGGATACATCTGCCTGGCCCAGAGACTGGACTTATAACCACCAGGTAGTGAACTGCACTTACCTAATTTTTTTATACACTAAACAAATAGTACGATACTAAAAACTAACATACACCTCAAGATGGTTAGAGAACACATCTGTTAAAATGTAATGAAAACATTTGATTGTAGATTTTGTTTTGTTTTTTGTTTTCATATATTTGTACTTAATTTGTTTCAACCAGAGAAGGAACTTCAATACTTGAAATAAAAACTAATTTAAACTTTAAATACAAGATGATATGAACATGAAAGAGATTTTTTTACAATTTTACAATTCAATACATTTAGTTGTTCATTCTAACATGTTTGACCATAATTTTGATTTGGTTTGTTTTATGGTATATCAACCTAAATGAGTTATTTAATGCCAACAAGATTTTTTATTGCTGGTAATTTTTTGTTCAAAAATGTATTGCTGGCACTATTTTTTTTCTTCAAAAAAATATGCTGGTAATATTTTTTCCACAGAAATGTATTGCTGTAGTACTACTTACAATATAACAACTACCCTAGGTACATGGTAGCAGCCCAAGAAACTGGGATAGGCAAGTACAAGAGGAGGACAACACTCAGAAAACAGTCTGCCTGCCTTATGTGAAGGGGTTATCAGAGAAAATACAAAGGATATGTGGTCCATATAAACATCAGGACAACCTTCAAAAGCTTGACGACACTTCGCAGGAGAACATGACTAAAGACTGTGTACACTATCTCGTGCAACTGCGGAAAAAAAATATAAAGGGGAGACAAGCTGCTCCCATAAGGTAAGGCTTCAAGAACACCAGAAAGCTGTAACACAAGGGGAAGTGGAAAAATCAGGCATGGCTGACCACATATGGAAAGAGAAGGGAGATCACTGCCCTCTGTGGGATCAGGTTGAGATCATAGACAAAGAACACCATTGGAAAATTTGTAAACAAGGAATCAGCACATATGCTAGGCTACAAAAATCTCCTGAGCCGACCAAGCATAGAACTGAATACAATATGGGAACCAGTAATAAGGAGTGCCAGAGAAAATCGATAATAACAATGAAAATTGCAATATGAGCTTTGCTAAAAAACATGCAATGATAACAGCAAAAATTGCAATATGAGCACTGGTATAAAAATGGTTGCTGAAGACATTAAGTTTATAATACCCAGAAATTCATACACAGATGTCCTCAAGGACACATGGCACAGTGGATAATGGTGTTAGTTAGATCCAGTGACAGGACAGGACTCAAAGAGTGTGAGTTCAATACCAGGCTAAGGCTAACGGACATCCATTAAACGTGGAACAGTCTACCCCAGTGAGCGAAATAAAGGGTTCAGTTCAACATTCCAACCACCTGAAGAATCTGAAATATTGTAATAAATATAGCAACAAAGATGAGGACAATAGTCCGAATAATGTAAATAATGTACTTAATACCTCATCTCAGAAATATAGACTGGTAATAATATACTGATGATAAAAATTCATTTCTGTATGGTCCCCAGTTTTGGGGGTTAACTATTTGCCCATATTTGCTCAGGGTGGATCTGGGAAAACTGGCAACTAAGAGGTGGTTCCATGGTCCTCAAAATTTACCTTATTTACCATTGTTCTTTATAATTCTAACTTAATTCCACATTAGGTTAGTGACACTACTTTTCATTTTTTTTTTTACACATGATCAGCTATGCTTGATTACATAGTAAACTACCTGAATGGATTCAATTCAAAATTCTTAAAAAAAGAAAAACCTGAATGTGGGAGGGCATAGTAACCAAAATAGGACTACAATGACTGAGATGAGAATGCTAATCTGAATATAATGTATAATAATAATTTCTCACCTTAGAAATTCAGACAGGAATTTAAAATTGTTATTTTAATATGCAGGATGTTTAGCAGGTCAGTTTTGCAAGCCATTTTTAGTGAGTCCAACATGCCACTAAGGGCCTTGTGTTTCATTTGCTAGGAATTTAGCAGTCATGGAAGTGGTCAGGGTGTGTAAGTAATAAGAGACAAAAAAAACGTTTATCTCAAAGACAGCTGTAAGTTTAATGGGTTGTTTTGGCTAAGTTAATTTCAAACACTTTTTCTTTTCTTTATAGACTAAAAGTTACCAACCGGTTTAATAGTTACAGTATAAATAAAACTTTTGTTATAACCGAGTGATAGTTGTGGAGCAACAATTCCCAAAATTTTATCAAATGAAAATCAAAATTTGAAATTTAATCTTACCAGTATGGTTGATACAAGGGAATTCTGAAAAAAAAAAAAAAAAAAAAAAAAAAGGCAATGAAAAGATTTTTATTAAAACATGGACAAGATATATTTTATGTTTGTTATTTACTCATATCACCTACAGAAGAAAAATGTTGACGTTATTGTCTATTAAGGGTTAGGTTGGTTGGGTTTTATGGCATATCAACCACTGTAGGTCATTTACTGCCAGATTTAGTTTATATATATATATATATATATATAAAGAAATATAGTCTTAAGGTGTGCTATATTTATGGGATAAAGTGCTCAATATCAGAGATAGAGCATGTGTAAATATAAAAGTGAACACTTTCATGCTAGACGCAATTGTCAGGCCACTCGTGGCCTGATGATTGTGTCTAGCATGAAACAGACTGTTGCCTCTAAGTGTTGACTTCAATGTCTATATCTATATATATATATATATATATATATATATATATATATATATATGACTTGTAAACGTCTATAAGCTAGAGCTTATTTGCTTGCACACTGCAAAATAATTCCATTTAATATAGACAATTTGTTTACACAATGTTAAAAAGGTAGCATATATTAATTACACATCAGACTACATCCCTGATAAAAGACCAATTCTTTCCAGGAAGTTTATTATATGACTTGGATCAATTTTTGTAAATAGTTCCTTTGTACTCTTAATGTTGCAGAACTTTCTTCGAATGTGTGTAAGGTTTGTGCATTCTATCAGTATATGTTTTACTGTGTATTGGTTTCCACATGGACATTTGGGAGGAGGCTCCCCTTCTAGTATGAAGGAGTGAGTCAGTCTAGTGTGTCCAATGCATAGCCGAGTAAGGGTGGTTACTTCTCTTCTTGTATTATTAAAATTCAGTGGGTTCTATTTGGTAGAGCTTATGGTGTTTTTGTCCCATAGTTGTTGCCATTTTTGCATCATTATTGTCTAGATTTTATGTTTTAGGTGAGTATATGGGATTTTGGAGTTCTGGTTGGATGTCATGTTAAGTGCAGCTTTTGCTAAGGAATTAGCTTTCTCATTTCCCAGAATTCCAATATGACTTGGGATCCAACAAAATATCACCTTTTTATGTCTTATAGAGTTGGTTTCATTTAAAAGTTTGACAATTAAAAGGTTATTCAGTTTTGTATTTTTATAGATTGTAGAACAGAGATGGAGTCAGTATGGATGATGAATTTTTTTTTAAGTTGTTTGCACAAACAATCTTAAGTACTAATTTTATTGCATAGATTTCTGCAGTAAATATGGAGGTTTCCTTTGGAAGGCATTTTTTCATCATTTCCTTATTGAAAACTGCTCTACATCCTTAAGGGTAAGGGTTAAAAAGAAGCTGAAAAGAATCAGACACTTTTCATTAAGACATTTTATTTCTGCTTGTTTATAACAATTATATTTTGTGAACTTCTATTCTCCAAAATTTGCTGCTTTTTTTTTCTTCTTTCTTTTAAAACCTTTCACCCCAAGGAAGACAATAAAATGCAATAGAATGAGAAAAACAACAAAACAACAGGAACTAAGACAACAGATAATGATCTACATTACATTTACATTATTGATGATCAAATTTGACTGGAATGCAAGTGTAGCAATACGATCAATCAATCGATTGATTCTTTTTCCTTTTAACTCAATTTAATGACCAAGATTTTTCAGGAATCCCATCTCCAGCCTACCTTTGAATTGACAAAGTTTTGTTAGTGTTTCTAGATAGACATAAAAGTATGTTCCTTTGAAAAACTGACCACTCAAGACCTGTCTGGGTAGTTCCCTTTTTGGCTGGTGAAGCATGAGTGTACAGAAAGGTGTAGTAGGTCTGCTAGCCTGTATCTATATAATGAGCAGTCATTGAAACAGCCAGGTAGTAAGTGTGTAAGGATCCATTTTCCGTGACTGGAATTTATTGAGAAGTTGGAAGTTTTGCTTTCTCATAGCAGAAAGACATTGTCAACTAAGTGAGAAATCATTTTTTTCCCCTACTTTCCAACCCAACAAGTGTCTTGAAAATCGTCTGTTGCTGTTCTTTATTGACAGTGAACATGGCCATAATTGAGATGAATCTGTGGAAGATAGCAAGCACCAGTGGATTCACGTTTAGCCAAACATGGATGTCAACAGAGCTTGTGCAGAATCACATTATGACACAAACCATAAAAGAGTTCCACAAGTGAGAAGTGCAAGAGAAGAAACTGTTACATCTAGCTGTTTCAACTTTTAAGATCTAGAGTGTTATGTCCCTGAAGGTGTTGTTTCTAATCTCAGAGAATTAATATTTATTACCATAAAATACAGTAAATATAGAACAAAGTCTAAAAATGGAGATGAGAGGAGGCCAGTCTTCCTCAGTCCTATCTTTAACCTAGCTATGAAATTCTTAACTTAAAAATTTATATATACAGTTTTGGGGGTAGGGATAAAAAATACTAATCAAATATCTGATAAAATCTGCTAAAAATTCCCCCTACCCAAATTTATTTATATTTTATACCTGGATGTAACAGCAATTAAGATGTGGTTCCACATACCTCAAAAGTTCTAATCTCCTTATCAGAGGCCTTGATGTCAGATGTAGTTTATAGTCATACCAAGGATTGCCCAAAATTAATAGACAGATAATACAAATATGGTTGATACAAGGAAACCAATGCATGCAAGAATTTATTCTTAGTCGATAAAAATTCTTGGTCTTAGCCACACTTTCTTTCTTTGAAGTTGGAAACCACTTGAATTTTTCCTTTGTGCATATGAAGAAATCTTTTTCTCTCTCTTTTTTCATTGTCTTATGGTGTTCATTTCTTGTATTTTTCTGTTGGGTTTACCATCATATGCTGAAACACTGGCTCTTGTATGATCACCAAAGTTAAGCAATGTCAAGCCTGGTCAGTACCTAGATGGGTGACTACTTGGGAATACCAGGTGCTGTAAGCTTGCATATGTTGGTGGTGTAATGGATAACAGCGAAGAATTGGAGAGCCGAGTTCCAATTGGGTTCACATATAAATTTATGTGCAAGTATCCTTAGGAAAGGTATGAATTCATTTCTTCCAACAAGCTATGGGTTAATTAGTAAAACTTGTATCGGTAAGTCATTATTACCTCCCCACAAAATTTTCAATCTCAAAAATATTTTCTGGCTTTAAATAAACTGCAAAAGGTTCATAAGCCATAAAAAAAAACCCCAAAAAAACAAATCTTTATGATTGAGAATTTTGTCAATTCCACTTACCAATGCATTCAGCAGGAGTATGGTTTTACATTGACAAGGTACAATTTAGATCCTTGTGACTTTAAATGGTGGTTGATTCTGGGAATGTAACACAGTCTATCTCCTTCAATTACTTTAAAGTACTTTCATTAAAAAAAAACATTTTGAATTAATACAGTTACTGATATAACAGAAGTAGTCTATTTATTCAATCGAAGTTAGCTGAGGACATGAAGGGGTAAAACAGGTAACATGAAAACCCACTTCAGGCCACAATTATTTTGGAGTTTTTGAAATTCAATTTGTCAGTGTGCTACCATGGATGTAAAAGAGGTTACATTTGTAAAGCAATTGTTTGTTTGATGAAAATTGGTTGAAATTTCAGTGAAAAATAAGAAAAAAAAAACAAAACAAAAAACAAAACAAAAAAAAACAAAACAAAAAAAAAAAACAAATAAAAATTGCCATTTTTCCCTATTTGCATGGGTTTTCACTATATGGGTGAACTCAATTATCAAGTTAAATGACTTAAACAATCAACTTATTGTTGGCTACCATTGATTGAAGTTTGTATTAGAATTCTATAAAATTGAGGAAGTTTTTAGTTTAAAATTTGTGTTGAAACAGATTTGTATTGTATCAATTTTTCATTTTTTGGTTTTCGTTAAATGCAGTGGCATAGAAATAAAAATGAGGTATCATTGAGCTTATCATGGTGTAAGTAACCTACATACCGAGTTTGAATGAAAGGATGGAGGAAAAAAAAAAAAAAAAAAAAAAAAAAAAAAAATTTGAAAATGTTGAATTTATCAATTTTTAATTGGCTTTATCGATTATTGATTTTTTTAAAAAAAAATTATTGATTTTTTACACTAAGAACCTATCTCATACATTGTACAAGTTTGTCAAAATCGGTTGGATGGATCTCACATGAAAAGTTATCATATGGATATCCTCTGTTTTATATATATAGATTGTTATTTATCCTGCCTGTCCTCAATCTACCCTTATCTCCATACAAACACCTCATTCAGTAAACTGCTACCATGAGTGTCTTTTGTATCGAGTGAACATTTTTAGTTAACACAAGATCTATTTGTTAACTTGGTTGAAATCTCAAAGAATGGAGGGGTGAAGTAATTTTACTGGATTTTATTGGTAAACTCTTGGTTCATATCCCCATCTTGCCCTGTGCTGATTAAATTAAAAACTTTTGTTTTTTTAACTTTTTTCATTTTTATTTTTCCACTAAGTGTTATAAATTTAAGAAAAAGTTTTTTTTTCTGAATTTCTGATGCAAATTCTTGTTAGTGACATGCATTGATACTTTCAATTTTTTACTATATTTTCTAGAAAGAAAATGTAGATGTACCAGACAAAAAAAAAAAAAAAAAAATGACATTTTTTTTCTAGACATTAATAGGGGGAAAAAAAAGAATGAACACCGATGACATGTGAAAAGAAAGTCTATATACAAAGATTTAGTTCAGTCTTTTGTAAAGACTATCAAATCTTAGTATTCCATCCACTATACCTACCATCATGAAAACACAAGTGGGATAAATGGTCCAAAATAATGTATAAAATTAACACCATTTTGTCCCAGAAATTCAGATGGAAATTGAAAGATGAGATCAAAAGGAAGTAATTGAGAATCATTTTTGAAAAGTGATTCAAATTTGAGAAATTTTTATCAAAAATTGAGAAAAAAATATCAATATTCAAGGTTTTTTTTTTTTAAAAAAATATCAATATTGAAAGTTTTTAAATATAGTTCCAAATTAATTAATAAGATTTACAAATCTATGAGAAAAATAATTTATACATTTTTCTATTTTTAGTAACACAGAAAATCAACAATGAAGAACAATTAAGTCCAAAGTTTAATAAATACATACTTACGTTTTGAATTAAAGGGAGATAATGTATCATTCGTGTGCCAACGGCTAGTTTCTTCTGTAATAACAAAACGATTTTATTTCTTTAATAACTGAAATATTAGTGAAGAGAAAAAATATATCTGCTAGATTGCAAAAGACACCCTTAAATAGTCCAGCTAAATTTAAAGCAAAAAAAAAAAAAAAAATTAACTGAAAAAGTTTGACAGTGACACAGACATTCGCATTTATTATAGATATATGTATAAAAAAAATTATTTTTTTATATTAAGCATAAAAGGATATTACTGGATCTTTTTCAAAAAAACAAAAAATAAACAAACATTTACATTAAAAACTATAATTTACATTAAAAACTATAATTTACATTAAAAATTCATCTGGATCAATGTATTTGAGCAGATATTTATTTTTATGCCTACATGTAACTATCAATTGATTTCTTGTGTTTAATAAACTAGAGTTATTTAATCATTCAATGGGAAAGGCGATAAATGTAATTTATGTCTTGTTGAAAAATTAGTTATCTTAAAACAATTTGCAATACAGGAGAAATTATTTAATATGTAAGGAGGAAGAAAAAGGAACCACAACTAAAATTCAAATTACTATCCTCCTTAGACCATTTTGTCTATGGTAGGCTCTGTTCAACATGAGTTAGCCAAATAGTTGGCTAAATTACTTTAGCCAGTCTCCCATCTGTTTTCTACTTGTGTTTCAGATTCATTTCAATTTTCTAGTTCTATTAGAAATTTCGATTTGTCTCCCAAGTATAAACTCCTGATAAACTTTGACATTGTCCATCTGTACACCAATGTTCCTCTCCAAGACACTTTAGAGATTTGTACCAATGTTCTTGAACCATAATGGTATAAATGGATGGTATATATACATATATGTATACGTGTGTGTATGCATGCATGGGTAAATATATGTAAGCGTATGTAGGCATGTGTGTAAGTGGGTATGTATGTATGTATGTGTGTTATGCAACATGATATATTCTATTGTGTGTCTCGGGTTTTACTTATAGATTTTTGGGAATTTATTATTTAGATCATTTATTCTAACTTAAAATTGTCTTGTCTTTAAATCCCCCCCATTTAATAATATAAATCTAACTCTCAGGAACCTAAATTCATTTACATTGCAACTAAATGCTTTGGCCATAAATAAAACTCCCACCCTGGTCCACCTCCTTATCAAAACAATGCATCCCCTTAAATAGCCACACACATTTTAACCAACTGCTATCTAAACTAAACTCAAAACCCCCATTCCGATATAGTCTAGTGCTGAAGAAGTGCTAGTCGGAAATAGACTATACCCCACGTAAGATAATTTTTGATTTTCTGATGTATAAAATATATGCTCCGTTATGATAAATACATTGAGCTCTCTCTCTCTGGATCAGTTTTAATATCTGATATTGCTAGGATCTACCTGGATTATATACCAATGGATCTATTACCTGTACTAATAAATATATATATATATATATATATATATATATATATATATATAAAGCATATTTTTATTCAGACAAGTTTGGTTAAATAATTTAGACATGTTGATTAGTTTTTGTTGTAAGCCTTCCGAGTTTGCAGATTAATTTATATATATATATATATATATATATATATATATAAAAATTAAGAAAAATCCCAAAGTTTTCTTTGGAATATTTTATATTTTCCTAAGTATTGGTATTTTTCTTACTCAATTTTCTAAATTGAACTAAAAATTAATCTGCAAACTTGAAAGGATCACAAAACTAATCGATATATGTCTAAATTATTTAACCAAGCCTGTGTGTGTGTGTGTATGTATATATATATATATATATATATATACAATTTGTGGAGGCTTACCTTGACTGATGGAAACAAACAAAGAAAAGACACGACATCCATTGGGATGTTTGTTTGAATTGGACAATTGTTCAATAAGAACTTTCAAGATTTTCTTTAGCCATTGCTTTAAGTGTAAGGTGTTGAGAAATTGCAATGGAGGAAGTTGATAAAACCAGCCTAAACCTGAGAAAGAAAAAGACAAATTGGCATAAATAAAAGTTTGATTAATGACCAAATGAAAGTTTTTTTGTTAAAAGGTTTTTGCTTATTTCTTTTTTCATATATTTTGGACAAATTTCCTGGTTTCTGATTAAAATTTAAATCATAGAATTTGAACTTTAAACTAACCAACATAAGAGACTGTTAGTGTTTCTAAAGTGAAAACATTCTGTGTTTGGAGACAATTATTCACGGAATGTAAAAGAGTATTATAGTATTTTATGAAATGGACTTTCTAATATAGATTAGAATACTAAACCGATTTAAAACCTTTATTTCGCCATATTTATTATACTTACCTAAATTTTACTTTACAATATGAATTAGAATATTACATATATTTTTAACTTTCGGGGTGTTAATAAAGAGAAAAATAATTCAAGTAATAATGATTAAATTTTTAAAAAATAAATAGGTGGTGAAATCAAGATAGAAATAAAGGTAAAATAACATTAAAATTAATATCAATCTTCAAATTTCAATAAATTAAATTGAAAAAAGGAATTGATGTTATTCGATATAGAAAAGCAAAAAAGAAGAATGGGAGATATAAATGAGTTTGGATTGAAACTCGACCGGTTTGGTGTTAGAGTTGTTACCCTTGGGCCATCAACACTTAATAGAGACTGCTAATTTTATGTGTATTGTTTTTACGAATGTGAATGAACATTTTAAATTTCCATATTATTATATTGATTTATTAATATTAATTATAGAGTATTATTTAAAGGGGTTAAGTAAACCCGTTTAAACCAAATAATGGATAAACAAGAAAAGTAACCTCAATGAAATTAAGATTATCATATTACAGTTAATTTACATAAGTAAGAATAAACTAGAATATTTTAGGTCTAGAGTTAAATTTCAAAGTAAAATTAAAATGAATTATGTATTAAAAATACAACTAGGGTATATTGACAGTAGTTACACTGCTATGTTTCTAAACATAAGAAGATTCATTTATAGATGAGAAATTTCTTTAGCAAGATTGTAGGGTTAATTCTTTTGGATGTCTACAATTTATTGCCATTTCATATCTCAGATTCAACTGATTGTCCTTTTTCAAGTATTTAATTATACATATTTTCTCCTGCAGGCAGAGAAAACACTTTTCATAAAACGAACTTGAGATTTTAGCTTGTTTTAGGATTTTCCATTTAACTTTGGGTGTTTTATCTTTGTCTTTTAATTCCAAAGAATATTTGGAAAGTGATGTTTTGTTTATCTGCGTTATTAAAAGATGAAATATGGTTATAAAAGCGTTTTTTTGAAATTATTCAGTGTGTTACCAACATAAAAGTGTTCTGAAGTCCTAGCATTTTCAACCGAGGTAATAGTACCACACTATCCACATACATATGGCAACTAAAAGACAAAAACATTAAACCAAATATAACCTGGGAAATTATTAAACCTGCCTACAACAACATATCAAGGAGAGGGGGGTCTAGTTTGTCTGCAAGAAAATCATCCACACACAACAAAAACATTACTAAACCAAAGATCTGAAATAATCTCAAAATGCAGACATGAAAACAAATATCTACTATCACAGTTCCAACCAAATGGATAACACCAACAACAAAAATTGAAAACAAACAAGAATGAACCTACCAAAAAAATGGTAGAACATTAAACCACCATAACATTAAAATAGCCAAAACATAACCACCAACAGGAAATAACATTACCAACACTGTTACTGACACTACCACCATAACAATTATTATGGTCATCGTGACAGATATAACCATTAACACTCTAAAATTATTATTTTGTGACTACTACCATTACTATCATCATTAGTCATGCTGTTACCATTTTTAGAACCATTACTTTATAATCATCACTACCACCATTCATACTGTTTTTATCATTATTATTATGATTATCATCATTATGATTACCACATGTATAATATTATTATTATTATTATTTTTTTTATTTGTCTATATTTCTGAGATGAGGTATTATGCACACTATTTTCATTATTCGGATTATTGTCCTCATCTTTGTCACTATATTTATGTTTCGGCTGATGTACACTCCGGCCTTCTTCAGGTGGTTGGAATGTCAAACTGAACCCTTTATTTCATTCATTGGGGTAGACTGTTCTAGTCCCATGTTTAATGGATGTCAGTTATCAAGGACACATAGCACAGTGGATAAAGGCGTTAGATCCAGTGACAGCACCCAAAGAGTAGGTGTTCAATACCCAGTTAAGGCAGTGGAGAACTTGGAGAGGGGAATTAACAGGAGATAACTGATATTCATTAAACATGGCACATGGAACTAGAACAGTCTACCCTAGTGAGCAAAATAAAGGGTTCAGTTTGATATTCCAACTACTTGAATATTACCATTAGCATAATTACAATCATACTTATTATAAAACCCAGGTTGTGTGTACGTACGTTTATATATTGGATCGGATTTCCTACATTTTTCAACCGATTTCAACAAAACTTCACAGGACTAAGTAAAATTACCTTGCGGTGGTTCTGACAGCAGCAAAAATTAGAAAAACAATTGTTTTTGCACAAAATCAATTTGAAAACACAATTAAGAGGCATTGTGAGAATGAAAGGGGGACAACTCATGTCGATGTTTTTGTTTAAGTTTGACCAATTCGTAACAAAAAAAAAAAACAAAACAAAAAACTAATTAAGACATGCGTGTCCGTCAACCATAAACAATAATCTTTGTCAATTTTATTTTTCAGTTTTTATGATGGTCGATACTTGATCTATCTCTTACTGTTACATCCCCGGGCAATGCCGGGCTCTACTGCTAGTTGTTAATAACACAGCTGCAGTTGTTAAATACAAGCATCATTGCCATGTCTACAGAAAGAACCCAACTTAACCCATGTGGTGGTAGTAGGCACAAATCATGAGTGTTGGTATGCATCTACGTGTGTGTGTGTGAGAGCATGTCTGCTGCTGCAATTGGCTGACCTGAAAGATGTCAAAGCTGCCCCCACCTGTCCCCTAATAAGAGAACATTACTACATTTATGAAACAGTACAATCTTGACACTGAAATAGACAGAATGAAATTTGTGTACATACATGTGCTTGAGTGTACAAACATGTAACTGTGCCTAAGCCAAGCTTATGAATATGGGTGTGTATGTATGAACTAACAGGTATATGGCTGTATGCATGTGTGCCTACATATATGTGAGTGTCAACACAAACAAGAAAATTTCCCCCCTCTACCACTCACAAATAAACAAACACAAAGCATAAATAGATCTACTTTTGAAAAAATAAAACCAGTTTGCCTGAAGATTGCAAAAGCATGAAACCTAAAGTCAGAAACAACTCTTCATACAACCATATATATATATATATATATATATATATATATATATATGTGTGTGTATGTATGTGTGTAAATATATAGGAAAGAACACATTAGGTGAATCTGAAGTTCTTTAGTATTTTTATTTAAAAAAAAAAAAAAAAAATACAGTGCTCAATACAAAAGTAGAGCTTAAATTATAATTATTTTTTAAAAAAATATGATTCCTTCGCTACATAAGAGTTCTCATGTTTCAAAAACAAGAGCCAAAAGCTCTGTTTCATCCTCAAGTGAAATTTTTTGGAATAGCTAATCTTGAAGTTTACGCATCTTATTAGCATATTCATTCGTAGAATTAATTACTATGGAAATGGCCAGTCCAATAGGGGGCATAAGGTTTAACAATTTGTATCAACATATCAGTCACCCTCAGAAAGATACCAAGCCAAGGCAGGGCCGGGGTGTCCATTTCAAAGTGAATGATGACATTCCTATATGTATATTGTCTAGTCTGTCTTAGCGACAGAGAGATATTGGCATTGTTGTACACTGTTAAGTGTCTAAAGATTTTTTTTTAAAAGGGCTGTTCGTACATATGTTTACGTATGAACAGCCCTTTTAAAAAAAATAAACCAGTTTGTCTGAAGATTACAAGAGCATGAAAGCTAAAGTCACAAACAACTCTTCATGCAACCATATAATATGTGTGTGTGTGTGTGTACACACACGTTTATACAAGCACTCCCAAAAGAGTGTTCAAATACCACAAAAGAGCTAAGATATTTTCATAAGGTGCACATGTGACCAACCACTAGGAAAGTGTTTGTATGCTGTGTGCATTCATCATGCAGTCAGTGGCAGTCTCTGGTGAAATGAGCATTTAACCCCTCCCTCGGTTAAGCCAAGGGGTTACACTAAGAGTAGCAAATGTGTGCACATTAGTGCAAACACCCACTAAAAATCCCCTATCAGGCTGTCAAGGATGTTAACCACCCTTAAGTGGAGGAGGGGGACAATATCCCCAAGGATACCAAAGAGTTATGTGCATGCATGTTTGTGAAGATCCATTATAATATAGATGCCTGAAAAACAAAACCAGATTAACAATCTGAATATTTTCCTCAACAGCAAATAAAGAAGTAAAGTTAATCATGGAGAAAGATTACAGACAATTTACCTTCAAGAAGCGAAAGAGCTTTCAGGGGTTCTACTGAATGGAGACAGATATCCAAAGCCAACAAAACAGTGTCGTTAGGAATGGAATCCAGGTGATCTTTGAGGTCAAATTCCAGTTTGTTTTTAAGCAAAACGGAAACAATTTGATTACCCTCAGCCCACATATGATGGCTGTAGCAAAAATTGATCAAATCTGCTATCATCTGAACAAGATGCTTCCGACAACCGGAAATTGGGTACGAGGAATTTTCTTTCCCTGAAAGAGAATAAATATTTTTCTGAGTATGCATAAACATCTTATTCCAACCCAACAGTGTCAAACTTAGATAAAATTAGTGTGTATGTACATACAGGGTGCGATGGGTAAACTGTTGCCATTTTATATTTTTAATTTCACGCATGTGTGTTTGTTTTTGTCAACTATACAGTATAGTAGGGTCTGTTGGGCACTGTCTGTGACAAAAAGAGCACCATGATGGAATTCATTCTGTAAGAAATTTGGAAATGGTATATTGTACTGCTTGGCATTTGCACCGGAAGCTCCAATGCAAATATTTCAAAGTGTTTGGGTGTCAATCTGAGTCCAATACAGAGCATTCAGAAAGAGTTGGATGATATAGCCAGTCAACAATATGGTGTGTGGAGTGATCACTAGTGATGGCAATGTTATGTCTCCATTAATCTTTCCACAAGGCTTCACGCCCATAATGGAAGCCTAAATCAAGTGCCTTGAGGCAGTAGTGCTGCCCTGGGTCAAGAGGGTGGCAGCTGGAAGACCCTACCTCTGGCAACAGGACTCTGCACAATGCCACACAAGGAGAACCCAGTCATAGCTGTCAGACAATTTCTGAGTCCACATCACCCCTTATATATGGCCACCTAACTCCCCAGACTGCAACCTCTTGATTATTATGTGTGAGTGAGAGACCAACAAAACTCCTTGTAACGCCAAAGATGAACTGAAGGCAAGGATTACGGCAGCATTCACCAACTTAAATAAGGAGAGCATCCAGAAGAGTTGCAGGATATTCTGAAGTCATCTGGAGGCCATGGTTGAAGCCAATGATGATTTTATTGAATAAATTTACTCTTTACTATTTCAAAATATTTTTGTGTAATTTTGCTAAATATATTTGTTAAAATGAGGTGTCAGTGTTATTTTCATTTTTGTGTAATTTAGATGACAATTTATCCATCGCACCCTTTGTGTGTGTATGTATGTACGAGTCTGTACGGTATATTTTAGGCAGCAAGTAGTCATCCAAACAAATTTTGGTTGAAAATACTAGAACAAAAAATGTATGAACTTTGGACATTTTATCCCCAATATCAACAATACTCAACACTTTAACAGACCCTTTCTGTTCTTTTTATATTAATCTTGTTATATATATTTATTTCCACATATAAGGTGACCTTTAGTTGAGTTTAAAAAAATATAGCCAATTTTCATGAATAACTATAGTATAAGACAACTGCTTACTGATTATGTAAAGATGATGTTATTGGAAATACTACTTACTGTATCCCTAGAAATTCAAAATAAATGAAATAACAAAACCTTATCTATATCATGTTTTTTTTTCTATACATATCCCTAAAAGGAAAGCATTTTCTTTACATTTCACCATATGATCTCTTGAAAATACTGATTCTTCTTCCTCTTCTTTTTCTATATCTAAAAAATTACAAACAGACTGGTGTACTAATGGCCATTTACTTATACTTCATTGACAATCACAAAATAAAGCTAATAACAGTACAATAATGTATGTGAAATGTATGTGAAAGCAATCATAACTCAATGTTTACATTTTCTCCACTGAGCTGGCATTGATACAAGTTGAGTTCATTGATATGGAATTATTCTTTGAATAGGCAATTTATTGCAAAGTTGTCAGTAACATACAAGTTAGAAATAGTTTTGTTATTTTTATTATCAGATTATTTGACAATGTGAATCTTCACATGTACATTATTAGTTATCACACCTAGGCCGAGTTTGCCTACTAGACAAACATCACTCAGAATTTAAGGTTTCTTTTTCAGAATTGTATTATAAGATGACATCCAATTTTTAAGGGTGATTTTTGGGATTTAAAGGTCATCTTATGTACAGAAGATTGTGTGTGTGTAGATATATATATATATATATATTCCCTGACGATCCGCTTAGGTGAAACCTTGGTAGGTCTGTCTGGCTCTCTAGGTTTAACTGGGTCTGCTCTACTTTTGTATTGAGCACTTTTTTAGTTAGTTAATTACTCGTATCGGGGTTTTTTTCTTTGGTCTTTGGACCTGTATGCTGTACGATTATTTTCAACAGATGTTCATGTTCCTAGCTTTCTTTTTTTAAAACCTATTTTTCCTTCGAAATTGATTTTGACCATTAGCAAATCAAGAAACCGAAGGTTCCGAGATGAGTGTAGTTACCTATATATATATATATATATATATATACATACACACACAGTACGAGGCAAAAAAAAAAAAAAAAATGGATGCACCCATAGAAAGAGTATCATGGAACAGCATCAATACCACAACATTCTTGTAAATCAAATGTGGTTTTCTGCTCAAATCTTTTTGCCCAAGATCAACATTTCATGTTCCATCATGATAACGATCCTAAGCATACTGTCTTAAAGAATAAATGTTATCTAGAGAGGAAGCGTGATGAGGGTAAAGTGCAACTCTTTCATTGGCCTAGTCAGAATCGTGAGCTTAAACCAACTGAAAAACTCTAGGTGATAATGGAGAAGCATGCCTGTAATAAGAAAGTTAACACATGATCTTTTTCCCAAATTAAAAAAATGCTGGAAAAAATCTGTTGAAGGATGTAAGCTTACTAAAGAATTTAGTCTATAGCAAAGAATTAAGGCTGTTATTAAAGCAAAAGGTTACCCAACAAAATACTTGTATAATGTACACCTGTATTAGCACATGTATTTTATTACTCACTTGTCTTGGTAACAATACAAAAATTAACTTAATATGGGTATGCTCATTCTTTTGCCTCATAATATATCTCAGTTAACAAATTTCAAATTTAATTTGTTCCTGAAGGGCATTTGTGAATGAAACAAGTCAATGTAAGATGGATTAACCTGTTCATGGACCCCAGATGATTGCTTATTTAAAATTTTACGAGAGGACTTTCTGCACAAAACCAATGAAAATCATAAAATCTAACCAAAAAAACACAAACAAACAAAACAAAAAAAAAAAAACAAAAAAAAACAACAACAACAACAACGCCATTTAGTTTTCTCATATGAACACCATTTTTTATATTAAGTTGTGATTTCTTTCTTCAACTCTGATGATTCTGGTAATTTTTCTTTCGACTTTGCTGCTATCATTCTTGGCCCCATGTGGCCTTATTTAATAATTTACAAAAATAAAAAAATACTAATGTTGAATTCTGTATCGTCTGGGTGCCCACACCACTATATAAAATGGTATCAATGAAAAGGACCCTTTCTTTATTCATTTTATTAGGAGAGAGAGAGAGAGTGATAGCTTGGATTCTAAGAAGCAGTGGGAGGAATAATGTCACAAGAACGAATGTCGCACATTGGCTCAGTGTTCCTTTGCTGGTGGTCTTAGCCAGTCACTAACCTTGGTGTGGGAGGCATATTGACAATTAAGAATTCTTGCGGCCACTTGTTGAATTTACACCATTGTGGACTTTTACCCAAAACCCAGACAAAGGCAATCCCTCACAGTCAGAATATCACACCTATGAAGCACTGACGAATTGTTTGATCATTCTGGTGCTGGCCTTTGCATTTTGTAACACTAAACATAATGACATGCAAGAGAAGGCACTGCAAATTAAAACAGAGGTGTATGGAGTGAAAGCTACACCACAACTGACTCTCCTGCTGATACTCCAACTTGTTGTCCCACATTATCACTGGCTTGTGTGTTTATTATTTGAGACACTGTTCATCGCTAGAGTCATTTTTTGTTTGGAAAATCTGTTCATTTGTTTGTAATGAGAGAGGCATTCATAATCTGAGGTTCCATTTAGATTTACATTAGTAATGAATAAAATGATCATTTCTATCCTCACTTAGAAGATTGTAAAATAATTTTATTCATTACTAGTAATGATCTTTTGTATTAAACATAATTACAAAGACTACTTACCTTAAAAATGTCACCTTCCAGAAATACCCAAGTCAACTAGATTTTTCTCTTTTAAAACACAATCTTGTCCATTGCTTCATAGAAATGTTTCACCAAATGTGAATTAAAGGAAAATTTTATAAGATTTAAAAATGTTTTTATTTTTTTATTCAGTTTTCTAGTTTACTTAGTTTCTCTTTTATGAAGAATGAAAGAGTGGAGCAGAAATTAAATGCAGATAGAGCAGTCAATTGCTACTGATAATGGTAACCACACCTGTTGGTCAAAGTGATGATATTTAGTGTGCTGTCTCTGCAGAAAGCCGACATATAGTTGCCATGCTAAAACAGAGCCAGTGTGAATCCAAGAACATCTGGTTATGAAGAAAAAATGTTAACAGCTTCCTCACAAGATAGTTGGGACAATGAGCTGAGCAGTGTTAGCTGTGCAAATGATTCCTTTGCTAGCCAACCGCTAAAATTTTTAGGCTTCATAAAAAGCAGGCACATTTTCTGAAGATGCTGTGTTGATCGTATAATGAGATTGCAGTGTGTTAGCAAGGAATTCTCTTCATGTGACCCAGTGTTGTTTGGAATCTGTTAATCTTTCTTTCTGTTTCCGGTATTGCGGTTGCATTTGTCTCATACATGTAATGTTCCTATGTGGAAGTCTTGTTCATGCCTTATGAGGAATAAGAGAGTGTTGCTGAAATAAAATGCAGATGGAACAGCCAATTACTACTGATAATGGTGCTCACACCTGTTGGTCAAAGAAACCATGTTTAGTGTGTTGTCTCTGCAGAATGACAACATGTGGCTGCTGTGCTAGAACAGTCAGTGTTAATCCCGGAACATCTAGTTATGAAGAAAAAGTGTTTACCAGCTTCTTCACAATATAGTCGGGACAGTGAGCTGAGTGGTGTTAGCTGTGTAAATGATTCCTTTGCTAGCCAACTGCTAAGTTTTCAGGTTCCATAAAAGCAGGCACATTGTCTGGGAAGAGGTAGTGTCTGCCACTTTTAATAAAATGAATATAAAAAGTAAATGACTCTTTGTTGATACCATCTTATTTGTTAGTGACAACACAGAATGTAACAGTCAAATGTTTTTATCTTCGCAGTTAGTGAGACCTCACTTAGGAACAAACTCTTGCTTGCATGACGTTTAGTATGCTCTCTCTGCAGAAAGACAGCATATGGCTGACCTGCCAGAACAGAGCTGGTATGAACCCCCAGAACATCTGGTTATGAAGAAACAAAGTCTCAACCATCTTCTCTGTGAGATAGTTTAAACAGTGAGATGAGCAGTATTAGCTGTGCAAATGATTCCTTGCTAGCAAGGAATCATTTGCACAGCTCATGACCCAGTGTTTGATTCTAGTGTTGCTACATTTTTCATCCCTCTTCATTGGCAGATACACAACCAATAAGAACATCCCTTCAGAGAGTGTAAAAAAAAAGCACTAAATTTTTAGGCTCCATAAAAGTAGACGTATTTTCAGGGAAGACAGCTTGGCAGTGCAGTACCAATGATTCTGTTTCATGTTACCCAGCTTTTTTTTCGAATTAATTCATTCTTACTTGCATTATTTACATTATTCAGACTGTTATCCTTAGTTTCATTGCCATATTCAAGTTTCAATTGTACGCACCGGCCTTCTTCAGGTGATTGGAATTTCAAACCAAACCATTATTCCATCCACCAGAGTAGATTGTTCTAGTTCTATGTGCCAGGCCTCTTCCAGATGTCTGTTATTTCCCTTGAGAACACATGGCTCAGTGGATATATTTTTTAGACATAACTTGAAGACAGACAGACAAACTATCATGGCCCAGTGAATAAAGATGTTGATTAGATCTAGTGACTAGACCCAAAGAGTTTGAGTTCAATACTAGGCCACAGCAGTGGCGAACCAAAACTTGGAGAGTTGAGAACAATCTACCCTGGAAGGGTTCAGTTTGAAATTCCAATCACCTGAAGAAGGCCAGAGAGTACAACGGCCAAAATGTTGTGAATATGGCAATGAAGATGAGGATAACAGTCCAAATAATGTAAATAATGCAAGTAATCAAAATATCTCATTTCATTCATCCTGTATGTGTGGTATATTCTCCCATGTTGAAATCTCATCCATGCCCTGCTCATCATGACCCAGTGTTTGATTCTAGTGTTGCTGCATTTTTCATCCCTCTTCATTGGCAGATACACAACCAATAAGAACATCCCTTCAGAGAGTGTAAAAAAAAATGTTCATAGTGACTTTGGTTAATCCATTAGCCATTTTTTAGTTGTTAATATATTTTTGTGTTTGTATTCTAAGCTGTGTTGTACAGAAATAGTAGTAATTCCATGTTGGGGTGCTATCAAAATGCTCATAAGTTATGTCTAGTTTCAAAGCAACTAAAACTGAGTGTAGGTCTATACAGTTTTATAAAAAGGTGCTTACTACTAATTCTATACAAGACAGCTTAGAATACAATCACAAAACTGTACAAAGAACCCATTGAAAATGGCTATTGAATTAGCCAAAAACACTTGGGTCAATAATCCCTACAGACAGTTTCCATACTCTTTTTGTTCTGTAAGAAAAAAACTAAGAACAAGTCTTAACATTCTTGTATGATCACCAAAGTTAAGCAACATCGAGCCTGGTCAGTACCTAGATGGGCGACTGCTTGGAAATACCAAGTGCTGTAAGCTGGCATGTGTGGGTGTAGTAATGGATATCCATTTGGAAATCGGGGTACTAAGTTTCAATTCCAGATGGGTTCATTATATTCACTTACATGCAAGTACCTTTGTGAAATGTATGCATCCACCTCTCCCCAGCTACGAGTTAATTAGTAGGTCTTGTATTAGTAAAATTATTTAAAAAAAAAAAAAATAATCTGAAAATATTTTCTGGCTTTAAATAGCCTGCAAAAGGTTGATAAGATGTAAAAAACAAATCAATCATATGCAACTGTAAGAACACTAGAAAAACTCAATAGAAAAATCTTGTAAATTTTTTCTTGTCTATCATATTCAATGAAACAGATTGCTGTCCAAATATATACAGACAGCTCTCACATTATTTGATACTTCATACTTGATGTTTCTATATTATAAAAAAATTAAGTATATATATATATATATTTTATATATACACACGTGCTTAATTTTTTTTTTTTTATAATGAAAAATTTTTTTTGTATATAAGACTCCCTTTTTGGACCTTTTTTAGTTTCAATCCAATACTTAATTCTTCATATAACCCCAATTTAGGGTCATAAGGTTAATATCTGGTTGATTTTTTGTGGAGCCTCTTCCCTTTAAGACTGGCACCTTCCACTCTCTCTTTACCACCAACTCGTGCATTTCATCTGGCTGAGGCATCAAAATAGGTAGGTTCTGTATCAATTTTTGACTGCTGTCAAATTTAAATTTTAAATCTCTAATTCCAACATGAATACAGTCCATACACCAGGGTTGAATAAGACTAACGTATTTCTTGTTGGTTGAAACAGATCTATACCCCCCATATGTGGTAAATTTGGATTTTGTTGTGTAATACAAGATTTAAAAAAAATTTTTTCTATGTTTTAAGAAGTGAAGGTTTACTTTGCTAGATAAATTAATTTTAAATTGATTACCCTTTGAGGGAAAAGAATAAGTAAAATGAAAGGGTCATAATAACAATAATAATGATTTCTTTACTATGGTATCTAGAGTTTATGAATTTAAGCGCAGTACTAGACTTGCATCAAGATCTCAAATTACATTTAAGCTGACGAGATGTAACCATCAATTCTATGCTAAGTTTCTTTTCTCACACTTCTTGCTTGTGGAACTCACTTCCAATTCCATGCTTTCCAGCCAACTTTAATCTGCAAACATTTAAATGCAACGTCAATTGCTATCTACAATGTGACAAGGCTGTAAGCCTGCAGATAAGAGGCACCGTTTATGTGAATATGTGAGGAAGATAATAATTAATCCTAAACTTGAACAGTGTGGGAAGAAGCTGCTTGAGTGGAACTTACATCTCAACAATAGAATGGGAAGGGAATGAGGGTGGTTTGCAATAATATGCATGACATGGTGGGTCTTAACCATGTAAGTTAGAATTAGTGGAACTAAGGAATGTAGTTCATTTGAACACTTTCCATAGAAATAGTGTAACCAGAGGATTGCAACATTTTGTCTGTGAGAAAGAGATTGTAGGATGGAAAATAAATTGTCACCCACAAAGATGCAGAGACACTTTTGGACGTTATCAAGACTGAAAAGTGAAAACATCACAGTACCTGCCCATATATGGCATCGGTACTCCATTTTTGGCCTGATCTGGCTCTTGTAATGCAGAAGTCTACAGAGTAAGAGGCACAAATCATACACATATGTGGGGAAGATATCAGTTAACCCTACAGTTGAACAGGTTATGTTTGTAGCATTTAGGGGAGGATCCTCTTTGGCGTCGACTCCCCAAAGCTGTGGTTCATGGGAAGAAGCTGCTCAAGTGGAACTTACATCTCACCAATGGAATACAGAGTGAATGAGGATGTTACGCTACAATGTGTGTGAAGGTTAGAACTGGTGGAACTAAGGCATGGAGTTCATTTGAACACTTTCCAGAGATACAGTAACAAGAGATTTGCAAAACTTTTTGCTCTGAGAAAGGAGTTGTAGGGTGGAAAATAATTTGTCACCCACAAAGATGCAAAGATACTTTAGGACATTATCAAGACTGGATTTTCTTGGTTTGGTTTTGTTTTATGGCATATCGACCTCAATATGTTATTTAATACCGACCAAATTATTATTTTTCGCAATTTTTTTTTTTTTCCAAAAAGGTATTTTTGGTAATTTCTTTTTCCAAATTATTTGTGGTAATAAAACCTATTTTTATACTTTCATGGTGTTTTGACCCCAGTTTGGGGCATAACTATTTGGTCATAGCTGGGACCCTAACAGGTGCTACCACCCTGGTCATGGTAGACCTGGGAACACCAGCAATTAAGAGGTGGTTCCACGCTCTTCAAAACCTCCTGAGCGGAGGCCTTGCTGTTGGACGTAGTTTATTGTCTTACTCATGACATGGATGTAGTTTATCGTCATAGCAAGGATGATCAAGACTGGAAAGTGAAGATAAGGGCAGTACATTCCCATATATGGCAGCATTACTCCATTTTTGGCCTGATCTGGCTCTTGTAAAGGTAGAGGATAGCAGGAAGAGTCAGGTACTTGTTGGAGTAGTACAGGGAACAATCCATTTTTCTTGCATCTTTAATGATGGATCATATGGTTTGGGTTGAGTAAGTCCCAATAGGTGCTCAAGGCATGGTGCTTTCCTCATGGAACACCAAGATTGGTGAAAATTCTGGACTTGATCAGCAATGATAGAATGTCATTGTCTTGTTTTCATGGCAATGAGTGTGACCAGCCAGTTTTTCCTCTCACCAAGCTGTTAAAGCTAGGTCAGAGGAGAGATCAGCTGCCAAGCTCTGGCCACCTAGACTTTTGGAGGTGTACCCATATATTTGTGTATCATCAGAATAGATATTCACAAATGATCGGATATTGACAGATCATTTATATAAAGTAGAAAAAGGATTGGATCAAGAAGCAAACCTTGGAGGACATCTGCATTAATCACTTGGGCTTTGGAGGACTGGCCATTAACAACTACCTTCAGGGACCTACCCATTAGGAAGGACTAACCGAGAAGACTCTTCCAGTAATTCAATAGATCTTGTGCAGTAACCCTTTATGCCACATTTTGTCAAAAGCGATTTAAATATTTCATGTGGTCGTCCTTGAAATGTATTTGTTGTCTAGTGCTTTACTGATTCTGTGAGTCATAGCAGTTGGGATATCAACAGTGAACCAGGCTGTCTGTCACTCAAGAGGTCGTTCCTACTGAGGTAATCCAAATTTAATGGCACAGAAGACCCCCCCTCCCAAAACCATTTAAATTTAATAATACAGTATTAGAGAGTCAGTTACCATTTTGTTTTCATTTTCTCTAAAAAGAAATTGTTCTTGTGATTAAAACATGATAATCTAAAATTCCAACATCTGTTGAGTAAAGGATGAAAAAAAAAAAAAAATTCTAGGTTAATGATATTGTAGCAATAAAATTCAACAAATGAAATGTTTATAAATGTGTGTGTTAGTGAGTGAGTGAGTGAGTGAGTGAGTGAGTGAGAGAGAGAGAGAGAATGCCCTGTTAAAAAAAAAAAACAAACAAAAAAACAACTGGATCTGTGCTTCTAGCATGTTTTGGTGTTATTAAGGTTAGGGAAGGTGTTGAGAAACAAAAACCATGTCTGTTGAATTAGTTGAAAGAAATAAATAAACAAGTGAATCCTGAAGGAACTATCAATAGTCAAGAATTAAAAAAAAAAAGCACATTTTCTTACCTAAATTATTTAATTGGCTACAAGTGGTGTTAACAAAATCACTGAACATTGTTGTCATCAGAGAAATGTTGTCAATTTTCAGAAAAGCTTCAACAATTGGTTGAATGAACCAAGTTGAATTTAGCTGCAAACTCTCATAAATGTATATGAAAATGTCAGACAGTTGAAGCCAGTTTTTATTGGCTTGAATTTCCTACAAGAAAAAAAAAAAAAAAAAAAGAAAAGAAAAGAAAAGGATTAATTGACATAAGCTTAAACATTTGATTTTTATGTAAATTAATTTATCTACACATACAGGCACACAATTCAAAATACCTAAAATGTTTTTTTAGAATTTAGATGGTTTCAGATTTTGGAATGATAGTATAGCTACTGTAAATCCAAAGAAAATGGAAACAAAACAGTCACTTATATTCAGAATCATAAAGAGATAGTTGAAATTTCTCTGAGACACAATTAGGAAGTAAGACTTGACACTCAAAGATCATTGAAGGCTTTGGTTTAGTTTGGTTTGTTTTATGGCATATCAACCTCAATGGGTTATTTAATGCCAACAATATTTTTATTGCTGGTAATATTTTTTTAAAAAAAATGTATTGCTGCTAATATATTTTTTTCCCCAAAGATGTATTGCTGGTAATAATTTTTTTCTTCAAAAATTCATTACTGGTAATATTTTTACAAAAATGTATTACTGGTATTAAAACCTATTATTGTATTTTCATTGTGTTTTGACCCCAGTTTTGGGGAAACTATTTTCCCATTGCTGAGACCCTAAAAAGTGCTACCAGAGTCAGATTGGACTGAAGAACACCAGCAATTAAGAGGTGGTTCCATGCTCCTCAAAACCTCCCAATCAGAGGCCTTGCTGCCAGGTGTAGTTTATCGTCTTACCCAGGACGCATATTGAAGGCAGGAGATGCAGAAGCAAACATGTGATCTAACAAGCTCATGTAAATGGATAACAGAACAAAGAGTGGAAGATAGAAAAAAGACAAAATGCTAAAAGTTACAAATGATTGGAAGTTGTAGAGAGCCATGCTCATCAACGTCCTGAAGGGAAATGGCATGGTTATCGTATAATAGGAGTAACAAGCTGACTGCTAGAGAGTGGCTTTGTAAATATTCACAAAATCGGAGGTAAATGAACACTAAATATGAGGGAGATGCTGAGGAGTATATGGCCTGACTCACTTTCCAAAATAAAACCAAACATCAAATTTTTTGTTTTTCATTTGGAAAGTCTTCTTGATCAAGCTGAGAACTTTTCAGCATCACTTTGTAACATTTTTGTTTATTTGTACAGTAGTAAAATGAAAAGATTAAAATATAGACCACACAGTGGGAAACATTTTACTAGTAAAAAAAGTAAACTGAAAAAGTCATATATTTCAAAGTTTTGGACATTTTAGCATTTTGGATAAGCGATTGCATTTATTCAATACATTAAGACTAATTTTGCACATCATTTTTTTTCCATATGCAAATTTATTTGAAACAGGTGGTACAGAAAAAAGAAAAAAAAAAAAAAATTTTTCAGGAGACTGAGTTGAATGGTTGGGAAGAAACTTAAATATGAAACTCATTAAAATATGTCTTCGAATAAAAAAAATGAAATTAAGAACAGTTCCAATGAGAATCAGACCCAGATTTAACTAGCCTGGATTTAGTAAGATTGAGCAAAACCAAGTTTCCCAACCTTATACACTTCCAGCTGATAAGAAAGATCATTAATGTATATTTCAAATTGCTTGGGTCCTGAGAAACTAGAAAATGGATATTGTTTTACAATACATTATTGGTAGAAAATGCATGCAGTCACAGAAAATAATGATCAAATTTATTCTGGACAAAGAACATCTGGTTTATGTAGAATTGATGTGTTATCAATATCTGATCATTTATGAATATCTATTCTGATGATACACAAATATATGGGTAGATCTTGAAAAGTCTAGGTGGCCAGAGCTTGGCAACTGATCTCTTCTCTGACCTAGCTCTAACAGCTCAGTGAGAGGAAAAACTGGCTGGTCACACTCATTGCCTCGAAAACCATCCAGTGACATTCCATCATTGCTGATCAGGTCCAGAACTTTCATCAGTCTTGGTGTTCCGTGAGTAAAGCCCCATGCCTTGAGCACGTATTGGGACTTACTCAACCCAAACCTCGTGGAATCCGTACATATGATCCATCATTAAAGATGCAAGAAAAATGGTTGGTTCCCTGTACCTGGATGTGCCTTTTTCTGCAATGGTCATCTGTGATTTTTGTAGTTGTCATTTTTTTTCTTTTCTTTTTGATGTGAGGGAGAAAAAGCCAGAGTGACACTTTATGGAAATATAGAGATAATGAAATTGGACATTGTGAATTGTCATTTTCTGTCACTTGTCTAGGTAAAGGACGTCATCAGAATCATAAAGATTTCTCTATATAACCAGCGCGTGTTTCACTTAGTCCTTTCCCCTCACCAAGTGCGGTGCCAAGGAGCACACCTGCATGTCAGTGGATCGGGATGGCCTAGAATTGCTTGTAAGCTAGTCATCACTAAGAGCACACCTGCAATTTCCAAACCAGTGAGAAAACACAGACACACGCATAACCAAAGAATTGAGCGAGAATTGACTGACATCACCTTAACAGTTGCAACTAGAATCTCCAAATATACACACTCCTGCAGTAGAGTATTTAAATTTGCAGTAGCTAATAGAGACATTTTATTCAGCCAATTTTTTTTATGTTCAATAAACTTTTTAGAGTTAACAGTGTTGTGTATTTCATTGAAGGTGTTCTTTTCCCCCCCCACCTAAAATTCTAATGTGCATCTGGATGATAAGTGACAATTTACCACAGCCATGGACAGGAATTATGCAATCTTGTCCATGGTACAAAACATGTGCAAGAGATTCACATTAGACTTCACCATCAATCCCAAAATCTTAAGATTTTAGGAAACCTGAATCAACCCTTTTGAGATGACACACTGACCCCAACTGATGAGGGAAAAGAAAGTAAAATGACAGGTCGGTATTACTCAACAATCTAGTGAGCTGGATGTGAATTGAGAAGTGATTGATATGTTGATTGATATGTCAATGATAAGGGGTATGATGCCCAGCGAGTTACAGATATATTTTCTAATAAATGTATTTTAAATGAACAAACAATTTAGATTTGAAATTTGATTATCTAGCCATCAGTGACATGAAAGGTACTAAACTAGTTAGTAATAAAAACACATGCAACAGTTACAAAAATTTAGATGTAAAAAAAAAAAAAAAAAAAAAATCAAAATTATGAAATTACCAATTTTTTTTTTTTTTTTACCTGGATATTTTGTAGGCAGGATAAATATTCTGGATTTGTTTGTGGTTCATCAACCTCGTCAATGAAGATAATCTGGAAAAATAAGTTTCCTGCTGTTAGGCACCAAAAGATGAACTGACAGAAAATGGTTAGAATGGAGATTTGTTTAAGGCAACGTTTAGCTAACACTTACTGATTAAGAGTGATAAAAGGTGGCCACAATTTGCCACATGACAGAAAAAAAAAATCCTATCAATAGTTTTTAAAAATTTATATATTTCTGTAGGGTTACAAAAGGCAATTACCTCTCTTTGGTCTGAATGAAGTCATAGAGTTAACTTCCTGTAGTCAAGTTGTTCATTCTGCCTAGACCAGCTACCTGTCATGTGGTGCAGCTTACAAGCCCATGTCACCGTTTTATGGAAATATATCATCACTAAATATAGAAACTATCTCCAGCTTACAGTCCTCATGTGAAAAACACACAGCTTACTATTTCTCTGTTTGAGATGAATATGTCCTCGCTAGTGACATAGCAGATAAATCTGGTCCACTCAAATCTGGTATCCTAAATATGGTTTCTCCAGAAATACAGAAGAATCTCCAACAGTTCCAATTTTTGTTAGAAATTATTACAAGTAAGATTCTTTACATCCCCTTTTCATACTGCTTATTGCAGTATATGTGTTATAGTTTCTCTGCATGGGACAAATGCAAATGTGTGTATATAATTTTGTGCATGGTTTAGTGGTATAAAACTTTGAGAACTAAGGATGTTTTTCATCACTTTCAATCAGCTGTTCAATTCCATCCATGTAGTATGGTATGATTATATCCTGGATATAATAATGCCCATAATGGGGGAAACGTAAATGGGAAAATAATCCTTTCTTCTATAGCTCACCTATTATTTCTAAAGAATTAATGGATTTATTTTTAATCAGACATTATTACTTCAAATGTTATTTTTAGTGGATACCCATGTTTGATATGCATGGCAAGTTTTAAACTCTGTATTATGCCTATTGGTCTATGGACTTTATAAAACAATGAAAATGTGCTCTCCAGTAGGGTTCAAACCTGCATCCCTCTTTGTAGGAGAAACAACTATTTGATCTGGTGTGCTTTAGACCGCTCGGCCATGGAGAGTGTTTTTTTGTTTTGTTTACTTTAAACAATGCATTACATCTGTCTGAACACTCACATGTAGACAAAGATGACAGTATATAGAACCTCTACTAAAAATAACATTTGAAGTATATATATATATATATATATATATATACACACATTTTTAGGCATTTGAATATAACCCAAACAAAAAGTTCTTAATTGTACTATTTTCTGATAAATGAGAGAAGCTAAAAAATAATTATTGTAATCAGAATGTTATGCCTCTATTAAAAGATTAAATGCTGCCTTTCTAATATGATTTGTAAATGCAAATTATCACCAGGTTACAGAGTAAGAGGCACAGCTTATATGTATACATGTATTAGGTTGGTGCAAAAATAATGTCGTTTTCTCACATCTGTTACTATGTGAGAAAACGACATTATTTTTGCACCAACCTAATAGAAGACAACTGTTAAGATTGTAGTGATTGATTGATTGATTGATTGTTTTGTTTAATGGCATCTCAACCTCAGTGGTCATTTTATGCCGGAAATGATCTTGAGTGACTTTAAAAAAAATCAAAAACGCATAGTTGGCAACACCATTGTTTCAAAAACGTACAGCTGGCAACATTATGGTTTTAAAACATATAGCTGGCAACATTATTTTTTACAAAAAGCGTATAGCAGGCAACATTGTTTCAAAAAGGTATAGCTGGTAGCATTATGGTTTCAAAAACGGATAGCTGGCAACATTATGGTTTCAAAAACCTTTATCTGAGGCCTTACTGTTGGATGTAGTTTATTGTCATACCCAGGACGTAGGTGAGAGCTGAAGAAACTAAAAACGTACAGCTGCCAACATTATTTTTTCAAAAAAAAAAAAAAAAAACGTATAGCTGGCAACATTACTTTTCTGAAAAACATTATCTGAGGCCTTGCTGTTGGATGTAGTTTATTGTCATACCTGGGGCGAGGATGTAGTTTATTGTCATACCCAGGACGTGGGTGAGAGCTGAAAAAAACTAGTTCACTATTTACCCATAGCTGGGATCCTAACAGGTGCTACCACCCTGGGTCAAGGTGGACCTGGGAACACCAGCAATTAAGAGGTGGTTCCACGCTCCTCAAAACCTCCTGATCAGAGGCCTTGCTGTTGGATGCAGTTTAACGTCATACCCAGGACAATTGTAGTGATTGAAGCAGCATCCACTTTGGAGTCTGTTCTACAAGGCAGTTGTTTTAAGGAAGAAGCTGTCCAAGTAGAACTTAGATTTCACCAAAGGAAATGAGGGTAGTTCACTACAAAGTGCATGTCATGATGGGTTTTAGCCATGAAGATTAGGACTGATGAAACTAAAGAGTGTATGTCATCAAATTAATAAAGTATTGTCAAGAATTCTTTCCTATTTATTCTAATGATTTTCTTAATTAAAAGAAAAACATCTCTAATTAGCAGTTAACAGATCTGAAGTTATCTTCTTTGGATAGTGGTTTTATTTATGGGGAGGGGGTATGGATAAAAAATTACTTGGAAAGTGTTAACTAGATTTTATTGGAAATTACCTTAGAGGATTTTACATTGTTAAAAATTTTGCTACAATGTATGGACTATTTTGATTATCAATACAGAAATTTATATTTACACTATTTACATTATTTGGACTATTGTCCTCATCTTTGTCGCCATATTTATTACAACGTTTCGCCTGCTGTACATTCATGCCTTCTTCAGGTGGTTGGAATGTCGAACTGAACCCTTTATTTTGCTCACTGGGGTAGACTGTTCTAGTTCCACGTGCTATTTTTTAATGGATGTTAGTTGTCAGTTATCTCCTGTTAATTATCCTATCCAAGTTCTCCACTTTGGGTCCTGTCACTGGATCTAACTAATGCCTTTATCCACTGTGCCATGTATCCTTGAGGACAGTCTACCCCGGTGAGTTAAATAAAGGGTTCCAACCATCTGAAGAAGGCCAGAGTGTACAATCGCTGAAACATAAATATGGCGACAAACATGACAATAGTCCAAATAATGTAAATAGTGTACATAATACCTCATCTCAGAAATATAGACAAATTTATATTTATATAAAATATTTAAAGGCTTGTTCAGAAGAACTAGTTTAACTGCTGCACAACCCCCACCTAAATTTAATGTTCATTTTAATATTTTCTTCACATTCTTTTAGAAATAATTTACCATTACTTACCTCTTCAGGAAAATTGTTGATCTGTTGCAAATGTCTGCGGAGAATCCAATAAGCATTGGAACAGCCTTTTGTTTTAAAGAACAGACTTAAATGATAGAGCAACTGAAAAACAAAAAGAACAAAAAAATGTTTTCAAATCAGTTTGGAAGTGTATTGTGATTTTGCAAACATCATCAGTGTATAGAAATTGTCTGATGACATTTTATGGTATCTTTCTATATATCCAGTGACAGGACACAAAGGGTGTGAGTTCAATACATGGTTAAGGCAGTGGAGAACTTGGAGAGGGGAATTAACAGGAGATAACTGATAACTGACATCCATTAAACATGGCACGTGGAACTAGAACAGTCTACCCCAGTGAGCAAAATAAAGGATTAAGTTCGACATTCCAACCATCTGAAGAAGGCCGGAGTGTACAATAGCCAAAACGCTATAATAAATATGGCGACAAAGATGAGGACAATAGTTCGAATAATGTAAATAGTGTACATAATACCTCATCTCAGAAATATAGACAGATACTGAAAGGCCGAAACGTTGTAATAAATATGGCAACAAAGATGAGGACAATAGTCTGAATAATGTAAATAATGTACATTTTATGGTAATGTTAATATTTGCTATTTCTTTATAAGGAAATATTCAACATTCATTGAATGAGCAGCTAGTGCTGCTTTTGGTTGAAATTTAAAATCTTTCTCTTAAAAAAAATCTTTATGAAAATAGATTTCTCAAGTTCACTTATTGCTCTTTTCCATTACTGATTGTAGCTTCTTTCCTGCATTTTTGTTGGAAGTAGTTTGCAGCGTCAGTATTTTGAGGTCATTTTCTCTTCCATTGACATGTGGTATCCATTGTAGTTGTTGCTGAAAGTCATCACGTAATCTGGTTTTTTATTATTTTGTATGTAGTGGGTTGGTATTTGGTTTTTCGTCCAGTATCAGAAGATGGTAATGTTGGATCACAATAATTAACACAAAAACTTGGTTTGAAAATTAAGGGCCAATTTTTATTGACGGATGTACATATTATACATATTTTTCTCTTATTTCTTTTATTATTTATTTTCACTAAAAAAAAAAAAAAAAATTTTTTTTTTTTTTTTTTTTTGAATATTCATTATTCCCCGTTACCCCAGTATCTAGAATAAATGCTTAATTTCGTTACGTTCCCAAGAAATCCAGCTTCGATAGTCTGTTCAACCATTTTCGTCCTTTATTACTGATGAGGAATCCCCTGTGTTTTTTGACTTTCTATTGACTTTATTTTCCGGTTTCCTTTTTCTTCTTCCGATACTATTTGGCCGTATGCAAAGCCTGTTTGATCACGAATTTCTCACCGATGTTTTTTTTTTTTTTTTTTTTTTTTTTTTAACCCCTCTTCGCGTTTCGTTTCTAACGTTTTATAATAAATAGGTTAGGGTTTTTTTTACTCGTCAACATGGTTCAAACGTTTCATTAAGATTTTTATTAGCATCCTCGGCTTAATTCGTTGTATTTATTCCTTTTTAATCGCACAAACGAGATTATAGTTAGTTTTTTTTTCATCTGTTAAAGAGTTTTAAAAGTTTAGTATATTTTTAAGCCCTCTTGGGTTAACTCGCTCTAATTTATTAATTATTTATTCCTATGCCATTTTTTTTTTTTTTTTTTTTTCGTCGAACATCTCTTAGATATTTTAAGATCTCTCGGTTTTAATTCGCTGCAATTTATTTATTTTATATATTCTTAGTAGTCGTAAAGTTTAAAACGTTTTTTTTTTTTTTTTTTTTTTTTTTTTTTTTAACCTATATAAGCACTCTTGGCTTGACTCGCCGTAATCTATTTATTAATTTTAATGGCTATTTTTCTTATTTCTGTATATAGTAATTATTGCTGGTGAAATGAAACGTGAAGGGAAGTGGGTGAGGAAGAGGAAGGAGGAAAAGAAAAAAAAAGAAAAAAATTACCTTCTAAGTATCCGATGAGGGGGTGTCCACCAAGGAGGGAAGTAAAGAGAAGGGGAAAAAAAGGAAATTACCCGTGAACAGCTTATAAAGAATTTGCTTCGCTGTGATTGGCTGTTGGTCAATCTCCAATCAAATGTGGGACTACGGGGTATTTATAAAAGTCTGTGTTAACAAGCATTTTTTTAGAGGGCGCTTCAGAGCCTGATCAGCTCTGAAGGGGGTCGATTTGGTGAGGTCAGTATGATGTTTGAAAGACCCGAAACTGCCCAATGATCCTTTTCTAGAACATCACTGACGACGCCCTCTAGCGCTGAAAGAGCGTATATTCAAAGAAGTAAGAGAGTAGTTAACCTCAAGTCAACATGTTGAGAGAGGGTCACTGAATTGCATTATGGGAAAATGAAATTATTTTTTTTATCATTTAATTTTGATTCTCCCACAGGTACAGTTCTGTAGCATTAGTCAATAAGGTTCAAAGAAGGATGGTCTTTGTTAAGACTGACAGGTTTAATTCCCTCAAAGACATTAATTCATAAGAAATTAATGGAGAATAGATGTCCCTGAAAAAAAAAAAAAAAAAAAAAAAAAAAAAAAATGTCAATCTATGATTACCAGACTGTATCCAAGTGTCTAAATAAAGAACTTTTGTCTTCTTGTAAGATTTAAATCTGTGTTGAGGAAAACTTAAGTTTGGTGTGCTTTTAGACCACTTAGCCACACAAGACTTTCACAAATAAGGAAAGTCTGATGAACCTATTTAAGAAATGTAATTTTTTTTTTTTTTTATTTAGACTCTAATGTATTGGACAATAGTGATGTTACATCTGGTCTGATTCTCCTGCTGTACATAGATTTTTTGACAAAATCCAAAGAAAGATCTGTAATGTAATCAATCTTGACATCATTCACTTTCTAATCTATGTGACATGGCTTCCCTCTGTCTTTTCTTCAAATATCGAGTTGCCTTTTTTGTAATCTTGCCTTTTTTTTTTTTTTTTTGACAGTAAAAAAAAATATTGCAACTTTTGCTTCTGGTGATTCATAATTAGTATTCTGTTTTAAATATATTTTCCATTCAATGTATCTAATACAAAAATATCAACTTTATTTGGATTTATTCTTGAAATAGTCAAATTTTGTAGTTAGTTTAAACAAAACCTGCAGAAATTAGGTATTTCTGTACATTTGTTTCAAATGATCTTTAAAAATAAATGCCCAAAAATTGGTAAAAGCTATGAATCTAGCTTTTGGTATCAAACCGCACCAACTGCAATGTTGATTTTCTAAAAGAATTGAAAAATCAACCTGCCTTCTTGGGGTGGGGTGCCTGCACTGATCTCATGGGCCTGAGAGGGGTCTGGACCCTAACAATAAACTTCTTGGAAGAACAAGAGGAAGGACCTGATGAGAAAGCAGATTATCAAAAGTGGTACCAGGAACAGGAGAAGCGGGAGGTCCCTCCTTGCCCCATTTATACTTTGTTTTTATTATTATTATTATTATTATTAATATAAACATTACATTTCATGTATACACATGTTTGAATAGATATCTTTTTACTTAAAAAAAAAAAAAAAAAAAAAAAAAATTGGTAAAAACATAACTGACATCTAATGGCCTAGACACACAAAAGTTTTAATGAAGAAAATGTCCCTCTCTTACATTTGGACAAACAACCTTCAAGCTATGTATGCTTTAGACCACACAGCCACAAGAGACCTCACAGCAAAGCAAGGCTTATTTATTCTTATACAAGTCATGTAAATCTCTCGTTCAGTACTTTCTGAAGCCTGTATCTGCTAACTTTATTTTGGATCCCAAAATGTAAAACAAATTCCCAATTTATCTACTATATTTTAAAAATGGCTCTGATCAAGTAAAATCTCAACTTACACAAGGTTCAATATTCCACAAGTCATCAACAGCACATATACTAATCCACTCAACAGCCTGCGGCAGATATTGGCATGAGGAATCATTGAGGACAAATGTTAAAGCTCCATGGCAAATTGCAGTCGGAATCACAGACAATGGTTCTATGTGAATTGTATTTAAGAGAAGCAGCCAAATTTTGTACCAATTTGACATCTTAAAATACATTCTGAAATGACAAAAAAGGGAAAAAATATTTTTTATTGATATGGAAGAAATATACATTAGGACTTTGTTATTAGGTTGTAACATTTGTTCATTTTTTACTGATAATCTTTTATAGCAATTTTGTTTTTTAGTAACTCTGGTTATTCTGTGAGACTTGTGTAATATTATTTAAATTTTATTTCAGATTAGATACACCTCTTTGAGATGGAATGCCAAGTAGACAAGAATGAACATGTTCAACATCTCTTTGCTTTTTATCAAGGTCACAAAGCTGCCAAAGGTGCTTGAGACATTTCTGTTGTGTATAGAGATGAATTCATTACCAAGAGAATTATATGAAATGATCCAAAAACAACCAAATGGTTCATGCTAAGCTGTATGTTGGAAAAATGGACAGGCTCAAAGAAGCAATTTAGCTGAAAAGACTTGACCAGCAATATGGTGTGATTATTCAACATGATAATCCATATTTTCCTAACTTAGCCCCTTCACACTACAACTTTTTTCAGTCAGTCTATATTTCTGAGATGAGGTATTATGTACATTATTCAGACTATTTTCCTCATCTTTGTTGCCATATTTATCACAACGTTTCGGCCGTTGTACGCTTCTTCAGGTGGTTGGAATGTCGAACTGAACCCTTTATTTCGATCACTGGGGTAGATTGTTTTAGTTCCACATGCCATGTTTGATGGATGTCAGTTATCAGTTATCTCCTGTTAATTTTCCTCTGTTCTCCACTGCCTAAAGCGGGTATTGAACTCACAACTCTTTGGGTCCTGTCACTGGATCTAACCAATGCCTTTATCCACTGTGCCATGTGTCCTTGAGGTATGAATTTCTGGGTATTATAAACCTAATGTTTTCAGCAACCATTTTTACCAGTGCTCATATTTCAATTTTTTTTGCTCTTATTTCATGTTTTTACCAGAGCTCATATTGCAACTTTTGTTATCATTGCTTTTCTCTGGCACTCCTTATTACTGGTTCCCATTTTGTATTTATTTCTATGCTTGGTCGGCTCAGGAAATTTTTGTAGTCTAGCGTATGTACTGATTCCTTAAGTTCACGAATTTTCCAATGGTGTTCCTTGTCAATGATCTCAACATGATCCCACAAAGGGCGGTGATCTCCCTTCTCTCTCCATATGTGGTCAGCCACGCCTGATTTTTCTACTTCCCCTCATGTTACAGCTTTCTGGTGCTCTTGAAGCCTTACCTTAAGGGGGCGGCCTGTCTCTCCTTCATATTCCTTTCCACAGCTGCACTGGATAGCATACACACAGTCTTTAGTCATGTTCTCCTCTATGGGGGGTCTTACTCTGGAGAGATATCTGCAGTGTCATCAAGCTTTTGAAGGTTGTCCTGATGTTATATGAACTGCAGATCCTTTGTATTTTCTCTGATAACCCTTCACATAAGGCAGGCAGACTGTTTTCTGAGTGTTGTTGTCTTCCTCCTCTTGTAGTCGCCTATCCCAGTTTTTGGGGGCTGCTGCCATGTACCCAGAGTAGTTGTTACGTTGTAGGGTACTACTTATACTGACCAATTCTTTATCTAACATCTCTGGGTCACCACTTATGACTTTTGCTCGGTGTTGTAAGTAACGGACGATCCCTTTCTTTACGCTGTATGGATGGTTGAAACTGAGGTACTGTCCAGTGAATGTCTGTTTACGGTATACGGATGTCTTAAACCCATGCTCTGCGAGATATTAGAACATCCAGGAATGTGAGCGTGTTGTTACTCTTTTTCTCCATTGTGAACTGTATCGAAGGCCTTATTGAGTCACTTTATAATAATTTGAGGGGTGTTGCATTCAACAACGATGTGGAGTTAAAATAAGTACCTCTACGAAATCGCTTAAAAAAAAAAAAAAAAAAAAAAAAAAAAAAAGAGCATAGTCTGATGAAAAAGACGCCAAACTTTATGAAAACAAAATTTTATCGTCTAAATGCTTATGTTTTTATGAAGAGGATAGACCAAATAATTTTTAATTATTTTTAAAAATGTTTTCCATTTTTTTAGAATATTCTAAATTTTGATTTAAAAACCTTGTTTATGTTTGTTGCAACAAGGGGTAGTAAATAACAGATAATTTTTAGCGTGTTTTTTATGTATTACACACATTAATTTGGAAAATCTTGCAAAAATAAAAAATAATTGTCAGATGTTAATGAAACTTTCAGAAAATATTCACAGATGATCGAAATTATTATAAATATGTTGTTTTTTATAAAAGTCATGGCAGAAATATTTTTTTTAAATTTTTATTAACACCCCATAACTAATTTTATGAAAAACTCTAGAAATTCGATCGCGCTGCCCCTTACAGATTGCAATAGTTAAAAGCACAAGGCTTTGAAGAATGCAAATCATGTATTTTTTTTTTTTTTTTTTTTTAATTGTGGCCAACGTACCTGAAAATCAGCTCTGAATTGTAACATACAAAACTCAATAAAACAAATATATTATTTAATTTCAAATGCTTTTGTTTTTATTTGTTTTTATGAATATGGACAATATTTTCTGAAAGCAAAAATTTTTTTCAATGAAAATTGAATTTTTAAATACAATTATTTGTTATTTCTTTTAATTATAATAGATTTTTACATTAAGTTTTTAAAAATATTATAAAATTAGTTAAAAGCAGTGCCGAGCTTTCAATTGTGTCCAGATGAGACCGCCATTGTCTAGCGCTTTGAAAATTGTATCGTTTGGACCAATCGGGTTAGCCAACGTAATTAAAAAATGTAACTTTTGTGCTTATAATCGAGCGGTAATTATAAAGTACGGAAGATCAACCAGGATACAATTTAGTTGCATTATTTGAGTTCAGCATTGTTCTCCGCTCTTAAGGCCTTTACTTTTGCGAAACACGTATGGAGAAGTTAATTTGATTTTTCAATTTCAACTGAGAAGGGTACCTATAAGTATCAGTATCATCTTACGAAATATCAAAATTAATAACAAAATAAATGGAAATACAAATAACACAGTAAAATGTAATAAATGTACATAAAATTATAGTATTTTATGTACACTTCTGATAAAAATTCATAAGGTACTTATAAATTAATTAGATACCTTTTTCTTATGAAATTTAATCTCACGCTTAACAGTCTTATTTTTTAATTTCTTTATATTTTCCATAAAGCATCGTAAACGTAAAGATGGAAGCAAAGTACAAAAAAAAAAAAAAAAAAAAAGAAAAAAAAGAGCGCTGAAAGTTTTTCTTAAAAGTAACGAGGTAAATAATTTGTACATTTAAATCTAAATAATTTCACTTCCTTCCATCCGTAGAAAGAATTATCCTCCCGTAAGTTATCTAAACGTCATGAATCACAGCTGTTATCACCTGTCAAAGACGCGAAAGGTTATGACCTGCTTTGTTTTATTTTCAAATTACATTTTTTTGGCGCAGAAGCTAAGTTAAGCTTGGTTCAAAATATTTTAAATAAACATTATAATTTCTGATTTTATTAAAATCAGTTTTGAAAAAATGATAATTGATTTTTAAAAGAATATCAAAGTCAGATTTTCATCTTTTTATCAAATGATTGAAAATGATTGATTACCTGTCCTTTTTTTTTTTTTGACAAAAAAAAAAAAAAAAAAAAAAAAAAATTTTAACGAAAATTTTGGACGTGCTAGGAACGATTAAAAAATGTAAAAAAATACCCCCAAAATACTTTGACCTTTCCTCTTTAATAATAATAATATGGACATTAGACGATAAATTGTTTTCATCAAGTTCGGCGTCTTTTTCATCATGCTATCTCTGTTTACATTTTCGTGGAGGTACCTAAGTTAAAACATGGGTTAATGAATCTTTTGAGTCAAAACCCAGTGATTTCTATCACCGAGACATTGAACAGTATATTGTTGACAGGAAGTTATAGACAATGAAGGAGAACACATTGTTGAAGGAGTCACCAGAATCATTAATAAATATCAAAATAAATTATAAAAAACAAAACAAAAATGAATGAATTTATATAACAACCAAATATTTTCACTAGATTTGTTGCAAGAGAACGGTCCAGTTTAAAAATCACCAACTGGATTAAAAGTGGGTCACAGATGAAAGATTTGAAAAACAACTTACTGTAGAAGGATCAGGATTGAATTTAATGATGCAGAAAGATTCAATAACATCATTGTCTCATACAATTTCCACAACTTTTCTTCATACTTGAGAGGACATGGTGCACAAATGGTGAAGATGTCATGAACAATTCTAGAAAGCAAATAAAAGAAAAAAAAAAAAATAGAGAAAGATTGATTTCATTTTTTTATGGCTAAACATTTTGAAGGTTATTTAAAGCCAGAAAATATTTTAAGATTGTATGTGTTGGTGATAATGATTTACTGATACATCTTCCACTAATTAACCCATAGCTGGAGGGAGAAGAGATGGATTCATATTGTTCTGATGCAAAAGATGATCATCTCCATTTGGTTGAGATGAAGCCACATGATGGCAGCTTAGTGATGCCAATTTATATACTGACTAAAGTGATCAGCCAGTCAGCTTTCAGGAGTCAAATTGAGCAGTTGCTTTTAGCGCAGGAGATTTATCTCCTGCGCTAAAAGCAACTGGCCTGCTTTGAATGCTTTGCTGGGAAATATAAATATGGCTTTTACAGAAACACAGAAGAATCCTCCCACAGCTTGAATTCCCATTGAGAATTGTTGCAAATAAGACCCCATGTCTCAACATTTTCACTCTACTTGCTGTGGCATACATATCTTATAGTTTTTCTGCATATGACATGTAAATATGCGTATATAATTTTGTGTATGACTTAGCTGATGGTAGTCCTCTGTAAGAAAGGAATATTCTCTCAGTTTGCATTTCCCCCATTATGGGCATTATTATATCGATGATATAACAACACCGTAATACTCAAATGGAATGGAATAGCTGAAAGGAAAAGGAATGATAAAGAGGCTTTGTTTACAGAGAGTTTTATGCTGCTAAGTTATATACAAAATGGAAATCAGCATGCTGAGTTCCAATTCCTGTAAATAACCAAGGGGAAGGTATTAATGGGGGGGGGGTTAAGATCGTTTCAGGGTGACCATTAATGGTTGTTGTTAATATTGGTCACCCTGACATTATATTACCCCCCCCCCGGTTATTTACATGTAAGTGAATATAACAAACCTGACAGGAATTGGAACTCGGCACACTGATTTCCAATTCTGAGCTGTTATTCATTACATTACCTGCACATCTAAGCTTACAGCACCTGGTATTCCTAAGCAGTCACCTATCTACGTACTGGCCAGGCTTGACATAATTTCAACTTCAGTGATTGTATGAAAACTGATAATGTTTAATGTAATATACCATAAGCCAAAAGGTCAGAGAAAATCCCAATCCCATTTTACCTACATTAAATCATTTTAATCACCTTTTACAAAAAATCCAATTTTCTTGAAAGAAAAAAAAAAAAAAAAACAAAAAAAAAACTACGTCTGGCAACAAGACCTCCGATTGGGAGAGTGGAGATGTTGTGGAGTATGGAATCGCCTATCCTATTACTTACTGTTGTTTCCAGGTTCACCCTGTCGTGGTAGTACCTGTTAGGGTTCCACTTATTGGCAAATAGTGAACTCACAAACAAAAACAAAACACTATGAAAGTATAAAAATACATTTTTATATTAAAAAAAATACCAACAATACATTTTATCTGTAATTAAAGGCATACAATTGCATTTAAAATATATTTAGCTGTAGACATAAAATTTTGTTCAAAATATTTAGATTTTGGCATTAAATAACAGAGGCTGATATGCTGCTAAACCAAACATGTATATGCAGAAAAGCTGAGTATTGTCTATCATGTATTCAATTGTGAAATTGGAATAAAATATCTTCACTACTTCAAACCTGCCAAGAAAATTAAATTTCAGTATTAAATAACCCGTAAGGAGTTGATATGGCGTTAAAGAAAAAAAAAAACAAAAAAAACAATAATCTTGAAAAAATTATTTAATCAATTAGAAAATAATCTTAGACCATACAACATCCTAAATTAAAGATTTTTTTTAACAGTGGAAATCTTTATGAAAACTGTTAGAATGTAAGCATGATCCTCCACCTGCCACTGATTAGAATTTTAAAATCCTTTGAATATTGATTGTATTTTGTATGAACTTGAGTTATTAATATTTTCCATTTTTGTTTATCAATTTTATTATTAAAAATATTACAATTGCTTCGTTAAATGAAAACATATGACTCAACCTAATACATTAAACATTTGATGGTAAGAGAAAAGTGTACATCTAAGTAATATATTAAAAAACATTTTTTGATAGTTGCAGCAGGCTCTTTCATGTTGGAAGCCAAAAATAGGACTTTGCTGGCATTTTCATATATATGTGTGTGTGTGTGTGTGTGTGTGTGTGTGTGTGTGTGTGTGAGTGAGAAACAGAGTATGTCTGTGTGGTACCTTTTCACTCCAGACCAGCCGACCAATTTTGGTACATACATTATACAATGTAAAAGATAGGTTCTTAGTGTAAAAAAATAAAATAAATTGATAATTTAAAAAAAAATAATCAATGATCGATAAAGCCGATGAAAAAAAAATCAATGAATTCAACTTTTTTACTCTGATTTTGTTCAAAACCGGTATGTAGGTTACTTACATCATGATGAGCTTAAAAAAAATACCTCATTTTTATGCTACTGCGTTTAGCGAAAATCCGCAAAAAAATGGAAAATCAATTTCAAAAAATTTTAAACTACAAGGAATTGCTTTATAAATGTATCCTTTTTTACATCCCTGGTAGCACACTGACAAATTGAATTTCAAAAACTCCAAAATAATTGTAATCTAAAGTGGGTCTTCATGTTGCCTATTTTACCCCTTCATGTCCTCAGCTAACTTCAATTGAATAAATACAAACTACTTCTGTTATATCAGTAACTGCATTGATTCAAAATGTTTTTTTAATGAAAATTCTTTAAAGTAATTGAAGAAGATAGACTGTGTTATATCTAAACATGATGCTATTTTTGCTTCATTCTAATTGAATGCTTTTTTCTGATTGACCAGCTGGATATGGCTGATATTTTCCACTCTAGTTCTTCAGTAGTAGTTGTAGAGTCTTGAAAAGTTTGCCTAATGAGAGAGTATCATAACTGAAGGAGTAAGCAGTGCCTAGTGAGGGGGAGGTAGAAGACAGCAGTAAAAAGGTAGTAGTAGTATTGTAGGAATGACAAAAGGACATGGGGATCCTCCTACCAGCAGATAGGTAAAGACTCCTGTGTTTAAAGGCTTTAAAAATAAACTTTTCCATCTTTCAAAAGTGATGCTTTTTGTGTATAAATGTATACAAAATTATGTTTGTAGAATTTCATGTCGTGTCCATTGTTCTCATATTGCCATTCTCACCCTTTTGTCAATGCACACAATAGTTCTTACTGACAAATGTCAAATTTCCTTAATTATAATCATGTCAAATAAGAATGATAAATTTGTCTGAATCAGGTACGGAGAAGGATTCCTAACATGGGATGAAACAATGTGATATGAGAATGCAAAAATAAGGAAAATCAAAAGAAGAATATTTACATTCTAGATATTTGTTAATATAAATTAAGTCCTTTTGTTTTTTTAGCTTTAGGGTTCTTTTTAATATGCAAAGTACTTACTTTGGCGTCAGCATCTTGTGCTGTATAAGGTCAGGAATCAAAAGAAAAGACATTTCACAATTGGACTGGCATAAACAACTCCTCAGTAATAAATCCGTCATTTCAGGGCTGTCAATGTTGAGGTCTTTTAACATAACAAATAAATCAAAAGCCCTAAAAAGACATAAAAGAAAATCTGCATTGTATAAAATTCAATATGCATTCACGCATAACAAATTTAATGCAAGTAGGCAGCAGTTGCTCCTTCAAACAAGTTTTAGGGAAAAGTGCAGAAATTCTATGCCTGTTAAGTCCAACCATCTTTTCTAAACAGAAAATCATCTTCCGCAAACATGGCTACTATAGATGCACAAAATATCCAAAAATCAAGGCCGTGTCCAAGTTTTTCACTCTTATGACTCATATTTTTTATCTTGCCAGAATCTGTACCATTCAACCATTCTTCAAATATTGCTATTACATCTGGTCTGGTGCTCCTGTTATGTATTTAAAGGTTCTTGATAAAATATAATGAAGAATTGGCAATGTTATTAGTCTTGACCTGGCATTTCTGCTTCAGTCATTTTTCCACCACCATAATGTAGCCTCCAAGTGCCTTTTCTATAAATACTTTCACAGTAATGGTTCAGATGAACTTTCTGCTATGGTAACGAGAGTGCAATACTAGATTGGTAGCAAGGTCTAATCATTTTACAGTTGAAATGGCTAGGTGCAACCCTAAGTTCTATGCTAATAGTTTCTTTTATCGCACTCCTCACTTGTGGAACTCTCTTCTGGCTTCTTGCTTTCCAATCAACTTTGACTTTCAAAAATTTAAATGCAAGGTCAATCGTTATCTTCTGTCTTAATTCTTGTTCTTTTATTGTCCTGTCTCCTTAATAGTTGTTTTTTCTCATATTCTCTAACACTCAGTAACCTATTGCATCCTAGTGGCTTTATTGCTTTGCTTGTGGTGAAATGATTTTAAAAAATAAAAAGGAGTCATCAGGGGTATGTACAAATAGAGGCAAATAAAAATCAAATATTTTAAGTGATGCATTTTAAAGTGACGTATTTTTAATTGGAATAAAATCAATTAAGTACAAAAATTTTACTTAATATCTTGAAAGTGATTTAACAGAAGACTGAAAATGCAAAACTGAAATCCAAAAGGTGCACTGGAATAGCAGTAGATGCCTTCCAAAAGCTAAGCAAAGTATTAAGAAACAAGAAAAATTTCATTAGAAACAAAGAGTGTTGAATTGCTACGAAATATAAATCCTCCAATATGGCAGTGAATACTGGACAATTGCTGCTCACAGATGAAGGAGGCTGAGAATGCCATGGATGGAGTGGGAGGAGACATTTTGGTGTAGCTCGTTTGGCATGGTCAATTCAGCATAGGAATTTTTCGGCAGAGGGATGATTAGCCGTCAAATTACTACTTCATTGTTAGTCAAATTTGCTCACTCTCTCTTTCTCATTTAGTAGTCAAATTAGTACTTTGTTATTATACTCAAATTTGTTTGAATAGTCCAGTTTAAGAAAAAGAGTAGTTGGAGGCATTTTTATATATTTCCTTCAGTTGAATGAACATAGCCCATGAAGCATCTGCTGCAAAAATAGAGGTTGAAAGAAGCTAAAAATAAATAGAGATGCTAACGAACAATTCAAAAAAGTCATATTGAAAATCGAATCATTGAGTACCTGAAGGGTGTTGCTCATGATGAAATGAAGTAATTTATAAGATTAAATAGCTTTACTAAGTTTTTTTAAGTTTTTTTTTTTTTAAATACAACATTTGTAATTTATGTTTTTAATTTACATTATTCCATTAGTATTTTAATAGGATCCTTAATTCCGTAAATGAATAAAAAAAAACCCATATTGAAAGTTAGTTGTTTGCAATGCTTTTATGTTAGTCTTTCTCCAGTCAAAGACAATGACGTTGAAACAATCTGATGCCTAAATGGCTGTGCTGTGAATAGAGTTCAATTAATTTTCTGATGCTGAATCAGCAATGCCAAATGAGTTATAAAATGGAGCACATGTCATTAAAGAGGAAGTTTTAAGAAAAATGGAAACAAAATTGATGTTTAGAATCAGAAACAGTTGGAAATTTCCAGGACTTCTAGGACACAGAATAAAGAAAGAGGGCTTGGAGAATGTGATACGCACAGAACATATTGAAGGCAAAATTGATCAATTCATTTTTTTTCTACAGCTTATCAACTCTTTCCAGGTTATTTAAAACCAGAAAATATTTTTAGATTGTAAGAATTTTTGTCTTGAGACAATAATAGTTAAGTGATACAAGTCTTACTAATTTACACATAGCTGGGGGAGAAGAGGTGGATTCAAACTTTTCCTGGGGGTATTTGCATGTAAGTGAATATAACAAACTTGATGGGAATTGAAACTCATCTCTCTGATTAAGAATTCTTAGTTATTATCCATTACACCACCTGCACATCCAAGCTTACAGCAACTGGTATTTCTAAACCCATCTAGGTACCGTCCAGGCTTGATGTTGCTTAACATCAGTGATCATACAGGAACTGTTGTTTCAACATGTGGTCATAAGCTTGAAGGTTTGGTTTATTTTGTTTTATGGCATATCAATCTCAATTGGTTATTTATATCCAACAACATTTTTAGGATAGATTTGTATGAATAGAATATATATTCTTTGGTTTAGATTGGTTTGGTTTATTTTGTTTTACAGCATATCAACCTCAATGGGTTATTTAATGCTGATAAAATTTTTTTTATTGCTGTTAAAATTTTGTTTTGTCAAAAATCTGTTTCTGGTAATAATTTTTTTCAAAAAGTATTGCTGGTAATAGTTAACTATTTGCCCATAGCTGGGACCCTAACAGGTGCTACCACCCCAGGTCAGGGTGGACCTGGGAATACCAGCAATTAAGAGGTGGTTCCACACTCCTCAAAACCCCCTGATCAGAGGCCCATAAACTTGAAGGGTAGAAGGATGGAGGAAAGCAGCACATAACCTACCTAATGAGTGTGTAAGTAGATAGCAGAACAGAGACTGGGAGGGATGGTGAAAAGAAACTTTACTAAGAGCTACAAAAGATAGGAAATTGTGGAGAGCCATGGTCACCCATGTCTTGAAGGAATATAGCACAAAGAGAATCAAGCATGGTAAGTGGAAATGGCAAACCGAATTCAAAACAAGATCAAATTTGTTGTGCTCACTATGTTGCCCATAGGAAATGCATGAATCGGTCTCTTCCGTCTACAGCATAGTAGATTGGATTCTGTAGTCTCATCTAGCAACCAGTCTAAAAGAAAACTGAATTCCAAACAAACAGGCAACCACATCTCCTTTTTTCTCCAAGAATTCATGCCAAATCAAAGATAAAAATAACGGAATCTCTAGAGAGTCATTGTTATCTACATTCTAAACGGATATGGCATTTAAAAAAAAAAGAAAAAAAAAAAAAAAAATTAACTATCAAAATAATTCTAAAACTTGCAAATTCATTTTTAAGATATCTTGGCAACTGCTTCAGGTCAACCAGTTTTCACAGACTTCAACATCATCCATGAACTAACTTCAGTCACGATCATCTCCCCCTATGGGTTAAATAGGTAGAACTTGTATAAGATTCTTACAATCTAAAATATATTTTGGTTTTAATTAACTTATAAGGGGTTGATAAACTATAAAATACAAATCACTCAATCAGACATGATCTAATTCAATGCTAAATTAAGAAGACCTGGGATGAAGAAATTTCTTGCAAGACCGACAAAAAAAAAATAATAGTAAAAATGCTCCATCTAAAAAACAACAATAAAAGTGTAACAAAAAATGTAACTGGCTTATGGTCACATCATGCTGAAACAGCAGTTCCTGTACAATCACTAAAGTTAAGCAACATCAAGTCTGATTAGTACCTAGATGGGTAACTGCTTGGGAATACCAGGTGCTGTAAGCTTGGATGTATGTGCAGCTGGTGTAATGAGTAATGACTCAGAATTGTTAATCAGAGAGGCAAGTTCCAATTCCTGTTGGATCTGTTATATTCACATACATCCAAATGCTCTTTGGAGATATGAATCCACCTCCCCCCCAGCTATGGGTTCATCATTAAGACTGGTATCACTAAACCATTATTATCTCAAAAAATTTTTTTACAATCTAAAAGTATTTTCTGTGATTTAAATAACCTGCAAAGAGTTGATAAGTTGTAAAAAAGAATGTATCAGCTGAAGGGAGATGAAGATTAATTATTAAATCAAAACTTGGCTTTGTATACTTTCATGTGATGAATTATTTTCCACCCTACCACCCCTTTCCCCACATACAAAACATTGATAACTTCTCACTACTCTATTGACACTTTCATGACAGATGTTTAGATAAACCACATTCCTTAGTTCCATCAATCCAGACTGTCACAGCTTTGAGCGGCCATAACACATACACAAAGTCAACTCATCCTTGTTCACTTCATGTTCTACTGGTAAACAGGAAGTCCAACTCAGGACAGCTGCTTCTCTGGAACAGCCTACATTGTGCAATGGACTTCCGAAAGGTTGCTTTCCTGATCACTATGATCTTAACCACTTCAAGTCTGGGATCAACTGTTATCTATCCTTCATATACTCATAATATGCACATCTTGCTTCTTTCTTGTATGGACTTATAACAACTTTATTTAGTAACACTACCTCGAGTGGTTCTTGAGTCTTGTACTGGATAAACAATGGTATATAAAGAAATAAAAACTTGAGATTGAGAACTATGCCAATGTGGAAGAGAACCAGACCAAGACGAAAAGAGACCTCGACTAGGTTGAGTCTGGTGAATAATTGGTTGTTTAGGGAAGGCAGTCTTTCAACATGAATAGCATCACTGTTAAACTTGTATGGCAATTGTGTTAATTTGCATGGGAATGGTGATGGCACGACATCAATGAATCATAGTTGATGATAGGTACAGATGTTTTTCAATTTATGTCTGTAGGTGATGATTAGTAGACCACTGCTTGGATTTGTATCTGTTGGCTTTCTTTTTTCCACACTGAGACATGCATAATTTTTCCTCCATTGGCTGCAATTCCAGACTTGTAGAGCTGCCTTTTTTCCTTTGCTTGGACTTAATTTGACCAAAAAAAAAAAAAAAAAAAAAAATGTAACTGTTAAATGTTAAATTAAAGATTCGAAACAATGGCTAGAAATTGAGTTAAATGGTCAAAATGAAGTCTTGATTTGTGAATTAGTTTTGAATTTCCCATCCGTATCAATGATTGGTGTTCAAGCCCAGGTAAAAGGTCAGAATGTTGATTTCTTTTAAGGCAAGCTAGCAGAACTTCACTGACAAGTGACCCTTCATACCTCATTTGTCCTTATTGAATACATTGCTGTCATGTTTGGTGTCCAACACATTCAGAAATGTCTCTAAACTATTTTCTTACATCAAGGATTAAAAATGGCTTTGAATAAATGAATCCTGTCAGAAATAATTCATCATCAGATCTCAGACTGGTGCTACAGAATCACAAAGCTATCAAATAACAAAAACTACATCACTTGAAGATTTCCATGAGCAGTGACAACAAAAATGGGGTGCACCTGTAACTAGTAGAGAAAATAATGATATAATTAAGGTGTTGATTTTTTTTACAATACCTTAAGCAAAAGGTTAGGTAGGAAAACTCATCAATGCTAGAAAAAAAAAAAAAAAAAAAAAAAAAAAAAAAAATATATATATATATATATATATATATATATATATATATATATATATAGATATAGATATAGATATAGATATAGATATAGATATAGATATAGATAACAGTCAACTGGAGAAGTTTATTTTTCTAAAAAAAAAAAAAAAAAAAAAAAAAAAAACATTAAGAGAATGATTTTATAAATTTTCTACTGATAGTAACACTATTCAGTAAATGAATGTCAAATATTTCATATCAAGAAAAGGATAATCTCACCAATTAGCATTTTATGAAGCTTAGTGAAGATCAAGTAGTTAATAGGAGAAAAAAATAATTGATTTTTTTCTATTGCCATGTTACTTCAGGACATGGACAGTCATGGAGAAATTACTTGGTGACCAAATTTTTTTTTTCATCTGTCATTAAACAAATACTAGGTTACATAGTAGCTGGTAGGCACCATGTAACCTTGAAAACAATTTGAAATCTGCTGTTCCAATTTTCCAATACTGATTAATGCCAGACATCACTAAAATACAAAATAGAAAATTGTCTTACTTGTTTAGATTTGCATTCTTACATTCTTCAAAAAATGAGAATCTTAGAAATTCTCCCTGAAAAAAAAAAAAAAAAAAAAAGAAAAAGTTTCACTTATCTTTACTACAGATTCAATTAACTTCAAATTATATTTTTTCGTCGGTCTAAAAACTTACAAATTTAATGTCACTTATATGAATCATTCAGAAGAGTTCAATGGATTCTCTGAAGAAAGCTTCATTTCAGGCTGTTAATTTTATTTCTCCAAAAGCTCAAACAAATTTAAACATAAGTGGAAATTTAGTTTATAGTCTAGGAAACACAAGTGTAGGTATATAGGTAAGTAGGTAGATACAGCCTCTAATACCTTCACATTGTTTGGTTCAAATATTTTATTTTATTTTTTTTTTTAAAACAAAGTTATATTCTAAAAATCGTCAATACTAATATTGGAGTTGTGTGTGTGTGTGTGTGTGTACGTACATGTCACTGTCACACAGCTTTGAATGTGAAGACTCACAAGACACCCAGGGTTGACATAGGTTATACAAAGAGATTTAAGGTCACTTCTTCTATGTGTCATGTCCCTTCAGTTTCTATCCTTTGCAGTTCTTCATCTTTTTGTTATCTCTCCTAAACCCTGTTCTGCCATCCAGTTTGTTAGGTTATGCATCGTTTTCTGCCATCTCTCTTGCATTCAACCTGTACTGTGAGCATCAAATTTGCCAGGCCCTCTTTCTCCATTATATGCTCTAGAAATTTCAACTGTCTTTTTCTGACGTTAATTATTAGTGTCCTTTTTGCTTCTATTTTCTCCAAAAATTTTTCATTGCTCACATATTCAGTCCATGATATTCTCAGCATCCTTCTGTAGAACCACATTTCTGTTGCAGGTTTTAAGAGACAGCAAAAATCAGAATTCACTAAGAATTACAATGTTTTTTTTTTTTTCTTTTTGATATTCATGAGTTGAAAATTGAAATTTAATTATGCAAATTTCAGAATTTTTCAATATTTCATAACATATTGCAAAGAAAAAGTTTTTAGGCTTCATCAATTCTTTTGCTTGGCTGAAAAAAAATAAGCAAAATAAAAACACCTATTTTAATCTGAAAGTGAACTATGGGGAACTCCAAACCTCCAAAAATGTAATTGTTTGGCTGTAATCCAGATCATAATAGCCACAAAATAATTCAACCTCTAATGACCACCTGTGACCTTAGTGTAAACTCAATATCTCACTCCATTTTCCTAGGAATTTGCTTAGTCCAGAAATGTTAAATAGTCTTTGATAGCCTTGACCGACTTCAAAGATCAGCTTAACATAAGCTATATCACAACTTGAAGTCTAAGACTTAATGCCAAAAATGAGGTCAGTAAGCCTTTGTTTCAGTGTGCTCATCGAATGGACACACAGACAAGCCTCCAATGGAGAGTGCATCTAGCTAGTAACAAGATAAAGTTAACTGAGCAATAAAATAAGTGAAAATGCTTCATTGGAAATAACAAAAAAGAAATTTCTTACTTTTGATGGATATTCATGCTTAAACAGACATGCAGCTAACTTGGAACAATATCCCATTTTCACAAACTGAGAGCAAAATCCAATTGGCACAGGAAGGTCTTCAGTTCGAGTTTTCATAGTTGAGGATTGGTCTGGGTCTTGAGTTTTCACTTCCTTAATAATCAGAGAAAAAAAAAAAAATTGAAAAGATTTAGTGATATGTCTGGATATTTCAATGTGCCTATCTATTATAGTGTCCATAACCAACATTCATGCAAGACATGTGTTTACAGTTATGAGATGCAAGTTGAAACCGTCAGAGAATACAAGGGAAACAAAAAAAAAAACAAAAAGAACTCAACAGTAAGCTTGTCAAACAAAAGTATTTTTTCTATTTGAATCATTTATTCAAATGAGTTAATCCATGCCTTTTGTGCTGCATCTTGCAACAAAATGTTCTAATTATAGATAAAAACAAAAGAGAAAGGAAAAAAAAACAAAAGAGAAAGGAAAAAAAAACAAAAGAGAAAGGAAAAAAAAACAAAAGAGAAAGGAAAAAAAAACAAAAGAGAAAGGAAAAAAAAACAAAAGAGAAAGGAAAAAAAAACAAAAGAGAAAGGAAAAAAAAACAAAAGAGAAAGGAAAAAAAAACAAAAGAGAAAGGAAAAAAAAACAAAAGAGAAAGGAAAAAAAAACAAAAGAGAAAGGAAAAAAAAACAAAAGAGAAAGGAAAAAAAAACAAAAGAGAAAGGAAAAAAAAACAAAAGAGAAAGGAAAAAAAAACAAAAGAGAAAGGAAAAAAAAACAAAAGAGAAAGGAAAAAAAAACAAAAGAGAAAGGAAAAAAAAACAAAAGAGAAAGGAAAAAAAAACAAAAGAGAAAGGAAAAAAAAACAAAAGAGAAAGGAAAAAAAAACAAAAGAGAAAGGAAAAAAAAACAAAAGAGAAAGGAAAAAAAAACAAAAGAGAAAGGAAAAAAAAACAAAAGAGAAAGGAAAAAAAAACAAAAGAGAAAGGAAAAAAAAACAAAAGAGAAAGGAAAAAAAACAAAAGAGAAAGGAAAAAAAAACAAAAGAGAAAGGAAAAAAAAACAAAAGAGAAAGGAAAAAAAAACAAAAGAGAAAGGAAAAAAAATAAAAGAGAAAGGGAAAAATAAAAGAGAAAGGGAAAAATAAAAGAGAAAGGGAAAAAAAAAGAGAAAGGGAAAAAAAAAAGAGAAAGAAAAAAAAAAAAGAGAAAGGGAAAAAAAAGGAAAAAGTTTGGGAACCAGCAAAAGCAGTTCTTGGAGCAGTTACAATAAAAGTATTTGTAAAAAAAACAGAGGGAGACAACGGTACGTCTGTGAGAGAGCGGCTGCAGATGAGATGACAGATCAGGGCCAATTATGTTGCATATCTGTCTATGGATCTTATCGAGGACCTTGAGACAAACATAAGGGGTACCAGACCATATATGGCAGCAATAATCCATGCAAGGGTGAATGGTTGATTTGAAGGATTGACTCCGATGAGAAAAACTTCCTTGCACAGCACAGGGAGCCAACTTTTTTTGTGGTGGACGAAGCTATTGACTCAATGTATTTGTTCCATCTCAGGTCAACAGTCAATGTGAGACTGAGTAGTCGCAAAGAGGTGCTCTTGTGGAGTTGAGCGTCAGACATTCTAATGGGGGGGCAGGGATGGTTCTCTGTGGTGAGTAATAGAGAGCAGTTTTGTTTCTGAGGCATTAAAGTTAACCAGCCAATTCCTGCCTCAGTCCACAGCCGATTGGAGGTCCTTTTTGAGACAAACGGCCAGGTTAGTTTTGTCAATGACACTAGATTTGTTTTTGAGACAGGAGTAAATTGTAGTGTTGTCTATGCAAATGCTTACTTGGGAATCTATGGAGAGGGAGGGAAAAGAAAAGAAAAGAGAAAGGGGTGGAGATGGTATGTGTATGTAGATGTGTTTATATATATGTGTGTGTGTGTGTTGGTATGTATGTATTCATATATATCTGTGTCTGTATGTATAGTTAGACGGACAGATATAGGGATACATTGTTTATTTGTTGTGACAGGTGTATGTAATTGTATGGAGATAAAATTTAATAAATGCCCTTCAGTTTTAGTTCCCCCACCCCATTATGACCATGGAATATTAGTGTTTAGGCCTTTTTATTATATCCTTACTCTGTCCTGGACATTGAGTTCTACCTAGATTCTATCCTCTTGGAATTTTTTTTTTATTATACAAAATATATATGTATGTATGCATATATATTTTGCATATGTATGTGTATATTTAACACTAATATTATATATATATATATATTTCCAGATAGCATCCAAGACAAAAAATATAATGCGAATCAAAATATGGTTTTGAAATGTGTTATTGATAACAGATACAAACTTTTGGAGTGTGTAGTGGCAGCACTAAGGTTGAATTTTTTTTTTTTTAAATTTAAGAGAGTGTGTTTTTTTTTTTATTAAATATGGTAATTTGAGAATTTTTTTGTTGTAGGAGTTTATCAGTCAATGTGGCATGAACTAAATAGTTCAATAAATAATGTCTCAGTTGTTATCCCGAAAATTTGCACGTCGGATCAGTTCTTTTAAATCAAATATATGGTGCAGTTCTATTTATATTACAATGAATCATTCATAAAAAAAAAAAGTGATTTAGTAAAGATGACTGAATGTACAGTCAAAAGTACTCGTGTATTTAAGGAAGACCTTATATAGCTTATAATTTAATTTTAAAAAACAAGGATCATAACATTCATTGAATGATTAGTAGGTTACTGCATCTTTAAAAATTTTGTTAGCGAAGGGATTTCGCCATTTTATATTAACTTTACTAATTTACTTTTTGTATGAATGATTCATTGTAATATAAATTGAACTGCATTTATATATATATATATATATATATATATATATATATATATATATATGTGTGTGTGTGTGTGTGTGTGTGTGTGTGTGTGTGTGTTTATTTAATTTTTCTTGTGTTCCTAAAAGTGTTTTCTGGACACAAAAACTGTTCACTGTATACTTTTAGCCATTATGAAGGAAGTTTTTATTTTTTTACTTATAACTGTACATATGGGTTGTGTTATGTATGTATGTATGTATCTAGAGTTATAGGAATGTTTTATTTTCTGAACACAGTCAGCACACTGTGGCTGTGTTCAAAGTTAATGTTATTGAGTGTTGGCATTTTCTTTTTTTATTATTAGAAAAATTTCTGCAACTGCATCACCCGTCACATCTGGCCACCCAACTCCTCAGACTGTAACCCCCTTGATTATTATGTGTGGGGCACATTTGAGAAAAAGACCAACAAAACTCCTTGTAACACCAAAAATGGATTGAAAGCAAGGGTTATGGCAGTATTCACCAACAAGAAAAAGATGTAGGAGATTCTGAAGTCGTCTAGAGGCTGTGGTTGAAGTCAACTGTGATTTTATTGAATAAATTTACTCTCTAGTATTTCAAAATATTTTTGTGCCATTTTTGTAAATATATCTGTTAAAATGAGATGTCAGTGTTATTTTCATTTTTGTCTAATTTAGATGACAATTTACTCATTGTACCATATATACACTGCATGCCAAATTATTATCGAGATAACTTTTTTTTCTAATATTTCAAAAACCATCCAATCAATTCACACAAAATTTTCACCCAATGTTGGCAACACTAATCTGCGCAATCACTGAAATTTTTGTACTGATCTGCGCAATGTAAACAAACTGGCACCATATTTATTATCAGCACAGTGATTTGTGCATGCCAAATTATTAGAAAAGTCTAAGAATTTAGTCAAAAGATGGGCCGTAAAAGCAGTTTAAGTGATGCTGAAAAGAAGATTATCACCTCAGAACTCTCAAAAGGTAAATCTACCCTAGAAATTTCTAAAATGATAGGGAGGTATCATCAAACAGTGAAAAGTTCACCACCGACCCTATACAAGTACGCAATAGGGCAGATACAGGCAAGTCGAGGGTTATTTCACGTCGTCTCATGTCACGACTTAAACGAGAGGCCACGAAGAACCCTGGACTTACGAATAAAGAGCTTTTCAGTTGCATTGGGGATCCTACTGTGTCTAAAAGTAGTCGGTGTCGGTATCTGAGGGAAATAGCAACAACAGTCAAACCTGTATCGAAGCCTCTGTTGACGAGAAATCACATTCAAAATCGATGGAAATGGGCCGAGGACAATATGAAGATTGACTTCTCTAAAGTTTTGTTCACAGACGAAACTCTAGCAACACTTGATGGGCCAGATAGATGGTGCAAAGGCTGGATAATGAACGGACAGAATCGCCATCAGCGTTTGAGACACCAACAAGATGGTGGAGGCATAATGATCTGGGGTGGTATTATTGGAAAAACATTAGTGGGCCCATGGAGAGTACCAGATGGCGTCAAAATGACTGCTGATGCATACATAGCGTTTATGAAGGAGCATCTTTAGCTGTGGATGAAAAGGCAAAGAGTTGCCATTGATTTTATGCAAGATAATGCTCCCTCACATGCTGCTCACATGACTACTGAATATTTGAAACAGTTAGGCTTCGATGGACCTCAAAAAATGAAGTGGCCAGCAAATTGTTTGGATTTGAACCCAATCGAAAACCTTTGGAGTATCATGAAGTGAAGACTGTACACCAATGGACGACAATTCAGGAGCAACGCTGAGTTGTGGGAAGCAATTCTTGACATATCTCGTGGCATTACAGCAGATGACATCCTACAATTAACAAATTCTATGAATCGTCAACTTCTTCAAGTAATTTCAAAACAGGGAAAGCACATTCCCTATTAATTTGTTTAAAACTGTGCCTTTGTTTGTATCTGTTATTATTTGCTTGATTATCTTATTTATTAGCAAAAAAAAAAACAAACCCAAGTTGTATCCATTATTGTTATCAGTGAAAATAAAATTTACACACACACAGTTCAGTTTAGCTAAATGGAAAGAATTTGGGCAATGGAAAGATTGTGATGCACCAATTTTTCAATTGAGATATTGTGTGAATGCTTTACAGATTGTTGCTTTCAATTTGAGGAATGACTAAACAAAATTTCCCCTCCTAAAGTTTATAGACAAATCCTACAGATGCATACTGGGATTTCTTCTCAGCCAATAAGAAACAAACAATTATCAGTCTTACCCACACTTTTGTTTTTTTGATCGATTCATTTTCTATGGCTTATCAACCTTTTGCAGGTTATTTAAAACCATAAAATATTTCAGACTGTAAGAATTTTGTTTTTGGTGCATGTTTTAGTGATACAAATCTTGCTAATTAACCCATAGCAGGGGGAGAAGAGGTGTGTTCATACTTTTCCCAAAGGTATTTGCATATAAGTGAATATAATGAAGCCAATGGCTCTTTGAGTAACAATTCTGAGACATTATTCATTACACCACTTGCACATCCAACCATACAACACCTGGTATTCCAAAACAGTTACCCATCTTGGTATTAACCAGGCTTGATATTGCTTAACTTTGGTGATCCTACAGGAATCTGTGTTTCAACATGATGTGGCTGTAAGCACACATTGTTCTTTCTTTGAAGTCAGAAGGCTATAAGCACTTGACTGTATCCCTTTTGTGTGTGAACACTATTTCTATTTTGTGAACTTTTTACTTTGTTATTGTCTTATAGTTGCTTTGATTTGCCTTGCATAATATTGTCTTGTTTCCTGTTATTTGGTTTTGTTCTTTTGCTTCTTATTGTTTCTCAGAATTTTATCAATTCTGATTAACCATCCCTGCCTCTTTAAAACAAATTCCGCATTCACAACTTGGTCTTGAACCCTGAAAGCTAGTGAGAAATCCACAACAGTTTTTTTTTTTTTTTTTTTTTTACTTACTTGCTCTTTCGTATTGGAAAGTTGATGATCTGAAACAACATCTTTCATGTCATCCAAAGTTTGTGCCTTAATATTTCCCATCTGAATGCCAAGAGTTGCATTTACCAGGTTTGAATTCATCCCATACTTGGTCTTTGGCAAGGTTCCTGTATAAATATTCTCAGGTTTTATTGCTTCCCTTTCTTCTTCAAATGAAAGATTTTCAACCGACCTGAAAATTCAATAACAGAAAAAAAAAAAAAAAAATTTAATGAACACCAGGTGCTTCTAAAACTTGAGCTTATAGAGGTGCAATGCCACCATTCTATGGGTTAGGTTGTTGCAGTTTCACATAGCAAATAGGTTTTAGGGTAGAATTGTTATCCTCATGTTCGACTGAATTCAGAGTTTTCCTTTTCATAAATAGGTTATCAATCAAGGTTAGAGAACCCAATCTGTCCTGTTCTTACACCTATAGTAGAGGTGCTTATTTCTCATGAAAATGGAAAAATGGAATGACCTACTTGAAATGGAAATCGTGATTTTGAAATGGAAAACATCTATTTTTATTTTTTACTATCTTTGCCTTTCCTAAGTACTTGACAGACAACAAGGGATAAATTCAGTAATGTCTTAATACATTCCTCTTACCTACTATTTCCCTACAGTTTACAGTATTTATTTAGGAATCAAGTTTTACTAAGTTGGCTTGATTTAATAATAATAAAAAAAAAAAGGTTGAAGGGCTAAAATTTTGTCTTTTCGTTTTATCCTTTCTTTGGTGATGGAAGCAAGGAGTAGATTGTCATTTCAGAAAGCCAAATTTTACAAACTGGACTTTCAAAAATTTTATTTAATAATTTCAATAAAGAGATGAAATGATAATCTAGCATTTTGTCTCTTAATGACTTTTCAACAGTTTATTTATGGGAATTAATTTAAAACTAAACTTTTTCTGTTTGCCTACTTCAGTTTCGTTTTTTTTAGTTTTCTTTTTAAAAAAAATCGTTTGGTGTCTTTACTGATTTCAACCTGGCAAACCTGTATGCACACACCCAAATTAGTTTTACGCTTGTAAGAATTCAAGTGAGATTATTTTTCTCTTAAAAAAAAAAAAAAAATAGTAACTATAAACTAAAGTGGTGCATGAACCAAAAAATATCTTTGGAAGACGAGACATTTTTTTTACTACAACATCCAGTTTGTGAGTTTGAGTTAAATATTTAATTTTGTTACAATAATGAGTAAATGCGCACAAGCCTTTTCAAAAAAGTTTAATTAAAAAAAAAAAAAAAACATTTTGGTTGTAGAGATCTATTTGAAAAATTGTATTTCACTTGTATGGAAAACTAGAAACCTGGACTGATCAAATTGTTTTCGTTTTTTTTTTAAAAACCTAACATGAAAAAGCAATAGACTGCTTTATATGAACACCCCACAACCTCAAAAGATGGACCTTCTCCAAAAAAGAAACACAGGCAAATGACAGCAGTTTCTAAAATTTCCATAAAACTTTTATGAGGATGGCAATGGGCTTTTCTGCAAATTGTGTCATCATTGACCTTTTATAAAGGATCATATCATTCTAAAAACCATTTGGCAAAAAATAATATTGCTCAGCTTAGTACTTTCAAAAAACCTGGAGGAAAATAGCAGTATCTGAAATGGCTTGAAGCCTACTTGCCTATGCAACTAGTGAAACTCCCCACCTGTTCCAGTGGCAACCTGATAGAATTCATGGTTCAATTCAGCCAAGTATCAATCTTTATATGTTCAATTTTATGAAGAATTCTTCAAACAAAAAGCCATGGCTTGGCAACAGACCAGGTTTTGGAATATCAGACATTGCTATTTTCCTCCAGGTTTTTTGAAAGCAATATTATTTTTTGCCAAATGGTGTGAAAGTTCAACTAGTGAAACTCCATAATTTATATCTTAATATGCATTTCATCAATAAGAACTTCCATGGAATTTTTTAATTTATTTTATTTACATAATAAAACCAGACACCTGACAAAACAAATTTTTATGAACATTTCATAAGGATAAATAGACATACATACAAATGAACTTCATATTGTATATTTATATTGTATATTTGTTATATGAAAAATTTATTAACATCAGCTTGTTTATACCAATTCAATTTTGAAAACATTGACTAACATAAAAAAAAAAAAAAAAAGTTTGGTAAACGTCAAAACAAAAATATATAAAACACTCTTCACTTGGAAGATTGGTACAAAGTAAACTTATTTTCCAATGTGTACTAGATTCATCTCAGTAAATATAAAAAGATATTTAACATATATAATCTGTACAAACCTGTCATTGGAAATGTTTGCATCATTTTCATCCAAAAAAGATGCATCTGAAGGTGCATATAAGGAGAGAACAGAGTCTGAATCATCATCATTGTTGTTGTTATTGTCATAGTCTTCATTCTGACAGTCAAGGCTAGAGTCAGAATTGGTCATTTCTAAAGTGTGGTCCAAAATCTAATGAGAAATCAAAATTTAAGACAACACATAAAAAACAGACTCAAAAAGAAAAAAAAAATATTAATCTGAAGAATACCATTTTTATATTTTATTAAAAGATGACTGACCTTTTATTATTTAATTTTACTTGTGTTTGTGTATGTTTTTTTTTTCCTTTTCTGGACATAAATTAAAAATAAAAAAAATAGTAAAAAAAAAAAAAAAAAATTTTTTAAATAAAAAAAAAATAGTATCCTTGATAATGGCTAAAAGAATAGCTGAAAGTGCTCTGATATACAAAACAATTTTTACACCCATGATGTCCAGAAAAAAACAAAACAAAAAAAAAAAACCTTATACAAACACAAGATAAACTGAATAAAAAGCTTAATTGCAGTAATTAGGAAGACATTTTTAATGATTTCCAGATTTTGCTGAGCTTGGAATCATTCAAAAGTTAAAAATATTTAGTTTACTATTAAAAAAAAAAAAAACAAAAACAAAATGATGCATAATTTCAAAATAAAAACCATCAAAAATAATTTTTATAAAAAGGCTATTGATGACTGTTTTACAATAATTAAATAAACAAAATATCTAATTTTTTTTTTCTTCCTTTTTCATTACTTTTGGTCATTTCCTTTGCTCTACCAATTTCCAAATTTAAGACACAGCTATCCATGCGCAACACAATGAACAAACAGATTGTATTGGGCACAACAATCAAAACAACATAAAATTGCAACATGTATGTCTTTGATTTGGTGATTTGGACTTCAGTTATTTAACACAAGGACACATTTGTATGGGGCACCTAATGAGAAACAAACTTGCTATTCAATAGTAATGATGTGTGGCATGAACATGCTGGCCCTACATCAAGGTGTCTCTTTAATTGATTCATAAATATACAATGGTATAAGACAAACAGCAGTGATAAACTTACAGACAAAAAAAAAAAAAAAAAAAAAAAAATCTGGAACATGCTTCCCTACCAAGGATCAAAGTATAGTATCTGTTGGATTCTTGATCTTGCAGAGATGGAATCAGTTATGCTTGGCAGATTGATTTCTTGATGTGTCAACCCTCATTGTGTTCTTTAATGTTGAAGTTAGCTATTTGATTTTTGTTTATTATATTTGAGTCTTGAAGTGATTGCTCAATGCAGGGACACAAAAATATTGGGTTGGGGAAATTTTACAACAGGTAAAATAGCTTCTACAGTTATTTATGGTTTAAATCTCTGTGTTTTTCTGGGTCAGGAATAGTTAAATACAGGTTGTGTATCCTTTATCCAAAATTCCAAATTTTGAAAACCTACAAAATCCCAAAGTTTTTTCAGGTGTTGACAGGATTTGTCACAAATGGAAAATTCCAGAAAGCAACATGGCTACCTGCAGCATGATTATTGCACTGCAGCATTACAAATAAAATGCTGACTTTTTTCAGCAGAATCCACATTTCATTTTTATACAATACATTTATTATAACATTTTAAATCAAAACACGGGATCATTTGTAGAGATTGATAGCTTACCAAGTTTTCCTTCTCAAACTCGCAGGGACATCACTGATGATCTAACCTCTTCTTCCAGTTTGTCACACCTGATGTACAAATATTGTTTGGTGTTGCATTTGTGGATTTTTGTAAGTAGTGATCATGTTTCCTTGTATGCATACAGAAAGTACAAAACATTTTTACATGAAATCTTATTTTCGCCACTTAAAAATCTGTGTAAGCATGACATGACAAATGTCACTACCTGTATTGGCATGTACACAAAAACTATTAAATTTTATATAAAACTGCTTTCAAATTATATGTATAAGCTGTGTTATGAAATGTAAAGGAATATTATATTTATACTTGTGTTCGATTTCCAAGCTGCCCCATTTCATAAATGATATATACATTTTAAATAGTCTGTATTCCAAAATTTAATTCAATTCTTCACATCATTTTGGCAAATTCATTGATCACATTTTTGCATGAAGAAAGAAGCAGTTAACTTTACTGCTTTTTTTCTTGATTCTTTTCTCACTCAACCATAACCACCTCAACCATCTTTCAACCAATTGTTCTGGCGTGGGAATGGTATATGGAAGCAGAAGCCTTCTCTGCTTACATAATTATACTAATATCATTTGTTCACAATTTATCCTAAGAAATTAAAGAATGATAGGATTACTTGTCCACAATAAGATACATGTTACTGAGGCTAAAATTTCATTGACATTTTTATCAATCAAGTAAAACTTAATGGTATTCCCTTGCTCTAGATTCCTTTCATTAATTTATATATAACATGAGCATATACAATTTCCTCTAAACTGAAGCACCTCTGGTCCCAAGAATTTTGGATAGAAGATTCTCAACCTGTATTGATCATTTATATTTGATATTCCTAGACTTGGACAGTGGAATAAGAACCATCTATTCCTGTAGATTAAATAAAGGGATTCAGGATCAACATATCTGAAGAAGACTGGAGGGCACAATAGCCAAAACATTGTGATAATAACAACAAAGATGGGGAAATTAGTTTGAATGTAAATAGATAACCTTAGTTGTCAACATTCATGAGATTTCCACAGATTCAGTAAATTTCAATTACAAAAAATATATCTTACCTTTGATGGCGTCTTTTCAGTAAAATCGGAAAATGTTTGCTTCAAATTGGAAATTTCTTCTTCAGCAGATATGGCCTGAAAATTATCATCCAAATCATCTTCCAAATGTCTTTCAGAACTAAGAATGCCGTCAATATTATTAGGATTACTGATATAATCATTTCTGGCTTCATTTGTTGCAGGAAACCTTTCAGATGCTGAAGTTTCTTGTAAGAGAAACTTCCAATCTGGAAAGATATCATCATCATCATCAACTGTTTCTGAGAGAAAGCCATCATTAATGACCTGTTGAAGGGATTCAGTTGAAACAAGACTATTTAGTTCATCATCCAAGCCTTGCATCTCAACTTGTGCCTGAGGAGTTGAACATGTTGAGTGTAGGTTACCTTCTTTAGAAGAGCCAATCAAATGCTTTCCTTTCAAAGAGGGATCAAAGTCTGGAGAATCAAAACCAAATGGTTCTCTTGACATGGGCTCATTCTTTGGAATGAAGCTTCTTTCTTCAGGCACTAAAATGGCTGCTGGCAATGTAGATAGAATGCTGTCAGGAAAGTAATCATAGACTTCTGGATCATAGTCCAGTGTCAGATATTTAGGCGCTGCAGTCTTGGAGTCATTGGAAATAAATTTTGAAGGTAAGGTTTTGTAGGTTTTCTTTTCTTTAAGGCAAGTTTTCCAATAAAGTGAAGTTTCATCAAGGTAGTCTTCAATCTCACAATTATTGGTCATATCAAAAATACCACTTTTTATATACTTATCTTTCCCAAAGGAATTAAATTCTTTCTCCGGTGTTTGGCATTTTGAAGTAAATTCAGGCAAAAAATACAAATCTCCGTCTTGAAAAGAAACAAAATTTTTGTTTTTGTGACAGTTTGTTACTGGCACTTGAGTAATACTGTTTAATTTCCAGGTTTTTTCTGTTAAATTATCATTGGTCCAAAGATCACTGGTTAATGCTGACAAATCTTTTTTATTTGGAAAATTTTCTGTCTTTTCTATAACCGACTTTAGATGATTGACAGCATCCATATTGTTCTTTGTCATTTGCTTTTTACATTTTCTGTTTCGGCTTTGACCTTCAGTTAAAATTTCAATGCTGCTTGCAAGTTGCTGATGTAATTTTCTTTTCGGTTGAAAAGAGATCCAATTTCTTGTAGAAAGAAAGAAATTAGTACAGTATTTAGAGATGATACATGTTATAACATTTTCCATTGGATTAAGTTTATTCTGTTGTATATTAAATCCTTTTAAGGGTACAAGTGGATTGGAGCTTGAATTTCTTAAACAAGTTCCTTTGAAATACCCAAGAAACATCTTTGAATTAAACTTTGGTAGAATATTTTTAGAAAGTGAAAAATTTATCTTGCTTTTCAGAGGAAAGACAAATTCAGAAAAAATTCCTTTGAATAGAACAGAATTGGTAGGTCTGTTTTCCAACAGACTGGAGGATTTAATTATTTTTTTATTGGAGACAAGAGAAGCTGTAGCTAAATCTTTGGGGTCTTCATTTCCAATTAGATTCGTTAGGTTGAAGTTGGATTTTCCAAGATTTGATTTTAGTAAAGTTGTTTTATTAAAAGAGCAGACATTATCTTTACTTGGTAGATCATTGTCTTCGCAATTATTTTCAAAGTTTTGTTTTTGACCATTGTCATCATCACAAACAGAATCAACAACTCTGACAGTTGCAATTATATCAATTTCATTAAAACTTAGAGGCTTGACCAAAGGCATTTTTTTACCAGCACTTTTCTTGAATCGAGAGCGCAAACCTTCAATAATCTTTCTGGATTCTTCAACTTTGCTGCACTCCAAACACTGACAATCAGAGCCATGTACATTTGAATCATCCAGATGATCAGAGAGTTCAGGTTGCATATATTGAGGACTGACGATTTTTCTTTGCAAAAACAGTTTTAAATCTTCCACAAAATCCTCCACGTCTTCATCTGTAAGGACTCCAAAATTTGAAGAAAGGTTCTGATGCTTTCTTGGTGCATTGTCTTTGTAGACACCATTTGAACTGCTTTTGGAAAGCTCAGAATGGGTTTTGATATTTCCAGAGTCCAAAGAAGTACACAAATTAATTTTCTTGATTTCTTTGCAATGACTCCCACATTTAAATTCAATTTTTCTAAAAGCGTTGTCTTTTGAAAGAAAGGGATCTATCATATCCTTTGATTTGTTAATACTTTTATTTTCCGTTTTTTTTAAAGTCTGCAAAGAAATATTCTTCAAATTGTGTTCATTTCCTGTGTTATAAATCTTATCCATTACTTGCTTAGCTGCCAAAGAGCTTTGACTATTACTATTTTTTAATTCATTTTGATCAAAGTATGGGTGATTAACTAAAGGAGAATATAGTTGTTTCTGGTTATCATTTGAAAAGCTAGACCATCTTTCCGGAGAGAAAGAGTTATTCTTAATGTTATCAAATTTTCTCTCATTAGATTGAGATATCACTTTTCTTACATCCCACTTTAAGTTTGTTCTCTTTTCACCAACTTTTTTTGACTCTTCTGTGCATGTTGTATTCAATTGAAGCCTACCATTTTTTGGAACAAGTTCCTGATTGTCATCTGGTTCCAGATTCCTGCTACCCAAGACCTCTTCTTTCTGAACATCTCTCAATTCGACACTGTAAGGAGCAGGATCACAGGAATTTGGCCGACTTTTATTTCCAGCATTCCAAATAATATTTTCAAATTTTCGTTTGCTATTTTCTGATGTTGATCTTTGGTTCAAATCTGCATCATTTTGTCCAAGTCGGAGGATTTTTCTGGGAGGTTTAACAGCTGGTTTGGAATCATCTAAAGACACCCGACTAGATCTCCAACTTTTCTGATTCGTCTTTGACATTGGAACAGACATACATTCTTCAGTCATTAACCACTTCATTTCTTTTTTAGTAGACATCTTCTGAAGAGTTACAAGAAAAAGGCACAAAAGATTCTCAGGGTTTCAGGTGTGGCTGCAGAAATAAACTCATTTGAACTCTGATTCCAAATTAAGATTTTGGTAAAGAGAATTATTATTTTGGCACTGAATCTCTTTTGCCTGAGAAGCATGCAACCTGTTAAAACAAGAGACAAAAAAAAAAAAAAAAAAAAGCAACTTTAAAACTAGTCAAGAGGTAATATGATAATTATTATTAATTATCAATTTTTGAAAAACTAATACATACATCTTAATTTCAGTTGCTTTTTATTATAAATTCTTTGCCCATCATTTCATGATTGTTAGTAAACAGTATGGAGTAGAGATAATTGACAATGCTTCAACTAAGAAATACAAAATTATGTTTTTTTTTTTGTTTACTTCTGTCTCAATAGTAAATCCGGCATTGCTGAAAAAACTAACCTGGCTGTTGGTCTCAAAAAGGAGCTCCAATCTGTGGTTGACTGGGGTAGGAAATGGCTTATAAACTGCCCTCATTTACCTACCATAGAGAAACTTAACTGTCTCCTATCAGCATGGCTGATGCCCAATTTCATGAGAGCATCTCTGCCCCTTCTTGGTCTCACGTTTTTCACTGACCTGAGGTGGAACAACTATATTGAATCTATAGCTTCATTTATCGCAAGAAAAGTTGGCTCTCTGTGTTACACCAGAGGGTTTTTCTTGCCAAAGTCCATCTTTCAAATCTACCAGTCATCCTTGCATTGAATACTATTACCATATATGCTCTGGTGTCCCTGTTGTTCATCTCGAGGTTCTCAACAAAATCCAGAGACTGATATGCAATGTGATAGGTCCTGAACTAGCATCTACCGAGATGTGGCTTCCCTCTGTCTTTTCTACAAATATTTTTATGGCAACTGCTCTGACGAGCTGCTTTCACTGGTACCCCAACTGCATGAATTTAAGCGTGCTACTAGGTTGGCATCTCAGTCCCACCCTTTCATTGTAGAAACAGTTAAATGTAACCGGCTATTCTATCCAAGAGCTTCTCTCACACTTCCTGTCAGTGGAACCCTGATAGCTATAATCTTCAAATGTAATGTCTGATATCTTCTGATGCCTTGATCCTGATCCCCGGCCTTCTCTATATCCTTTCCTCAAACACCCCTCTTTACTCTTACTTTCTATAACCCCTTGCATGCTAGTAGAACTCCTGCCTTGCTTGGGGGTGAAATGTTTAAAAAAAAAAAAAAAAAAAAAAAAAAAAAAAAAAAAAAAAAAACACCCATGTGTATGTATGTATGCATGCATATTTAACATCAAGTCCAAGACCTTCAGTACCCTTGTGCATGAGCTACTGTATGCTAATGATACTGACTTTGTTGTACATTGTGAGAGGGATATACAGATACTTATGGACAGTTTTTAAGCTACTGCTATTGCATTTGGACTGACCATAAGCCTGAAGAAAACCAAAGTAATGTTCACTCCTTACAGTATGCCTTACATTGAACCAAACTTATGTCAATGGCACTTGTTTAGGTGTTGTGGACATTTGTATACCTTGACACTACATTGTACAGAGATGAATCCCTTGATGCTAAAGAACATACTTGAATCCAAAAGGCCTTGGTTGCATTTGGAAAGTAAGAGAATTGTTTGTGGTCATACAGAGGTATCAGCAGCAGTACTAAAGTGACAGTTTACCAAACTTGTGTACTGACCACCCTGTTGTACTCTTCAGAAGTCTGGATGATTTACTGCCATCACCTGAAATGGTTTGAGCGCTTTCATCAAAATTGTCTAAGGAGAATCCTTAACATAAAGTGGCAGTCTATGATACCAGACACCACTATTCTTCTAAGGGCCTGTTGTCCAAGCATAAAAAACTTACTGATTAAAAACTAGATGAGATGGGCCGGACATTGGTATGCATGGATGACAGTAGGTTGTCAAAGCAGCTATTTTATGGCAAGTTTGTAAATGGTCAGCACCTTCAGCATAAACCAAAAAAAAGAGATTTAAGGACTTTGTGAGGAAGCTTAGAGTGGGGGTGGATGACTGGGAAAACTTTGGGAAAAGGGATTTGAAGAAAGATATTACCAGGAGCTTGGATGACAGCACTGCAAGCTGGAAATGCGAGACATGGTTGTATCCTACTGTCAAAAGCTGGATATGTTAAACATCTGAAATCACATCACAGATGACCTACACGAGCCAGTGATACTACATGCGTGATCTGCAGAGAAGCATGTGAATTGACATCTGGATTGAAGAGGCATATGGTGCTGCACAAAGATGACCTACCACAACAACATCTGCTTAAACCTGTGAAGACTCTGGAGCACATCTGTCATCTATCCTATAGGCCTTGCAAATCAGTTTCTGGTTCGAAGAACCTTCAAAGTCATTCGAGTGGAAACAATGATCTACATTGGATATAGGTGTTGATGGGCAAGACGGCAGTCATCTGTGAAGATGGGGCAATCAACATGTATGTATATATAAGGTACCGCCACTGATTCACTAAAAATTAGTATACCATAATTGAAAATGTCAAACTTAAAAACAGTTTTAACATCAAAGTCTTTGTTAAGAGGAAAGACCAAAGGATTTTTTGGTTATTAAATTATATTTTTTTTTTTTTTTTAATCCTTTTTAGAAGGTTTGAAATTTTGGTTAAAAATTTTGTTTTTCTTGCATCATAAGATACATATAGGAAGTTCTAGCATTTTTTGGCAGTGAAAAAAACATTGATTTGGAAATCAAATAAGTGTCAGAATTTAAAGAAACTTTCAGGACTTATTCACAAATGAAATTATTTTAGAAAGGTTTCTTTTTCAGAAATTCTTAGTAAAAACGTTTTTTCTTAACATCTGTTACACTCGCTTAATTTTATGAAATTTCGAGAAAATAATTTTTGTAATACTTTATATTTATATTAGTTATAAGCAGCAGTCCTTGGAGAATTTAAATCAACAATTTCTTTTTGCAAAAGAGTACCACCAGTTACCAAAAATCTGCTCTGAATTGTACATTATTTAAGTAAAAAAGCTTTTAATTATTTTTATGAATAAGATATTATGGACAATTGTAAAAAAAAAAAAAACATTTTTTGATGAATAATGAATATTTACAAGAATTGTTTTCATTTTTCAAAAATTTTAATTAGAATAATTTAGAAATTTTTATATATATCTTAAATTTCTGTATTAATTTGTACTGGTCAGGTGATATTGTTATTAAGTAAAAATTAATCAAGCATAAATGGAAAAGCTTTCTACAATTTAGCAACCCTCAATATTTTAAAAGAACTTTTAAGATTATTGGGTAGTTAAAAATTATACAAAAATTGTGAAAGTAATTTTTATAGTTCTGTCCACTGTAGACAAAAATTAGATAAATTTCCATCTGTGAGTCAAGCTATCAACACAAAAAACCTATCTGTGTGAAAAAATGCATTTCAGTGACATTTTAAACTAAAAGTAGGTAATATTTGCTTCAAATCAGACTGATCAAATTTTAAATCAGCTAATATTCCTCAAATAAAGTTTCAGAAAAGCGTTTTATTTTTTAAAGATTTTTTTAATAAAGAGAATTACATTGTGCTGATAGATAACTGGAAATGGCAATAAAATCAGTGATTTTTAGTGATTTTAAAATAAAAACTCCTTCCAGCTAATTTAAATTAGTTTTAAAATAGAGCAAAGTATTTTTCTTATTGGAATTTTTAAATTTAATCTATTAGTGTGAAATTAAAACTAAAAGAAAAGAAAAGAAAAGAAAAGACAAGTTTTTCCAATTTTAAACCTTTGGTAACACATTTCTGTGGATATATATGTATGTGCGTGCTAATTGTTTTTTAGATAGCTGAGAACTTGAGCGTCTCTTAATTTCTTTGAAATTCCCCAAATCAAAAATCACACTGCCAGAAATAACCTTTCCTTAGGCAAACTTAAGTGTTTTCATAACACTTAACTTTAATTTTCCTGTTATGTGATTTGCTATTTCCTTCAACCCTTATTTTCATTCTTTCCAATTTAACCTTTTTTGTTTCTTCTTTCATACAAGACCCACAATACAATATTATCAATATAATAAAAACATACATAATTAACATGCAGGAGATAGGAAAGGGGCTTCACCTTGTCTCTCACTCACACACAATTAATATGAGTAAAAGATTGATGTTGCCTTCAGCATCCTGACTCCAGAATTTTGTAGACAGACCCTCTAGGAATCATTGTCCGCTTGTCAAGGAGTATAAGCAAGTGACAGTATATACTTCCCAAATTTTTTTTTTATATATGCACTTTTTATTGGTGCAATTTTTTCTTTCCTTAGTGTATGTGTGCATTCATGCACATGACCTCATGCACAATGTTGTGGTTATTTATCTGTTTCATAATTTTTTTTCCATTTTACATTCACTCCTTATTAGTTGTTTACCTTTTCTTTTAATTGTAACTATATCGACTTCTGGTTTTCCAGACATATACTATCTTTGTTAATTCATGTATGCATATGATGATAGATCAGGAATTCAGGAAAAACAAAAAATAGTTTCAAGGAGTGTTAAAAAGTTATTTGTCCAACCAAGAAAACTTTCCTGCTCAAATTTAGTCAGATTATGGGAAATTGATTAAGCAGGGAACTTTTCATCACCCTCTTGTATATGATTTGATTTATATAACCACAGCTATGGCTCTTTGTAGCCTAATTGGTAAGGCAGCTATCATGTTAAAACAGGTTTCTAATAAGGAACTGAAATTTGAGTCTTATTTGTGTCTAAAATAATTTATTTCAGATCCATACTTCTGACAATTGGAAAATGCCAATCTGGGAGTTACAATAAAAAGCATCTGAAATCAAACTGAAGAAATCTTAATTCAAAAATTAATATTTGATAATGCATCATCTAGAACAAAAGGATTTGGATCCTGTCAAGATTAACAAGTGTTTTGACACCAACATCTTTGGTGAAAAACATTTTAATGCAAGAAAAAGATAAAGTTAAAATTTAAATTAATTCTCAGATTTGCTTGCTTTCTCAAAGATGGAAAGAAATCTATTGTGGACATTGTTGTTTTTTTTTTGTTTTTAAATCAGATTTTGCATATCCTCAGCTGATAGATATATGAGCAGAGTATATAGTTAGAAAATATAAAGATGACAAAACAATGAAGCAATTGTGGTGGTGTACACAAAAAAGCCCAAGTGAATGTAAAAATTAACTAAAAATTTGTCTATTAAGTAGGCACAGTAACGCCATTTATAGCTTAATTTATAGCTTAAGTCAGCAGCCAAATAAGGTAAATAGTTTGCACTATTAATAATTCGAAAATACGCTTTTAAGTAGGCGCTTATTCATAGTGTGATTATCATGAGCAAGATACGCGGCATCATGCCCCAAAACGCACATGCATTGCATGCGTATGGTGTAGCAGAGCAGTTGGAGGAAGGGAGAATTGGCGGATTGCACCTACACATATGTAAATCTCTCCCACTCAACCAATCGGCTGCTTCATCATGATCTATAAAATGAGCGTGTCTGAAGGCTTTGGCAGTCGGGGTTGAGGGAGCAGACGAGGATGACGAGAGACGACTGCCCTGTTCCAGCAGTTTGTTTGTGGTGTGACAGCTACACAGTGTTTTGTAGATTGTTTCTTAGTACATTTTGTTTCAAAATTCAATACAAATCTTACTTCATGTACCAATTTTTGAATTGAAAAATATGCAGAATAAAGACCAATTTTCTAGATAAAACATTTTGTGTTATACCATTAATCATCAAATGGTTTTGGTACCAAAACATTCACTTATCCACCTTCATCTAAGACTGTTTTTCCAACTTTTTTTTTTTTTTTTTTTTTTTACTGCGATTCACAGCAAGAACCACATTTTGCATTGCAACCCAGAAATCAAAGACAAACTGTTCACTAAGTTCATTTATTTAAAATTGACAATTTATATGTATATTTCTTATGATCTGCACATATTGGAATTACATGTATCTATTTGCATTAATATAAATTTATTGCTTTTAGAAACACAAATTTAGGGAAAATTCTGTCAGTCCACAATGAGTTTGACATACAAGATACATAAACTCAATGAGAACAGACTACATACATACAAACTTTAATTTTTTTTTTTTAAATCAAAAAATCTCAAAACCACAAAATGCATTCACAAATTGCTTAATGACCAGTTTTTTTTTATCTATCCTAGGATTTAAAAAGGTGCAAAAAATTAAATGTAGCATTTCAAGTATTGATTCATTTAGACCAGCATTTTTAAACTTTTTTTTTTTTTTTTACAACCCGCAGCAAGAACCACATTTTGCATTGTGACCTATTATATCTACATGTAATAAATCAAAGAGAAACTGTTCACTAGTTTCATTTATTTAGCATCGACAATTTATATGTATATTTCTTATGATCTGCACATATTGGAATTACAGTGTAACCCGGATATAAGAGAGTTGTCGGGACCAGAGAAGAAGTCTCTTATATCCGGGTTTCTCTTATATCCAGGTTTGGTCTATTTTGTTTAGGTAAGTATGGCTCTAATTTGGGACCAGAGAAAATTGCTTTTATATCCGAGTTTCTCTTATATCCGGGTTACACTGTACATGTATCTATTTATATGCATATAAAATTATTACTTAAAAAAAAATTTAAAAAGGAAATTCTGATGCAAAGCTAAAGTAAATATTGGAAAAAAAATGTTATTGATATTAAACAAAGTTATAAAGAAATGCATTCTGGGGTACTGTTAACTATCTGAAAGTGTTTTTGTCATTAAATGGAATGGAAAGCCTTTCAACCCACAAAGTACACTACTCTACCCTAGATGACATCGAGGCCTTTTGCAAATCACAAGAATTATAACATTCATGTGAGAGCTCAATGCCAAAGTAGAAAATGATAGGGATGGTGAAATAGTTGGAAAATTGGACTAGGAACATGGAGAAAAATGCGTTCAATGGTACTGTGAATGACCAGGTAATAGCCAAGACTTGGTGTGAAGAACACCCAAGACAAATATAGAGAAGGCCAGGAGTAGAAAAAAAAAAAAAAAAAAAAAAAAAAAAAAATCAAGTACGTAACTATCAACAAGAGATTCAGGAATGCAGTTTTACACTGAAAAATATATCCAAGTGTTGACTATGGAAGCAATCACCTGTAAACTTAGAGTGATCCTATAGAAATTGAAGAATTCTAAGGCAGCACCTAAATTGCAATCTGATAGACTCTTGAATGAGCCCCATCAAAAGCAGAAATATATGGACAGTGTGAAAAGCAGATACGAGGGACAAAAGGAAAATGGAAACTCAAAATGGGACACTTTAAGAGAAGCTCTAGTAACATCAACAATCAAGATAATCCCAGAGGAAATTAGAAAAAAAAAAAAAAAAAAAAAAATGAGACAAAATTCTGAACATGATGAAACGGAGACAAAAAAAAAAAAAAAAAAAAAAAAAAAACAAACAAAAAAACATTTCAAGACAGAACAGAATATAGGACACTACACAAAGAAATGAGGAACAAATGCAGGCAAGCTAAAGAGGAGTGACTCAACAAAAAAATGTGCAGAACTAGAAAGAATGAATATCACAGATAAAGGAGATATGCATAAAAAAAAAAAAAAAAAAAAAAAAAAAAAAGAACAGGAAAAAAAGACATGCTTATCAACTGGCTGCATAAAGTCCATGGACAGAATACTAATGTTAAAGAACAACCTGCAATACACAGAAATATCGAGGGACTGGAAATATCAAAATATAAGTGGTATCTGCACTGGCCAAATTAAACAGAAACAAAGTAGTAGAGCCAGACAGGTGCATTCCCCCCCCACACACAAAAAAAGCATAATACTATAACACCTATCCTGACCGTGCTAGATCAATGTACTTTACAAGACTGGCTGCTGTTTTCGTCCTGGTCCAGTATTACAGGTTCAATCAAAGTCTCCAGTTCACAATGTCAATTTGATTCCACTTTCCAGCCATGTTGTGATTTATCCTTGAGAGCAATTAACAAATTGTAGATCCCGAAAGATTCAGCTGGCCTACCTGCAAGTTTGTTGGGCGCGAGAATCGGGCCAAGCAGAAAAATCACATATGAACAAGTCGATTAAAGTCCAAAGAAAAATCTATGTATATAAGGAAGAAATTGGTACAAAAAGAATAACACAAGAAAATAGTGTATATGAAATAAAGTCCAGAAAAAAAAAAAAAAAAAAATATACAAATATTGCAAATAATTCTGAAAGGAGAGAATTGGTTTTTGGGTTCACCCTTTTTGTTCTTTGTTGCTGTAATTATTTCACTATTAGAATATAAGGGGGTTCACTGGCAGTAATGCGCCAATATTGCAGATAACTTGAGTTCACTTCCTCCTTTATTCCAGCAGCAAGCAGATGCTTTCACTCTCACTGCCTATCTCTGATCAACTGCTTGTTACCTCACTTCACCCAGCTCCAATTCCAACTCTACTTCAACTGTTTGTTTTAAACGTGGTGGTAGTGAAAAAACCCAGGGTGTTGGTAAACTTAGAATACAACTTAATTACTGACCTCACCCCCTTTCATGATTAAATGAACAGTCTCTTCTCAATTGGTATTCCATAGTTCATATAAAACGCTATTGTGTTGACATTTTATATTAATAATTCTGATGAAGTACAGATTCTCTGGACATGAACTTCACCACAGATTATTTTTCTCATCTATAAAAAAATTCTATATTATTATAATTATTAATATTTCAAGAGTGACCACTGATTGCTCTCTGCCACAATACTAAGGAATAGAAAAATCTTTGCCAGAAACAAGGAAAAAGAGTACTAAAATGTTATGTGATATCTGTCCTCCTGCATGGCAGCAAGTACTGGACAATCTCCTCAAAGATGAAGAAAACACTTGAAGCAACAGAAATGTGGTTCTACAGAAAGATGCTGAGAATAGCATTGACCAAACATGTGAGCAATGCCAAAGTTTTAGAGAAAATGTAAACAAAAAGGAAACATACTTAATATCAGAAAGAGACAGTTGAGGTTTCTAGGGAACATAATGAGAAAGAAGAGGCTTAGAAAATCTGACACTCACAGGACAGATTGAAGGTAAGAGAGGAAAATAATGCATGACATAATTAGTGAGCTTGAGTAAATGGATGAAAGAACAGGATTCAGGAGAAATAGCAAAGACAAAATTTTATGAACTACAAGGAAAGGAAGTTGTGGGGTGCCATGATCGCCTACGTCCTGAGGGGACATGGCAGATGAAGAAACTGGTACGAAAATAAAAATAAATCCGATTTATTAAACTAAAAAATATCATTTAATTCTATAAAAAAAAAAAAAAAAAAAAAATACTTGTGTTGTGTAACATAAAAAAAACCCCAACAAATTTAAGTTTTTTAAAAAAAAAAATTCAGTACTTGACCTCAGAATATTTCAAAGTCGGTTAGTAAGTTTAAGGATTAATTAACTAACTGGATTTTCTAATGCTTACCATTTTTTTTTTTTTTTTTTTTTAACTGAAAACAGAATGAAGGTTTTATTTACGCACGGTAGTCTGTGAGGTTAAAAAGGATACGTAAAGAGATTGTAATTCTACTCATGTCCGAAAAAGAGCGGGAAAAAGTAAAAATAAAACCTAAAGTACGGAAGACCAGCAGTGCAATAACCAAGAATTTATTATTTATGTTTAAATCTATTTTTTCTTTTTTAAACCCTATGTAACCAATAGTTTAAGAAAATATTTTTTTAATTTTTAATTCTATACGCTTTTAAACTTAGTACTATAATGAACTTTTTTTATTTTTTTTTTATACTTGCTGAACGGGAGATGAAATTAAATTAATACTCCTCCGATTTTAAATAATAGGCAACGCAAAATAAATAACTGAAGCATTTCCTTTTTGTACATAAAAAATAATCTAACAGTTGCTAAGGGGGGCGGAAATTGATAACTTGTGGCTTATCTGTCGCCACTTAAAATTAATTTTCCAACTTTTTCACAAATACAGACGTGTAAAAAAAAAATACTATATTCTAAAGAATAAACATTTAGCTAGTAGTCTGAAAAAAATAAAAATAAAATAATTTAAATACCATATATAACTAAAAACGATCACCTAAAAATGAAAAGGTAGCGACAAATAAACCGCAAATACCGAAAATTCTTTTTAAAAAGTTTCCCTGTGACATAACGGTTAAAAAAAAATGTCATGGGGAAACTTTTTGTAAATTTTAAAGTTTAAATGAGTTTAAATTTTAACCTCATTAAACTTTACAATTTTGAAGTCTACAAACTAAACATGATTATTTAATAAATTCTTGTGACGGACAGCAACGGGGTGAATTTCAAAATTGCAATAAAAAAATTACAAGTCGAATCTGAAAGGAAATAACGTGTTTTATGCAAGGACCAATTTTCAAAGAAAATTTTTTTTCAATTTTGTTAACTAACATCAAAAGAATATTTCGCCAAAGCTTGATTTTCTTAAAGAATAAAATAACCCATTCAGTAGTTATTCACTAATGAATAAGTTCTGAAAGTTTCGTTTGTCTCGGTTTTTAATTCTTTGATTTTAGCAAAGATTTTATTTTTAAAACAAGGTATCGATTTTTTTGCTTCCATTTACGGAAACAGTCTCCATTTTGAAGTTAAGTACTTTACATGCAAGAACAAGAGGCACTAATTTTGCTTTTGTTAAGGTTAGGAATGAATTTTGTGTTATTGTTCACACTTGACATTGCATTTTTTTTTGTTTGTTTGAAATAACATCTTCAATGTTTCTTTTGAAAAAAATTTGACGAACAACCACAAAATTAAAAATTACACAGGAGATCGACATTGGCGCGGTGATGGGTGAAACTCAAAAGTGAAACAGGCTGTTCAAAAATATTTTCAGAAGGTTTTCTGATAAAATAACCTATTCAGTAGATGATTCATTCAATAATAAATAAGTACTGAAAATTTCGTTCGGATCGGATAATTACTTAACTTTTGGTAAATTAGGACTACCTTTTTTTTTTTTTTTCTTTTGCTTTCATTTCGAAAAATATGCACGGTAGTCTGTGAACAAAAAACGCGTTCATTAAAAATACCTAAATTTATCGAAAAGGAATAAAGAAAAAGTTATTTTCTGAAAGAAATTTAACATTTATAATTTCAAATAACAGTTTGAAATGGAATATTCAAGATTTTTGTCCAGTTTTTACCTTTAAATGAAATGCGTCAAGTTTTGAGAGTTTCCGTCATTAAATTTGAACGTTGAGTAGGGTTTCCAGTTCCTTGTCAAAGAAAAATTTAGAATAAGAATGTGTTTAGGATGATTTTTCAATTCTTTTTTTTATTTCTTGTTCGGATAATCGAGAAAGTAAGACGTATAGAAAAAAAGCCTTAAAAACTAATGCTTAAAGAAGAAAAAAAAATAATTTGACTTATTTTGAAAACTGATGGCAGAAATTTATTCAGACCAGCTCAAATTCAACAGCATTGCATTTTCAATAGACTGAGGTCAAACTCTGAGTTCTCGGTTTCAGCGTCGTCGATGTAAGGGGTATATTTTGATTGAGTATTCTTTGAGACACTGTATCTGATTAAGCAAAATAAATTAAATCACTAGTTCTGTTTTTGTTTGCCATTTTACAACCTCGGCTAAAAAATCATTGCAGTGGCAAGTCCACTGAATGAACCAAATGAAACAGTTTCGCATTCAATGCAGAAATAAAACAATTGTCAATTCTAAAGTTCCGAAATTAGTCAACAATTGTTCTGATAATTAAGGGAGTGAGAGAAAGAAAAACTTACCTTGGTCTATAAGGAAAAACACTCAGGAGAGGAGTATTTTCTTTGAAGCAAATCTTCGAGAAGACAAGACTCCATCATGGCATTTTCAGGAAGAAAAATTGAAATGGAAATTTTAATATCTAATACACTGAATAAAATCTTGAATATTCCATTTCAAAATCTTAAAGTAAGAATTAACTGGAATAAAAATATATATTTCGTTTATATTTTTCTTCTCTTCTTCATGACTTTATTTGTAGTGCACCCTTGCTTGATGCGAGGAGTCTGCAAATTCGTACCAATTTCTTGAGCGGATGCAAGATTATTATTATTTTTTTTTTTTTTTTTTTTTTTTTTAATCTATCTCTGAATGTAACAAAATAAATAAAACACGTTTTTAAAGCAAATTGTGAATTTTCAAGTGTTTTTTTTTAGATTAAAAAAAAAAAGTAACTAATTAAAAAAAAATAAAAAATACTGTAAGCTTATTTCAAATCGATTTTCGTCCGCGACTATAAAAACTTAGAAATTTAGTTCTTACTTAAGTTTAAAAGAAGTCCCCCCCACCCCAAGGTTGATTCTATTACGCATAAAAACGTGAATTAGCAAATTGTCTACATTTTCGCAGTAGAATGTAAAAAGATTGAGGCGCAAATCGGCAAATAGTGATTTCTTTTTAAGCTTATTTTAATATTTTCTCTCTTTTTTTCTTCATTCGTTGACCAAGTTTAGCAGAAAAAATTAGGGAAATTTAAATTTTTAAATTTATTTATGCCTCGTGTAAGATTCGTTTTTACTTGCTAAAACTTTCAAAAAAAGTCAAATAAAGAGCGATATTTATGTTTCATTTTTAAAATCAAAAGCAAAATTAAAACAAAAAATAACAACCATAGAATTCAATTATTTCTCTGCTCAGAAAACATAGTCAGAAAACAATAATAATGATATGTCTATCCGAAGAACATTTGTTATGACTCAGCTAAGGGGACAAAAAGTGAAGGAAAACGAAAAGAAAGGACTAACTGCAAGAAGACATAATTCAGTGATTCACTGAGGTGCCCGGAACGTACTTCCACGAAATCGCTAAAAAAAGAGCATAGCATGATGAAAAAGACGCCAACCTTGCCGAAAACAAAATTTTATCATCTATGTTCATGTTAAAAAGGAAAGACCAAAGTTTTTTTTAATTATTTTTAAATTTTTTCTTTCTTTTTAGAACATTCTAAATTTTGATTAAAATAACCTTATCACCGGAACTAGTAAAAAGTAAAATAAAGACAATTTTTAGCACGTTTGTTTTTATGACACACATTAATTTGCAAAAATAAAAATAATTGTCCGATGTTAATGAAACTTTCAGAAGCTATTCACAGATGATCGAAATTATTATAAGTTTTTTTTTTTTTTATTAAAGTCATGGCAGAAATTTTTTTTATATTTATTACCCCCCCCCAACTAATTTATGAAAACGCTAGAAATTCGATCGCATCGGGTTTAGTGATTTACAATAGTTTAAAAGCACAAGGCTTTGAGGAATGAAAATCATGTTTTTTTTTTTTTAATTGGATCAGCACTACCTGAAAATCTGCTCTGAATTGTAACTTACAAAACTCAATAAGACAAAAAGATAATTATTTAATTTCAAATGCTTTTTAGTTTTATTTGCTTTTAGTTGTTTTTATGAATATGGACAATGTTTTCTGAAAGCAAAAGATTTTTTCGATGAAAAATGAATTTTTAATACAATTATTTGTTATTTCTTTAATTATTTATAAAAGATTTTTACATTTAAGTTGTTAAAATATAAAATTAGTTAAAAGCCGCATCGGGTTTTCTACGTGTTATGGGATAGATCTTTTTTTTTTTAGTGCCTTGTAAATTGTATCGTTTTTTGATTAATCAGAAGACCCACAGTAATTAAGAAATGTAATTTTGTGTTTATAATCGGGCGGTAATTATAAAGTACCGAAGACCAACCAGAATACAATTAAGTAACGTTATTTGAGTTATTGTTCTCCGCTGTTAAAGGCTTTACTTTTACGAAACACGTGTGGAGAAGTTAATTTGATTTTTCAATTTCAACTGAGAAGAGTATGTAGTGCCACGCCTACATTTTCTCCAATTCTAATTGGTCAATAAATACATACTAAAAAATAACAGGACAATTTATCTATCGCATTCCACCATAGTAAATTTGTTCCTACACTTTGTTCAAAAACAAGCTTTGCTACAAAATCGTTGATTGGTCCATTTTCCGTCCAATCGGATATTTTTCATGTATATTCAAAAATATATCTAGCGTCTCTGCTGGGAGCCACCCTAGGTAGTATAAATATTGGATGCATTCCAAAAAACCAGTTAGTAGTAGTTCCAGAACCACAGTCGAGTGTACCCAGGGACAATAGATCTCATCTACTCGCTCGTGTATTTCATCCTACTTACTCCGCACGTATATACACAATACAGAACTTTATTTGATACACCACAAGTTCTCAGTGGACACACCAAGTTAAATCAACTCTGTAAGTTGCAACAAGTGAACAATTTTCTGAAAGAAATATTCTATTTTCAACCCTGAACATTTTACTCAGACAAATCTTCTTTAATACCTTTCCTTACAGTCAAGGGGAAGCTACTTTTTTCTCCCTTTTTCACTCATATTACAACTACTTCGTATTATTGTTGAATTTAATATACATATATTTCTTCGTTAAACAAAATTGATTCTCATTGTTTTTTCCTTGATGTTTTAAATATTATGTATGAATGATTATTACCTTCTCAACACGCAGCCACATTATCTATTTAACCCATTAACATTGGTGACCACAACACTCAAGAAGCAATACATTCTACAATTGGTCAACCCGACGTTCTAATCAACATTCTATAAGTACCTACAAGTATCAGTATCATCTTATGAAAGTTTATGTGATTGTGTACAAGGTATGTTCAACATGTGAGTGGTGTGTATGTGAGTTTTAAAGTTGGCGCATGGTTTCAATTGTCGTGGATTCGTTTGACAGTTGAATTTCTCACTAATGAGATGAAAAAGACCTTAGCTTAAATAAGTGACTGTAGGCTCCAAATTGTTGCGCGGGAAGAATTATTCTTCACGTGCAAACGATCTAATTGGTTGGCATCGACCAGTCAGCTAGCGAGCTTTGGGGAGACTTAAGAATGCTTATGTAATCCGTTTCTCCCAAAAGTGCACAAAATTGACTACTTAAAAATAGAGCGATTACAAAGTTGTCGCATTACTGCGATTTGTAAATCGCCTATAGTAATATAATGGTGATTAATTAACCAATGAATGGATGACGTTATATGTGATTTGTATTTTTGTATGTATGTGTGTATGTTCGTTCGTAATAATATCCGCACAATATCATTACAATTTCAGTGCGGCCCACTTTCCTTGATGCCTTCATGTGCTTTATTTTGCTTAATGGTTAATCCAGCCCTGTGGACAAAGTTCTACGATCATTAGTGATGGTTAGTCGGCTTCTAATGGATTCTAAATGACCTGGAGTATAACCACAAAGTTATAACTCATGAAAACAATTTTGTTGATTTACATGAATAGCTGGCTTCATCCTAAGCGTTTTCTCAAATGAAAAGAAACCAACACTCATCCACATGGATGGGAATATATATTTCGAAAAAAAAAAATGTACAGTGGAACCTCGGTTTACAAATTTAATTCGTTCCTGAAGGCCGTTCGTAAGCCGAAATATTCGTAAACCGAAACAATTTTTTTTCAATAGGAATCAATCTAGAGAAAAAAAAAAAAGTCACAGTCGAATAAAATTAGAAAAGAAAAGCCCACCACAACACACGAATGTAGACAACACTCAACACTGCGTTCGAGTCAAAAATTATTCCGTTCGGATAAACTCGGTTCGGCAATGTTGTTCGAGAACCGAAATTTTGTTCGATAACCGAAATATTTTCATCTCGAATTTTCTGTTCGAAAACCGATTTGTTCGACATGTAAGACGTTCGAGAACCGAGGTTGCACTGTATTTGAAAATATATTAAAAACAATAAACTGTAAATAAATGCTATTTTTCTTAAACGTTGGGGTTACCAATGTAAATGGTGTTTCGTTGAAAAGATTAATGTGAAGAGCATTTAACATTTATACATTTTTTAAAATCAAGGAAAAACAATGGAAAACCGATTTGTGTTTCAACGATAAAATATATATTATATTAAAATCAACAACAAATACAAGGTAATTTTTGTAATGTGTGAATAAGGAGAAAAAAGTAGTTTCCCTTTATCTGTTAGTTGAATATGGTGATATTTAAATAAACAAGTTTTCTGAATATAATGTTCAGAGTTCTGTGTTAAAATAGAATGTGTATTCAGAAGATCGTACAGTTGTGTGTTTTGTAACTAACAGAGTTGTTGCAACTTGGCTTGTTCACAAAGAACTGATGGTGAATGATATTCAAGTTCTGTGCCCGTGTGTGTGCATGCGGAGTGAGTAGAATGAATAATCTGTGTAGACGCGTGTGAGTAGTTGAGTTCTACTGTCTTCAACTGTTTTCAACTCTACTGTTTGATTTGGGAATGAATCCGGACTTATATTACTATCGGTAGGCTCCCAGCACGAACGCGGGATAAATTTTGAAAGAACACGAAAAATATCTGATTGGATGAAAAATTAACCAGTCGGTGATTTTATAACAAAAGCATGTTTGTGAGTTAACGGCAGGAAAAATTCAGTGTGGTGAATGCGATCAGTAAATTGTCCTGTGATATTTAGTATTTATCACCAATCACAGTTGAGAAAAATGTAGGCGTGGCAAACATAGCAGTAATCACTACAAAACTATATAAATAAATTTTAACTCGCGAATTATGGCCCCCGTTTTATAGCCATTCTAGAATTTTACCGAAATTTCCTTACAGATAATTATGAAACGTCGGACAATAGAGATGTGGTTCTACAGAAGGATGATGAGAATACCACTGACGGAGTACTTGAGTAACAAGGAACATTTAAGAAAAATGGAAATTATTAATACTTATAATCAGAAAGAGACAGTTGAAATTTCAAGGACGCATAATTAGGAAAGGCAACTTAGAAAGTTTGACACTCACAAGACATACTGAATTGCAAGCAGGACAAAAGAAAACATCTACTAACATAGCTAACGAGCTTGTGTAAATAGATGATAGAACAGGGAATGGGAGGGTTAATTGGGAGACAAATATTGCTTAGTGCCACAAGGGAAAGGAAGTTGTGGAGAACCATGATCGCCTTTACTGAAAGGAGAAGGCATATAAAAGAAAAAGCTATACCATCGTGGCTTGATTTTTTCATTCTTGCTTCTCTGATATGCTCCTGGAAAGAGACTGCAGTAAGCTACTAGCATGAAAGCCATCTGCTGCATAAGAGAGAGCAGGTGTTCTTCCTTTTATAGTCCAGGGCAGGAGAACCGAGTCGCATAGCATTTTCCCCATAGGAGCCATATCCAAAAATCTGAAATATTTTAATCCATTGATGTTTGATGGTCTTCCAACTTCCAACTAGAATTCGTAAGGGAAAGACATCATTACACATAAAATATGTATTTAACAAGATGTACAAACAAGGATGTGAAAAAAAGGCATGCATTGAGTAAAACAAGAGTTGTCTCTCTTTAACTATTAATTGTATTCCAAAGTTCACTGAAAGAAAGAAGGTTGTGATAATTTCTGGTAATAAATGTTTTCAACAGTTTTGCTGTGTAGGGAATATTCAGCATGTGAGTGGTGGTGTGAGTGAGAAGGTTGGCGCATGGTTTCAACTGTCGTAGATTCGCTTGGCAGCTGAATTCTCACTATATTTATTGTACGTAAACTGTACAAATGTGGCACAAGGCCAAAAAGAGGAAATGGGGAAAAGGATGGTCATCAACTGCCTTAAGATTAAACTTAGCTGGTCACAATCACTGACCCAGGCATACAAACAATATTCCTTTTACCAAAACAACGCATTTTTACTTACCATTCTTACCTCAACCACCATAATGCCTCAGAAACTCTATGAAGTCCTAAACTGGCCCCCATATTTACAATTCAATTTTTGTGGGGAGAGGGGAATAAAAATAACAATTTAAAAATCTAAAAACCCCAATGATTATTTACACTAATTATCTAAGAATATTTCTAGCTTTTATAGATGATCATCGGCTCCGAAGCGCTGCGTGGGAAGAATCATTCTTCACGTGCAGACAATCTGATTGGTTGGCATTGAACAATCAGCGAGCGAGCTTTGGGGAGACTCACGAAAGCTTCTGGGATCCGATTCTCCCAAAAGTGCACGAAATCGACTACATGAAAATATAGCGATTATAAAATTGTCGCATAGCTGCGATTTATAAATTGTCCATTACACATGTAGAATTAGATTCCTACATTTTTTTTTTAATCTCAAATTTTGTGCAAATTAAACACATAGAGGCTCCCATCCAAGTATAACAACTGATGCATTCTGGTTGGTTGAAAAATATTAATTAGTTGTCGTCAACTACTTCCGAAGGTACCGACCCAAATTTTGACCTCTAGTTGACGCCACAAAATGTAAACATGTTCACGATCCACCCACGTGACCAACTAATAAAAACGAAACTTCGACGCGACTTGGTCAGTGGGCCCTTAAAATATTCAACTTGTTCACTTGACTTCATTGGAGATAGACTCAACAACAAAGGAGACGAACCAAATTCTTCAACACGACAACGAACCTTGTCAACCAATTCCAGGTTTAACTTTAATTACCAAAACTAACATAAAAAATCCAGTTAGCGAAAGAACGCTCATTCCCACAAAATATTCTATTCCACAAGTATCTCCGGTAAAAGAGCGACAACTCTTTAAAAATCAGTGAGTCAAGACAAGAAGAACAATACTTTTTTTTCTATTTAATACAAAAAAATAACTGTTTAATTTTATTTATAACCAATACAGATTGGCTAACCCACTACACAGTAGTGTTGATTTATTATCCAATGAATGCTTGTGGTTGTATAATTTGAATTTGTGTATGTATGTATGTATGATGAGCATCATCACAAACCCATGCGTTACAAAAATATTGCTCAAGCTCCCTTGAAGACCAGGAGATGTCTTATACGCCCCATAATGACCGAAGGCGAGGCAGAGCCTGGCGGGAACACTCACTTAAAGCTTGAACTATTTATTAATTTTTACCCCCCCCCCTGCAAGAAAATTCAGTATTTCAACTAATGTATTCTATGCTGTCATTAAAGTCGGGAAATTTAACTTCATAAAAGATAATCATATGGGCACTAAATTAGATTGGTCCACTCGTAAAAAATAGCGAAATATTTCGGGGATTCCCCATTTTTTTTAGATTGACATTCAGACTCTCTTGAAGCTATTGTATTTGTCAGAATCGAAAAATATTTATTTTTACCGATTTAGAGAATAAATAATCGCATATCAGTCGCTGACTTTTTTACAGAGTTATCTGGACTGAGTTGTTATTCACAAATGTAGAGTTTGCTTACATAATTGATATTTATTTGAATTTTTTTTTAAATTATCAAATATTAGACTTTTTAAAATTTTAAAAAATTGGTGGGGATTTTTTTCGGAAGTACACGCACAAAAACTGGGAGATATAAGTATTTTTTGAATGAAGAATAAACGGATATAGTTTTTTGTACATTATTATTCTTTACTTAATGTATATTTTTTAAATTCAATTTATTTAAAATCAATCTTTTTTTTTTTTTTTTTTTTGAATATCTGTTTTCGCACGCAGAACAGCTAAGTCCAGTTAGTTAAAAAACCATGAACTGATTTTTCACACTTTTTCGATAACAGGAGCCAAGGCTCCTGAAATGATAAAAAAAAAAAAAATTAACGGTTTTTTTTTTTATTTTGACAAATGTGGCTTGTGAAAGAAGGAATAATGCTTCTTAATCTTATCTACCAATTATTCCCCGAAAATATTTTCCTTGTTATTTTTTACGAGTTAACCAGTCTATCCAAGTCGTGGCTAGAGATCTTGCAAATAAATGTGGAAAATGAAATAAAAATGTATTAATACTTTGCTAATTTTTATTATGTTTGACATTGGAAGGACAAGTAAATGAATGACTTGCTTGTCACACACACGGTGGGAAAAACCTAATAAGTTTTCTAACTTCAGTTTAAAACGCATTAAAAAATTATTATCTAACAAGTAATTGGTATTACTTATTTTATTCGTACGAATTTTAAAATCAACCTTATATGAAATAAAGAAAAAGGAGCAAATGAAGACGGAATCTATCGCTTTATTGCTGTCTCAGTAAAAATTATGAACAGATGAAAGTGTCAATTTCGACCTGCCGTAAATTAGTTTTATGGGCGGAAATTTTACGACACTGTGAATCGTTTTACTTCTCCAAAAATATAGCAAGTATTTTCTCTATGGCGCAAATATTGGATTTAACTGCATGTGATACAAATTTGGACTCGACAGCTTACAGTTCTATTCATTCAAATTTGGTATGTAAAAAAGATGTTTAATTAATATTTTGGGTTTTATTGAAACAAAGACTTTGCTGTGTTTTTATTGTGGTGTTGCTATTTCTGCTTTTTAGACTTTCTTTCACTTTATTTTTGTTTTTAATTTGAAAATTAATTTCCTCCTTGGAAAGATTCGTTTTTTTATACGATATTTTGTAGATAATTTTCTCCTTGGAAAGATTTTGGGTAGATATTTGCTGTTTATTTATTTTCTATTTTTTTACGGTTATTTCTTTGTTTCATTTTATTTTTAATATTCGCTGGTTAGTAACGGTTAGTAGGTATATTCACTTTGTCGTTGAAAAAAAAACAAAACGGCATGAAAAAAGGCTCCAAACTTAATAATAAAAACAAAGTTTTATCGTCAAAATGTTTATGTAATTATTAATTTTAAGACTCTTAATTTAAGAGGAAAGACCAAAGTATTTTTTAATTATTTTAAAATTTTTTTAATCCTTCCTAACACGTTCAAAATTTTGGTTAAAATTTTTTTTTCACCTCAGCGATCAACATTAGAATTATTAAGGTTTAGTGTTTTTGCGCTTTTTTCAGGTGAAAAAAACCCATCAATTTGGAAATTCTTGCAAAAATCAAATTATTATCGGATTTTTCAGAACTTATTCACAAATGAATGGAATTTTTTGAAGTTTTTCTTTTTTAATGATCTTACTTAATTTCATGAAATTTCGAGAAATTAGAAGCTGCAGTCCTTATTGAATAAACCATATTTTTCAGTAACTAAAACATGACCCCAACCCCCAGTTACCGAAAATCTGTTCTGAATCGTAAAAAAATTAAAAATGCAATAAAACTATGACATTAGAAAAGCTTTTAATTGTTTTTATGAATAAGATTTATTAAGGACATTATTGTCTTAAAAAAAAAAAAAAGAAGATTTTTGGAAGATTTTCAAAATCGACAATTTCTTTTTTTTTTTTACAAATATATAAAAAATGCCCGGTTTTGTGAAATCGAGCAAAGTTGATATTCGATCAATAATATAATTTCTATTTGAAATATCCGAACTTTTATTGTCGATAACTCCAAAACGGTAGGTTTTATCAAAATTTAAATTGTTATTTTCGGATTCAGCATGTGTAAATTTACACGGAAATATAACGATTTGGGAAATTTTTAATAGATATTTGGCGTGGGGCTTAAAAAGCAAATTAACCCCCCAAAAATTTTGTTAAATTTATCTGGTATTTTATTTTAAAAATGAAATAAAACAAACCAAAATAATAATTGATTTTAAGCAACAAAAAGGGCAGTGTTAGTTTCGTTTTTATTTGAAAGTTATGGAACCGAAATATCACGTCTTTTATTCAGATTTTAAAAATAATAATTTCTATTTTAACGTGTGTAGCTTTTTTTTATGTAAAAACAAACAAAACAAAATGTGAGTTATTGAAAAAAGACATTTAGTTTGCATGGAGTGGGGACTGTTTTTTATTAACCCTAGTCAAAAATCCTGGCTTTCAGCAGGGCTCGAACACCGACTTTTGGCGTTTGAGGTAAACTTAGATATTGTACAGAACAATTCAGAATTCACTTTCTTTTTTTTCTTCCTTCTTCCCTTTTTTTTTTTTTTTTTTTTTTTCGATGAAATTTTGGTTCCGTTCACCACTCTCAGAAATATTTTTTTAAATGTTCCTCAATATTGCAATTATTAAATAAATAAATTATTAATATTTTCCAAATGTTAATACTAATAGCGAGTACTAGTACAGTTTTTTTTCTGCAGGTTTATTGAAAAATATTGATATTGATCCCTCTACGCCCCCCTCTATTCTTAATTCGTGATAAAGGAAAGCATCATTGAATCATTATTATTTGTGCTTTGGCTACAGCCTGGCCAACAGTTGGTCTTTACCTTTAAAAACATTTTGACTTTGTTTAAATTAAAAGTAAAACTTAGCTTTTATTAAGTTTGGGACCTTTTTCAGCATAAAAGTGGAGGTACATAAAAAAAAAAAATTCATGATCATTATTCCAAAAATAGCATTAAAAATTTGCTGAAATCTATCTTATAATCTTATTTGGGTTCCGGGTACAGCACAATCGCCTTTATGGGACTAGAGAGAGACTGCGCTGGCCTACTCAATTATTACGTGAAAGTTTATCCATTTTACAGACTGGATAATTAAAAAAAACAAAAAAAAAAACATCCGATCACTTTCACAGATTCCTGACAGGCCGCAAAGCTGTACCAGGACCCAAATAAGATTGTCAGTATCCTCCTAAAAGGTGGACTTTCTGCAATTTTTATTGCTATTTTTGTAATAATCATAAGGCCCCAAACATAATAAAAAAAAAAAAGAAAGTTTTAATGTCAAAATGTTTATTATTAAGAGGAAAGACCCAATATTGGTTGGGCTGTAGCCGAGAAAACCCAACAAAGATTGTCGATATCTTAGGTTTCTGCAAATTTTTAATGCTATTTTTTTTTTTTTTTTTTTTAAATATTCAGCCTTTTTTTACACCAGAAATACTTCATTTTTAAATTGGTTTCTGGGTCCTAATCTGCAATTTTACCAATTTTTATTTTTATTTGCAAAAAAAAAAAAAAAAAAAAAATGTTAAAGATCTATCGTCTAGGTTGTTTTTTATGCGTTTTTTGAGAAAAACGCATTCTTCAAAAGATCAGATGGTTTGTGTTAAATTTTGTGCAAATTTTATGGCCTTCTAGGTTCATGCGTTGATATTGCCAAAAAATTGTTTGATGTGTTGCAGATTCATTTTTTTTTTTTTAATACTAGGAAAGGCTAATGAGAAACCCATTTTCTAGCCCTAAATTTTGGCTGGAGCTGATATGATGGTCACTTATTCAATAAAAAGGACTGTTATCAGCGGACAAAGAAAGAACAGACAGAAGAAAAAGAATGTGCCATTTTGATAAGAATGGAGACAGCATTAGTACCTGCACTTTAGAGGAGGACAGTCTAGCCAGAGGTCATAAATCTGAGAGATAACAGATTCAAAGCAGAGCTCTATTCCAAAACTTAAATTCCTTATGAACCTACTGGAGAATTCTTCACACCGAATATACAAGTGAACATTGCTGTAATATTCTAAGAGCCCTGGAGGAAATAGGTTGAAAATGAAAAAAAAAAAAACTTCTTCGAGCTGAGATGTCCTGTTTTTTGTGTAAGCTGTTAAGAATAGCAGTGGGAACTATATGAAAAATTTTTGACTTGTGCCATTTTGTTATTCCTTTCTCCAAGTTTTTCCTGCTTTTGAAGGGATTAAATTTTTGTATATGAATCCATTTCTTATCAAACTCATTGTCACAGTTTTTTCTTGTTTCTGTGGGTAATCACTTTTTTTTTTTTTTTTTTTTTGTTACCTACGAAATTGTTATCCTGCCATTGATGCACACAGGAGGAAATTTTTGTGCAACACTTGTATTATGCCTTTTTTCGTAATTGTATAAACTATAAATAAATGTTTTCCTTTTTTGAAATATTATGCAGTGGTTGTCTTGAATTAAATTTTTGCACCTCTTGTGACTTGCTGTTTCTACCAACTGACTTTTTTGTGTCTGACGCAAGGAATTCTTGGTAAAAGTATATTTTTAACATTTGTTATCCCTCCCACTTATTTAATATTATAAAATTTCGAGAAGAACAATTTTGAAGTGCTTAATGATTATATTAGTTATAAGCACAAGTCCTCTGAGAATTTAAACCAGATCAGAGCAAAGACATGTAAAAAATAAAATTTTTGAAAATGCAGTAATTGTCAAAGTCAGTTGGAGAATTCAACACATGTTTGCAGTATGAAAACTAACATTTTTGACGTCAGTTTATTGCCATTAGGAGAAACAACTCTTAAAACACATGACATTAATGTCACTTTTATGATCATCCATATATTTTTGGAGAAAAAAAAAATTATGTACATTTAAAAACAGTGTAAAGTTCTTTTCTAAAATACTTGTGCCGTCTTGATTTTATAAGCCTTATGATCTGTAAACACATACATAAATAAGAGTGATGTGTAAGCAATAAATGTCCAGGTAAAAGTTTTTGGTAAAGTGAGGTCACATGTAATGAAGGGAGGAAAATTACATGCAGGATCATTGGTGGAAATTTTGTGATTTATCACCCATTAGTATTTTATGCATACAAAAGGGTAAAATGTGTGTGTGTGTGTATATATATATATATATATATAATTATTATTTTTTTATTTTTATTTTTTTCTTAGACATGCATACACACATATACATCTCCATATATGTAAATGTAAATCATCCAAAATCCCAAGTTTGAGTTAATTTTCCTTAAAGTAAATGTTATTTTAGAAATCCGAAGTGATTCTTGTGTCTGCATTTGAAATTGTAAATGTATGCACAAGCATACTATTGTACTTTTTTGCCTTTGAATCTGTGTTGGGACATATATTTTTGTATATACAAATGTGTGCCCATGTATGTGTACCGGTGTGTATTCGTGTGCTGTATGTTGTATTCTCTCATGGGTAGTTGCATAGATTGCGCATTGTGTGTATATCTGGGTACACTTGGAAACACTCTTAAATGCCTCTTTACAGTCATATGATTAAGGATGTGTCTGAGAAAATCTTACATGTTATCTAAGTACTTAGTTAGGAATGCACTCGTCAAGTATATGAATATATGTTTATGGATACATATAGATATGTGTGGGTATATATGTATGTGATTGTGTGAACGCAAGTGGAAACGTGTAGATAGCTGCAAATGTGTATGGATGTAGGTGTGTATATATATATATATATATATATATATATATATATATATATATACACATATATATGTGTGTGTGTGTGTATATAGAAGAATGTGTATGTTCTCCCTTCCTTTCGCCTCTTTTCTTTCTTTTTCTCTTTTCTTTGTTCCCCTCTTGAAAAATCATCTCCACTCCCTTTCTTTTGTCCAGTAAATAAAAAGTCATTACTAATATCTCATCTTCTAGAGATATATCCCCAATTACCTCTTTCCGTCACATCACAAACTCGCTTTCACGACGCTTGACATCTCCATTTAAATGATAACTCTAACATTTTTAGGCATTTAAAACAACATGCCTGCCCGCATACACAATTCCGTGAAATACTTGTCGAAAACACAATTATACTTCGACATGAAAACAATAGACAAAAACTAAAAATCCTTGAAGCATTATACATCAAACAGTTGAAACCCAACCTAAACAAAATCAATTATGGCATCTCTACAAATATTCTTAAATGTCTATAATTGGTAACAGAAGCCATTGGTTTATACCAACGGCTTTTGATTCATACTTCTACAATTCACTCTCGTGTGGTCATGTGTGACGTCATGAGATGCGTTGCGATTTTCGCTTCTAGTGTCTTATATGCACATGTTTATCGTTGTTTAGAAATCTATGTAAATATTGACAGACTATCATCACTGTCGTGTCCATATATTGTTTAATATGTTGTAATTGACATCTTTGATAATGGCTTAAGTAAGCCGAAAGCTTAGATTGTATTAAAAAATATGGATCACTACTGTGAATTTCTTTCTTCTTTCAACGATAATGTTATTAAACTTATCAAAAGTTACGAGAAAAATTTACATAAAATAAATTGACAACACTTGTCTATATTATTTAATGAAACATGTATGAATGAAAAGATGCTGCCTAAATACACACAATATATATATATATATATATATATATATATATATACACACACACTCCTGATCAAAAATTTAAGACCACTTGAAAATTTTTTTAAAATGACTTTTTTTCATGGAAAAATTTTAAACATTTCTTACTTAAGGTTACTAATTTTATAATCTAAAAGGTTTTGTAGACAAAAAATTATAATCCGAACATTTTATTGAGAAATTGACATTTTTATGAAATGAGATGTTTTACACTAGATCAAAATTATAAGAATAGACAAAAATTCTGTGAAATTGTACGAAAAGTATACAAAAACATTCAACAACCAAATTTAATGAGTTCTACCTCCAGTGGTTTTGATGACTTCAAAAATTCTTTGGGGCATGCTAGAAATTAGTGTTTCCATTAAGCTGCGAGGAATATTGCTCCAGATCCTGAAGATAGCTTGATTAAGTTCATTTTTTGTTGAATATTGTTTGCCATTTCGATAAACATCTCTTGCCATCTATCCCCAAACATTTTCAATTGAGTTCAAGTCTGGTGAGCATGCAGGATGTCTCAAGAGATGGACCCCATTTTCTTCTAGAAAGGTCAAGGTCAAGCATTCAGCGTGGATTGCAGCATTATCCTGTTGGAATAAACATCCATCCCCACACAAATGATGGCCCTCCGTCACCAACGATGCTTTTTGTAGCATGCTAACATAACCAGCCGTTGTCTGACGACCCTGCACCACCTGGAGCTCCATCGTCCCTCTGTAAGAAAAGGCACCCCATAACATGAGGGACCCTCCACCACTATGATGTGTGGAGAAAATTTCAGGAGACATGTTTTTGTTATGCCAATATCGTTGGATTGGATTTTTTCTCATCAGAAAACAGGACATTCTTCCACTTCTCAATGTCCCATGTTTGGTATTCACAACCAAACCATAAATGGTTCACTTTGTGATGTGAAAGCAGCCGAGGAATTTGTTTGTGCTTTTTATTTACCATGCCTTTTTGTTGTAAGTGTCGTATGATGGTTGCTGGACTGCAATCAGCATCTGTGGCTGCCTTAATTTGACTAGAAGTAAGTCCATTGGTTTTCACAACAACCCATCTTATTCTCCTACTCAATGCCGGAGAAATTTTTTGGTGGCTTACCAGTAGACTTTGTGTTTCCATAATTTGCACTGTCCTTTAGAAAGTTGCAAATCACAGTTTTACTGCGATTTACCTTAGCTGTGATTGCCTGCTGTGAAAAACCTTGATTATGGAAATCTAGAATTTGAGCATTCTCAACTTCGGTAAGTTTGCTTGCTTTAGGCATGGTGACACCTTTACAGAGTGATTGCTAATCTCTAACTGAACTAAAAACATTAGAATTACCCTAGATCTAACAATTTATACCCCCTGGTCTTATAAATTCAAATACGTAAGTGGAAAGGATAATCCGAGTATGTCTTTATAATATAAGATATTAAAAAGATGGATCCATAAAGAGAGCTCAGTGTATAGTATACAGAGCAATATGATATGCATCATTGAAAACACCTTGATTTTTGTTTTCATATTTAATATTTATTTATTATATATTTGGGTTGGATTGTATAAATATGAAGATGAATTAAATATTGGCTTTATATTGGCTTATATTCTTTTTTTTTTTTTTTTTTTTTTTTTGTAGTATATTATTTTCACTTCCCTCTTACATGTATGTGTGTGTATATATATATATATATATATGTGCATGTGTGTGTGATATATATAATGTAATTTCACCTCAAACAAGGCAATAAAGCTGCTAAGACAAGGAATTAGTGAGTCTGAAGGAAATAGAAGGCAAAACTGTGTAAGGAAAATGAGTTGGGATTTTTGAGGATAAGAGGGGCAATAAATCAAATTTCCTTATCAACTGATCTAATATTCAACCATATATATATATATGGTTGGATAGATATGAGCTTGTGACCCTGGGTTTTACGCTTTAGCGCTTTCTAATAAGTACCGCGCTTATAATATATAAATAATTACACACACACACACACACACACATATATATATATATATATATATATATATATATATATATATATATGAAACACTTAGAATTGATAAATAATATGTAATAGAGCCATTGATGTCTGTTGGATTTTAAATCCACTCTGAGTAGATCTCTATGAACTTGCATATTGCACTGTTCTACTATAACTTTTTCAATGATCTGTGGAACTTACATATTACCAGTGGAATACGAAACAAATGAGGTTGGTTTGCTACAATTTGTGCAACATGGCAGGTCTTAGTCATGAAGGATAGAACTGGTAGGATTAAAGAATGTAGCTCGTCTGAACACTTTCCACGGAAATAATGATAAAGCAGCATTGTGAAGAAAAACTTTAGAAATCTGTATAAATTAAGATTTTGTAAAACAAATGGATTGAAATTATAGCAGGCACTTAAGAACACATTCTATTAAATAATAAATTTTGGATAAAATAAAAATATATTTTTATTAAATTATTACAATACAATATTAACACTGAGTGAATACCAACTTAAAATTTTAATTAACTGCTAATTTATGGAGAAATTTTCAGTTTTTAAGCATGTAGCATTATTGAATTAATAATAATGTTATACTCTTCAAGAAACACATGTTCAAACTAAGCTGAACATTTTACTGTTAAATATTTGTGTGTATCTTTTGTTTAGTACTACATCCGTGCACCAGGTATAAATAAAGGGGACATTATCAAGTAGGCAATCTGTGTGATAGTTCTATTAGCAGACAGGAGTGGCGGTTTGAGTTAATGTTGTAAGAGGAGTCATTGTACTCCATGAAATGCAATATTTTAATGAGAATGTAAAATTATTTTAAACAAAAATTTTAATTAAAATACTGTACAATTTAGTGCCAAATTATTTGTACGGTACAATAAATTTCATGTAAAATAATTAATTCTTAAAATATTGAAACATTTTTTGTTTTTTTTTATATATAAAAGTTAGATGATCTTTGGCTTCAAATAACATCTTGTAATCCACTTTAGAAATTTTTTATGAAGAAGAGGGTCTTAGTAGGAGTGTAGTTCCCCAGCCTCAACACCATGTGGCCAGCCATTCACAGCTGAGTCTTTTGCAAAAGAGCTTCAAGGCTTAGCTAGAACTTCAGTGTTACTGATGGAATATCCAATATATTATTTTAGAAGTGTGTAGAAATAATATTGATGGGAGCAATCAAGTACAAATGTGTTGTTGGTATATGAGCCAAGATTCAATACTGTATTAGAGTGGATAGCTATATTTGATTTCTGTGAGGTTTTATGCATACACATTGCATTTTATGATGTTCAAAACGTAAGGTACAAACATTGACTATTCTAACATGTTTATTATCATACAAATAAAACCTTGTGTATACCGGGTGCGATGGATAAATTGTCGCCTAAATGACACAAAAATGGAAATAGCACTGACATCTCATTTTAACAGATATATTTACAAAAATTACGCAAAATTATCTTGAAATACTGAAGAGTAAATTTATTCAATAAAATTGCCATTGGCATCAACCACAGCCTCCAGACAACTTCAGAATCTCCTGCAACTGTTTTGGAGGGTTTCCTTGTTTAAGTTGGTGAATGCTGCCATAATCCTTGCCTTTAGTTCGTCTTTGGTATTACAAAGAGTTTTGTTGGTCTCTCACTTAACTGCACCCCACACATAATAATCAAGGCAGTTACTGTCTGGGGACTCGGGTAGCAAGAGGTGATGTGGTTGTAGAAATTGTCTGACAGCCATGACTGGGTTCTCCTACTTGTGTGACATGGTGCAGAGTCCTGTTGTCTGACGTAGGGTCTTCCAGCAGCCACCCTTTGACCCAGGGCAGCACTACCGCCTCAAGACAGTGGGTCAGATGAAACCGATAACTGGCCTATTTTGTTGGGAAGAAATCCCAGCATGCTTTTCTGCCTATAAATTAGGGAGGGGAAAGTGTTTTGCAGTCATTCCCTATCAGTCGAACCAAATAGTTTTTCTACTGTACAAAAAAATTTTGTTTTTATTGATAGTTGGTATTTAGTTTTAAAAAAACTTTATTCAAAAAGATCTTTTTTAATTGTATTGTAACAGTTGTCATATCTGCATGCAATTAAAAACATTTTTGTCAAATTTGGTATGTATTTGTTTATTGATTCTTCTTTTGAAGATGACAGAAATTAAACAATATTTTTTATTTTAAAAACGGTAAAAATACAAACTCCAATTCAAAAAAAGGGAAGATTTCTGTTTGCAGTTTAATGGGAATGTATTTTGATTTAGCAAATATGTCAAAAATACCATAATCCTGTGTGCATAAGACACTGGGCTTTTTCTTTTTCATCCAGAATCATGTACCAATGTCTGCTTCTTGAATTTAGGACTCCATCTCATTTTTCCATAGCTCAAAACGAACAAAATCAGGTCAAATTGGATTTATTTGTTTATCAGAGAGATATCTATCTATCTAATGGCATATATTGCAATAAAGGGAAATCTTTTATAACTTTTTTTATGTCCTCTATGGTTTCATACTTTTTCCAGATTTTGTTGAGTTTTAGGAACTTGGATCTCTGATACCCATGAGCACAGAAAAATGACCTGGATTCCTCACATACGGCCCTCTTCAGGACTATACAAATATGTCAAAAATTCCATAATCTTGGGTGTATAAGACACGGCTCTTTTTTTTTTTTTTTTTTTTTTTTTTTTTTAAGGGGAATTTACTTTGATTTAGCAAATGTCAAAAATACCATAATCCTAATAAATAATAATAAAAGAAATACCTTAGTTTGTGTTATGTTGCAGCTCAGATCAGATACCAGGTTCATTCTCAGGGTGCAGCTTCTTCCAGTCAAATGTTTGTGGCTTTAAAATTACCCTTTGGTCAGATCATTACCCACGAGTGAAAAACAAAACAATTTTTAGCAGATTTCATTCTCGGGTTGTAACCTTCTGCTATAAGCAAGAAAGTTTAGGTGAAGTGGGGATTTGAACAGTCTAAGGTGGTGTCTTTCTTGTCCAATCTCTGAGGCCCATGTTGTTTCTGTTTGCCTATTCACAGTAGTGGTTGGTTGCATAGCTAATATGGTTCTTTGTCTTGCTGTCTTTGTCTAAAAAAAAGTAATTTATCTTTATTCAGCGACCACTCTTTGTGCCGTTTGTGGAAAAAAAAAAAAAAAAGAAGAAAATATCAGTTCAAATGAGTGTCTCTTGAGAAGGAAAGTGTTCACTTGTAGCAAGAATCGATACACAAAAGTAAAAATAACTTTGCATCCACTTAGTGACAATCATGATAAGGATTTTTTTTTTTTTTTTTTTTTTTTTTTTTAAATTTGCATCAACTGTCTCTAATGTTCTTATCTCATTTTATTTGGTGCAGTGTGATTTGACTCTGTTATCCATTACTTTCCTGTTTTTTTTTTTTTTTTTTCTCTGTCTGAGAGTAAGAAAGATATATAAGTAATATATATATCTCAGAATTATTCAAAATGGTCTGGAACTATTTAATTGTAAAGGTTAAACATTACAAACTGGTCTTGAAGCTGTGCAAAATCTCAAAGGGGTAATGTACCCTGTATGTTCATGGAATCTATGTTAGAAGTCCACAAGAAATACACAGAATTGATATAAAGTGTTTTTAATAATGACCAGAAATTTATTCAAGCTTTGGATAAGGCATATGCTTCTGTTATTGACAATAAGATTAAAGGGCCTTGGAACTACTTGCGAAATATAATGATAATCTGGAGAAAAGCTCCAAAGGAATTTCTGAAAGTGAATTGCATCAGAAAATCAGTAACTGTATAACTGTATTCAAATATTTAGATGAAAATATTTTATTCTAGAATGCTGGCTAAATGGTTAATTTCTTATAACCTGTCTACTTTAATAGATGCCAAGGAAGAAATGCTACATAAATTAAAGCAAGCCTATGGCTATGAGTTTACAACCAAATTGTACTAAATATTTACAGCTATGGCAATTAGAGATTTAAACAAAGTTTGAAGATTTTTGCAAAAGTAAAAATTTGGACATTTGTATTGGTTTTTCAGTATTAGTCCTACGGGACTAATAGTGAGATGGGGTCTTAGTATGTCCCATTTGAAAAAGTAGGTTCCCAACATTTGCTATTATAAAAAATGTATCTGAAAGTTTGAAATGTTTTACAACAAAATCTTCATGTATTCAAAAATTGACCTGGATGTGTTATTCTTGTATGGATGATGTTTGATTTAATTACATAAAAAAAAAAACAAAAAAAACATACACTTGGACAATGGGCATATACCACATGGCAGTCTTGTTATTTTTCGACAATGCTGACAATTTGACGTTTCGTAAATTAATAGAAAACAAGCCAATTACCAGACAAAGAATTAGTGAAACAGTTGGAGGTGTTAGAAAGTAAAATCTTCATTATAGAGGGTGAGATCAATGACAACAGTGTATTTCATCACAGCAAAAATTACACTAATAAAAATAAAATTACTTTATTAACAGAAGTTGAAATATAATCTTTTATAAGATGTAAAAGACAACAAAAATAGAAATTCTAAGTTGTTTTACATATATAGATATAGGTTTGCAATTCAAAATAACTACAAAAAATAATTTGAAAAAATCTTAAAAAAAAAACAACTGATGAATTTCTTTACATGAAATAGTAAATCTTTAAAGGAATAGTTAATATACAGTAGAAATAACAAAAAAAATTAAAATTCTATAATTTAAGACATTTTACATATATACCTTTGTACGTAAAAAAAAAATTGAAAAATACCTGGAATAATAACATTTGGTTATGGTTTGTTAAAGAAATGAGGAATTGTCTTAAGAAACAAACATAAAACAAAAGTTAAGGATTTACTTAAACTAATCACATTGTTCTTAAAAATAGAATGGCTTCTGCCAAGTCCTTCTTCATTGAAGCACTCAAATCAGATTTGATTATCTTTAAGTAAAATCTTCATTACAGACGATGAGATTAATGACAACATTGTATTTCATCACAACAAAAATTACACTAACAAAAGACTAACATCTCAGGAGATGGAACATAAACATACGTCAGTTGACAATGACGGAAAAATGTACTTACAGGTGGACATAGTACACATTATGAAAGCAAGGAAGGTTGGCACACATCTTGCTTGTTGATTAAGTAATCAAATAGTCAAATATCATGTTTCACCCACAGTGTGAGTTTCATCAACAGATTTATAAAGCTGTTAATCGATAAACAATATTGTGAACATTCTTCAACTTAATGTGTTTATATGTATGTTGCCTGAGGCAGGGTCATTTCTCGATATCCACCACCACCTCCTGCAAAAGAATGGCAGCAAAAATGTTTACTACTATGATTTGTAGCAGCAGTGATCAATTCTTGCTCTTCTTCCATCCTGATAATGGCACCAATATTTCAATCCTGTTGCATTGAAGCTCAGACCAGACACCAGGTTTATTGACAGAGTGCAGCTGCTTTCAGTTAAAAATTAACCTTTGGACAGATGTTACCCATGAGTGAAAAACATGACAATTTCTAGCAGTAAACCAGATTTTATTCTTGGGTTGTAGCCTATTGCTATAAGCGAATGAAGTTTAGGTGACAGGGTAGTGAACAGTCTAATGGGGGTCTTCCCTGTCTGTTCTCTGTGGCCTGCTTCATCTTTTTCTGTGTCTGTGGTACTAGACAGTTTTATAATTAACATGGTTCTTTGACCTGTCATCTTCATCAAAAAAAGCAATTTATCCTCATTCAGCAACTTCTATTTTGGGCTGCTTGTGAATCCACTTCACAATACTGATAACCATTGATCAAAAATAAATGTTCTGAATCCATTTTTGCAACAGGTCCAGCTGTTTTCAATTTAACAAGAACTCAGCTGACGGATGGCTACAATTGTCACAAAACAATGCAAACCAAACAAACAAGTTAATATTTATTTACATTGTTCAGACTGTTGTCCTCATCTTTGTTGCTATATTCACAATGTTTCGGCTGTTGTATGCTCCGGCTGACATTTGTGCCAGCTTCTGGTGGGACTTTTATAATTGTCTCCATATTTTTGGTATATTGGGTCCTTCAGTATCTGTCTATGTTTCTGAGATGAGGTATTATGTACATTATTTAGATTATTTGGATTGTTGTTTCCATCTTTGTTGCCATGATACCTTAGCGTACAATGGCTAAAATGCTGTGAATATGGCAACAAAGATAAGGACAACAGCCTGAACAATGTAAATGTTATGGGAACAAACTTTATGGACTAAATGGACTCGTCCTATTACTATATATACGGGGAGATTATGCCTCTCAAGAGAGCTGTCTACAGTTGACGAGTTGACTACTGTACTTTGCCATCAGTCGGACATGCGACACTTTTGTATTCGTTCTTTTCTGAGATGAGGTATTATTATGTACATTATTTACATCCTCAAGGACACATGTTACAGTGGATAAAGGTGTTAGTTAGATCCAGTGACAGGACCCAAAGAGTGTGAGTTTTCACTAAATTGCCGAGTTCGAGTTTTCTTTTGGACATATTCTGTAATGTGTATTGGTGATTTAGAGTTCATATGACCTAAGACTCATTAACACGTATTTTTAACACTTATGAATCGCAAAAATAAAGAAAATATCTTGTGTGTTTGTTTTTGTCTCTCTTCATTTTCTTTCTACCTTTTTCACAAGTTTTGGTCATTTTCTTTTCTTTTCTAAAATCAAGCGTGTTTTACCCCCCCCCCCCCAGGAATTTCTCTGCTTTTTTTTAACTGTTTTATACTCCTTAGTTTATCTATATATTTATGTTAGTTTTCAAAGTTTCTTGAATGATGCTTGATGAGGATAATAATCAAATGGAAAAGAAAAAAGAAACAAATTGAGAAACAATCAACACTGGTGCTGGAGATAGTCTACATACTTAAAATGCTCAAATAAGTTGTTGAAAATCATGTGCACCAAGCTTTTTGTCATATTTAGTCACTTTGATATGTGACAATAAGGGAAAATAAATGCTTAAACTTTGCCAAAAGAAAACAGAGTTCAAATATATGGAACTAAAATATAACTGATTATCATTTCATTTTTTTCATTCTTCTAGAATCTTTTATCATTTTATATTCTATAGTAAAATAATTTCCGCTGAATTTCTATATCTGCTTTTGGTATTTGCTGTGTCACTTTATATATAATCATTACAGTCAATGAAAGTTTTGACGTATTTGTTTAATAAATCTTACCTGTGATTTTGCAGCATATTTTTATACAATTCCCCCAATACAGAGTCGCCCACGTATAGGATTACTGTTAAAATTGTTATTATGAATGATATGTCTATATTTCTGAGATGAGGTATTATTATGTACATTATTTACATCCTCAAGGACACATGTTACAGTGGATAAAGGTGTTAGTTAGATCCAGTGACAGGACCCAAAGAGTGCGAGTTCAATAGCTGGTTAAGGTGGTGGAGAAGGGAATTAACAGAAGATAACTGATAACTGACATCCATTAGACATGGCACATAGACCTAGAACAGTCTACCCAGTGAGTGAAATAAAGGGTTCAGTTCGACATTCCAATTGCCTGAAGAAGGCCGAAGAGTACAACGGCTGAAATGTTGTGATAAATATGGCAACAATGTAAATAGTGTGTGTATGAATGATGCGTGTGTGATATGAATAAAAGAGGTTGTAACAGGAAGTGATGATTATGAGGATAGGCAGGATAGATAATTAATGATTGACCCATGAATTTTTAAAGTTGTAGTGTTGTGGGAAGCTAATCAAATGAAACTTCCTTCTTGCCTTTGGATTATGGTGGAAATGACGGTGTTTTGACTCTGAGGAAATAGCATGACATGCCCTAGCTGTGAAGGTCTGAACTAGTGGAACTAAAGAAGCTCATCTGAACATTGCCTATGGAAATAGCAATGACATGGTAATGTGCTTGCAGTGTTGCATCTGTGAGTCTCAGCTGCAGAGTGGAGAATAGGTCTTCTCCCACAAGACCACATAAATGATTTGAAACTCTATCAAGTCTGGAACATGAGGATAGAATTGCTCCAGCCCAGATATGGCTGCAATACTCCATAATTTTTTTTATTTTATTTAATTTTTTTTAATCATTTCACTCCAACCAAGGCTTCAGGAATGCAGAAGTTTGGGATTGATGTGCATTTAAATTTTTGAAGATTGTAGGTGACAGGGATAGAATTTAAAATTAGTGCTCATTGGAAGAATGCCCATAAGCTGAGCAATCTTAGTGATTTATCAACAGGAGGACAATAAAATCTGAGTTAATTTATACAAGAAAATTATTTCAAATTATTCTTAACATCTAATTGTCATCATAGCAAATAAAGGGTACAGTATGAAATGTTGAGTGCAGTTGATTGATATGTATCCAGTACTTTTGCTTTAGACTGTTTTATTAAATTTCTCAGTAAATTTGTGTTTAGACAGATTTTCTTTTTTCTGCTGAGATATATAACAACGTAAGTATTTACTATGTCCAACTGAATTTTTTGGTTTGTAGCAACATTAGAAATTGTTTTTCTTAAAAAAGCTCAAAAATTTTCTGTCCAATACTTTAGCATCTCACTGTGTGCCAGATTTTGAAGTTTTTCTAGAATTTTCAGCTTTCAAATGACCCTAAAGTCTCTCTTCACTCTTTCCTTCTCCTTCACTCTTTCCTTCTCCTTCACTCTTTCCTTCTCCTTCACTCTTTCCTTCTCCTTCACTCTTTCCTTCTCCTTCACTCTTTCCTTCTCCTTCTCTTTCTCCCCCCCCCTCTCAGTTGGTGGTTAGTTTTACTATTGTATTTTCAGTCTTAACTGTAAAGAATATACAGTTCTTAGTCATGTTTTTTTTCAATTTTTGGGGGTATTTGTAACTGGTTTCATTTTCTTACTGTTCTTTCTCATTTCAGGAGACCTTGTCGCAAAAAAAATTCCAAAAATCCTACCAGAGAGTATCGGAATGGCAAATTACTAATGTCTTTACATCAGAGAACAGGGATCAAATTAATCAAAGCAGTGACCTACTGGATACAATGTGTCTGAATGATAGTAATTCTATAATTGTTATCCAGGATGATGATTGCACTTTGCAAGGAGATGGTCAAACAAGACTAAATGCAATTACGGTCAGCGATTCTGAATCAGAATGTTTTTCCCTCCCTGATATTGAGGAGCCATTTGATAGTTATCCTTCTTTGACACACCCTAGAACATGTTTGTCTCTTATTGTCCAAAACGACGTTGATGGAAAAGGGAAATTTTTTTCTCTGAATTCGACTGTTTCTTCTGCAAGAGAACCTTCGAGGTTTCCTTCTCGCTCAAAGATAAAAAAGCATGAAGATCAGAATATCATTTGTATTAGTGAAGATTCACTAGACTCCGATGTAATTGAAATCACAAGCGGGGAAGAGGATTTTAAGGATACATTAAATGACAGTGACGTGATAACAGATGAAGGTTCTTGTAAAACAGAAAATGGCTGTTTGGACAATCTTTGTAACAATTTCGTTAAAGATACAAATCACTGTTTATATACAAATAAAAATACTAATCAAAGTTTTAGGAGACGTGATTTGAAACAAAACATTGCGAATGGTTCTTTACCATTGTCAACAGTTCGAGACTCTATTTTACCATATTCCCTTCAGCCCTATACCAGCAATACGAATTTAACAGATTTAAAAGATCAGCCCGACGTGACAGTTGAACTTATTCAGTCATGCCTTGAAGAAGGAGATAAGTTTGCACTCTGCACAGCCAACATTTCTTGTTTATATTTATATGCATACCGGCCCACGCAAAGTTTGCTTGAGGATTTGCTTAAATGGTTTCTGCAAAGAGATGTTGGTTTTACTCTTGAAAGTGGAGGCCTTTTACGATTGCCCTATTTTAAGCTTTATGGTCTTCTTGATGAACTTTTTTATTGTTATCCAGAAAATGTTTCCATTCTTTGGAATGCAATATGTGAAAGAATGCTTAGCATTCCTCTTGAAGGAAATGTCTTTTTGAACTTTGCCTTGACACTGGAAATCTGTTTAAGTGTTTTAGAGGGAGAAGTCTTCCAGTTGCAGGATCCAAAGAAGTGTCAAATTTACCATCTTGGCTTGAACAATGAATCTTATTCCAAAATTAAAAAAATAATTTGGTGGCTGGGTAAACTTGTCGCGATTCTCAATGAGAAAAATTTAACTCTAACTGAGCAGGTGCTGTGTCAGCTGGGAAAGCTCTTGGAATTAGGTGTGGTTGTTAGTCAAAGGGACGCTGAACTGGCCAAACGCATTGCAAAAGACCTTGTCGGTGTATATCTGACTATTCCTTGTGTGAATTTTCGCCAGCGTTTTTTATCCATGATTCAATCCAACTTGATTCGATTCAAGTTGTTGGAAATACTTTTGGAGAAATATTTTAGTGGGACAATGCTAAGTTGGAGTTATATGCCTGAAAGCATAGCAGATATTGCCAAGTCTTTCTTTCAAGCAACACCCATGAAAAATGATTTGCTTGATGATAACATTCTTATAAGTTTGGACAATTTAGACAACGTGACCTCATCTTCATTTGAAGAGCTTATTATGTTGATTTACTTTGCTATCATCAGCTATTTGGCTCACCTTCAAGGTAAGGTGGTGTTTGTTTTTTTTTTTTTGTTTTTTTTAAACTTTACTCTTATCAGCCATTTGGCTTATATCTAAGGTAAGGTGGTGTTTCTGTTTTTTTCACTTTGCTCTCATCAACCATTTGATTCACCTGCAATGTGTAAATTAATGTTCTTTGTACTTTACTTTATCTCTATATTGTGATTAATCTGAATTAAAATGTTTTGCTTAAAGACTTTGTATTAAGCAATAACATCAGTTAAGAGAAGTTTTTGCATCCGATTGTATTGGATTTATCCAGAACGTTCACATTGATTTTGTTATTAGATGGCATGAGTTGCGTTTAGTTTTAATTAATGTCATTCAAGAAGATGGCTTTTGATTGTACTGCCTGACCACAACTATCAGTTTCCACACCTGTAAAAAAAAATGACCTTATGTCTGACCATGATTATCGATTTACACACCTGAAATCAATAGTGATTATTTATTTAGTTTTTGCAGCTCGCAAATTGTCAGATCATCTAATTCATTGTTTCCGCATTTTTAGTGTTATGTAAAGGATTCTTGTTTCATTGAATAAAATAGAATATCTTTGATTTTAGTGCATAATCAATTTAACATTTTTACAACTTTTTCTTTTAAAGATATGAATAGCTAATAAGTACATGGAACATGTAGTAGTCTCTTTATGCTGATTTGATACTGCAGTGTAATAACTGTGTTTGTTTATAGTCTGCTTGATGAAATGTGTGGTCTAATTCTTCTATCCCACACATGCTCCTTAAATAGGCAAATTCCCTTTATCCTGCCATTGATGTACACCTAATTTCTTGCAATTAATCTCTAGTACCCCAAATTCTTTTATTTTCTTAGAACCAGAGGCCCCTAAGACCAAGAATTTGACCATTTGTATTATTCAATGTAGAATTAGCTGAATAGTATGAAATGAAATTTCATCTTCATTTGGATTGACTGACTTATATTCTATTAAAGTAGCCAATAATCATTTCAACCCTAAGCCATGCAAAGCCGTATGATGGGGATTGGGTCAATTTTAGTTATACTGGATTTACTTGATCCTGCTATGTTAAACTGACATTCAATACTTGTCGGTTCAGTTTCCAACATTCACCTTTGAGTGCTAATTAAGATTTTTAATTGGTTCTTTTTCTACTCAGTGTAATCTTTCTTTGATTATTTCAATTAATGCTTCAAACCATAGGTCTTTTTGATGTGCAAACAGGGAACTTACCTGGCTACATTTCGATTTCTATCATGTCAATTATTAAAAAAGAAAATTATCAAGATGATCTTATTTTTGTTTATTGAGTCTAAATTTAAGACTTTTTATACTGATGTTTACCTAATACAAGTATGATGTCCACCTCATTGTTCCCTTTGATGTTTGATCCCTGCTGCTGACCATTAAATGGATCACTTCAATCCAAGTCTTGCCTTGTCCCACATTGTGTTTCATTTAGATCACAAGTCTGGCACAGATCAAATTGTCAACAGGAATCATTGAATTGGTTTGGTCTGGACAGTGTGAAGTCACAAGTAAAAAATAAATTAAAAAAAGTTTTATATAATGTTTATTGTACAGAGTTGGTAGTACAATTATTAGTTCTTCAGGCAGGAATATATATTCTTCATGTGGGAATATATTCTTCATGTAGAGTTATCAACCCTTCTCTCTTTGAATATTTCGTGACACTTTGTTGTGACTAAGTATAGAGAAGGCTTCTGGAACAACTTAAGTTTGGGATTTCTTCAGGCTAGAAGTCACGTGAGATCAGGTGAAGCAGTTGTCTCTTGTCCAGTGTCTGGAATAGCTGTCCTGTTGTCTGCTTCAACTTTCCATTTATATGGACTTCCATCCAAAATGGGCATGGAATTTGATGGTGCCTGGGGTTTTGGTAAATCCCCTAACTCCTACAGAGAATCCTTTGTCATCTGACTCGGGGAAAATTGATTGCATGCCCAATTTTGGGGAGAACCTTCCTCCTAAAAGTATTGATAGCAGAATATCGATCCACCTTAACTCCTTCCTTCTTATATTGGTACCTTATAACAATACTACCAAAGGGGCATAGGCAATTCTTCTATCCACTTGATATTTCACTTTCACTTTCACTATCATTTTGATAAACTTGAGTTTTGGACTGCGTAGGCGAACAGGCATGGCTTAACTCCAATCATTAATTTTAATTAATGTTCAAAATTTTTGTCAGTGGAATTTTTTGACTCCTTCCACCTTCTCAATTGGACATTCACCAAGTGTCCTCTTGACAGCCCTCTTAGCAGATCTTGACTTGTGACAATTAGAGTTTGGGTATCTCATTTCTCTAGCAATTTACAATTCCCCTGCCTTTTGAATAAATTAATTCTTTTAACTTTTTAATAAAATCCTGTCATGTCTCTTGTTATGCTTATCGGGCTATCTCTTAACTTTTCCAGTGTCTTGTAGTGTCATATCTCTCTTGGTATAGCTATCGAGCTATGTTTTAACCCTTCCAGTGTCTTATAGTGTCACACAAGGTTTGAGAGCCACTTAAGGTAGAGGGTTACAGACAAAAAAATGGTAATGCCTAATGAGTTGTCTTTTAAATGTAAGAAAAGGCAGTAAGAAATGATGATCACAAGGATAAGGAGGAAAGCTAATGATTAACCCTTGGTTTGAAAAGGTCAAAATTGAAGTGTTCTGGAAAGCAACCATGTGTTTAAAGTATGCTTCAAAAAAATGGCATTTCTTGAGGAAAACTGCTTTCTGAGTGGAACTTTCTTTTTAGGTTTGAAGCACTGAGGAAACGAAGATGATTTGACTCCGTGGAAGTGGCATGGCATGTCCTAAATGTAAAGGTCTCAACTGTCAGAACTAAAGTTGCGTCTGTGGAAAAGAGGTTGCAGGGTGGAAAATAAGTCATCACCCAAGTCCATGTAACTGATTTTGAACTTTGAACTCTGTTAAAGCTGAAATGAGGATTTGGCAACTCCAGTCCAAATATGGCAGCAATATATATATATATATATATATATATAATATTTTATTTTCATTTTGTCTTATCTAAGCCATGGCAATAGCAGTGAGGTACTTAAAGATTGAATATAGGAGTTCTACTTGAGGTCTGGAGTGAACTTGTGTTCTGGGTAAGACTATAAACTGCATCTGAGGTTTTGAGGAGCGTTGAACCACTTCTTGATTGCTGATGCTCCCGGGTCCACCATGACCCAGGGTGGTGTCACCTGTTAGGGTCCTGGCTATGGATGAATAGATTGATGCCAAATTGGGGTCAAAACATGTCAAAATAGGTTTATTACCACCAATGAATTTTTGAAGAAAATAATTATCAGTAATACATTATTACCAGCAATACATTTTTTTGAAAAAAAATATTACCAACAATATAAATCTTGTCAGCATTAATTAACTCATTGAGGTTGATATGCCATAAAAAGAACCAAACTAAACGGGAGTGAACTTCACCCCCGCTCACCTTTGCACTGCGAAAATAAAAGCCAAAACATGGAGCCTTGTTGAATGTGTGAACATTCATCATAACTGTGGGAAAACACAAGATAGAAGAAATAAAGCAACATTTTTGATATATTTTTAAAAAAGGTAAAAATATGACTCAAATATAAAGATTTCTGCAATTTAATGAGAAGATGTATGATCAAACATTTCAAAAGTGGTTTGTGAATATGTTGCTGTAGATTTCTGGCGCAATGTTTTACTGTTGGCGGGGGGGGGAGGGGGGAAGAGTTGAAATGTTGAGAGAGATAAAGATAAGGCATTTATATGACATTTGGGGAAATAACCATCATACTCAAAATATTATTAACATTTGAAATAATGTCCTCATCTTTGTTGCTATTGGCCACTCTCAGTGGCAAAGGGTGACTTGGAAACCAAGACTTGCAGGCCAGTTGCCAAGCTGGAGAGTGGAGCCTTACTCTCCTCCCTCCTCGAAAATTATTTGCCCCTTCCCTGTGAGTGTGCTATGAATTCATTTTAATTTGAAAACATGCAATTCTGATCTGTTAATGCAATTAAATCAAGCATCTTTTTAGTGACCAGTCTCTGTAACAATTCATTGTTGGCCATAGGTTTTCAGAGCATTTACAAAATTCAAATGGTTCTGAGATTTTTTTGTGTATTCTCAAAGCTCTAATTAAAATTGTTCAAATTGCAGAAGCCACTAGATGTCCATTTTATGTTGAGGAAACTGAGTTGATTGACTTTTTTGGCTATCCTGCAACTGAATGAAAACGTGAAGAATGTTACTGGGCTATAATTGTACCATCTACAAAAAAAAATAACTAAAGTTAAAATGCATTTTTAAAAATGAAAATCTTTCTTGAAGCCTTTATTCCAGTTTTAATTCCAAGCTAATAGATTAAATTTAATATTTCCAATAAGCAAAATACTTTGCTGTATTTCAAACTGAATGGAAGGATTTTTTTTTATTATTATTACTAAAATCGATAAAATAATCCTTATTGCCAAGTCTGTCAACACAACATAATTCTCTCTATTTAAAAAAATCTTTCAAAAATAAAATATACTTTTCTGAAACATTATTTCGGAAAAATTAGCTGATTTAATGTTTAATTGTTTAATCAATTAATCTGAAATGAAACAAATATTGCATATTTTCAGTTTAAAATATTGCAGAAAAGCATTTTTTTAATTTGGGGGTGGGTGTTTTTATGGGTTGTTGACTCATTTATCAATAGCCTAATATTTGTGAAATTTAAGTAAGGAGCAAATAATCATAATAAATTTACATGCCAAATACAACGCAAGTGTCTTTTTTTAATTATAGAATTCTTTTTAACTACCCAGTAATCTTAAAAATTTCAAATATTGTAAACATTTTAATATTTTATTGAATTTTAATTATTTTGTCTTTATAGATGCTTGTTGAGGAAATGTTAGAAAATTCACAAGAATTTTTAAATTTACTATAATTACTGCTCTTATTTTCTGATAATGTTGTGTATGGGTGTCTGTATTTACAAAAATTAGCATATTTCTACAAAAAAAGAAATCAAAATAATTTTTAAGATATTGTGTGTCATTGAATTGTAGTAAGCTTTTCCTTTTATGATTAATAAATACTTTATTTAATAACAATATCACTTGATTGCTATAATTTAATATAAAATTTTAAAAATTTATAAATTCTAATTAAAATTTAAAAAATGAAAATAATTATTGTAAAAATTCATTATTCTTCAAAAAATATTGTTTCTTCAGACAACAATAGTGTCCATAATGTATCTCATTCATTAAAGTAATTAAAAGCTCTTCTAATTAAATAATGCTTTAATCTTATTGCATTTTTATTTTATGATTAAAAAAAGATTTTCTGCTTCTGTGGGTCCTGTTTGATCAAAAATTCATAAGAGTGTGGGTGGGCATAACAGATGTTAAAAACAAAAAAAAAAAAAAAAAAAAATATTTTACTCCAAGATTTTCCATAAAGAAGAAACATTTAAAAAATAATTTAAATCCTGAAAGTTTTATGATCTGACATTTATTTGATTTTTTTTTTTTTTTTTTTTTGTAAGAAGTTCCATATTGATGTATTTTTCACTGCAAAAGAATCTCAAATTTCCCTTATTAATTTATAGCATGATGTTGCTACCAGAAAAACATGATTTTTAACCAAAATTTCGGAGGTTCTAAAAAGGATAAAAAAAAAAAAAAATTACATCAAATTCCTTCAGTCTTTCCACTCATCAAGAATAACAAAGATTTGACAATAAAACTTTGTTTTTATTAAGTTTGCTCACTTTTTAGTGAATCTTTGGTGATATCTAGATAATTTTTTTTTTTAAATGAATGGAAGGTTTATTCTAACAAAAAATTTCAGTGCTAGTTTACTTTTTAAAAAATAATTTTAAATATTTAAAATTAAATTTCAAAAGCACTGAAATAAAAGGATAAAAACTTTATCTTTCTAATCAGAAAAAAAAAATCAACTTTGCCAGTTGCTCCTTTTTGCTTCAAGTGTGAACTAGTCAAGAATAATTTCTGGATAGTGGTCACATGACTGAATTCTGGTATTAATATGCCATTAAATTCATGAACAACCTTCTGGAGATTTGTTGAAAATTCCATGAAGGTTATTCAGGGCAACAGATAGCTAAAGAAGGTCAAAGGGTACAACAGCCAAATTGTTATTGTTAATAATGACAAATATGATGACAGTAGCGAATGCAATTAATGTAAATAATAACTCTTTATTCTATAAATTCAGACAAAAATTATTGAAAATATCTAAATCAGATGTTGAAAATTGCTTCTCTCCTACATGATTATGTTTGTTGCTTTGTTGTGTGGCTTCCACATAAATATTCCTCTTTGACTGTATTAAGTTGAGCCATAGATAATTTCCGTTTTTCTTTATCAACTTTATTCTTTAAAAAATAAAATACAATTACATTAGGTACTACATGCCTTCATTTTTACCAAGATTTTCTAAAAAAAAAAAAAAAAAAAATTTTTTTAAATAATTTCATTCATTTGTGAATAAGTCCTGAAAGTTTGATTAAATCTGACAATTATTTTGATTTTTGTATATGCTTTTCCTTTTTTTTTTTTTTTTTTACTGAAAAAGAGATGCAAAATTTCCCATAGTAATCTTTGGTTCAGCTGCTCAGAAAAATGAGATTTTTAACCAAAATTTTGAATGTGCAAGAGAGGATTAAAAAATTTAATAAAATAATCAAAAAATACTTTGGTCTTTCCTCTTAATAATAACAAACATTTTGATGATAAAACTTAGGGCTTTTTTCCATCATGTTATCCTTTTTTTTTTTCTTTTTTTTTTTTTTTTAAATTTTTTGGAGGTACCAAAAAACATTTTATTCAATTATATATTCACTGTTATTTGCAATGACTTGTTGCCACTTATCTTTCATGCTTTTTGACTAGAATTCTGCAGGTTTTGATGTGAAAATGTTTTTTGACAAACTTTTTAATTTTTTTTTTTATTATAAAAATTTTTTGCATTTTGCAACTCTTCTCTGGGCTCACTTTGCAGAAAGAAATGATTGATTTGAACAAGTACAGTTCCCAATTAGATTAACTGAAAGCAGCAACTGATGAAAAGCATCCAGAATTAGTTAAGAGATATGGTATAATATTCTGTTCACATAACTCGACACTGTTCGTTTCTTTGCTGATGAATAAATATGTGATATTCAGCAGTTGTTGCACCTCTTGGTGATTATTTATTCTGATCTTTACAAGATTATCTATTAATGAAAAAAAAACGAGGCTTGCATTGAAAATCATGTTGAAACAGTGATTCCTGTACAATCACCAGTTAAGCAACATTGAGCCTGGTCAGTACTTAGACGGTGACTGCTTGGGAATACCTGGTGCTGTAAACTTGGATGTTAAGGTGGTCTAATGGATAATGGCTAGGAATTGTTACTCAAGAGAGCCGAGTTCCAATCCGTTATATTCACTTACACACAAATTCTGTTGGGAAAGGCCTGAATCCACCTTTTATCCTCCAAGCTTTGGGTTAATTAGTAAGACTTTTATCACTAAATCATTCTCAAAAAAAAAAAAAAAAAATTTTTTTTTTTTTTTTTTTTTTTTTTTTTTTACAATCTGTAAATATTTTCTGGCTTTAAATAACCTGCAATGGGTTGGTAAGTTATAGAAAATGGATTAATCAATGTTAATGAAAAAGATTTTAATTTTCTGGAAAACTGCAAAAGGCACCAAGCGGAGTTTTGCTGAGGAAGATAAAAAGTTGAAGTGAAGATGTAATTATGAAGTTGCCTGAAAAATTACAGAAAATAGTGGAACAAAATGGTAAATATGTTCAATAAAGTTAATGTCAAGATCAAAATTTTGTCTGTCTTAATGGTTATTGGTGTAGAAAGTGGAATCAGCAAGCTGGATTCAAGTCCTGGCCTATTCTGTTGCTTTTACTGATGCACTTGAGAAAAGCATGAATCTATTTCTAACACCTTCCACGTCCAGGTTATGGCTTAAGTAACAAGGTACTCTTTGGCAGCATCTAGATGAGTTGATGAAATAGAGTTCAATGGAGAAAGCAACGGGAAACCACTCTACTTTCTTTCCCATGAAGTCCTGGTAATTCAGATATTAAAGAAAAAGGAAGCTATGGAGAGCTATGTTCACCTATGTTCTTAAAAGACATATTTTTAAAAAAATAAAAACTTTAGTTAATTCAATGACAAAATTTGTCAACAGTCTCTGAAATACATATTTGAAAATTGTTGTGCTTGTAGAAAATATGAGATTGAAAATAAACAGGGAGAGTTAAAAATAAAGACAGGCATTTCTAAGTCTGGCACTAGGCCACAGTTGTTAAGCACTCTGTGAGGATTGAACTCACAGTACTGTTCATGGCTTTCAAGATAGTTTCAAAGTAACTTGATAGTCATGAGTAAAAATGTGTCTGCTTTTTTGTTTTTTAATTTATTCTCTTAACCCTTTGTACCCTGACCACCACTTTACCGGTGGTAGAGAAAAATAATGTCATCCCCAGCCACCGGTTGAACAGTGGTAGAGAAAAAAAATGGCTTAATCCTCAGCTACCTGTTGAATGGTGGGTAAACACTTGTAGCTATTTTTATATCTACCGTGAAACATTACATACCAATTATTTGTGAATTTTGACTCAGGAGCTCAGGAGGCAGAAGAAGGGTTAAAATTGTTCAGAAACGCAAGGCTCAAAGGATTAAAGCAGATTCTAAATTATCCATCCATATCACTTTCCATTTTGTAGAATTTATATTGAAATTATTTTTAACAAAATAAAGGGAGGCTAATCTGTAATTAACAAAACTCCAATAACATTTAAAATTATCTTGTATTTTTACTAATCCCTAATCAGTGGGACTCTAGAATTATTTGACCATAAAAGTCATTTTTGTTTTGTAATAAAGTATGGAAAAGTTTATGAAAGAAAAAGAATTAAAATGAAAATATTAATAATTTCTTGTATAAAAAAAAAAACAAAACCTATGAAATTATGGTGATAAATGTGATATTTAAAGTTTAAAATAAATTTTTAAAAAATGAGAAATCTTTCTTGAAGCTTTTATTTTAGTTTTAGTTTCAAATTAACAGATTAAATTTAATATTTCTAATAAGTAAAATACTTTGCTGTATTTCAAAACTAATCTAAATTGACTGGAATGTTTTTTTGTTTTTTTAAATAGATAAAAATTGCAGTTATTAACCATCTGTTAGTGCAATATAATTCTTTTTATTAAAAAAAAATTTCTATCAAAAATACTTTTCTGAAACTATTTGAGGAATATTAGCTGATTTTAAGTTTTATTAATCTGATTTGAAACAAATATTACTTTTAGTTTAAAATATCGCAGAAATGAATTTTGTGACAGAGGTAGGTGTTGACAGATTGACAAGCAGAAGTTTATCTAATCTTTTTTCTTTGGTGGACATGTCAGTAAAAATTACTTTAGGAATATAATGTGAACGCCTTTTTTATAGAATTTTTTAACTATCCAGTAATCTTAAAAATTTAGGAAAATATTCTGTAATGTTTAATTGAACTTTAAGTATTTTGGCTTTAAATTTACTATAGTTACTGTTCTTATTTTCTGATAATGTTGTGTATGGATGCCTATATTTACAATAATTGGCTCATTTATATACACGAAAATTGAGGGTCACTAAATTGTAATAAGCTTTTCCATCTATCATTAGTAAGTATAGTTTTTTTACATAACAATATCCCCTAAATGGTACAAATGAATACAGAATCTGAAGATTTAAAATTCTAATTAAAAAAAAAAAATGAAAACAATTCTTGTAAAAATTCATTATTCAATAAAAAAAATTGTCTTAAGCCAGTAAGTGTCCATAATATATGTCATTCATAAAAGCAGTTAAAAGCTTTTCTAATTAAATAATGTCTAAGTTTTATTGCATTTTTTATCTTATGAATCAGAGCAGATGTTCAATAACTGGAGGTCATATTTAAAAAAAAAAAATTTAATTCTCCAAAGTGTTCTGCATATAATATAAACATTAAGTAGTACAAAATTGAATTTCTTGAAATTTCATATAATTAAATGGTGGTTAACATGTGAAAAAAAACCAAAAAAACAATCCATTTCTAAAATAATTTAATTTTGTGAATAAATCCTGAAAGTTTCATTAAAATCAGACAATTATTTGATTTTTGCAAGAATTTCTAAATCAATGTGTTTTTCACTGCAAAAAGACAAGATTAAAAAAGTATTTAATAATCAAAAAATCCTTTGATCTACCTCCTAATAATAAGAAAGATTTTAATGAGAAAACTTTTTTTATTAAGTCTAGAGTCTTTTTACATCATGGTATGCTCATTTTTTTAGAGAATCTCTGGAGGCAAATAAACAATGGAATGTTTATTTTGTTACAGGATTTCATTTAATCTAATGACATAATTATGCATTAGAATTATTTATTAACAAATATGTCAAAACTTTCATTTCCTCTAAGGATATATATATATATATATATATATATATATATATATATATATATATATATATATATAGATGGATGCAGTAAATACTAAAAACATCTATAAAAAGTCATGGGAAATTGTTTTACTATAGAAATGCATTAGAATTATTTATTAAACAAATACTTCAAAACTCTAAATATTCCATATGAAGTGATGTAGAAAATTCTTATAGTGGTTATAAATGAATCCCTAATGTTTAACTTTCCTTATCACTGTCCACTGACTTTACTGTTACTTCATCACTCCATCCAATTCATCTTGAAGTAAATATTTTTTGTTTAATGGAAAATTGCACTGAATTTTGTAATTTACCACTTAATTTTTTTTTTTTTTAACCTAAAATTTGCTTTGCACTTTTTAACACTGAACCTGGATATTGAAAATCAGGAAGAAAAGGCATTGTCAATATATATATATATATATAATAAAAAAGAGTTGACCATTGATAGAATCATTGAGTCAATCCAAACAACCCTTTCCTTAGCTGTATAATATGTACTTTGCCAGGGCTACATACAGTTTTGAATTCAGAGTTTTTCTTCTAGTCTGGTTGCCATCCAAGGCTATAGAACCCAGTTTGTCCTACTATTTACCTATAGCTGGGAGAAGAGGAGGAGGATTCATACCTCTCCCAAGGGTAATTGCATGTAAGTAAATATAATTAACTTGACTGGAATTTGAACTTAGCTCTCCAATTCCTCAATCTGACCTGCAATCCATTACTTTTCCATTTCTCAGGGATAGTCAGAAATAATAGTACACATTACTTAAGGGCAATGATATATATTGCTTATTTCAAATAGGGTCAAGTGATTAGTTCAGTATGCTATAAATTATTGGATTGTAATTTACTAGTAAAACTAATTAAGGAAATTTTAACCTGCTGTATACTGGCTTTTATAAAAATAGTCCATGAGTTTTGAAAATGAACAAACCTATCCTCAGTGTAGGTATTAACAAGTCTGGGAACATGTAAGTTGAGCTGCAGGGTAAACCTTGACCAAAGGGTAAGCATAAACAACATCTGGAAAACTCAATTCACTCGTTTCTCAAGTGAACTCCTCAATAACATCAGAAGTAAACATTTTTCTGACAGTTCAAGCAGACCATCAAGTTGAATTGTTTTTTTGTATTGTTGTAAAACCAGACATGTTAAGAGAAAGAAAATATATATAAGAAAGATATTGTAAAGCCAGAAATGCTGGAAGTCTGAAAGAAAACATATTTAAGTCAAGCAGTCTTTGCAATAAAGTACTCAATATGAAAAATAGAGCATTAATAGAATTAATACAAATAAAATTTACCATTACGCTGGTTGATGTTATATTCATCACCTTGAATCCATAGTTTCATAGATGAATCTTTTTGCAATCATTTGGTCTACTCCTCAGGAGGTTTCTGAGTAGACCAAATGATTACAAAAAGGTTCATCTATGAAACTCTAGAGTTGAGGTGCTGAATATAGCATCAATGACAATGACCCAGCTTGCTGATTCCACTTTCCACACCAATAACCATTAACATCAATGACAATTTGTATTATATATATATATATATAATAAAATAATAGAACAAAAACATGTTGAAATTGCTACACAATAACTTTCATGTTTCACACTACATTGTTCCTCTTCAGGTGATGGTAAGTGACAGGTGATTAAATAATTTTTAAGAAAATTTCAAAAGCAATGGGTTACCTCTTTTCTGAAAGATTAAGGGTGGGAAAAAAAACACGAGATCAGAATTAAAAATAGACCTGTGTGTTTGTCTTGATCAACCAATTAAATGCCAAATCTACATTAAATAGAAAATTAAGCTCAGAGGATGGAGGTGGGGGAGTTATTTTTTCATGATATGATAAACCGAACTTAGGTTGTCATTGATAATTAAGGAAAACATGTTAGCAACAAATGTGATTGTGATTGTAGACAAATATGACGACATGTTCAACTTTTCAAAGGACGCTGATGGGAGGGGAAGGTGGATAATCAGACGTAAAGATAATTTTTTTTATAATTTCACATTTAGGAAGCCTTTTAAAGGAACCTGTAGATAAAATTAAAAAAGGGGAACATCTATATAAGATATAAATAATACTAACTGGATTGCAATACATATCAATACTAAATCTGAATAAACAAAACAAAATAATTACTTGTAGAGGGTGGACTGTTATTTACTAATAAATTATGGCAATAAGAAATTGTACTATCTAATTTTTAAAAATGTAACTATATTGTAAGGTAAAAGATAAACTGTTTCAGCAATTTACAGTTAATTCACTTTGGTTTAGCAGAGATTTTTTGTCAGCAAGTTAGATAATTTCTAATTTTTCATCTAAGCATAAACAAGGTTCATTTAAAGATTTACAGGTTCTAGCTTTTTTTTTTAGTATTTTCCATTTTACCCTCGGGGTTTTGTTAACTTCTTTTAAGTTCCAAAAATATTTAGAAAGGGATGTCATATTTTTGTAAATGTTATTGACAAAAGATAATATATATATATTGATACCACCTTGTTTCAAAAGAATTCTTGATACTCCCAATATAAAATTTTTTAACTGTTGGATTTTCTATAGTAGAAATAGTGCTTAGGTAAACAAAAGAGTCAGTTTGACATCAGTACTGTAAAGAAACAGAAAAGTACAAAATATCTGGCTGGTTATCATTCCTCATCCTTCTGAGTTCTAGACTTTGCTGAACTTCATACAAAAATTTATGTATGTTAAATTTGTCATCCATTGTAAATATCACAGAATTGTTCCAATACAGTGTTACAAAAATCTTGTTATAATTGAACATGAATAGATAGCACAAAGTCTACTGGCAGACTGACTGGGTCCCAATGTGCATTAGTTGTGTGCATTTCTGTTGAATAATACAATCATAGTATATATAGTGACTTTCTGATATGTATGGGATATGCAAAATATGATTTTTTAGGTGAAATGTAATTTTTATTGTAAATAAATTTTCTTTAACTCTTCATCTCATACCACTCAACACTGCACACACACTTGTGCTTCCATTCCATACTGCCCATCTCTTCATGAAAAACATACAACTTGATACCCGTCATGTCAAACCAGTCTTTTGAGATTTTTTTGCACTCTGTAGCAAAAGAGATTGATTTATAAAACATGACTACATCCATGTGACTTGTTTTTAACATTTTTGAATTACGTTTTTTTTACTTTCATCGGCCACAATAGGGGAGGATTCTGGAAGTGATTTCAATCCTGAATCTAGACAGTTTATTGAGAAACATTTTGACAATATTTGGGAATAATACTCAGAGTAATATTTCAGTTTCATCTGTGCACACCAGTGATTCTCAGTAATTTAAATTAATTGCATTCGCTTTTAGAATCCTTCATTTTCATAATGACACCAATATTGATGATTTACCTTTTTTTTGGAACCACACTTACTGGACCAATGATGTTTGAGATGAGCCTTGCAAATACATTTATAAGCTTTGTTGTACCAGCATTTCCTTTTGCCATTATATTATTTTTACAGCTCTTTCCTGATGAAATGTTTGCCATTTTTTTTTTTTTTTACCTGGATGTCTATCGTTTATTTATTCATTTTCATAAGAAAGCTACTAGTCCTGATAAAAATCCCAGTGGTTGTTCTTAAGAATATTAATCCTGAAAGTGGCGACTGGAAATAATAAAATGCTTATCTTTTTGCCGACTGTGTTTTTTTCACAGATAATCTTCCAAAGCTATTTACTGAGTGAAAAATGCCTGTTCAACCTTTTTTTTTAATAAAACGAGCAAAGTCAAATTATTTAAACAATAAAAGGTTTAATAGAACAATATACAAGATATTAATTGGCATTTTAACAACGGCAGCACACATTTTATTCGCAGTTTCATGTTTCATTCCTCTTTCTGAGCATGCACAAAGATTTAAAGAAACATGGCAACGAAGAAAACAATACTAAAGCCAATATCGGCTTTCTTTGCAAAATTGAACAAAGTAGAAATGCTGAATGAAACTGAGACTCAAAAGAATGCCTCGAATGATAAACAAAGTAATGATGACACACAAAATGAAAGTAAGCCATCCACTGTACGAGAATTCTGACAATTGTCAACTTTCACCTGGCTTCGTAACGATAGAGAAAAAAACGTGATGTGTTGTGATTTTTGTCGTAGGGCTGGTTCAACTTTGGCTGGAAAAACTGATTTTGTAGATGGTAGTACTAAATTTAAACGTGAAAACATCCTTGCCCATAGTAAAAGTCTTAGACACGGCAAGTGCGGCGACTTTATCATTAATAAAACAAGTAAACACTCAATTGAAAAGTCTCACATTGCCAAGAAATTTCTCAATGCAGAAATCAAATCAAATGAAAAGGATTTGACGGATTTGAAAGTTAAATTGAATACAGTTTATTGTATAGGGAAGGAAGAAATAGGCTTTACAAAACTCAAGCCCCTACTCTTACTTCAATACAAAAATGGGCTACCTGTGACACCTGCATACAGTAACGATGTTAGGTGTGGTGAAATGATGTCTACTATTGCAAGTACGATCAGAGATGAGACATTGGAATCTATCAGTGACTCTCATTATGTGTCAGTTATGATTGATTGTGCCACTGAAAGCTCTGTGTCAGAAAATGAAGCAGTTTATGTGAGAACAGTGTTGAATGGCAAAGCAGAAAATAAACTTGTTGAAGTTATTGCCATTGAACATGGCCATGCTAAAGGCATTATCTCTGCTACTAAATCTGCTCTTTCAAAAGTGGGGATCAGTGATGATGAAATGTCATCGAGAATTGTTGGGTTTTGTGCAGATGGGGCAAATGTGAATACAGGACAGAGGAATAGTGTTGTGTCACTGTTAAGGCAGGAAGTTCCCCATCTCATAGACTTTCACTGTATGGCACATAGGCTTGAATTAGCCCTATTGAAACTACAAAAACAGACTCCTATTATGCAGTCTGTCAATGACTGTCTACATTTGATATGGAAGAGTTACCACTTCAGAGCAAGAGAGAACTCAAGATCATTGGAGAAGAACTTGAAGCAAGAATCTACTCACCAGCGCCAGTGAAGGGTACCAGATGGATTCCCCATGTAGACAGGGCAATGAGAATCTTTCTCCAAGGAAAGAAAGATGGTCATTTGGCTGAGGATCATGGTCAATACGCAGCAGTCTACACTTATATGGAAAATCTTGCAGCAACATCATCAAATGCAGACATTGCTGGTAGAGCTAAGAAAATAAACAAGCAATTGAAGGATCTTGTATTCACTGCATTTTGCCATTTCCTATCTGATCTATTTGGCGAGCTAGCTTTGCTCAGTCTAAAACTACAGACAAACAATCTGATTCTTCCTGCAGCAGTTGCATCAATTAAGGATTGTATGGAAACTGTTTCAAGTATGAAGGAGGAATACATTCCTGGGGGGAATGTATGAAAAGTTTATCCTGTGTATTGAAGAACAACAGTCTAAAAATTTACAGGGTAATCCCAAATTTCAAGAAGTTGAAATGACTGGGAGTCCTGTTTATGAGGCCAAAGAAAAACTAAAGAAGCCTGTTGAGTCTACAGTTGACATTACAATCAAAGAACTACAGTCAAGGTTTCAAAATCTGTTGGGAACAAATACAAGTGTAGATGCTCAAGGTGTGGTCAAAAGTTTCATTAAGGTGTTCAATCATGACACATGGCCAGAATGCAAAAGGGAACTTGTCCATTTTGGAAATCATGAAATAGACATTATTTGTGACTGGATTGGAAAACCTTTTGTGGCTGCAGGATGCAATATGGAAGTTGTTCAGATGGAATGGGGAGACATGAAATTCTTTGTTGCAAATACTTTCAGGGACAAGTCTTATTCTGATCTGTGGCAAATCCTACTGACCAAGGACCCATACAAGACTGACTTCTGCAATGTACTTCATCTTGTGAGAATAATGCTCACTCTTCTAATCAGCTCCGCAGAGTGTGAGAGAGCCTTTTCTGCACAGAAGAGAATAAAGAGTGACATATTGAGCAGCTTGTCCGTACAGTCAGACTTAATCTTGCTTTCTTCTGAAGCTTCCAGATCTGGCTGAATTCAACCCAGAGAAATCCATTGACAAGTGAATGGCAAACAGCAAGAGAAGCATTGCTGGGGGGCCAGGACAGTGTGACTGGCCAGCTAACATTGTGTCTGTTGATCAAAAGTGTAAGGACAAAGCAGTACTGTTTGAAAACAAAAAGATTTACAGTCACAAGCTATTGATTCGACAATTCAAATTGAGCAAGTGTTAAAGTGGGACTGGAAATTGGAATAAAAAGGTAAATGCAATTCAATATTTGGCAAATGGAGTTATAAATTTTAAAAGATAAAATTTCAGTTTGAAACAGAAATAAGTTCAATGTCAGTAACACAAAGACACAGTACGTCTTTGCCAGACCATCTGGACATTTCCCTTTCCAGTCCCACTTTAAGATCTTAGATCAGCATTACTATAGTTAATATAGTTAATATTTCTGAGTGATATTAACCAACCTGATAAGGAAATTGAAAATAAGGTAAAAACCTGTTGTTAAAAGTGTTACAATAACTACGAATCATGACTGAATATTTCTAAATGACATTTTTGCCAGGTAACAGTTGAAGTGAATGTAATGTTTTTATGAGGTGGTTGTTGTTGTTTCAAGTTTAATAATATTGAAACTGATGCGATCTTCAAACTTGCATTTGTCAGTTGACTGAATTATCCTGAGTGATATTTGCCAGGTAACTGTAAACAGTTCTACAGTTTCTAGACTCAATATAATGTTGTTATGATCTTTTTCTTTGAGGTTGTTTAGTAATATTAAAACTGATGAGATCTTGAAGACTTCAAATTTGCATTTAAATTTAGTCAGTAAGTTTACTGAATATTTCTAAATGACACCTTTTTAAAGTTTGCCAGGTAACAATTGAAGTAATGTCTTTATGAGGTTGTTTCAAGTTTAGTAACTAATATTGAAACTGATGAGATCTTCAAACATGTATTTTTCAGTTGACTGAATTATTCTAAGTGATATTTGCCAGGTAACAGTACCACTGAATGTAATTGTTCTTGAAATTTCTAAATTTCCTCCCATAAATTTCATCTGTATTGTCTTAGAGAATTAGAAAATAAAACAAAACTTCACCTGGAATTGTTTTATTCATAACATTCGAGTGAAATAACATTACATGGATTTGGCTAGTAAACAAAAATATTTAGTTGTCAAAGGTCAAATAAAGGTAAATTTGTCCATAGAGCCCTGCTCTTTAGCAACAAGCAGTACAGATTACCATTGGCTTGGTCCATTGCTGATATCCTAACTAGACAATAAATACATTTCAAGGACAATCACACTAGATATTTCGAAAGCCTTTGACAAGGTGTGGCATAGAGGATTGCTGCACAAGATCTCTAGTGGAACTCTTACACACGATCCATTGCTAAAGATGCTGAGAGAATAGTTAGTTCCCTGTAGCATTCCAGAAAGTACCTGACTCCTCCTGTTCTTCTCTACCTTTACAAGAACCAGATCAGGCCAAAAATGGAGTACTGCTGTCATATATGGATAGGTGCTGCCCAGTCTTCACTTTCCAGTCCCACTATAGTCCAAAAGCAACAACAACATGACCATGTGGGTGATGAATTACTTTTCCACCCTACTATCCCTTTTCTCACAGATGAAACATCGCAAAACAGTTGAACAACATTCCTTAGTTCTACCAGTTCTAACTTTCACAGCAAAGACCTGATATGTCACACATATTTTAGTGAACCACCCACATCGTATAACTTTGGTGAGATGAAAATTCCACTTGAATAGCTTCTCCTCAGGAACTGATACTTTGGATGTTTTCCCAATCACTACTATCTTAAGCTGTTCAAGTCTAGGGTTAAACGTTATCTTCCCTAGATATCCTCATAAATTCTGCCTCTTACTCTGTGTAGCTTATGGCTCCATCACAGTTGAAACACCGGTTCCCATATGATCACTGAAGTTAAGCAATGTTGAACCTGGTCAATACTTAGTTGGGTAACCACTTGGGAATACCAGGTGTTGTAAACTTGGATGTGTGGACAGTTCATTAAGCAGTATATTTATTTTCGTTCACCACCCTGAATATTCAAAATATCTTATTAACCCTAGAATACTAACCATGTATATAGTACCCAGTGCAAATTTTCACATTTTTAATTACAATTTTCAGTACCTGATTTTCTTACCTAAATAATGTTTTTCAGTTCCTATTAATGTTAACTCAAGGTACAAAATTTGAAATACCTTCATGTAAAATATTTCAAATAAAGATTTATATTTAATATTTTTTTGATATTTTCAAAATCGGGTATAATATATGGTTAGTAGTGGTGTAACTTTAATTTATGGTTAGTGTTCTAGGGTTAAAGAAAAATATGCATTTTTTTGGCAGTATTTGAACCTGTGCACCCCTGGGCAGAGGGAGCTGTCAATAGAACCAATGTGTTTTAGACCATCTCAGCCATGAATTGCATTGATAATCAAGCAAAGTTCAATAGTGCCTTACAAACGTAAATTTTTTTCCAGACTCTCGAAATATTCGTATCTGCTCAGTTTGGTATCCTAAAGTAAACAAAACAATTTCTAAAGAAATGATGAATTTTTATTTATTAATCTGACAGATTTTATTTACCTATAATGTTCTGTATTTAACATCCTTAGCATCCCATAAGGCATTTCTCTTATAATGTTCTATACTTAAATATTATTTTTAGTGGATACCCATATTTGAAAAGAGGCTCCATTTATTTATTAAACATCAAATTTGTTTTTGTCTACTGGCCTTCACCAGAGTGTCTACTCAAATAAGTGTATTCACTAAATATAACGTTTAAATATAGACTCTTATAGGAGAAATGCATTACTGGAATGCTGAGAGTTAAATACCACCAGCAGATTATACATCATATGAGATGCTTTGAAGATCTTTAGAAAAATGAATTACAATTGACTTTTTATTTCTTTACATGCACATTGAGAGCCTCATTTAAATATATTCAGTTCAAAATAATTATCCTGGTAAATTACATGTTTAAAATAATGTCCTTTTATTAATTTTGGTTTGGTTTGGTTTACGGCATATCAGCTTCAATGGGTTATTTAATGCTGGCAAGATTTTTATTGCTGGAAATATTCTTTTTTCAAAAATGCACTGCTGACAACGTTCCCTTTTTCCAAAAATATATTGCTGGCAAGATATTTTTTTTCCAAAAATGTATTGCAGGTAAAAAATTTTCCAAAAAAGCACTGCAGTATTAAAACTTATGTTTATACTTTCACAGTGCTTTGACCCCTCTTGTCGGGGGTGCAACCATTTGCCCATAGTTGAGACCCCAGCAGGTGCTACCACCCTGGGTCAGGGTGGACCCAGGAATACCAACAATTAAGAGGTGGTTTCATGCTCTCCAAAATCACCCAACCAGAGACCCTGCTGTTAGATGTGGTCCATCGTCTTACCCAGGATGTGGATGTAGTTTATTGTTATGCCTAGGATGGTATTAATTTTGGTTCATATCTACATAGATTTTATTTTGAGTATATTTTAGCACAAATATTAAAACCTATGTTTATACTTAATCGACACAAGTCAAGATTCATGATGATGATGTCTGATAATATTTATGAAAAAAATTAGGATAATATTACTGTTACCAATACTATTTTCATGGTATCTGCCCTTTCAGAACTAGTGCAATCACGGTTCTCCACAGCTTCCTATTCTTTGTAACTTTAAGCAGTGTCTCTTTACTATCCCTCCAAATCTCTTTTCTGACAATCATTTACACAAGCTTGTTAGGTAGATTACTTGCTGCCCTCTTCTCTTCAAATTGTCCTTTGAGTGTTAAATTTTTGAAGCCAGCCTTCCTTATTTTTGTTCCAGAAATTTCAACTATCTTTTTCTGATTGTGTCCTTTTTGTTCTCGTTCCCCTTTGAAACTTCTTCATTCTTTATAATGTGTAAAACCAAAATAAATATGATGTTGAGAGAGACCATGGAATGAGGGAGGAACCTAAAGGGTTAGAGCTAATCTTTTGCTAGTGTGCTCTTGTAGCTCACTTGGAGAATCTGTTTTGTTCCCCGAGGCAAGAAAGGAGGTGAACTTGACCTTCACTAAAAGCTTATCCTTTCTTTCTTATCTATACTACTCTCTGATGTAGATTGGGTCCTGATAGGAATTGCGATAAAAGATGGCAGTAAATACTCTGCTTGATAATCCTTCATCTAATGAAAAAATAATAAAATGAAGACAATTTACATCTCGTTAATGAAGAAAGAAGAAATGGCAAGAGAGCCAAGTTTGCCAGCAAGGCTTAAGCAGCAGCAAAAGCAGTAGTACGAAAGAAGCAATTGTGAAGTTTAACTGCAGGGCTGTAGCAGCAGAAGAGGAGATAAGAATATTAGGTTTAATTCTCCAAATTCTAGCTTCAGGATTGTTGCACAAGACAATAGCTTAAGTGATTAAAGCATTTGTTTGTGAATTTGGTGGCACAGTATATGTGAGTTCAATCCTTCGGTAGAGTAGTACTATTTATTTATTAGTTTATAAGAATAACTTTATATTTACATGATTATAAAAATGACTTACATTATTCAGATTGTTATCCTCATTGCCATATTCACAATGTTTCGCCCATCTCCGGCCTTTATGTCTATGTCTCTCTATATATCTGTCTATATCGCAGAGATGAGGTATTATGATTCCTTGCATTATTTACATTATTCAGACTGTTATCTTCATCTTCATTGTCATATTCACAATGTTTCAGCTGCTGTATGCTCTGGCCTTATTCAGGTGATTGGAATTTCGAACCGAACCCTTTATTTCATCCACCGGGGTAGATTGTTCTAGTTCCACGTGCTATGCCTCTTTCAGATGTCTCAGTTATTTCCCTTTAACTCAACTCACCAAGTTTGGATCACCACTGCTGTGACCTGATACTGAACACACAACTCTTTGGGTCTAGTCACTGGATCTAACCAATGTCTTTATCTACGAACCACTGTCTTTATCCCAGTGGATAAAGACGCTGGTTAGATTCAGTGACTAGACACAAAGAGTTGTGTGTTCAATACCAGGCCACAGCAGTGGTGAGCCAAAAACTTGAAGAATTGACTTAAAGGGAAATAACTGAGTCATCCGGAAGAGGCATGGCACGTGGAACTAGAACAATCTACCCCGGTCGCTGAAATAAAGGGTTCGGTTCGAAATTCCAATCACCTGAAGAAGGCCAGCTTGTATAAAAATATATGAACAACTACAATGCAATATTTATTATTTGCCATATTGTCTGTGAACAAGAAAATTTCATAAACACATAAAGACGAGTAACTGTTAAATTAGAAATTTTGAACCACAAAATTGCATGTTTAAATTCAAATGCTCTCACCTTATTTTAGTGAATTTTTGACAAAAACAAATGAAAGAAATGTTTGGAAAATGCACAGATTTATGCATATGTCATTTTCTTTTTGCAATATTTATAGTTACAATTACTCATCATTAAGTGTTTATTTAAGTTTTCTTGTTCACAGATAGTTTTTATGATCTTTTTTTATAAATTGTTTCCATAGTTATTTCGTTATAATATGGTGAATAATAAATATTGCCTTGTAATTGGTTAATATATTTTTATAATCTTGCAAATATAAAATTAATCTTGTAAATAAACAGTGTTTAACATTTTTGTTGTCATTCTCAAGAAAAAAAGAAAATGCCTACATCCAGTTTCATATGTTTTGATTTTATTAAAATTCTAAAAATTGTTTTTTAAAACAACAAAAATTGCCAAGGGAGTATACAATAATAACAGTGACAAGAGAAAAACAGTCTTTTCACAATAATTTTTTCAGGTACAATTGTTAAACTTTGCTACATTTTATTGGTTGTTTTTTTTTTTTTTTTTGTTTAATGCTTCTTCTTTATGTGCTGTATCCCCTCAGGACGTATGCGATCATGGCTCTCTAGATCTTCCTGCTCCTTGTAGCTTTTAATAAATTTTGTCTTTCTGCTATTTCCCCCAAACCCTGTCCTACGATCCATTTAATCAAGTTTGCTAAGTATGTCATGCATTGTTTTCCTATGTCCCTGTGAGTATCAAATTTTCCAAGCCCTCCTCCTTCATTTTATGCCCTAGAAATTTCAGCTGCCTATTGAGAATCTGCTGCAATGTTTCCTTATTCCTGTTGAGAATCTGCTGCAATGTTTCCTTATTCCTGTTGAGAATCTGCTGCAATGTTTCCTTATTCTTGTTGAGAATCTGCTGCAATGTTTCCTGACTCCTATTCAGAATTTACTGCAATGTTTACTTATTCCTATTCAGAATCAGCTGCAATGTTTTCTGACTGCTATTGAGAATCTAATGCAATGTTTCCTAATTCCAATTGAGAATCTGCTGTAATGTTTCCTTATTCCTATTGAGAATCTGCTGCAATGTTTCTTAATTCCAATTGAGAATCTGCTGCAATGTTTCCTTATTCCTGTTGAGAATCTGCTGCAATATTTTCTTATTCCAATTCAGAATCTGCTGCAATGTTTCCTTATTCCTATTGAGAATCTTCTGCAATGTTTCCTGACTACGATTCAGAATCTGCTTCAATGTTTCCTAATTCCTATTCAGTTCTTTTGCGTTCATTTGTATGCTTAATCTTCACACACTGTCTGCATTTATGTCTGGCTTTTGTGTTTTTAATTTCTCATATCCTTTTGTACATCTTGTGCTTTCTTGAACCTCCTGAAAAACAATTTCTTCATAGCATATTTCCTGGAAACCATTTTCAGTTGCTCTTATGTTTCACTTAGCAAATTTGACAACCTTCATACAAAACTTGATTTTAATCTGCTGCTCCAGCTCTCTTCCATTTATATTTTACCAACACTATGACACAAACTCTACTGCTTGACAATGAATGACTCATCTAGTGTGAAAGTACAAATTAAAACATCTGCTCAGGTACAAATATTTGCCTGATTGCTTTCAGAAATATGCTGTGGTCATTCTTGGAATTCTCAACCCTCGTATATAAAGTGTGTCAGTGTTAAGATTTTCTTGCTTGAATCCTTTTCTGTCCTTTGAGGACACCGTGATTTAAGATATGGGATGTGGAGCTGCTGTGGCCATGTTGCTGTAAGTGGTCAGACATCTTTATGAAGAAATTGGGAATGTTTATCTTTTATCCAACCCCAATGAATTGAAAGAAGAAAATCATTTCATTTCTTGTCCTAGCACGATTTTGAACAAACTGACTTTTGTTTCAGCATGTTGACAAAAGGAATTTTCATTTTTTATCACTACCAAACGTTTTTTTGTACAGTCCTTGATCCTGTACGTGTGAAATATGGACATTGCAGGATCATGTGAAGTTCTTGGAAAATGGAAATTGACAAAAATGAAGAATTCTTTGATTCAGTTACAAACGGAAAGAATTTTGTTGTGTCAGGTTACAATGGTTCTAACAGCATTTTGGAACTGAATCAAAGAATTCTAGTCACCAATTCCCAAACTAAATGAAACAGATTCAAAACCTGCTGAACTATAAGGAGTTTTTGGATTTGAAAGAATATATCTTGGCTGCAAATTCCACCAATTGGTCAATGATTCAATATGTTGTGTCTCCAGTCTTGTTCATATCGGTGTGCACCAAAAACTTGGAAAATACCTGTTGCATATTCACAAGGAAACAAAAGATGAAAACTAACATCATTGGGAGAAATTAGAACTTGAACTCTGTTTCTAACATAAAATAGATGTTTTATTCAGAGCTTTGTTTATTAGTTTTGAGTAGGTAGGTTAGTAGGTGAAACTTGGGACAAATTTTGGCATTTTAGACTTATAGCTCAGCATTTCCTTCTACAACTCTCTCTGACTGTCTGAACATCATGACTCATGGTTGACAATATGAACAGGTGGCAATAGCACAACAAAAACAGACCAGAACTGATTTCCTCAATTTCATTTGTGACTGTTAATATAGACCAGTAACCAGAAATCATCAATATCCGCTTTTGTTATCATTTAACAATCAAATGATTTCTTTTATTTATTTGTTCTTTGTTTCCTTTCAAAACCTTTTAGAAAACCTGGCTTCCATAAAGTATGAAGCATTTAAGAGCGACATAAAACCACACCCAAACATATTGTCACAATCTCAGTGTCTTTAAAAATTACGTTGTTTGGATATGTGCATGAAATTTTTTTATCTCTTATTCACAAGTTTGCAATCTTGTTCTTTGTTTCCTTTTATTTACTTATTCATTTTTTTTTCTCTTTGCATAGGTTCCTTCCATAATCATTCATCGGACCCACCTGATTCAGAATGGTTTTACTCAGTTGTCGACTTTGAGCATGTGTGTAATGGTTGCATTCCACCGCCATGGGGGAGTTTGATGAACCAGTTGAAAGACTTTCCTTTGTACATCTCCCAACTTAACAAACATATAAGAAAATTCAGTGTCAACCTCTCAAAAAAAACTCATCTCTACCTTATGATGCTGAACAACCTCACAGATCTGACGGAAGATCTGAAATTATCCGTCTTTTGAAGAACACTTGAAAACAGTTGAATATTTTCTTTCTTTATCAGACACTGATTTACCCAGGCTAATGTCCTGATATTGGCTGTTATATCCACAATATTTTGGTTGTTTTAACCTGAGTTTTTTAAGGTTGGTTACCTTATGGTAATTTTGAGTTAAACTCTTCCATTCCATGAAATGTTCTCATTCCACTGTCTATACTTAGGGATATCTTGTCTCGGTTAATTCTTCCTAGTGATAATGCTTCCTATAAACCAAAGTACAGGCTATATCCACATTCTGGGTAAGACGATAAACTACATATGACAACAAGGCCTCTGGTCAGGAGGTTTTGAGGAGCATGGAACCACCTCTTAATTGTTGGTTAACCCAGGGTGGTAGCACCTGTTAGGGTCTTAGCTATGGGTAAACTGGTGTCAAAATACTATGAATGTGTAAAAATAGGTTTTACTACCAGCAATACATTTTTGTGAAAAATTATTACCAGCAATGAATTTTTGAAGAAAAAATTATCACTGGCAATACATTTTTGGAAAAAAAAAATCACTGGCAATACATTTTCGGAAAAAATATCAGCAATATACTTTTTGAGGAAAAAATATTACCAGCAATATATTTTTGCAAAAAAAAAAAAATTATTACCAGCAATACAATGGAAAAAAAAATATCAGCAATAAATTTTGAAAAAAAAAAATTACCAGCAATAAAAATCTTGTTGGCATTAAATAACCTATTGAGGTTGATATGCTGTAAAACAAACCAAACCAAAGTACAGGTTGAGCATCACTAACCTGGCATCATTGGCTCCCTAGCCAGATAAGTGATTTTGCCAGATTACTGATGGTTATATTAGAATACACTTAAGAAATAACCACTTCATCCTACCTTTCCCCTGTAAATCAGTACATATTGATTATTTAAAGAAGATATAAAAATCAAGTGAATGTATGGTGTTTGCACTTCACACCACAAGAAGAACTTCCAGAATTCAAGACTGGGGCTAAATGTCAGCAGGTTAGAATAAAAATGCACAAAAGACCAGTAGAAATTCCTTGATGGAAAATGTGCCAAAACATATGGCAGCTATTATCACAAAACAGTATTGGTATGTCCGTGTGGAGATCCGGGAAGTCTAAAATTTCTCTGTGGAAATTAGTGTTGGATTTCTGCTTGAACCATTTTACTGATTGCCAGATTGGTGATGGCCAACCTATATATGACTTTCTGCACTACACAACCCAAGGATCTAGTTGCCTGTTGGTCGTGAGTTCAATCTCTGTGTGAAAAGTTATCTATTTTAGTTTGAGTGGCAGAGACAAGTGACATCACAAGTACAAATTAACTCAGAAGAATTAATTGATATGTAATGTTCGTTAACATGTACAGTGGAATGAAGGCAATCTGCTTTCCCTTCCTGTGGATTAAATAAAGTGTTTATTTGAATTTCCAAGAAGATTATTAATGGAGAAGACTATTAACCACGAAGGTTGCTAACAAACATTTGAAAGAAGTGAAGACATTTTTCAATAACAACCAAGACAAAAAAACTCGACCCTGCAAATGAATACGAAATAGTGACATTTTCTTAAATCCAAAATTTGGATAAAAATTAAATTTTTTTTTTTTTATATCCCTTGAGATTTTTCTGAAATCTATAATTGCTAATGTTAAAACACAGAATACAGAAAGAAAAGAGGAAAAAAAAAAATCCCAGAGATAGATTTTTGCTAAATATTTCATTGTTGTCATTTTGTTTTCCTGTTCAATAACCTGGTTTCATTTTGAATCACAGGTGGGAAAGGTTTTGTGTAAACTGTTTATTTGGTCCTCATTTGAAAAAAATGAATGAATTTAATGAAGAGTTTTGATTTTTCAATCATCTTCTATTTCAGTCACTTAATATTTTTACACTTTTCTGAATTCTTCGTAACTTTTAAATTCACAAGCAAGGTATTAGTGCCACTAGCATGCAAGGGGTTACAGAAAGTGAGAGCAAGAGTAAAGAGGGGTGTTTGAGGAAAGGATAAAGAGAAGGATGTGGATAAGGATCAAGACATCAGAAAATGTCGATTGATACTTGAAGATTATAGCTATCAGGGAAGCAAGTAAGAGGAAGGGAGTTACACTGGTGGAAAGTGCGAGAAAAGACGCTGTTGAAGTAGAAGAGATGGTTACACTTAACTGTTTCGACAGTGAAAGGGTGTGACCGAGATGCCAACCTAGTAGCACAATTAAATTCATGAAGTTGGGGTACCAGTGAAAGTAGGTTGTTAGAGCAGTAGCCATGAAAATATTTGTAGAAAAGACAGAGGGAAGTCACATCATGTCTGTGAGAAAGTGATTGTGAGTGAGATGCCAGCTCAGGGCCTATCACATTGATAAATGAAATAACAGACATGTTTCAGGGAAAATGATCGATATGACCGCAGCAATTTTTATCTTTTATTTTCTCAGAGAAGTGGCTTGAGACTGTGTTGCGAGTTTAAATTTTTTTTTTTGATTAGATTCTTGTTTGATTAAATTGTCACTACTTTTTTCTTTATTATAGGTACCTCCACTTTTTTGGCACAAATTTTCGATACCAATGGTTTAAAATTAAATTTTAAAAATGAAAAATCTTTCTTGAAGATTTCATTTTAGCTTGAAAGCTTAATAATTAAATTTATTATTTCCATTAAGTAAAATATTCTGGTATATTTCAGATAGAAATTATAAAGATTGGAATGTCAAATTTAATTATAAAGATTGGAATGTCAAATTTAATTTCGATTTCTTGAAACTTTCTTAAACGCAGCCATTTTCTTAATTTTAAGAAATTTGTAAACAAAACAAATTTTTCTATTTTAAAATTCTTTCAAAAAAATAAATATATATTTCTAACATGTTATTTTAGTAAAATTAGAAAGTTTAAAGTTAAATTAATCTGATTTGAAATAAATATTATAGCATAAAAAATCATATACAACCAATTATTAACAATTATTTCCCCAATGTTTATATACAATGACAACATATTTACAAAACTAAATAAAACATAAAACTTCTGTTAGGATTGTAGTAAATTTCTTATACTGTGGCAAGGAAGTGGCAATGGACAAAAATACTTAACTAGTAAGAAAAAACTGGCTTTTATAGAATTTCACTTTGTTTTTAACTTTAAGCCAAATTATTAAATTTTCTATTTCCAGTAAGCAAAGTGTATTTCAAATAGAAATTATTTTGATTACAATCTCAACTTTTTGGTCACTTTCAGCCATTTTTGACATTGCTAAACAAAAGTTAATTCTTGTTTTTAAAAATCTTCCAAAAATAAAATATATTTTTCTGAAACTTTATTTGAGAAATATTAGCTGATTTAAAGTATAATTAATCTGATTTGAAAAAAATATATACTTAAAATTTAAAATAACAGAGAAATGGATTTTGTTAAACAAACAGTAGCAGTGATTACGTACTTGTCATCGCTTGTCAATCACATAAGTACTGATAAAGGTGTTGACAGATTTATTATTGTTCTACTGAGACTTTATCTGTTAAAACATAATTTAAGGAAATAACAGATGAACTCCTTTTTTATATAATTTTTAATCTTAAAAATGTTGGAAAATATTCTCTGTAATCTAATTTTAGGAATGTTGACTTTAAATTTGATATAGTCATCACTCTTGTTTTCTGATAATGACCATACTTTCAAAAATGGGCACATTATATAATATTTTATATACATAAAAAAAAGATTTTCTGATTTTTGATTAGTAAGTATAGTTTTCACTTAATAACAACATTACCTAATCAGATGAAAGTAATGCAGAATTTTAAAAGATTTATATATTATAAATTGTAATTAAAATTAAAAAAAGATGCAAACAATTCTTGTAAAAATTCATTATTCATCGAAAAATTTTTTTCTTAAGTCAGTGTCCTTAATAAATCTTATTTATAAAAGCAATCAAAACTTCTCTAATTGAATAATGTCATAGTTTTATTTCATTTTTTATTTGATGATTTGGAGCAGATTTTGGGAAAATGAGTAGTTTGGAAAGAAAAATGATGATTTACAGTCCTACTTTCAACTAATAATACAAATTTTAGGATTGAAATTTAATTTCTCAAAATTTCATGAAATTAAGTAAGTGTGTGATGTAACATGTATTTTCTAAAAAAAAAAAAAAATTTTAAAAATACTTTCATTCATTTGTGAATAAGTCCTGAAAGTTTCATTAGAATCTGACAATTTGATTTTTTGCAAGAATTTCCAAATCAATGGTTTTTTTCACCGGAAAATTTTGACAAAAAAAAAAACAAATTTTTTTAAAAAACATTTTGAACGTGTTAGAAAGGAGTAAAAAGTTTAAAAAATACTTTGATCATTCCTCTTAATAATAACATAAACATTTTGACAATAAAACTTTGTTTTTATTGTTTGGGTCCTTTTTTCATCATGCTATGTTGTTTTTCATCCTTGAAACTTTTTCACATACTCCTGAAAAATCCTGGAATTTTTTTACACTGATCTGTGGGAATCCAGTTTATTCATATTGTCCTTTTACAGATCTGAAATTATTGCATTTATAGTTTTACATATATATGAGTATATATATATATATATATATATATATATATATATATATATACTTATTACTTTAAATGTTATATTTAGTGGATGTACATTTCTGAGTAGACATCACTTTTTTTAAACAGTGTAAATCTATGTCTACCAGCCTGTGCATTTGAGAGTCTTAATAACATTGTTCTCTTTGTAGGGGAAACTTTTATATAACCCAGGTTGCTTTTTCAGACCACTGAACCACTGAAGACTTTCAGTCAAGCAAAAGTTAATTACCCTATTTAAGAAATGCACATTTCCTTTTCACTATTTCTTGATGCCATATATATATATATATATATATATATATATATATGTATAATTACCAATTTGTCATTGGTAGGGATAATTCCAGGGAGAGCTTAGTGTAGACTACAGAGCATAATAATAATAATAAAGAAAAAAACCTTAAAGATTCATTTCAATTATAATTTATTTTGTGAATATCTATACATTCATCTATTTAGACTGAAATCTTTTAATAAATGGAGACAATACTCTGGACTGATAGATTGACAAGAGGAAGAGAAAGCAAGAGAGGAGGAGAAGAAAAGTGACGGATGATCAGGTTCTTATAAAAAGTGAGATAGAGGGTATGGAAAGGAAAAGGAAGTAATGAATAGGTAGTAGTAAGCCTAAAAAGACTGGATCAGCCAAGAATTTTTCCTTAAACTGTGGAACTTTGTACATTGGGTAATACAACAAATTGACCGATATTATTTTAGGCAGGATAAATCAACCCAATTCCAAATTACTCTAATAAAAGAGTCCTTAATACATATAAATAAAAATTACAATAATGATAATAATGTCAAACACAAATGAAGGGATTTTAAATACAGATCAATAATAAAAGTAAAATTAGGAGACTAAAAATAAAACTAAAAACTGAGTAAGATGATGTATGGATAATGATAGAAAAGATGTTAATTTAAAATTATCAATGTTGTATACATTTTTATTTTGACCTGTTAAAAAAAATTTAATTATTTCATATAAATATTTTTTGAAGTCGTTGATGCGGAACAAGGGAGGCAACTCACAATCTGGAGTTATTCGCTCTTAAAATGTATCCGTGATTTATTAAAAAAATTATAAAAACAATTTGATGTTTTTTTTTTCTATGATTCAAAAATTTAAAATAAATGTTGAAAAGCGTTGAAATATTTATTTGTACAGAGAACTTCAAATAAAAATTACCTACAGTTTTCAAGCCAGTCATATTATATTTTTGTTTGCAGTCCCATAATAGTTGGTAAATTTACGATACACATTTCAATTACTAAAATGTAACAATTATTACGAGATCAGTAGAAATGTAAAACTCTGTCCCATAATAGTTTAAGTGTCACAATTCTTTTGGGACAGGTAATTGATACAAACCTCTATCCCTTAATAGTTGGTACATTGTATACACATTTGCGGCGAACGCGCGTCAGTACAAACGCAAAAGTCATTTTTGCGCTGTCACGGTCGGTTCGTCAGGATTGTCCGCTGTCGCTCCTACTTTATGCTTTGGCGTTGGAGCCTCTCCTTCATCTGCTGAGAGACAGAGCGTGAAGACTGGCTCTACGGTGTCCCCGGTGGATAGCAAGCCAGGATTTTGAGGTGGTGCAGGAGCCGCTTGAGCGGTACGATAAGGTGTTTGGGCCAAGAACTGCGACAGGCTTGTGTCTAGGTGCGTTGCTCTTCCAGGACCCTTCAGTTGAACCGACGGTCCCGTTCACATTCTTGGAGTGTGGTTCAGGCCGGGTCTCCAGCTGAAGAAGAATTGGAGGAAAAAGTCGGAGCGACGGTCCGGATTTGACATCGAAGGCGGTTGTCTTTAAAGGGTAAGGCTGAGGTGTACTCCGTGTACGTCTTTCTCCTTATCCTTTACCGGTTGTTTGTACTCTCTCTCTGCGAGGGCCGTAGTAAAGCGATCGAGCAGTTGCTGTTCTCCCTCTTGTGGGCTGGATGCAAGCCGAATGTCCGCAGAGAAATCTGTGTCCAGCATCCGTGTCATGATGCGCTGGGAATGCCACACTTGGATTGTCATCAACACGCTTCGAGGTTCGTTTTCTTACGAGTATTGACAAGGGATTCGCTCTGGGCGAGGAGTGTTAGGGCCGCTTTCTCTAGCCTTACCGTCACTCTCAGTTCTGGGGTCGATTGCCGTCGTAAGTCCCGGAAATAGTCTAAATTTTTCCATGATTGTTGAACGGCCTTGCTTACTACTCCGCGGTCCAGTGACCTTTCACGGCATAGGAAGACACTGTACTGGGAACTAGTAGAGGGTGTCGCGTCGGACCCACTCTGTGGGCAGCTCAGCTTGTCGGAAATCGTGTTGCGCTCTTTCTGGTCCTCGGCAACCCTGAGTTTTTGGAACGCTCTATCCCTCAGTGAGGTAGGCTTCAGAGTAGGCTGGGTTGATATACTCGACAGTCATCGGTGGGACTTTGGAAGAAACGGAGGTGTGCACCTTCTACCACTGTCCTCAGGTGCGCCCATTCTGGAAGAATGTCGGCGAGTTGACGACTCGTATTCATCCCGAAAATCTTGAGTCCATTGATCGCGCATACGCGTGCGATAATGTGTCGCTCCCCCATGTTCTAGGGTGAGATGAGCAGTGTTTATGACACTGTTAGTGTGTAATTGACGCGGGTGGACAGAATCTTACGATATGAACGTTATTCTCATCACGTTGGGTTCTTTTGACATTAATGAAGATCAGAACGGATATAAAGTGTTTGTTATCGGTAGATATCAACAAAAAGTGAGGTAAAAGCGGCGAGCTTGGTTCGTGTGAATGGAGCCAGTCTTGATTTTCTTTTTTAGTCGCCTTTTGGCATAACGGGGCGGTTTCCTGTTGGATCACTCACCTGGTAACTTTTTTTGTTTACCTAGTTAATGTGTATAATTGTTGTTCCCTGTCAGCTCCTGGCATTCTCTTTTGTTATGATGCATTACAAGATTCCCAACCTCCCCAATTTGTTTTTGTTCCCCTCTATTTTTTATTTTTTTTTTTATCTTGACTGGATCAGCCTTCGATAATTCTCCACTCTAATTTAGTTTGTCCTTTCCTTGGTCCTATTTTATTTCTGTTGGGCGGACGGGTCCTACTGACATAGTTTAATTTTAGTTTAAATGTTTAGTTAAATTTTATTTTCCTTCTTGGTTTCATCCCCTCACCCCTCATTTCATGTCATATATTTTTTTATATATTTTCATGTCATGGGTGTTTTAAAAGAATCCCTATGAATATGCAGTATTATGGTAAGTGATGGATTGAATGGTGATGAATGAATTATTGTGGTGAATGAGTAAATTGTAATGGATGAATGAGTTGTGAATCTGATTAGCTACGTGTAGGATAGTCAGTGACAACCAGCCTTCCTCCACTCTTCCTTTTGGCCTGTATATATTTCAAAATAAAGCGCCTTCCGCGGCCCAGATGACAAGGATCAAAGTGTAGTATCTGTTTCAGCAACTGCCATCTGGTCTACAACCACAGCAGTTCGAGCCAGCAATCATCTGCATCTCCATCTATCACCAACAGGCCTCCAACTCCAGCCCTCCTCGCCAGCAACAACGATTTACGATAAACTGTCTTTTTCAGGACAACGTTCTTGAGATACTACAAAACTGTCTTTTTCAGGACAACTTTCTTGAGCGACTACAAAACTCATTTTTAGGACAACGCTCTTTTTACCTTCTACATGAGCATGCAAAGATATTTTATTGCCTTATGCAGTGTAACTTTATTTTTGTTGATGTATTTTCTTTAACGAAAATAAACCGTGCTATATATTTTTTATTCAAGTCTTTGTTTTGTTGTCTTTCGTTATTCGATATCCTTTTGCGGGCCAATATTTAGCATCTCGCTACTACCTTTTATATCAATATCAATTTTCGTACAAAAAAATGGATCACAGAGATTATTCAGCTTAGTAAATATTTTCAGAAAATCTCAACTTCTAATTGGTCACTTAATATTTAATAACATCGACCTAGTTCTTGACCTGACCAAAAAGATAATTCCGCCAAAATCTTTCAAACTTCTCTGAGCCTATCACATGACCTAAGCAATAAAATATGAAACGTCTTTCATCTTCGACAGTGCGCCGATCGGAATCTTTTGAACTCGTCTCGCAGTTCCAGGATTTACGTTAATGATTTCAGCCTGAGAGAACACCCATTCACACAGCAATATTTTATGAACAATCAACTCAAGTTTTCCACATTCAACTTAATACACGAATCTTTTTCATACGCTTTCAAGCTCAACGTTAATTATTGCAATTAATATAAACACAGCTTCTTAAGAACCATTTACCCCAACTAGAATATTCTCTTCGAACCAGTGAAAGCAAATCAAAGAGCAACAATTCCATAACCTTAAAGTATTAGATTGGTGCAAAAATAATATCGGTTTTTGACGTATTTTTTAACGTCAAAAACCGACATTATTTTTGCACCAACCTAATAAGTCGTAAACAATATTTCTCTATTTCAAATACAAACTTGAACTGTTTATTTTTTTTCTTAAATTACTATAATACCAAAACACATTTTCTCATTATTGTACAGATCATTCAACAAATTATAATCTGTCAAAGGCAGAACTTTGATAACTTTTCCTCTAAACATAAAAGGACGTTTGAACTACCTTTTCACACCAGTTGTTTATACCTCTTTGTTATATAAATATTTTATTCATTGTTGTGCAAAAGTAAGTTGTTTCTCATGTTTGTTGAATACTAAAATTTAATGTGAAAGGAAATTGTTAATTTCATCACGCAGCCTAACCTACTCAACAATTTTTGATTCATGTATTGTAATTTAACCAATTAACACAACGTCCACAAATATATCACCCGCAATAATTTATTAGATATAACATTCTGTCCAATGGTACTGATGCATTTTTTTTCGTTAGTACTTCAACTGCATGAAATTATTAAAAATAAAAAAGAAAATAAAAGTGGTGTGGGAGGTCGCTCACATCATAGCAGCAGAAATTATCCTCGTGTTCCCCGAGATAAAATCATACTTGACAGGAAATAAAACGTACAGAATAACAGGAAAACATAGTAAATTGCATGTTAATTTCATACAATTGATTTATATTTTTCTTGTGTGTATTTTTTAGGTTATAATTGTTTCATGGTACATGTAATGAGAGGAAGAAATTATTTCGTAATATTACACGCCATAGCTCAGAGAGAAATCGGATATGTATTTCCCATACCAAGGTTCGTGGCGAAGAGATTGAATTTAAATTTTTTAAGGTCTTTTGGCGGGATGTCCGTATTTCCGGTAGGAATACTTTTTGTTGCATACTAGGAGTATTTTTATTATTTTTATTTTTTATTTATTTTAAACAAGGTTTATTTTATTTTACTTATAATTTTCATCATTATTATTATTTTATATTTTATTTTGTTCCTACAGTGACATTGTTAAACTTAAAGCGGAGACGTTGTGAGAATCTTTGTGAATAAAGCTGTTGATTTGTGCCAGACAAAAGCATAAACTGTTAAATAGCGGAAACCTGTTAGAAATGGAGTTTGTTAGTTTTTCTCTCTCTGCAGCCAAACGAATATCTTTTTTTTGTTTACAGAATATTTGTTTTTATAAATCGTAACGGATATTTACCGATTGTTTAGAAATTAAATATTTCGATTTTTCTTTTTTTTTTCTAGTATGGTTATCTTTGTTGTTTTTAGGACATTATTTCGAAAATTCAAAGATATTGTCGGGATTGCCGTATTATTCAAGATAATAATAATAATTTAAAGTATTTACTCAAGGGCAATAACTCACAATTTTTAATAAGAGTTGACTCCCTTGAGGATAAATTAAAATTTATATCACTATTATATATATATATATATATATATATATATATATATATATATATATATATATATATATATGTACACATGGTGTCCATACAGTTTGTGTGCACTTTTAAAAATGTATAACTTTATTTGTATTTGCGACAGAAATAATCTGTAAAAATGTTATAATACAGTGTTTTAACAAGATGGAGGTCCTTGTCACTTTGCACTGCGTGTTAGAGATTTTCTAAATCAGGAATTTCCTAACAGATGGATCGGAAGGAGTGGGCCATTTTATTGACATCCACGTTCGTCAGATTTGACTCCATTTGATTTTTTTTATGGGGACATGTGAAAACAATTGTGTATGCAACCAAACCTAGTTCATTAGAAGATTTGAAAGCTAAATCAAACTAATGTGATTTCATGCATTACTGTAAATCAGTCGGCAAATGTTTTCCGTGAACTGCAAAATCGTATTAACCTTTGTATTGCTAATGATGGAGGACATGTGGAAACTTAAATAAAATTTCACTAAAATCTTAAAAAATATAGATTTACTTCTTACTAATCATTTTAACAAATCATTTCTATCGCAAAAACAAATAAAGTTATAAATTTTTTAAAGTGCACCAAACTTTATGGACACCCTATTTATATATATATATAACAGGGTGTAATAAATACAAATTTTAAACTCCATAGTCTAAATAAAAAGTTTAAATGCCCTACCAAAAAAAAAAAAAAAAAACCTTTATGAAGTCAAAAAAACAAAAAACAAATGTTAGCGAATTATGACAGTTTTTTTTTATATACACAAAACCCTTTAAGGAAAAAAAAAAAATCTCCATAGACACTTAACCAGACTAGACGATGTCATCTTCCGCATTGAATTTAGACACCCCAACCTTACCCTGACTTGACCTCTTTGAATGGAACTGAGATATTGATACAAATTATTAACCCTTACGCCCTTTTTTTTCAAATCATTGCTCTAGCCATTACCATAGTAATTTTAATTTTAATAATGAATATGCTTATAAAACGCGTAAATTTCAGGAATTAGTTATTCAAAAAAAAAAAAAATTCGCTTGAAGATGGAAGAGAGATTGGTACTTTAATTGAATTTAATTCAAGTAATTCAAATTATTTTAATTCAAATAATTACATTGAAGTTTTCGGCTCTTGTTGGTTGGTTGTGTTTTATGGCATATCAACCACTGTGGGTCATTTAATGCCAAATTAAGGTAATTATATATATATATATATATACATACATGCATACATACACATATACCTATACATATATCAAATATACAGTACTATTAAACATATAGTTGGCAACATTATTTTTTCAAAAAAACGATGAGCTGGCAACATTATTCTTTCGAAAAAACGTATAGCTGGCAACATTATTGTTTCAAAAAACGCTTAGCTGGCAATATTATTGTTTCAAAAACACATAGCTGGCAACATTATTCTTTCCAAACAACGTGTAGCTGGCAACATTATTGTTTCAAAAACGTATAGCTGGCAATATCATTTTTCCGAAAACATTATCTGAAGCCTTGAGTTGGACGTAGTTTATCGTCATACCCAGGACGCGGATGTAGTTTATCGTCATATCCAGGACGCTTCGGCTCTTGTCTTGAAACATGAGAACTCTTATGTAGCGATGGAATCATATTTTTAAATAAATAATTATATATATATATATATATATATATATATATATATATATATATATATATATATATATATATATATATATAGGCTGGCTTCCCTGACGATCCGCTTAGATGAAACCTTGGTAGGTTTGTCTGGTTCTATAGGTTTAACTAGGTCTGCTCTACTTACTGTATTGAGCACTTTATTTAGTTATTTTTGGTACTCGCATCGGGTGTTTTTCTTTGGGCCTTGGACTTGCATGCTAGACGATTATTTTCGGCTAACGTACATGTTCTTGGTCCTTTCTTTTTTTTAAATACCTTTTTTTCCCTTTGGTATTGGTTTGATTATTTGCAAATCAAACACCGAAGGTTTTCTGGACAAGTGTAAGTTCTTATACTTATAAGATTATTGCTACTACTACTAATATATATATATATATATATATATATATATATATATATATATATAATAATATTTTTATTATAATATTTTTATTATAATAGATAAAATAAAAACAATTTACATCTTTACACAAAAACTTTCATGATTCGCAACTATAATGGTTCCTCTTAGGGCGATGGTAGATAAATATATGATAAAAATAATTTATTTGGGAAATCTGAAAATTTTTTTTTACTTTTCTTGAAAGGTAAAAAGAGGGGAGGCCTAAAGTCAGAATTAAAGAAAAAATATGAATTCTAGAGTAACGATTTGTTTTCAAATTTCCTAAATAAATCAAACATGGTTATGGAGAGTCGTGATCGCCGGCATTATGGAAAGACATGGTTGTTGAGAGTCCCAATCGCCGGAATCATGAAAAGACATGGTTGTGGAGAGTCCTGATCGCCGACACCATGGAAATACATGATTGTTGAGACTCTTGATCGCTGACATAAAGGTAATGATGATTGGGGAGAATCCCGATCGCCGACATCACGGAGAGACACGGTTGTGGAGAGGCCTGATCGCCGACGTCATGGAGAGACACGGTTGTAGAGAGTACTGATCTCCGGCATCATGGAAAGATATGGCTGTGGAGAGTCCAGATCGCCGACATCATGGAAAGACATGGTTGTGGAGAGTCCTGATCACCGACATAAATGTAAGACATGGTTGTGGAGAGTCCTGATCGCCGGCATAAATGTAAGACATGGTTGTGGAGAGTCCTGATCACCGACATAAATGTAAGACATGGTTGTGGAGAGTCCTGATCGCCGGCATAAATGTAAGACATGGTTGTGGAGAGTCCTGATCGCCGGCATCATAGAAAGACATGGTTGTGGAGAATCCCGATCGCCGACATCATGGAAAGACATGATTGTTGAGAGTCCTTATAGCCGACATAAAGGTAAGACATGGTTATGGAGAGTCGTGATCGCCGGCATTATGGAAAGAAATGGTTGTGGAGAGTCCTAATCGCCGCCATCAAGGTAAGATATGGTTGTGAAGAGTTCTGATCGTCGACATCATGGAAAGACATGATTGTTGAGAGTCTTGATCGCTGACATAAATGTAAGACATGATTGGGGAGCGTTCTGATCGCCGACATCAAGTTAATACATGGTTGTGAAGAGTCCTGATCGCCGACATCATGGAGAGACACGGTGGAGGAGAGTCCTGATCGCCGACATCATGGAGAGACGTGGTTTCGGAGATTCCTGATCGCCGACATCATGGAGACATGGTTGTGGAGAATCCCGATAACCGACATCATGGAAAGACATGTTTGTTCAGAGTCCTTATCGCCGACATAAAGGTAAGACATTGTTGTGGAGAGTCCTGATCGCCGATATCTAGGTAAGACATGGCTGTTGAGAATCCTGATCGCCGACATTAAGGTAAGACATTGTTGTGGAGAGTCTTGATCGCCGACATCATGGAGAGACACGGTGGAGGAGAGTCCTGATTGCCGACATCAAGGTAAGACATGGCTTTGGAGAGTCGTGATCGCCGGCATTATGGAAAGATATGGTTCTGGAGAGTTCTGATCGCCGGAATCATGGAAAAACATGATTTTTGAGAGTCTTGATCGCCGACATAAAGGTAAGAGATGGTTGTAGAGGGTCCTGATTGCCGACACCTTGGAAAGACATGATGTTGTGAGTCCTGATCGCCGACATTATGGAAAGACATGATTAGCCGATATCAAGGTAAGACATGTTTGTGGAGAGTCCCGATCGCCGACCCCATGGAAAGATATGGTTCCAGATCGCCGGCATTATGGAAAGATATGGTTGTGGAGAGTTCTGTTCACTGACATCATGGTATGACATGGTTGTGGAGAATCCCGATCGCCGACCTCATGGAAAGACATGATTGTTGAGGGTCCCGATCGCCGGCATCATGGAGAGACATGATTGTTGAGAGTCTTGATCGCTGACATAAAGGTAAGACAGTTGTGGAGAGTCCTGATTGCTGACATCATGGAGAGACATGATTGTTGAGAGACCTGATCGCCGACATCAAGGTAAGACATTGATGTGGGGTGTCCTGATCGCCGACATTATGGAGAGACATCGTCGTGGAAAGTCCTGAATCCGACATCATGGATAGACATGGTTGTGGAGATTCCGGATCGCCGACATCAATGTAAGACATGGTTTTGGAAAGTCGTGATCGCCGAGATTATGGAAAGACATGGTTGTTGAAAGTTGTGATCGCCGACATTATGGAAAGACATGGCTGTGGAAAATCGTTATCGCTGACATCATGGAAAGTCAGCATTGTTGAGAGTCCTGATCGCCGACATTAAGCTAAGACATTCTCGTGGAGAGTCCCAATATCCGACATCATGGAAAGACATGGTTGTGGAAAGTCGTGATCGCCGACATTATGTAAAGACATGGCTGTGGAAAATCGTTATCGCCGATATCATGGAGAGACATGATTGTTAAGAGTCCTGATAGCCGACATCATGGAAAGACATAATTGTGGAGAGTCCTGATCGACAACAAATTGGAAATCCATGAATGAAAAACTGACATAAATACAAAATTTTCTTTTTTATTCGTTTTCGACACCTTATGAACACTTTTCAGGTTATTTAAAGACAGAAAATATTATAGCTTGTACAAAGGCTTTGTTAGAGACAATAATATAATTAATATAAGACTGTGTAAATGAATATGTATATAAAAATGTATATAATTAATGAGTGTTTTATTTGGTTTTATCCACTGATCTTATGATGTTTATTTCTGTTTCGTCTTGTAATTGTGGTGCATTTGATTTTGGTAAATATATGTTGATAGTTATCTTTAATAATGTTGATGTCTGTGGTCATATTTAAAATTGTTGTTGAATTGAAATTTGTTTTGCTTGCCTAGTATGTAATCAGGGTAGCCATTATTCACACGTGTTTTATCTTATTTAATTCCTTAAAGAAAATTATTTTATATGATGAAACGAGTTTAGCTCTTCGGGTTAGATTATCAGTGAAAAGGTTGCAATGTTAAATTTTTAAATATTTTAAGCCTTCTCATATTTTACTGAATTTTAGGTACTTTGGCTTGTAGGGGTAGTGTACCCGGATTTTAGGAGGAGAAAATAAAATCCGAGTGTCGTGTACACAAATAAAATATAATTCTTTATACAACGCGAAGAAATAATCTTCACAGAAAAAGAAGACCAAGCTAAATATGCCAGTAATATTTATACAGCCAGATAACATTGATTTCCGTATTAAAAAGCAATGTTCTTTGTTGTGGTCATGAAGAGACCAATATTTCTATTGTTTGAAATGACTTGAGTCTGCAAAGTTTTCAAAGTGTTTTTTACAAGTGAAGGAATTAAGTGGTATGGTACGCCAATGTGTGTGTGTGTGTGTATGAAGCACACGCTAATGAAATATGTGTGTGACTATTGATTGATTATGTGCTGTAACAGTAATTTCAAAACAGTGAACAAAGAAAGGGAAGGCAATACTTACTTTCGTTGTGGAGTTGTTTGTAGAAAAATCATCGCTGACTGACGCGTTGTCATGGTATATGTGCCTGTGCTGTTGATCGAGGCTTGGCATGGTTTGCTGTCTTTCGCAGATCAGGTAGCTGACTGTTTCTTTCCTGACTTGCTTTTTTGACTGTTCCTGGAGAGTCGTTTTTATGACAGTCGGTGTTCAGGTCATGCATCATTTCTGAGTTTTGCGCGGGAGTATACTCAGTAACCCATGCTCTGACCAGTTTCCAGTAGTAGACGTAGTAGAAAGCACATCATATGACTTGTCATATCTAATCAGGTTCACAAAACTCTTTATTCACTATGCCTTTATCCTCAAGGACTCCTGTTCCAGTGGATAAAGACGTTGGTTAGATCCTGTTACTAGACCCAAAGTGTTGTGATTTCAATACCAGGCTACAGCAGTGGGGAACCAAACTTGGAGAGTTGAATTAAAGGGAATAACTGAGACATTCAGAAGTGGCATGGCACGTGGAATTAGAACAATCTACCCCGGAGGACAAAATAAATGGTTCTGTTCGAAATTCCAATCCCCTGAAGAAGACCGGAGCGTACAACGTCGGATACGTTGTGAATATGGCAGTGAAGATAAGGATAACAGTTCGAATAATGTAAATAATAAATAATGTAAGCAATATTTTTTACATATCGGCAAAATAATTTTTCCAATGTGGTGGCGGAATATTGTAAGAATTGCCCCACCTTGTCTCCCCGAAAGTCTGCTTATATCATTTGCTATAAAAGCAAGGGGCATAAACACTTTCCTAGTTTTTTTCTTCGATATGAATGTAGTGATAGCAACGAGAGTCTTACCTTCTGGGAAGATATCCACCAGACAGCAAACCTCTTAATTTCACACTGCTACGTGGCACTGCACAATCATAGCTATGTACAAAAGTGTTTTATTTCTTCTTTTTTTTAACGGTCTGTATATACGTAAATGTGTTTTTCTCTTTCATTTCTTTTCTGAGTTACAATTTTTTTTATATAAATATATGGATAAAAATTTTCCACGTGTCGGAAGAACTTCTTTCGAAAATTGTTGCTTTCTTTGAAAGCTTTCCTCCTCAGCCGTAACACGGGAGATAACCGGTAACTACATTGAAGAGAGGTCTTAAAAATCTGTTGGCGGGAAATTGTAGCAGCCATGTAAAGGAAAATCCAAAATCAATGCAGGAAAGAATAATACAATTACACACCGGATAAAGAAATATTAAATTTAAGCCTCCAAGTTAACATTTACTCGTGTAGATGGGGACGTTGCTTAAGCAAATCGAGTTAGTGGTCGGGAGTTCAGTCTTTGGTGTGAAAACAAGTCATATATCGTAATTACTCGTGTGTAATATAACCCTGAACTTTTGGCTACGAAATTCTGAAATAAATAAATATCTCTTATGCATAATGTAAACTGGCTTTTTGAGTTCGTAGTAGCTAAATTTAACAATTGTTCAACTTTTATCCGGTTCATATCGACTAAAAATAAGAGCTTATATATATGTAAATGACAAGATGACGATGTGAAAGAAATCGTAGATAACGAAGACATCTTCGACGCTGACAACATAAGCTGAAACTGTCATGGCGTCTGTCTTTGGTACAAAAGCAGACTAAAATATAAATAATATCTTTGTGAATAATTTTAAGAAAATTAGATGCAGTGTTTAGTTAGTGGTTTAAAATCTTTGTAACGCATTTGTTTAGCAAATATTATTTACTGCTTTAATAAAAATATAATTTACTGTTTTAATAATAATGAAAATATAAGATATTTTCTTACCGCCGCGCGCTGTCAACTTGTGAGACAAAGATGGTTTAATGTGGATAGTCCGAGTCAGTGCAGGTCCGTCGGTTGGGTTGCCGACACTCCCCCACTTTTTTCTGCAATGAGGGAGGCACTGGTGTTTCCGGAAACCGCGATCTCTCAATAATATTTTAAGATGTGCCCTGTTAGCGAGATCAGATACTACACTCTGTAGCCGGGTCTTACTTCAGTAGAACAAAATATCCGCCCGAGGGCAGATATTACGCTTTGTGTCCGGGTCTTACTTCGGTAGACCAAAATATCCGCCTGAGGGCAGATACTACAATTTGTGTCCGGGTCTTACTTCAGTAGGATAAAATATCCGCCCGAGGTCTTACTTCAGTAGAATAAAATATATTACTAACAAATCACGTTTTCAAGATCAACGGTAGTATTTAATTTTCATAAAAATCTTTAAAATCATTTTAATAAATATTTCTTCTATATTTATTTTTAATTCAGTTTTTAGAAATTGCCATATATAAGAAACATTTCAATAGATATATTTTTGCTTTTAAAGTCATCGTCTTTTTATAGGAAGAATTTACATCTGCCTTTTCAAAATTCCGTAGTAAGTGAGAAAACTTACACCGTTCATAATAAAATTCGTTATCGTCTGCTATTTCACCTAAATACACATTAATCGAATGGAGACGAAAAGAATTATGGAATTATATAAATCAGTCAATATAATCTGTTCATTTAGGTTTTCTTTTATTTAAATAAGAGACAAAATATCAAGCTTAGTGAATGATTATTATTATTATTATTATTATTATTATTATTATTATTATTAAAAACATTCGAAAATTATGAAATGTTTCTGTCATAGTTATGTTTAGAGAAGAGCCTTCGGGTGGACTTTACATAATGATAAAAAGAATTTTAGAAAATAGATGTCTTGCTGAAAAAGGTAAGAGAACTTCTAAACACAAATGGGGCTGAGTAGATAGTCTAGTTTGGAAACGTTAAAAATGAGAAATCACACTGATTTGTAGTGAGCCTTCAAGTCGAAACAGCTTTGGTGATGGAAATGTCGTGATAAATAAATAAATAAATCAAAATAAATAACAATAAGAAGACCAAAAATTCACCATCTCTAAAAATAAATGGATAATCAGAATCGCCAGTCCACAAAGTCATATTTCGACCAACAAATCAGAAAGCTTTCATAACTAGGATATAAGGCCGTGAACCAATGAGAATCAAAGCGTCTTTTAGATGTATATGTAACCAGATAGAAAACCAACCAAAACTAGAACCGATAAATAGTTTTTTCCATTCTCCGATGCTGCGGGCAAAATATTTTTGCACGATTATCTGGCGACTTTAGACAACTAAACTATCTTGATACATTCACAAACATCCACTCTTTCTTTCTCCATCCATTTAAGCAGTATGCTGGTACATTTAAAAACAGACATACCTTCCTTCACCCACATTGTTAAGCAAGTGGCTACTATTTGTATACATACATACATACAAACGTATACATATATATTTACTTCCTCCAGTCTCTCTCTTTCTTGTATGCCCCAGGACTTGAATGCTTGAAAATGCATTTCCTTTTAATCATTACACAAGTCTAATATATACCCAAATCAAATATACGAATATATGGTGGGAACGGACGTTGTTATTCATAATCTCCACAAATCCTCCATAAAAGAACTTCTATGACAACTTATCTTTTCTCTGTTCGTAGGAAGTTTATTCGGTTCGCCTTTTATCAAAAAAATTGTCGGAAAACATTATTTTATGAAACGCGAAGAACCTCTGAAACCTTTTAACCAAATATTTTTTAATGTGACTGTTGTGAGAGACAAAAAGGTATATCTCCTTGACTAACTCTTTAAAAGGCTAAAAATAGATATATAGATAGTCACGAGAATAAAATACCTTCACATGAACTTCCCGAGAGATCGTTAGGTGCGAAAGTCAAATATCCTCTTTAGTTCCTAGCAGTCGAACTTGAAAGACGTAAGTATTCAGGCTCGTGACAATCAACATAAGTACCAAATATTATATTTTATTTCAGATAGCAAGTCCCTTACAAAGAAAAACATGTACACCTTGTATGATCATTTCATATATATATATATATATATATATATATATATATACAGTTTATCCATAAAGTTCGGGTGCACTTCAAAAAAATTATAACTTTATTTGTATTTTCGATAGAAATAATCTGTAAAAAATGTTATAAAGTTTAATGTACCTAGTTTTAAGTATAGCTAAAATAACTAATGTGATTTCAGGCATTACTGTAAATCAGTTGGTAAATGTTTTCCGTGAACTGCAAAATCGTATTACCCTTTGTATTGCTAATGATGGAGGACATGTGGAAACTTAAATAAAATTTCAATAAAGCAATAAAAAAATCTAGATTTACTTCTTTCTAATCCTTTTTACAAATTATTTCTCTTGCAAATACAAATAAAGTTATAAATTTTTTAAAGTGCACACGAACTTTATGGACACCTGTATATTTTCGAGTGTTTTTATATGAAGAAAAATGTGGTTTATTTGAACGTTTTTCTTTATGTGTTTATGTTGTATAGCTATTCGCTTTGTAAATAAAACCCAAAAGCATATATTCACGCACCACATGACAATGTCATTTCGTTAAGGTACAAGTGGAATTGCGTGTTCTGTAGTGCAAGTGGTGATTATTTTAATTGCAAAATTCTCTCAATTCCTTGTGAAATCTAAACATGACAGAACAATCATATTGTTTGTGACGAGTGTGTGATTTTCTTTGGAGGTGGCAATGAAAAGCCAGAACAATTTCGGATAAAAAAGCCCTGAAAAACTAAAAGACATTCACTAATTTTCATCCTTTTTGCACATTCTTCGTGTACAGACGGGTCACTATCAAAATTTTTGAATTATTTTCATCACGTGATGAGAACTTGTGCGAAACAGTGGACGAATGCAATTATGCATTTTGCTATATAAGGTTTCCAATTCCGGAAAAATCCATATAAAAAAAAATGTTTAAATTGTCTTCCTACAATGAATTCAAAATTTGGTTCTTTTTAAATCAAAATTCCCGTTCTCAATAAAGCTAAATTGGCTACATTGCATGATAGAAGAAATATGGTTAAAAAAATTGGCTGAATTTTTTTCAATGCTTTTATATTTATAATAACGAAACAAAATTCTTATTTTATTTATTTATGTTTTATTTTATGAGCAAAATAAAAATATGAAGTTTGCGGTCCTTCTACGCACCCGTAAACTGAATAGGCGAGCGAAATTAATTGGTTATAACCATAAAGGGCAGAGATCTCTTGGAAAGCGAACAAAAGCCGTTTTCATGTTTCGTTTCGTTTCAATGCATTCTATTCCGAGTTTTTGGATTAGTTTCGTTTCAGTTTAAAATGAATAGTATTTTGAAAAGAAGATCTAAGCAAACAATTTTCTTGCGCGAACGCTGAATGCTCAAAAGTGAGACAATTCTCTGTGCGAATCAGCTGTGGCATGGTTAATTTAATTACACATCAATTCTTTATGGACGATTTGATTTCCGAAAAATCACAATTAATTAATAAATAGGTAGATATATGTCGATGTCAGTCCAGTTTACATTTGCGCCAAAAGGTCGACGTAGATCCAGTTTACATTTACACTTGAGTCAAAAAGTCAACATTAGTTGGGGTTATACTCGAATCTGCAAGTATTCAGTGGCCCCTTTTTTTGAAGAGTGACACTTTTATTCCTTTACAGGTGATGCAGTTGGCATTTTCTAAACCTCGCTGACAGGGTAATGTCGGAGAGAAGACTGAAGTGACTCATTTGCATATAAAGTTACAAAGACTATAAATAGCTACGGCTATTACTCATGAGGCAGTTGAGTGTATACTACATCTCGCGAGTAGGCAACATTACGCAACAATGGCGTCGCCGATATCTAACGAACCGAACGAATAGTTATCACTTGGTAATTATGAATACGCACAAGCGTGGCTTAAGAAACTAGCAGCTAAAGCTAGAACAGAAAAAGCTAAAGGATTCAAAATCAATCGGAGGAGAAAACCAAATAACTGATCTCTTTTGGCAGATTCCGGTACTGAGGCCATTATAAAATTATCAACAATTGCACACGCAAGACAGTTGGAGGATATGACGTTTGACGAGATAAGTCAACTAATAGTGCAAAATATAACACCCCACCCTCCTAAAAAAAAACAAAACAAACTAGTAAATGCAGAGAGAGATATGTTTATGAATATTTCTCAAAAAGTGAATGAACCAGTTATCGAATATGTTCTTCGTTTAAAACAGGCTGCTAAATATTATGAATTTCAGAAACTGGGATCGGAAAACCAGTCAAAGAGGATTTGATCCGAATGAAATTGGTAAACGGCCTTCAAAATGTGTGTTTATCGGTAAATGACTAATGCATTTAATGCATGGTAAAGTTGTCACTGGAACATTGTGTTGAATTTGTTTAGTAACAAGAATTAATTCGAAAATCCAATAGAACAAACATTAAGGATCTGGTGGAGGAAATGGACACATACGTGAGAAAGAAAAAAGATAAAATAATGTGTACTTATTGTGGATTTCAACATCAAAGAAAAAAAAAATGTCCGGAATAAAAAAAAAAAAAATTAAAAGTATTTCAAATTGAATCATTTTAAATATATGTATAAATCCCCCCCCCCCCAAAAAAAAGTAGAGACAGTTCAACAAAATGAAGAGGAATTAAGTATGGGCGTCTTTTCATTGAAAACAAAAATGAAAAAGGGTTATTATTAAAAACCCGAATCAATAATGTTTTATTGGACATGCGACTAGATACAGGAAGTGACGCGACGTTGATACCCAGAAATTTCTGGAAAAAATTAGGAAAACCAAGATTAAAGAAAAGACTTGTGTGACGGGTACACACCTGGTCCAGGGTCGAATCCTTTGGTTACGGCGCCAACTGTGACGTCGCTCCTCCTGGTCGCTCCTCCTGGTCCCAAGCGTGCCGCTCCAACCTCTTGGTTAGATGATCACCAGCCTCGCCTTTCCCAACCCGCTTCCAATACCTGGTTGCTAAAGCAACTGTACTGATCTCCGGTCTGTCTACCCACGCTGTGTTTAGATCTTAGACAGACGGGACCAGCAGGGATTGGGCCGTATGCAAGTTGAGTCCGACGGGGGTGGCAAAACACAAGTAAAAGAAAAAAAACTCACGAGACAAAAAAAATTACTGATAAAAAAAAGGGTGACAACCTTTTATATCTAATGTCCGTTACATAAAGAAAAATTGTTCTCATTCCCGACCCGCTCTGTGGACTATGGCACCAAGCTTCTATCATACAACTTAACGATTTCGAATTGTCTACTCTCTAGAATTGTGTATGTCGGAGTGTGGTTTAGTTCGACACTGGGGCTAATTTCTATCAATCATTCGCAGTTGATTCTTCTCTTCGACTTGAGTTGTATTTCTTCACTTCGATCTGGTTGGGTCGAATTCTGTTCTCGGCTGGGCTTGATTTTAACTTCTTCTTCTTCTTCCGTCCAGTAACTCTTTGGCCTTGTCATCGACTTGGCTGTAACTTCTCCGCGGCTTTCGAGTAATCTTCTTCTTCGTCGACTTACATAGAACTTCTCTTGTCCTTGACTTGGGCCGGAAGGATTTCTTGTTTTCGACTTGGGCTGGAAGGATTTCTTGTTTTCGACTTGGGCTGGAAGGATTTCTTGTTTTCGACTTGGGCTGGAAGGATTTCTTGCCGCAACTCAGCCGCAACTCTCTGTCGTCCGAGGTGATCTCTTCTCGCTGCCGTCCGGGGCTGAACTCATTTTTTTGTCGATTGGGGTCCTGCTTTTATTGACGCCGCAGCAAACCGGGGTGGGTCTGTCGGCGTCAGGGCTCTCTCGATAATCCCAAAAGTCGCATTAGTTCTGATTTCCCATTATCGCTATTATTTTCACCCCTACTTCCTCACAGTGCCTCTGGGGGGAAGACGCATACCCATCTCTCCCGGTCTCTCGTATGTCAGGTGACCGTTTTCGACCAATGGTTCTTGATCGAGCATTCTCCCTCCTCTTTCCGCATATCACGTGACCGCTTTCGGCTAATGAGACTGTGGTGGGACGCCTCCCGTCTCCAATCGGGCGTGGCTTACATCGTTCTTGTTCTAAAAAAAACAAAATCTAATTTGGCCTTTTTCACACGTACGAAAAATGATAATCTTGGCTTTTTCTCACCTGGGTTCTGTCAAAACAGCCTGCCGCTAATTAGATGTGACTTCAGGAAAGAATATTGGCGCTATCTGTGAGCCGAGACAATCGTTTTTTTTTTCCTTCTTTGTTTTTGGTCAGACCTGATAGTCAAAAATCTTAATTATCTGAATTGAAAATGTCTCCACTTCATCATCGTGGGGTTCCAATTTTTAACAGGTCAGAATCTGTATACAGTTCCACCGGTCACCCCCTCAACACAAAAGACACCCCTCCTCCGATTAAAACCCCGTTTCCATTGTTCCAAAAAATCTTTATTGTTTCAGCCAACCTTAACAAACTTCCATCCCACGCGGACACGGAATTAGTTCAAGTGCTTGACCTGATAATTTTGACACTTGTTAGGTGCTGGTCGTACGTGTGTGTTTTCGCTTACGACCTGGTTTCGTATTATGTTTCTGTCTTTCCTCTTCTTTTTGTTTTATTTTATTATCTCCAAACTCTATTTCTTCAACCAAATATAACAATTTCTATTTCCCTGGATTTCGGTCAGGTAATTTGACCTGATATATTTTGACACCTGTCTTGTCTTAGTTTTACTTATGACCGGGTTTTGTATTATCTATTCCTCTTTCTCTTTCTTTTTATTATTTTTTTTTCTTCTTCTCTTTGGATCGCTTAAATACAGTTAGAGAATTATTCTCAAAACTCAATTATTCTTCGTTTCTAAATAACTAACAACTGGTTAATAAACCGAATAAAAATTAAATCATATTTCTATGAATATCTCTTTTTAGTCTTTCTAAAAATGCAGGGTGCCACAATCCTCCCCTAACCGATTTGTCATTTACCCGCAAATGACACCTAAACCCAATTACATCATTTAACATGCACCATGCATTTGTCTCATGCAATTCTATTCTACTTTCTTACATGCAAGGGTAATGTTCTTTTCACCTTCTTTTGTTCTACATGCAATGTAATGTTCCTTTCATCTTTTTTTTTTTTTTTCTACATGCAATGTAATGTTCTTTTTCATCTTCTTTTGTTCTACATGCAATGTAATGTTCTTTTCATCTTCTTTTGTTCTACATGCAATGTAATGTTCTTTTTCATCTTCTTTTGTTCTACATGCAATGTAATGTTCTTTTCATCTTCTTTTGTTCTACATGCAAGGGTAATGTTCTTTTTCATCTTCTTTTGTTCTACATGCAAAAGTAATATGTGCGTGTGTCTGTGGGTGCAGATGTGTTTACTATGGTTTGTTCTTCTTGGTCAATGTTTTCCTCTCCGCTGTGGGAGGTTTTTCCGCCGCACGTGGTGGTCTCACGCCAGCCTCCTCCGTTGGTCTTTCAGCAATTTCTTCGCCCGTCCTGTCTGAGCGAGGAACACTGCTCGGCATCTCCCTCTCGAGTTGCTGCACGCTCACTAGATTGTCGTTCGCTAATCTCCTCTTACTCTTAACCTTCCATATTAATACACCCCCGATGGCTATAACTAGGAATGTACCCATTACTATTGACCAACTTATCGCGATCTGCTCATCGTCTTCCCAAGCCACACCTTCGTTTCCCAACGCACTTAACTTGTCTCTCAATTGATCCATATCGATCTTTTCTATTGGCTTCATTAATACTGGCATCTTATTTAAGGTAACATTAGAGAATCTCTTCACTATCGGCTCCCATAATTCTGTACAATTGACTAAGCCTCTACCAATCATCTCTATGATTGAATCTTTCTCTTCATATCTTTCTTCTTCCTGGTAATAGGGGGGTAAGGAAATGGATATTCCAACCGCCGAACATCCCATGGGTAGCGTCACCAGGGATAACGGTGGTCTTATTCTTAATGTCCTTGTGGACTCTCCCCCACATACCCTAGACAAGCTGATATGTCTCTGTGTGTCTACTGCCCACACCCCGTCTGAAACACTGATAGCTTGTGGTAATGCCGTGTTTGTTAATACCTCCACTTGGCAGATTCTTTTGATTCCTTCCCTTTTCCCATCAAACAATTCTAGTATGCACATTCTGCGATTACCAGTTTTATAGATAGGGCTTAACGAGGTACAAGTCCCTAGAGCATCATCTCTACACCTTCCAGCTTCTTCAGCTGATAGCAACATGAATTTCGTTCTCCCCGAATTTAAAGCTATGTAGTCTGCTTCCACCTTGTACCTTGCTATCATTCCTAAACCTTGATCTCTTCTGGGGTAGGGGATGGGTAAGTTTATAACCTGGTATATCTCGAATACACTCTCGCTATCTAACAACGGAACAGATATCACAACCAATAGTCGCCTATTTTCTAACAAGGTCACACATCCTAGTGCATTATAATATTTCCACAATTCTTTGGTGGGGTCCACCGGCAGCCTTAAATGGTGGGGTAACTCGGCCTGTATTCCGAGTAGCGCTTCCCTTAGATGACCCGGGTTTACTATGCTTGGGGAGAGGTGTCCTAATGACAGCATGTCTAATTGCGCCCTCACGTGTTCCAGCAAGGTCGTCAACGACTGACTCGTTTGTCGTACCTTATTCGTAATTGTCATCAGCTGGAAATATTTTTGCATGAATCCGCTCATTTCCTGTAATTCAATCATTACAGTTTCTGTATTATTAATTACCTCTTGTCTCAACCTCGCCAGGTTGTCTATTAACCAATTGATTCTGGCTCTATTTTTGGACACCTCTAACCTTGTCACATTTAATATTGTCACACTCTCCCTTGCCACCTGGGCAAGCGTCCTCTGGTTTACCTCCACTTCTCCCAGTTTCCTTCTTATGAATTTAACGTCATCTTCAGTCACTGTTCCAAACAGGACACTCAATGCCTTTCCCACAATCGGGACTACGGATCTCCTTTCCCGCGTCTGCAGTAACTCTATTCCCTGCAGGTAGTTTTGCATGTCTTTCCATTGAGCCTCTATCATAGTGGCTTCTGATTCTAGGGAGTGCAATAAACTGAGATACCCTTTTTGCTTGGGATAATCTTGTCCTACTTTCAACCGGGCTGCATCCAGTTGCGTTAGCTCGTTTCCTAACTTATTTAGTAGCGACTCATACGGGTTCAAATCTATCACGAATGTGACCAACCACTTAGACCTGGTTATTATTACTTCGCTCGTTTTTTTAAAAATGGTGTTTCGGCTGCGCTTCCCAGCTTCCGCCATCGTCACCATCAGCGTGGCTACCACCATCATCGTCATAACCAACCCTTTCATCTTGATCATTCCTGAAAGGTAACGAAATTCTTTTGTTGTTATTCTTCACAACTACTTCGTGTCGCTCAACTCATCACTCAATTATTTTATAACTTCTTACTAAGTTCAGCTCTTCCCTCCTCTAACTAACCTCTAGCGGACAGAATGGTCTGGTCAGGTGTGCGTGGCGCCCACTCTAAAGGTTGTACTTCATGACACCACTGGTGATCAATCAACAATGCCAATGATCTTCTCCCGTCCCTTGTGAGGTGCAGCCCGCGACTCCATCCCCTCCACTCACATCTACCATAGTCAGCCAATAGGATTTTGGATGAGCCAGTGTCGTTATCTGTCGACACTAAATGCTTGTATTCTGCACAGCCCTTTTGTTCTACTGAGATTTGGGGTTCTTCTCCCTCCCTGATCTCATCTTCTGAGGTGATTCCTGTTCAACCTCTAACCTTCTTTCTGTGTCTAACTTCCGTCCAGGAGGTTTTTTTTTGTCCTCTTCTTCATCTCCTGATTCTTCTTTCTGTTTAGAGTCTTCGCCTTGAATGTCCTCAATACCTTTCGACTCTATGTCTAAATTTCTCCTGTTCCTTATCCTTTCCTTGAGCTGGGAAAGGGGTATTCGATCCTCCTCCTCCCACTCGCTGGGTCCTTCGTCCTGTTCAGGGTGCCTCTTTTTAGAGCCTTCGACTGCTTGATTGGACCTCCTCGTCTTTTTCTTCCTTTTCTTCGGACATGGGGGTGTGATGGCGATCTCACGGGGTCTTCTCTGTACCGATTCAGTCGACGACTGAACATCGCCAATCCCCGCTGAGGGTTCCAACTCTGTCACTCGGACTGCTTCGTTTATCTGGCCAAGTCTACCTATCTCCGCATCCTCCTCGGAGTCTTCTTCCGTTTCCATTTCTTCCGGTTCAACCAGAGTTACTTTCCTTTTCCTTGTCTTCTTAGGCCTCGGCTCGCTCATTTCCAGCTTAGCTATTTCAGCCTTCTTCAGATCATTGGCATGAACCCTCCTCGCTCGTCCTGCCACTTGATCCCATATTACATATGATACTGGGCCCGTCTGCTCTACTATCCGGTAGTACGGTTCCCATCTTTGGTCCAGCTTTCCCTCTCTCTGGTGGATTTTATAGTAGACAGGGTCTCCAACCTTCAATTCTACTACCTTTCTTTCAGCATTCACCCTCTCATTTCTTTTCTTCTGGGCCCTCTTTATTCTTCTTCTGGCCTGTACAAATATCTTATGTTGCTGTTCCAGCAATAGTTGATGATGATCTTCTCCCATATACCTTCTTCGGGGCTTCAGTAGGTTATCCACAGGCAGGACCACGTCTCTGCCAAACAACAAAAAGTAAGGAGAAAATCTGGAGGTTTCGTTTATCGTAAACCTCACGGCCGCCAGAGCCTGCGTCAAATACAAGTCCCAATTTCCAGTGTTTTCTCTGACCAGCTTGGCCAATACATCTCCCAAGGTTTTATGAAACCTTTCCACTTTAGCATTTCCCTGGGGGTGATATGGGGATGTTTTTATGTGCTCTACATTCAAACCTGTCAAAACTTCTCTCATGATGCTGTTCACATTCTCCGTGCCATTGTCTGTTACCAATTGCACAGGGGCACCATACCTAGGGAAGATTTCACTTATTATCAACCCGGCCACAGTTCTGGCCTTCTTGTCTGGTACTGCAAATGCTTCAGGCCAATTTGTTAGCCAATCGACAAAACTCACTATATAGTTGTTTCCTTGTGCAGTTTCTCCATATGGTCCTGATACATCCATACTCACCTTCTCGAAGGGAAAGTTTGGTACGTCTGTTTCCTCCAAGGGTGCCATTTCCTGCCTTCTGCTCTGCGACTGGCACACTACACAACTCCGAACATAGTTAGTGACCTCTCCGTACAGTTTGGGCCAATAGTACTTTCTTCCTATGAGATCACATGTCCTATCAATTCCCATGTGACCTAACCTCTCGTGGCACTGCTCCAATATCTCTGGTCTTAAACTTTTGGGCACATACAACTTGGGCTTGACTTCTTCATCCCTGCCTGAGAGATAATACAGCCTTTCCTCTATTATGGCATACTTGGTGGTCTCTCCTGCCTTCACCTTCTCTCTCAGAGCAGCTATTTCACTGTCTGCTTGCTCCTTCTCAATTCCTTCTGTCCAGTAGGGATCGGTTATTATCTGGGCGTCCCCTTCTTCGTCCGATTCTAACATAGGGCGATCTTTTAGCTTATTAGAGTTAATTACTCCTATTCTATAGGCTTTATCATCTACTCCCTGTTCTACCTTTACAGATCTTTCTTCCAGTTGTTTCGGTATTCTTGAGAGTAAATCTGCGCACGTGTTTTCCTTTCCTGCCAAATACTCTATCTTACAGTGGTAGCCACTTAACTTAAGTGCCCACTGTTGAATTTTCTTATTATTTGTCCACTCTGCCTGCAATAGGTACTGCAAAGGTTTGTGGTCTGTTTTTATAGTAAAGACCGCACCATTTAAATAGTAGTCCAGTTTTTGGAGAGCATACATGATGGCATATGCTTCTCTTTCTATTACTGGCCACCTCTGTTGTGTCTCTGAGAGCTTATGGGAGAGGAAGTATATCGGTACTTCCTCTGGTATGCCAGGCACTGGTCCTTCCTTATCAGGACACGGCTGGGTAAGTACTGCCCCTACACACTGCTCACTGGCATCCGTGTATAATATCATGGGCTTGCTGAGGTCTGGGTACGTCAGCAGTGGGACGGTTGTCAACTGTCCCTTTAGCGAATCAAATGCTCGTTGACAGTCCTCTGTCCACTTGAACCTAGCGTATTTCTTCGTCAGGGCTACTAGTGGTATGGCAATTCTTGAAAATGCCGGGACGAAGCGTCGGTAGTAGCCTATAGCTCCTATAAAACCTCTTACCTGTCTCACTGTCTTAGGCTCTGGCATTTCCCTTATGACCTTTACCTTATCCATGTCGGGTTTAATACCGTCTCCGTTTATGACGAAGCCTAAATACCTAGTTTCTTCCTTCAGAAACTGACACTTTGACAATTTTAATTTTAATCCGTGTTTCCTCAATCTTCCCAACACCTGTCCTAAATGAAAAAAGTGTTGTTCCACTGTATCCGAAAATATCAAGATATCGTCCAAATACGCCATGGCAAAGCTCTCGTATCCTCCTAACACTATTGACATTAGCTGTTGGAAGACTCCCGAGGCATTAGCTAGACCGAATGGCATCACCCTGAACTGAAACAGTCCCAGGTGACACGCAAATGCGGCCTTCTCCTTGTCAGCCTCATCCAGGGCTACTTGCCAATACCCGGACCTCAAGTCCAACGTAGAGAAGTACTTTGCCTTCCCTAATAATGCCAAAATGTCGTCTATCAATGGCAATGGCACCGCCAACGGCTTCGATATAGAATTTAGCTTCCTAAAATCTACACAGAAACGATGCCCGCCATCTTTCTTACCTACTATTACTATTGGGAAGCTCCAAGGGGAGATCGATCTTTCGATCATCCCAGCTTCCAACATTTCCTCTACTGCCTCTTCTACAAGTGGTCTTTTATGTATAGGTGTCCGGTAGGGTTTCAATTTCACAGGGGGGTGGTCTCCGGTGTCGATTTTCATTTCGACTGTGTGGGTCTGACCTAGCTCCTTGTCTGACTGGGCCACCACATCTCGATTGTTCCTTAACAGACCCCCCACTCTGGTTCTAAATTGATCCGGTGCTAATATATCCTCATCTAAGATACCCTCTGTTTGCTCTACTAGCTTCCTTCGTTCCTCCTCGAATCTCACCCGACTCAGAGTTCGTAGGGGAAGTGCTCTCCCTATCTTCTCCCCTCTCCTAACCTTTATAGTCTTTTGGGCCTGGTTCACCATCATTATGGGCACCAACTCGGCTGCCTCCACTACCGTTTCGCACAGGGTTACCTCGTTATCTTCTAGGCCCTTTCCTTCTACAGGGACCAACTGCAGGGGTCCTCTCCATACCCTTTTTCCTGACATTAACCTACCCTTTCCCGACACTGCGGTTCTAGGAGGTAACTTTACATCTTCCTCCACCACTATGGTTATCTCTTCCTCTGGTGGGCATCCCAATGGCGTTCTCTCGCCGTTCACCACCAACACAGTAGGATTAAACTCAATCTGGGCCCTCTGGCTCCGGAGCCAATCTTCTCCCAAGATTGCCTCCGTACACAGGTCGGGGGTTACGTAAAAATTTTGGGTGCTTTTTACTTTCCCAATCCTCACCGGGAGCCTCACCATCCCTTTTATCTTCAGGGGGGCTCCATCTGCTTGCGTGATCTCTATGTCCGCTTCCCGTAACCTTCTCTTCCGTTTCACCCGCCTGTATGTTTCCTCTCTCATCAATGACACAGATGCTCCTGTGTCCACCAGAGCCCTCATCTCCCTACCCCCTATCTCTGCTCTACAGGATAGTTCTTTCTGTTGCGTTAGCGAAGAGAACACTTGAGCTTTCTTCTTCCTGGGTCTCCACCCCTGGGTCAACCCAGCCATGGGTGCCGGTAGTAATAAATCACCTTCATTTTTCTCATGAGGTGGAGTTCTGCGCCCCCTGCACCTGGGCGACCCCGGCCGGACCTCTCCCGGTCTCCCGCGTTCGTTTCTAAGGATACAGTTTCTCTTCAGGTGTCCTGGCCTCCTGCAAAACCAGCACCTTCTTGTTGGACAGCTTGCCGCAAAGTAGCCCGCCCGACCACATGTCCAACATTTTGCTCTTTTCCTTTTCAACTGGGTTGGCCTTGTGTCTATTCCCGGGGGAACCCGTCCTCTATTCAAGCGGTTCGCCCGTCCACTGGTCCAAGTTTTTATTTCTCTTCTTTTTAACTGGGCCACCCTCCCTCTTAATTCCGGGGTGGCCCGCTGGCTTTTCCCTGGGCCGGTCTCTTGAGCTCAGCCTTCTTTGTTAATATCGGTGGGGCACCCTTCCTCAGCCCGCACCACTTGGCCAGGTGTCCTTTCTTACCACACCTGGTGCATCTGTCCTGATCGAAGTCTGGGGGTAACCCCCACTTCGTCGGACATTCCGCCGCCCTGTGGTCCTCGTGCCCACAGGTCCAGCAGACCAGCCCGTATCGACCCGGCGTGGGCTTATAAAAGCCACGCCTGGTCGATCATGCTTTTCTATTGGGGTCCTCCTCCCATAATTCTGCCCGATCCACCTCATCCTTAACCCTCTGATTCCACGCGGGGGGTCTTCCGCCTACACCCCTCTTTCCAGCCTCCTGACTTGGCATCTGCTTCTTCCCACACCTCTTCACTTTATCCCACACGCCCTGGCTCTCCCTGGCCAGCTCCACCGCTGCCGACAGTCTGAGCGGTCCTTCCTTCAGTACGTCGTGACGAACACGCTCGTCGCTCAGCGCCTCTATATACAGGTCCGCCAGTTGGGCCTGCATAACTGCATTATCCCTGACCACTTCGGGGAATGCCAACGATGATAGCTTCCCCGCTCGGGTCCCTAATTCTCCCGGGGTTTCATCCCGTAGCTGTGTCAGTTTTAAAAGGGCCCTCATGGCCTCTATGGCCGTACCTTCGTCGGCGAACTCTTTGGTTAGCAGTCTTTTTATCTCTTCCCAAGACAAGCAGGGTTGATTTTTCAAGAGCCCCCTCACGAACTCAGACGCTTTTCCCTTTGTGGCATCGTATGCCAAATACAGGGTTTCTTGGTCCGAAAGCTCGTAGATGATTCGGCTCTTCTCAAGGATTGCCAGCCAGTTTTTAAACTCCTTCCCGCTGCCATCAAATACTGGGACCCTCGGTCCACCTAACAGCTTCCTTAAATCCACTGACAACCCCCGCCTTACTTCCTCTTCACCCCCCACTGCTCTATCCGAATCATAGTCCGACATGTCTACAGAGAAAGACAATCTATGCAGCAACAATCGAGGTTGGGAAATAAAATAAGGTGTCCTACCTTGCAGACGATTCTGTTCTTGTTCCTTTCGGTCCCGGTCGTTTTGAGTTCTATTTGAATTTTCAGCAACGGCGGTCGATCGATGTGACGTGACGCGGCTGTCTCAGGGTTGATCCTGGTCACGGCACCAATTGTGACGGGTACACACCTGTCCCAGGGTCGAATCCTTTGGTTACGGCGCCAACTGTGACGTCGCTCCTCCTGGTCGCTCCTCCTGGTCCCAAGCGTGCCGCTCCAACCTCTTGGTTAGATGATCACCAGCCTCGCCTTTCCCAACCCGCTTCCAATACCTGGTTGCTAAAGCAACTGTACTGATCTCCGGTCTGTCTACCCACGCTGTGTTTAGATCTTAGACAGACGGGACCAGCAGGGATTGGGCCGTATGCAAGTTGAGTCCGACGGGGGTGGCAAAACACAAGTAAAAGAAAAAAAACTCACGAGACAAAAAAAATTACTGATAAAAAAAAGGGTGACAACCTTTTATATCTAATGTCCGTTACATAAAGAAAAATTGTTCTCATTCCCGACCCGCTCTGTGGACTATGGCACCAAGCTTCTATCATACAACTTAACGATTTCGAATTGTCTACTCTCTAGAATTGTGTATGTCGGAGTGTGGTTTAGTTCGACACTGGGGCTAATTTCTATCAATCATTCGCAGTTGATTCTTCTCTTCGACTTGAGTTGTATTTCTTCACTTCGATCTGGTTGGGTCGAATTCTGTTCTCGGCTGGGCTTGATTTTAACTTCTTCTTCTTCTTCCGTCCAGTAACTCTTTGGCCTTGTCATCGACTTGGCTGCAACTTCTCCGCGGCTTTCGAGTAATCTTCTTCTTCGTCGACTTACATAGAACTTCTCTTGTCCTTGACTTGGGCCGGAAGGATTTCTTGTTTTCGACTTGGGCTGGAAGGATTTCTTGTTTTCGACTTGGGCTGGAAGGATTTCTTGTTTTCGACTTGGGCTGGAAGGATTTCTTGCCGCAACTCAGCCGCAACTCTCTGTCGTCCGAGGTGATCTCTTCTCGCTGCCGTCCGGGGCTGAACTCATTTTTTTGTCGATTGGGGTCCTGCTTTTATTGACGCCGCAGCAAACCGGGGTGGGTCTGTCGGCGTCAGGGCTCTCTCGATAATCCCAAAAGTCGCATTAGTTCTGATTTCCCATTATCGCTATTATTTTCACCCCTACTTCCTCACAGTGCCTCTGGGGGGAAGACGCATACCCATCTCTCCCGGTCTCTCGTATGTCAGGTGACCGTTTTCGACCAATGGTTCTTGATCGAGCATTCTCCCTCCTCTTTCCGCATATCACGTGACCGCTTTCGGCTAATGAGACTGTGGTGGGACGCCTCCCGTCTCCAATCGGGCGTGGCTTACATCGTTCTTGTTCTAAAAAAAACAAAATCTAATTTGGCCTTTTTCACACGTACGAAAAATGATAATCTTGGCTTTTTCTCACCTGGGTTCTGTCAAAACAGCCTGCCGCTAATTAGATGTGACTTCAGGAAAGAATATTGGCGCTATCTGTGAGCCGAGACAATCGTTTTTTTTTCCTTCTTTGTTTTTGGTCAGACCTGATAGTCAAAAATCTTAATTATCTGAATTGAAAATGTCTCCACTTCATCATCGTGGGGTTCCAATTTTTAACAGGTCAGAATCTGTATACAGTTCCACCGGTCACCCCCTCAACACAAAAGACACCCCTCCTCCGATTAAAACCCCGTTTCCATTGTTCCAAAAAATCTTTATTGTTTCAGCCAACCTTAACAAACTTCCATCCCACGCGGACACGGAATTAGTTCAAGTGCTTGACCTGATAATTTTGACACTTGTTAGGTGCTGGTCGTACGTGTGTGTTTTCGCTTACGACCTGGTTTCGTATTATGTTTCTGTCTTTCCTCTTCTTTTTGTTTTATTTTATTATCTCCAAACTCTATTTCTTCAACCAAATATAACAATTTCTATTTCCCTGGATTTCGGTCAGGTAATTTGACCTGATATATTTTGACACCTGTCTTGTCTTAGTTTTACTTATGACCGGGTTTTGTATTATCTATTCCTCTTTCTCTTTCTTTTTATTATTTTTTTTTTCTTCTTCTCTTTGGATCGCCTAAATACAGTTAGAGAATTATTCTCAAAACTCAATTATTCTTCGTTTCTAAATAACTAACAACTGGTTAATAAACCGAATAAAAATTAAATCATATTTCTATGAATATCTCTTTTTAGTCTTTCTAAAAATGCAGGGTGCCACACTTGTACAATTGAATTAGTTTGATGCATCCACGATAAAAACCTTTTGAAGCCTACGTAGAACTAAAATATAAATTTGACCTATTACCAATTATTGTATCAAATTGTGAAAAGAATCACGGTCTAATAGGAAATGATGTATTGAACATAAATTCGACAAAATTAGTGTACAAAATTAAGGCAAAAGGAACTGTGAGGTGAAAAATCTATGAAGCGAAGTTAAGACTAAAGGAAAATGTCTCCTCCTCATATTTTGAAGCACAAAAAGTGCCACTCCATTTACTACCAATAATTGTGAAAAAAAAAAAAAAAAAAATACTGGAACAAGATTTTGAACGAGTTCTCCCAGTAGGAAACAAATAGGCACCCCCTTCTTTTTAAAAGAGAAGGATGGGGATCTGCGCATTTCTGGTGACTACAAAATAAGTGTTATCTACAAAATATGTGCAGATTCATTTCCTATCACCAATGAAGAATGGACCCTGAACTCCCTTACGGGTATGAAAACATTTTTTAAAATTCATTTAAAGTTGGCATACCATCAAATATCTATTGGCAAATACTTTTAAAAAGTTTCAACAATAGAACGCCAATAGATTCAGTAAGATGGCAAAGAATACCGTATGACATTAAACCTGCAAGTACGATTTTTGAAAGAGCTATAAAGCAAATTATTGGTAGCGATATAAAAATATTATATGCTACCAGGATAATATTTGTGTTGATGCTATCAACGAAAAAAAATTAAAATGGAAAATCAGTATGGATTTGAATAAGTTAAAAAATCCTAGATTACCAATTAACGAAAAAAATGTGCGTGCAATACTAAAAAAAATATAATTTTTGGGATATTTCATATCTAAGGAAGGCATATCACCAAACTGATTGTTAA
>OZ010577.1:11147388-11342388 GCA_963932145.1 Acanthosepion lycidas
CTGACAAAATATTAAAAGTTGAAGTGCCTAAGAACAGAAAAGAATTGGAATCTTTCTTTGGAATTGTAAATTTCTACAGATGATATGTAGAGCGATACTTCGATTTGACAGAATCTTTTGCTGTTTTAAGAAAAAAGAAGCTGGAATTTATTTGGACAAAAGAACAAGCGCCATTTAAAAATTTAAAAGCTGTTCTGGCAAAGAAACCAGTAGTGAAAAATATTCGACCTTTATAAAGGAAATGGTAGTAACAAGTGAGACGAGTGAACATTCAATCTCGGAGTTATTAGCTCAGGATGGTCATCCTATTATGTAGTAATTTTCCAAGCGTAACTTAGATGCGGCACAAGGCCGGAAGTAGGGAGCACCCAGTAAGGAACGAACTCACTAATCAGTCGTAAACGTTTTAGCGGGACATACTTGCTAACCATTACGCCAAGTCGAGGTGCCCATTTAGTGATTTTCCAGTCGTAGCTTAGATGTGGCACAAGGCCGAAAGTATGAGGCACCAAGTGAGGATCAAACTCACTACTCAGTCTCAACTGTTCTAGCGAGACAAGCTTGCTAACCATTACACCACCTGGAGGAACCCAACAACCAAGACGAATAATGATTTTCCAAGCGTAGCTTAGATGTGGCACAAGGCCGAAAGTATAGGACACACAGTGAGGATCAAACTCACTACTCAGTCGTAAACTTTGTAGCGGGACAAGCTTGTTAACCATTTCATCGCCTTGAGATGTCCATTTTGTGATTTTCCAAGCGTAGCTTAGATGCGGCACAAGGCCGAAAGTATGGGGCACCCAGTGAGGATCGAACTCACTGCTCAGTCGTAATCGATCTAGCAAGACAAGCTTTCTAACCATTACACCACCTCGAGGTGCTCATTTAGTGATTTTTCCAGGCGTAGCTTAGATGCGGCACAAGGCCGAAAGTATGGGGCACCCAGTGAGGATCGAACTCACTGCTCAGTCGTAATTGTTCTAGCGAGAAAAAGCTTGCTAACCATTACATCATCTCGAGGTGCCCTGGTCATCCTATTATGTATCTTTCGCGAAAAATGTAAAGTGGCCAGAACACTATGATAATAGAAAAATAGAAATGGGATCTTAACGCATGCAGACCAAATTAGATTGTAACAGGATAGCGAGGAAGAAATGTTTAGTGACCCTGAAAGTAATGAAGACGAAAGTGTCATGTAAAGGTACGCCAAAGTAGACAGTGAAATCGAGAGTGACATAGACTCTGAAGATGAACAAGAACAATCAATGGAGGAATACTGCTATGAAAAAAGAAAAACGCCAAGTTCTCTGATTTCTAGACAATCTCTTAGGGAGAGAAATGAAAGTGAGGAGACAAAAGCTTCCAGAAAAAGTAACAGGGGAAATAAGGGGATAAAACCTCTTCGGTACAGGGAGATAAGGCGAATTATTTACATATGAAGTCACAAAGGCTATAAATAGCTCCAGCTATTACCCATGAGTCAGTTGAGTGCATACTACTTCTCTCTAGTCGGTAACACTACACAGCAAAGACAAGATAAGTAGGTAAGATCGAACTGAGATACAAGTGACTAGAGGTTCTACAGAGTATCAGTGAACCAGATAAATAAATAAATATACGATGTGGTTAATATATATCTTACAATCGAATCAATTTTCACTGATGAAGCGAATCACAGAAAAGGAGTAAGGGTTAAAATTGTTAAAATGTTATCTCGATTTGAACACTGATGCCCCAAAAAGCAAGCTTATTGCCATTTTCTAATCAAACAGTTTATAATTAATGTGTCTACTTCGTGGCAGAAGTAGTTGTGTATTTTTTCTACTGGTACCAGTGATCAGATTTTAAACCTTGGTGAAAGCCAAGATGAATTAAGGATTTGTATTTGAAGCGTTCTTTCATATTTGTTTTGTTCGTTACAACGGTACTTTTTTTTTGTTAGTCGAACAAATGAGGCATTTGCTTTATCGAAATTATTAGAAAGTCGTACGAAGTTATCGATTGATCACTCGGTTCGTTTTCATTGGAGCAGACGATCGAATTGATTTGATAATAGATTGATATTGTTACTTAGAAATGGCGGCGAAAAGGAGAAGATGAGAATTGCTTAGCTTTATGTTCGAACGAAAGAACAGGACGAGGAACACATCTTGAAGAAAATGTTTTCATTTAATTACAATCCATATTGTCTTTTCTTTTTTAACTCTCTATTCCGTTTTACACTAATGCTGTTTATCATGATTTAAAAAAAAATATTTGTTTTTTACATATTTCTTCTGTCGATCTATACAAACACACTGTATTTTTCAGTCGGGGCATTTGTTCTTTATATATCTTTTTCGTGCCATGTCTACGTTTTAGAAAGGGTTTATAGCAGTGGTTCTCAACCGGGGTCTATATGGACTCAAGGGGTCCATGTAAAATTATTGGGGGTTCACCCTAATATTTTAGAGGTCCATAGAGCAATTTTACTTTGGAGCGGTTGTCACAAATGAGATTTAGAATTTCTACAGTAATCTACGCTATATTAAAATACTAAAATTCGAAAAAACAACTCTAAAACTAGCAGAAAACGAGATCAAACAATGTAAATTAGCGTCCCTTTTTACTCTACCGGATGTTTTGATTGTAAAAATTGGAAAAAAACACAGAAGGATATATAAAATAAAAGAAGGATTATATATATATATATGGCAAAGATACAAAGACAAGCTGAAAAGCAACTTGTCCGGTGTCAATATACCACATTAAACCTTTGAGCGCTTAGCCTTGGAGCAGGTAGAATGGAGATCAACGTGTTTTAGTGGACTCAGCAGTTTTCAGTCTGCTTGTCTGAATCATCTTCAAGAAGCGAGAGTAAGATCTAAAAGGTTAGCCAATCTAACAGTGATCTCATCTCACAATCCTCACTCTTGCTCCATATGTGGCCTCCTTTTTAAATCACTAGCGGGTATTTAATGCCACTTAAGATTATCGCACAAAATTTCATAACTGAATCAACTAAGCTGTCAGATTCTCATACGTCGAAACCGACGGGAGAGTCCATTATATATATATATATATATATATATATATATATATATATATATATTGATTGTAAAAGTTAAATAAAAACAAAGAAAGATATATAAAAGAAGGATTATATATATATATATATATATATATATATAGTAAAAGTTAAATAAAAACAAAGAAGGATATATAAAAGAAGGATTATATATATATATATATATATATATATATGTATATATAAAGGAAAATTATATAAATATTAAAATTTATTATATAAATTAATTTAATATATAAAAAATATAATTTTAAATATTAATAAAATGAATTTTAATATATTATTATAAATTAATCAATATAAAATATCAAAAAAAATAAAGTATTAATAATAAAATTAATTTAATATATAAATTGTATAAGGATTATATATGTTGTGGATTCCGCGTGAAAAATCGGTCTCCAATAAATGACAAACGTAAGTATTTAAGCTAAGAAATTACATGTATTTGCACAAAATACAAAAGGTAATGCTGTTAATAAAATCCAGGAACGCCGGTTAGTATTAATCAAAGATCGTTATATACAGTCTCGAAGTAAAAGTCGGGCGTCCTTGTAACTGACTTCTAACGTCAACTCAATCACAGTGTCTATGTACTTTCCACTCTGTTCCTCCACCCTGTTCCTCTACTCTGTTCCTCTCACTTCAGACCACATGACTGACTGTGGCTATTTTATGGCAGCAGGACGAGTCCATTTATATCAGAAAAGGGTGGACCCCATAATAATATATAAAGGAAGCATATGCATTTTCTATTTCTATAATACAGTTCCTAAACTTATCTATGAGTAAAAAATAAAATAAGCTTTTTTTCACCGAATGGTTATGGGGACCCACTAAAAAGAATTAAGAGTCAAAGTGGTCCATGGGTAAAAAATCGATGAGAAGCACTTGTTTATAGTATCTTTTTCCTACGGCCGTGTCACGTTAATGGATAATGGCTCGCAGTTAGAAATCGAAGATCCGAGTTCCGATTCCGGTTGGGTTCACTATATTCACTTACGCGCAAATACTTTTAAGAAAGGCATGAATCCACCTCTCCTCCGCAAGCTATGAGCTAATTAGAAGAAATTTTATGAGTAAACAGCATTATCTCAAAAGAAAATTCTTAAAATCTAAAAATATTTTCTGCCTTTACATAAAATGCAATAAGCATAAAAACAAATCTATCAATCAATCGAACATGTTGCAATATGACTGACAGTATTAAAAAGTATCTGATGACATACATTTTCGTTATGCCATTTAAGTTTGGTTGAGGAAGTTCAGTGGAATTGCGAAAGCTTAGAATTTACAATATAATTGTGAAATCTTAAAGAGTTCAATATAATTGAAAAATCTTCAAATTTGAAATCGAATTTTGGAGGCTTAGAAGTTTCATTAGAATTGAGGAAATTTATAGTGGAGCTCAAAATCCAAGCGCAAAATCCTATGATTCCTCAAATCATAGGATTTTGCGCTTGGAGATTCTTAGAAATAAATACCTGTGAAAATTTCAAGGTTTTCCTATTTAAATTTTCCGATCAATCACAATTCTTAATGGTGGAATAGGCTCATGACGAGTTCCACGACTATACAATACTTATTGAAATTCCCAAATTTGGGTTGTTAAATATTTGATCTTAATAGCATTAACAAAATATTGCAATAACAATCATAAATAGTAATACAGGTCATTATTTATAGAATAGGGTACAAATGAAAAGATTCAAAATTTACTAGTTTTTCCATTTCACTGAAGCAGACGTTAAATATATTGGAGAGTTATTGCTCCTCCATCTTCCCTTTCTTTCTTTCTTTAAAATCAAACAGCGTTTCTGATGGAGTGAAATGGTCAGGTGCCCAACTGCGCTGCGACCCTACGACCACACTTGCTCATGAGACTGATGATGATTATATGAGCTAAAATAAAGCTCTCTTGCGACACATTCCAACCAGACTATTGTGGGAATAAACTCTTTCTCTTCGTATAGAATTAATACTATGGGTTTTGGCTTCATTCTTTGGAAATGACTTCAGAGTCTTTAATCATTTCATCTCAAGCAAGGCGATAACGCCACTAAGTCGTAGGGGGGTGTTTACAGAGAGTGAAAAAGCATGTGGAGACCGAATGGAGAGGATTTAATTAAAGATAAAGAAGGAACAGGATTCAAGAAGACAAAGATGGTGATTGACATTGCATTTAGAATTTTGAAGATTGTAGTTATGAGGGAAGCAAGAAACCGGAAAAGATTTCCACGGGCAAGAAGTTTGAGAAAAGAAGCTGCTAGACTAGAAGTGGCTGTTGCATTTAGGTAGTTCAGCAGTAAAACGGCGAAATCGAGTTGCTCATCTTGTAGCACGCTTAAATTCATGCAGTCAGTGAAAAAGTAACTGAGGTCGAAATGCCAGGTCAGGACCGACAACATTACAGACACTTCTTTGGATTTTGTGAAATATCTCGAGATGTACAGCAGCAGCACCAGACCAGATATGGCAATAGTATTTAATGCACGGACGAATGGTAGACTTACAAATGTGCAAAATGGATTAATTTTCTGGCATGACACAGTGACCCAACTTTTCTTGAAAGTAGACGTAGCAATTGATTCAATATTGTCGCTCCACTTCATGTCAGGGGAAATCATCAATCCAAAAAGGCGTAGAGTGTTGCTCTCCTAGAGTTTAGCATTTAGCCATACTGATGACAGGTAGAAAGGTTCTTTGTGGTAATTAAATGAAAGCAGTTTTGTTTTGGAGGAGTTAAAATTTATAAGCCTAATGTGCAAAATGGATTAATTTTCTGTTATGACATAGTAAACCAACCTTCCTTTCAGTAGACGTAGCAATTGATTCGATATAGTTACTCGACTTCATATCAGTAGAAGTGGTACTAAAGAAGAGGTATATGACTCATAGAGCTAGAATTGAAAAAGTAGTTAATGGCAATATCGTCGATGGTTTGGTTTTGCTTTGGTTTGTTTTGTTTTACGGAATATCAACCTCAATGCCGGCAAGATTTTTTATTGCTGGTAATATTATTTTTCAAAAAATATTTTCGGTAATATTTTTTCCCAAAAATGTATTGCTGGTAATATTTTTCCAAAAACGTATAGCTGGTAATAATATTTCTTCAAAAATTTATTGCTGGTAATAATTTTTACAAAAATGTTTTGCTGGTATTAAAATCTATTTTTACACGTTTTGACTCCTGTCTGGGGGTTAACTGTCTGCGCATAACTGAGACCCTAACAGGTGCTACCATCCCAGGTCAGGGTTGACCTGGGAACACCAACAATTAAGAGGTGGTTCCACGCTCCTCAAAACTCCTGATCAGAGGCTTTGCTGCCGGATGTAGTTTATTGTCTTACCCAGGATGCGGATTTAGTTTATCGTCTTACCCAGGACGGCGGTATCGTCGATCGGACCCCGAACCACAGCTAGTCTCTATGAACAGATCTCCCCTTGGGGAGACTCCTTGCCTTGAGAGACTGTTGGGCTTGAAACTCACACCTGACCTTAAGTGGAACTCTTATGTACGTTCCATCATTAAAGATGCAGGAAAAATTTTTGACTCAAAGTACCACTCGAGTAAGTACCTAGGTCATGCTATCCTCTACCTTTATATGAGACAAATCAAGTCGAGAATGGAGTACTGTTGTCTTATTTGGGTTCCAGTCTCGTTCAAAAGCGTCTCCGTGTTGTGGGTGACGAATTATTTTCCAGCCTCCAACCTCTCTCTCACATGCGGGGTGTGGAGAGTCTCTCATTGCTTCATTGCTATTTTCATGGAAACTCATTCCTTGGTCCATGGTATCAAACCACCCACATTCCCTCCGTAATCCATCCGTGAGAAGCAATTTCCACTCGAACAGCTTCTTTCCGCGAGCCACTGCTCTGTGGAACTAACTCCCAAGTGGATGCTTCCCCGATCATTACAATTTTAACCTGGTCAAGTCTAGAGATAACCGTTATCTTTCTATCCTATCCATATAAACTACCCCTTAATGTAACCCTCTGCCTCGAGTGGTTCGCTGGCCTTATACAGGGCGAACCTTAGTGTAAAGAAATAATTTATCAATAAAGCCACGGAAACTGCTGTACATAAAGAGGATCAAAATCCGGAGACCGGAACGAGCATTTTAATGGCTACACTTGATTGATTTATGAAGAATTAATCGATACTGCTTTTGTGGTAGATAAAACCTGGATTTTTAAAGTGATTTATCCCCTTTTTTACTAGCCAGAATACTCTTGAGTTTTTAATTCGAAAAGATAAATATATGTAATTTTGAAAAGAATTAACGATGTCTTATTGAAGATTTTTCTCCTCTTTTTATGTGCCATGTCCTTTCGAGACGTAGGCGATCATGGCTCTCCACCTCCCTTTATCCCTTGAAGCTCTCAACAAGTTCCTTCTCTCTGCTTCCTTCTCCCAGACCACGTTCTGTCATCCACTTGCTTAAGCCCGCTAGGTATGTCACGCATGGAACCACCTCTTAATTGCTGGTGTTCTAGGTCCACCCTGACCCGAAGTGGTAGCACCTGTTAGGGTTCTAGCTATGGGCAAATAGTTAACTATTACCAGCAATACTTTTTCGAAAAAAATTATTACCAGCAATACAATTTGGAAGGAAATATATTACATATTATAGCATCCTCGAGTCATCAAGAATCAAGATGTTTATTCAACAATTTGTTTAGGCTGTATGGTTCCCGTACGATCATAGCAGTGAAGTTAAGCAACGCCGAGCCTGGTCGGTACCTAGATAGGTGACCGCTTGGGAACATCAGATGCTGTAAGCTTGGATGTACGGTTTTTGTAATAGATAATGGATAATGCCTCGGAATTGGAAATCAGAGATCTGGATTCCAAATCCAATCGGGTTCATTATGCTCATTTACGTGCAAATACTTTTGGAAAAGGCATGAACCCACATCTTCGTCCTCCAATTATGGGTTAATTAGTAGAAATTGTATTAGTAAAAATCATTATCATTTTTTTGACTTCACATAACCCGAAGAAAGTTGGTAATCCGTTAAAAACAAATCAGTCAACGAGACTGTATGGTCGGTGGTAGAAGGAAAGAGTAACATGTGAGATGTTAGAATCAAGCAAGTACAGAAATTTAACTCTATGGGAAGTGTTATAACAGACAATGGAAAATGTGACGCAGAAATTCGAAGTCAATTTGGAATAGCAGAAGTTGCCTTCTAGAAGTTAAACAAATTAAGAGACGGGAAATTTTCACATGAAAAAAAAAAAAAAAGAAAAAAAAAAGAAAAGTTAATCAATAAAAGAGTGCTGAATTGCAATGTAATATCGATCTTTCTGTCTGGCAGTAAATGCTGGACAATTTCCCCCACAGATGAAGAGAAGAGGCAAGAGAGATGTGATTCTACAGAAAAATACTGTGAATACCATGGATGGAACATGCGAGAAATGAGAAAATTTTAAGAAAAACAGGAAAAAAAGAATCTTGTACATAAGAAATTACTGGGATACATAATGAGTGGAGATGTTTTTTCAATGATTAATTGATTTTTACGGCTTATCAACCCTTTCTGAGTTATTTAAAGCCGAAGCATATTTTGCAGTGTAAGAATAATTCATTGTTTTCTTTTTGCCAGTGAATATTGCATTAACAATTTTTTTTTAGAATAACAATAATTCTTCTGATGCTAGTCCTACTATTTAATCCATAGAGGGGGAAGAGATGGATACATACCTTCCCCAAGTTTATTTGTGCGTAAGTGAATTTAACGAACCCGATTGTAGTTTGAACTGGATTCTACGATTTCTCATTTTGAACCGCTATTAATTACGCCGCCAGCACATGGTAAAACTGTAATGATAGCAGTTGTAACTTGGTAAAATGACGTCTGATATGAAAGTGCGCACTAAGCACAGACGTGTCATTAAAAAAAAAAAACAGAGAGAAAAGAAAAGATATGCACCTACTGGAATTCATCAACGTTCGTTCAACGTTCATTGAAACTGTTATATACCGTACCTATGAACCCTAATGGGCGTGTCCCAATCCTCATAAATACGTTGGAGACTATTGTAAGTGGGGGAGGGTAATATGCCGTCTAAGTGTTCCACCACTAGCAGTGGTTTACCTACTTCACGCCGCTGGCGAGTATTGTATTTCGTTGATGTTATAAAGATTACCATTTCACTATTTACATTATTCGGACTATTGTCCTCATCATTGTCGCCATATTTATTATTACAACGTTTCGGCCGTTGTACGCTCCGGCCTTCTTCAGGTGGTTGGAATGTCGAACTGACCCCTTTATTTCGCTCACTGGGGTAGACTGTTCTAGTTCCACGTGCCAAGGACACATGGCATAGTGGATAAAGGCGTTAGTTAGATCTAGTGGCAAGACCCAAAGAGTGTGAGTTCAATACCCGGTTAAGGCAGTGGAGAACTTGGAGAGGGGAATTAACAGGAGATAACTGATAGCTGACATCCATTAAACGTGCAACTAAAATAGTCTCCCAATCAAACTTTTAGGTGTACTGTTCTTCAGTTTCTTTATTATTTTGTTATAAAGAAAGGAGCTTCATTCTTAACAGAAACACCTTCTCTCTTTTGCCAGTGAATATTGCGCAATCTATTTTTGCAGAATAGATAAGTTTTTTTTTGTTCTGGACTGATCTTCATACGCTGTAGTGTTTCCAATTGTTCTGATTGGGGATATTTTTGATTGATTTATTCATTTTTCCATCTTATCAACCCTTTGCAGATTGTAAGAATTTTATTTTTGCTGATCATAATAGTTTAGTGATACGTGTCCTACTATTTAACCCATATAGAGAAGGGGTGGATTCATGCCTTTCCCCAATTTTTTTTTTTCGCGTAAGTGAATATAATGAAACGAACAGGATTGGAACTCAGCTCTCCAATTAACAATTCCAAGACATTACCTGTTAAACCACCCGCGCATCCAAGCTTACAGCATCTTATCCAGGCTCGACGATGGTCATACGGGAACCTGTGTTTCAACGTGATATGGCCGTAAGGCTTGTGAATGATTCATTGTGGCCTGCAGGCGGTTCAAACAAGATCTTTAGCTAAGCAATATACAGAGCGATACTCAACCTCTGTTTGAAAATTGAGTGAATGAGAAGTGCCATAAATAGGAGGCGATAGCTTCGTCTAGCGTCCAGTTCACACTCCGTCACAGTCTGCTGAACAGGAGTAGCAGCTTATCTCTTGTTCCCTCCATTAGATTGGGTTTCCGGTTTTTTCAAACCCTTTCACCACCTTACGTCTCAGTGGCATTTTCAAAAAAACAAAACAAACCAAAAATCGCAAAAAACAAAACAAAATAAAAAAACAAATATGACAGTATCTGTCTATATTTCAGAGATGATGTATTGTGACTATTTGTACTATTTATATTGTTCGGACTGTTCTCCTAATCTTTATTGTCATATTCACGACATTTCTGCAGATGTACGCTCTGGCCTTCTTCCAGATCTTTCTATATTTCTGAGATGAGGTATTGTAACTATTTGCATTATTTACATCGTTCGGACAGTTGTCCTCATCTTTATTACCACTTTCAGGACGTTTCAGCCATTGTACGCTCCGAGCTTCTTCAGGATCTGTCTATATATCTGAGATGAGGTGTTGTAATTATTTACATTATTTACATTGTTGGGACTGTTTTCCTCATCTTTATTGCCATATTCACGATATTTCGGTCGTTGTACGCAAAAAAGCATGGCAAGTGGAATTAGAACAATCAACCCTCAGGGACTAAATAAAGGGTTTAGTTTGAAATTCCAAAGTATATCACCTGAAGAAGTCCGGAGCGTACAAATATCGTGAATATATATAAAGATAGTGGTAATAGCGTGAGCGATGTAAATTGTTTTAAAATATATGACAGTATCCTAAACCTCAATGAGCAATTTTCCACCATCTCACGTGCTAATTGATTTCTCTGTTGAAAGTTATCTCGTTTCTTTATAAGTAGCTTTCTTCTGGCTGCTCTCTAGCGTAACAGTCCATGTAATGAAGACACCTTCTTCGGCAAAGTCTAATTCCCTCTGATACATCTTTCACTTTGTTACGGGTATTTCTTTTACTTGATCGTCTCTTTGTTAGAAAATTGTTTCTAAAGATCAAGGTCGACTTGAATGCAATGGTTTCTGTTCCCTCCTGAGTGAATTGTATCAATAACCACGCTTCCAAATCTGACAATCCCCATGCTACTGGAGTAAAAGACAGTGTGATTTTTCCGAGATTCATATTCATCAAGGGTGTTTTCCTTGTAACAATCTAATGAAAATAGATTATATATGATAATAATGGATTCTCCCGTCGGTTTCGACGTATGAGGATCAGACAGCTTAGGTGATTCAGTTATGAAATTTTGTGCGATAATCTTAAGTAGCATTTAAGACCCGCTAGTGATTTACAAAGGAGGCCACATATGCAAGAGTGAGTGCTTGTGAGATGAGGTCACTGTTAGATGGGCTGACCTTTTAGATCTTGCTCTCGCTTCTTGAAGATGCATCAGACAAGCAGATTGAAAAGTCCTGAGTCCCCTAAAATACGTTGATCTCCATTCTACCTGCTCCAAGGCTAAGCGCTCAAGGGTGTTATGTGGTATATTGACAGCTGACAAGTTGCTTTTCAGCTTGTTTTGTATCTTAGACATGGCATCCTACATTCCTGTAGCCCTGGTCTAACAGGCTGTACATTAGGATCTTGAGTATCCTGACATCAGACATTCTCAAGACATGACCAGTCCACCGTAATATATATACACAACTCGGAATTTCATGCCATTTGCAATCTACAGGTACAATTTTTGCATGAAACTCCGAGTTGTGCAATCAACGTACGGTGTTATGTATATTTTTAATATATTAAATAGCTCTGTTATTTAACATCGAGCATACACTATAGGGTATATATATATATATATATATATATATATATATATATATATATATATATATATGTGTGTGTGTGTGTGTGTGTATGTGTGTGTATTTGTAGGAATGCTTACTCGTGCATTTACCTATGTTTATTCATTTGATTATATATATATATATATATATATATATATATATATATATATATATATATATATATATATATAAATTGTGTAATTGGTTTGGTTTATTTAGTTCATTTTGTTTTACGGTATATGAATCTGAATGGGTTACTTAATGCCGACAAGAGTTTTAGGATAGGTTTGTGTGAATAGAATATGTATTCTTTGTGAAAAAAAAACTGTTTATAGATCAGGTTTCATTGACGTATTTTTGTAAAGACGGTTTTTGCAGAGAGTCAAATATATTTCTGGTAATATTTAAAAAAAAAAATTATTGCTGGTATTTTTACTATAAAAATCTGTTTTTATACTTTCATAGTGTTTTGACTCCAGTTTGGTAGTTAACTATTTGCCCATAGCGGGGACCCTAACAGGTGCTACCACTCTAGGTCAGGGTGGATTTGGGAAGAACAGCAATTAAGAGGTTGTTCCACGCTCCTCAAAACCTCGCAACCAGAATCCTTGCTGCCGGATTCAGTTTATCGTCCTACCTTGGAGGCTGTGTATTTGGAAAGCAATCTCTCTTTTACACAAGTTTCATTAAAGATGACAAAAAAGGCAAGCCAAGCGCTTCCTGATTCAAAATGAACCTAATTGTATTTGTGGGTTGATATTTATTCTCTCTCTTCCTTCCATCTCTCTCTGTCTCTGTTTCTGTGTGTCTGTTTGCCTCATTCTCTCTCCCTCTCTCTCTCTCTCTCTATATATATATATATATATATATATATATATATATATATATATATATATATTCATTCAAGAGTCGACAGACTGTTTCATGCTAAACGCAATCGCCAGCCGCATGCGTTGTGTTGTTCTCGACTATTTATATATAAATAGTCGAGAAAAATACAATGTGGCCTGGCACAATGTCGCCTCTGAGTGTTGACCTATGTTCACTTTTATATTTACATGCGCTCTATCTCTGATATTGAGCACTTTATCCCATAAATATAGCATACCTTAAAACTATATTTCTTCTATATGTGCATATACCAAGTTTAAAAATCAAGTTTAGAAAATATGATGATAGTAGTCGAAAGAAAAGAAATAATAATAGAAAGATCATTTGGTACACCCACCACCAATCAATGAGTCAGTACTAAGTTAGGTCATAAGTTCCTCCAACTGATTGAAAAAAAAAATTCCTAAAAGTAACCCAGTTAGTAAAATATTTAACAGAAAGACATTAAAACTAAGTTATAGCTGCAACAATAATCTTGAGAAGATTATAAAATTACACAATAATAAAATTTTAAACCACTTTAATAATCTGGATCATAATACACGTTCCAAGGAAAATATTATTAATGATACTCGCCAATGTAATTGTAGGAATTCTGACTAGTGCCCATTGCTAAACAAATGTTAAACTAAATCTCTTGTTTAACTTAGTACTATCTCTACAATAGAAAATTCGACGGTTGAAAAATTCTATATTGGTAGTACTATGAATTCTTTTAAGACTAGGTGTTATCAACATATCTTGTCCTTTACCCATACTACTTACAGAAATAATATGTTACTTTCTAAATATTTTGGAGTTTAAAAGATGGTAATAAGACTCCTGAGGTGAAATGGAACATTTTTGAAATAGTAAGGACATATATATTTTTATATGAAACGTGTTTTCTGTGTTTACATGAAAAGCTTGAAATCAATAGATTTTTCACAAAAATGCATTGTTAATCAAAGAAGTGAATTAACCGTAAATTGTAAACATAGTTTACCTTACAATTCAGTTAAACTTTGAAATTTAATAATGCTTTTTCTTATATTTTAGTTGTGCTGCGTTGCACTATATATGACTTAACTTTCTATTTATATGGTTAATCTGGATTTAATATAATTTTATATTAATTTCCTGGTAGTAGTGGTAACATCTTGTACAGATGTATTGGTATTTGGTTGCTATTTTTGACATTTTACGTAGATATGTTAGTGTTCTTAACCTCTTATATAAAGGACCTTTATTTAACAGTAGCATATTAATTTACCAAACAATTCTATGTCTAAATAATTTACTACTTTATTAAAGAAGCCATTTATTTATCAACTACAAAAAATATGTAGGAAATTCACAAAGTATATATATTTTTTAGCATTTTGTTAAATTACCTCTCAACCCCATTGTTATTTCTTAGGAAACTACATTGTTTGGTTTGTATATTTTATGTAACCGTATGTATCCACTTTATTTTATGTCTGGCTGTCGTTAGCTGCCAATTTACGGGTCATGAATCATTTATAAAAAATAATTTTTAATTTTTGCTTCTTCGCTTAGTTTAAATTTAACATAGGTCATATCTGATTGGTTGAGCAGAATAAAACCCACATACCTTATCACCCATTTTGTTTTCGTAAAAAGAGGTTGTATTTTGCTTTTAAATGTAAATAAATCGTCCACTCGCTAGTAATTTACAATTTCCCGATGAGATGCATTGATACGCATTGAAATACGACTGCAATTGTGTAGCAATTTTTATATGTTTTCGGTGTAATATCCTAAAATAAATTGTACAAACCTGTGTTTTCAATGTTATGTGGCCTTCAGCCCATGCAGTGCTCAATATCAGAGATAGAGCGCATGTAAATATAAATATATAGCAGGAGCATCAGACCAGATATGGCAGCAATATTCGAAGCAAGGAAGAATGCTAAAGATATCATGGACTGGGCGTGTGAGCAACGATGAGATCTTTATTTTTAGTGAACTTGTTTATCTTATTTCTTTAATTGAAACTATTGGCTTTGTCTAAAGTATGCTACATTATCTGAGTTTTTGAACATAGTGTGGACAACCTCTTCACACTATGTTCAAAAACTATAAACTTCAAAATATATATATACATATATATATATATATATATATATATATATTTATAAGAGAGAGAGAGAGAGAGAGAGAGAGAGAGAGAGAGAGAGAGAGAGAGAGAGAGAGAGAGAGAGGTTTTTAAAATAGACATTTTAAAAGTATGTATAAATTTATACAAAAATATATAAAACCAAGAAGTAGGAAGAGTAAAAAAAAAAAGTCTAACTGGTTATTGTTTCTTATCCTGCAGAGTCTGTAAAGGATAAAACATAAAAAAAAATGCTCGTTTTTTAAAAATATCATATATATATATATATATATATATATATATATATATATATATATATATTACAAATTATATATTACAAATGGAAAAATATTCATCAGGGAAAATGCAAAAAGCTGGGAAAATATATGATGAACGTTCGACATGAACTAAGAATTATAAAGAAAAGACACAGAATAAATATTAACGCCATTTTTATTAGGTTGGTGCAAAAATAATGACGTAATAAATTCGTTTTTGACGTATTTTTTAACGTCAAAAAACGACATTATTACGTCATTATTTTTGCACCAACCTAATAAAAGTCACCCACTTCATTCTTTTTTAATCCCGAGAAACATCAGCTTAAGGAAAAAATACTATGATTCATTTTTTAAGTACACACACACACACACACACACACACACACGCACACACACATTTCTTTTTTACGTTTTTAGATCTGATGAAGCCGAGAAAGGCGAAACGCGTAATTAAATTTAATTTCAATGGGACCTTTTTCCATTTGTCAAATTTTTTAAAAACATCGTCGCGATACTATATCCTATTTTAAACACAGACACACACACACGCGCACGCACACACACACACACACACACACACACACACACACACGCGCACACGGTATTTAGTCTGTCACCCCCACTTGGACGAGATGTGACACATGGTCTATTTTTAGATGGAGACCCGAGCGCGTACGTCCGGGACAGGAAGAAAAATTGCCCTCCGGCCCCGGAACCGTCGGTTGTGCTGGCCTCGCTGCGAGCACCGATCGCTCCCTCTTGTGCAACGGGAGGGTTCGGCCTCGGGCAGCTGTTCCTTAAGGCTGGGCACCTCTTTAGTATTGTTTTTTTCAGTTGCCCCTCTGTCCTTTGACAGAGAAGCCCCTGAGCGCACCCTGTCCAAAGACACAGACGTAACTGAGACATCACAAGAAAACGTGAACTTACTTACTTCCACACCCATATATATATATATATATATATATATATATATATATATATATATATATATATATATATGTTTAATGAAAGACGACTGACAAGAACTGCAGTTAGGCTTTTTATTTAATTTTCTTGTGTTCGTGTGTAAAAACTGTCCAAATATTTTATATAGCTGAACGTTTTCGGCTATTCTTTTAGTTATTATCAAGAATGTTTTTTTTTGTTATTTTTAACTGTATATGTACATTTATATATACATTTTATATGTACATTTTATATATATGTATCTGTAGCGAGGAGACTGTTTGGTAAATGAAAAAAAAAAACATCATGTCTTCGGTTCTTCCAAAAAGTGTGGTTGGTTCTGCACAAGTCTTCACCATTATAATCAAATTATATGTGAGAGTTGTCTGGCTTTTGGTTTCTAATAACTGAAGTGCTGGGACCTCATACATCGAAGAAGACGAGAGAGTTCATCATATTGAGCGCTATTTTATAAAAAAAAAAATATATCAATAAGAACACCGGATTATATATCCTACTGTTCTATATATATATATATATATATATATATATATATATATATATATATATATATATGTTCATGTGAGTAATTGTCAATGGTCATGTACTTATAAAATGTCATATTTGAGTAAAATAATGGCGTCTCTTGACTTATGTCCCTATATATTATTTGTCTCTTAGAATTTTATGCTAAATTCAGTGATTATCAATAAATATATCTTTATTCCACATCTAAACTGAGTCAAATTATGTTTCGTTTTTTTTATGCTTCTTTTGTAGTTTTGCTGTCTGTCTGGTCTGGACGCAGACAGTAATTTTTTTTTAAAGATTCTTCTTTTCTTAGAAAAATGTATCAGATTATTTTTTTTCCTTTTTTTCTTCCATTTTCTCTTTTTGTTTTTTTCCATTATTCCTCGCTTTTCATTACTTAAACACTTTTTCCCATTCTTTTTTCATTCTCTTCTCTTGTTTTTTTCTTTCTATCAATTCTCTTCACATCTTTCCCCATTATTTACGTTTCATTTTCTTTCTTTCGTAAACAAATCACTCTCTCTACTCACCCTTTTTCTTTCTTCCCAGATTTTACTCTTTCCTCATTCGCATTCTTTCTTTTTCTTTTCCTTTTTTTTCTTTTTTTTTAATTGTCTCCATTTTCCAGTTTGTACTTCTTTATTTTGTATATATAACGTTCTTTCATTAACACATTCTCTCTTTACAGTTTTTTTTTGTTTTTTTTTCTTTGCAGCCATTTTTCTTACTAAATCTCTGTTTTTGCAGATTTTTTTTCATAAAGTACTTCATTCTTTGCAGCATAATCTACCCCCTTTTTTTAATATTCATTTATTCATTTAGATTTTTCATTATTTAAATATCTTACATTTTTCTACAAAACTTTTCTTCCTCTTCTGTTTTCTGTTCCCTTATTTTTTGTTCATTCATTAAATTCATTCAATCTGTTGATCGAAGTATCACAAGATTTGCCAAGAATAAATCTCCATAAATTGATCCATTAAGCATATCGAAATATTGGTTGTAAAATCGATAACTATGGGATGGAGACTTTTATTTTATTTTATTTTCATTACTTTCGTCATAGTTTTCATTCTTTGCATACAACGAACGTTGATTTCTTTTTTTTTATTATCCACCTTCTCAGGCGCACGCGCGCGCACACACACACACACACACACACACAGAGAAACACACACACACACACACAGACAAAAAGACAACATTTTTTTTGTCTTCTCTGTTTTGGGCGTATGGCGTAGAGTAATATCTACTCAGTCAGACTTTCAGATTTTTACGGTATTATGACGTCTGTCGCAACTGGGTGCCTATCTCCGTCTATTTTACACTTAGCATGTACTTGGGCGCCTGTCGTGGCGCAGTAATAAGTATCTCAATTTCTAGACGAAGACAGATACTTTGATTCTCACTAGGTGTGCTGTTTTCGTGGCTCAGTAGAGAAATAAAATAATATTTCTAACTGAGATTGAAGAGAATATAGTTTTTGTATTGTAATAAAATCATCAAGGAATCCGTGGACAGTACCGTAACATTTTACAGGAGGGTGAATGCATATGGAATGAAATTAAAACGACAGCAAACGTTCACGCACAGGTAACAAACAAACGCAATTATACACGCATATATATATATATATATATATATATATATATATATATATATATATATATATAATTTTGTTTATTTATGCAGCAAATTCTCTTTTGAATAAATTACAGACATTATGTCTGCTAATTTTTAACAAAATCCGTTTATACTCACGAATAACCTCCGTGTATTGATATTAAAGGATGAGAGAAATGTGCTATAACTGTTTAAATTATTTTATTTTCATTTCCCAAGTACTTTCGATCTTCTTCCAAGATCATCTTCAGGGGTGCAAGTAGTACAAAACTATATGTTGTTCATTAGTACAAGTATTTATACAAAGTTGTGCGTTGTTATCCATTACCCTAATACTTTCATTATGCTTTTTAGATGCGAAGTTGTGCGTTGTTGTTCATAACCGTAATTTTTCATTATGCTTTTAAATGCAAAACGATTGACAATGTGCTGAGCGTTCATTAGAACGAGAAAAAATTATCCATTATTGAATTTTTTTCATGTTATAATGTCATGGTCATACGCGCATTAAAGTATTTAAAAACTGTTTCTTTACAGGCATTTCAGAAAATTACTGCAGTATTCATAGCTGATTCTGTTCAGTGCTGGCTTTAATTTTTTAATATAAATTGCTTCTAGTATCTGTAATCTGAATTTGTTGTTTTCATGATGTAAGCTAATTGTGTTGTCGATTAGTAATTTTTTATATTGTGAATGTGGACAGAAATGTTGTTGTAGATGTCTCGCGATAGACGAATGGCCATACATGTCGAGTGTAAGACATCTTGTTAGTGTATTTGTCGTATACCTAATATATATATGTTTCTTTTTTTTCGAAGATACATTCTCCCAAGGGACATTTAAATTGTTATATATATATATATATATATATATATATATATATATATATATATATATATATATATATATATATTATCGGGCATTAAAACAAAAACATGTTAAAAATCGCTACACAATAGCAATCATGTTTCAACACTACAAATGTGTCTCCACGGGCGATGATAAATTACTGGTGAGTGAACAATTAATTTCAAAAGCAGAACACTTCCTCTTTTTTTTGAAAGAGAAAGAGAAGACGAAAAAAAAAACAGAATTAAAATGAGGCCTGTGGATTTACCGTGATCAAACATATAACCTCCTCTATAGAATGTAGGATTAGCAACCACTCATCTGACAAAGAGGTGTTTAATAAATATAATGGTGTTTATAATACTGTTTTTAAAAAATGGTGGTTACAAGTTCGCAGAAATCAAGTATAGAAAACATTATAAATGCGACCCAAGGAAAAGAAATAGGAATAGGAAAATTATTTGGTACTCCCCCGACCCCATTTAACTAATTGGTCAGTATTAAGTTAGGACAAAAGTTCCTCCATTTAATTGATAAACATTTCCCTAGAAATAACACTCTCAGTAAAATATTTAGCAAAATCAGACTAAAACTAATTTATAGTTACACCTGCCGCATGCGGCACCTTTGGAAAGAGCCTGAAAACCATACCACGGGTTGACCCAAGCCTTGTGAGTGAAATTGGGTAGACGATAGCTGTGCTAGCACGAAGCCACAAGTCACTGTGACCGATGGTTTGAGTGTGCTGGCGTTGTTCATGCTAGATAACACGCTCTCTCCCAAAAACTGTAACTAAGGTCCGCACAGCATAGTTGCAGTATAAACGACGTGGGCTCTGTGGGTGTTGAAGAAACACAAATGTGCCTGAGCGAGAGTCTGAAATAGGGATTGGCTAGCCGCCCTAGTAGACGGGTATGCTCGGATACGGGTGGCCAGCTATTATATATATATATATATATATATATGATTAACAAATCGGAGACTTCAGAAAGCCATTGTAATATTTTATATTTTGCGAGACCGATAAAATTCGGTTTCATAAGAATGAGTAGATTCAAAATTTTTTCCAGGAATCAACCGAAAAACGAAATGAAAAACAAGATTAGCGGAAGTTGTGCTTTAAGATAGTTACATAGAGTAGGAAGGGAAGGAGGGATGTATATGTCTCTAGGAGATACAATGGCTGTGGCGTTGACTTCACCGGACAAGAGAAATGAATAAAAGAATAGACAGGGAAAATGAGAGAGGGGGGGGGGAAGAGAAATTGGAGATCTTACACAAATCCCCATACCTACCTACATACACATTTTTCTGTATATTTCCAACACAGATACAAAACAATTATTTTGAAACCGCAAGGTCTGACGAAGCAAAACCGAATCGTTCTCACGAAATATTTAAATTCTTACCATGGTTTTCTGAAGTCTCCGATTTATTAATTAATTATAATTTGCTCTATTATTACATTGAGCTTTCGCGATTTATATCCTCCCTGGAATTATCCCTACGGATTACCAATTAACCTTAACATAATATATATATATATATATATAAGTAATTCATCGAATCTAGAAGAAACCTTAACAGAATGCTGGATGGAGCAGCTTGGTGATAGTAGTCGTGGCTCGTGGGGGCACAGTCCTATGGGTAAAAGAGAAACTCGGATGAATATGTGATCGAGCGGCGCTATATCGAGTCTAATTCGTTACCTCTGCGTCACAGAGGTCCGTTGGAACGGTTGATATGACTGATAACGTAACTGTTCGGGTTTCAATTCTCGGTATTGGATGCGCACTGCCGATGAGTCCCAAATATAGAACGAAACGGCCGTCCAGTGCTTTCTGCATTCTTCTAGACTCGATGAATGAATTACTTAATTATAATTATCTCAAATCATCCTAATTTCTATCACACATACACAAACATATATATATATAAAAGGCTCAAACACTAATATTCCATGGTTATAATTTATTACTTTGGAATCTTAATCACGGTCCATTTCATCAGAGCTAGAAATTCAAAAATATTCAAATTATATATATATATATATATATATATATATATATATATATATATATACATTTGGCATACAGAAAAATTACAGTGACAAAATTTTTGAACTGATCCAGTTTTTCCAAGAAAATCGTGAAATGAAATTTATCCTGAACGGTTACACATTTCCAGATCATTTTGCACTAATGCATTTGGCCCTCCCCCAGGACTCCATCCTTGGTCCTACTGTCGTTTAATTTTCATTAATGACCTCCCCGATGGCATTAGCCCACAACTTGGTATCTACGCTGATGACATAACCATTTATCCCTTTCTCGGTAGTAAGTCTGATCAGTTTGATAAGGTCAAAATGTCAGCTGATATCCAAAACGACCTTCAGTCTGTTGTTAAGTGGGGAAAAGGATGCCTCCAAAACTAAACAGCTCTCTATTAAACATCTGAGAGACCCCCTCTCTGCCTACTACGAGCATTGGCTGATGCAGTAACACAGGAGAGTGACTCGTAATGCCTTCTCGGGTTAACGTTCTTCGTTGACACGAAGTGGAAAGATTATATTGAATCTATTGCAAGGCCAAATTGGTTCACTGTGTCTTGCTAAAAAAAATGTTCTCTTCAGATATATTTTACATATCTATAAATCTATCATCCATCTATCCTTTGAATATTACTGTTATATATAGTCTATTGCTCCGTCTATCTATCTAGGGCTCCTTTTAAAATTCAAAGAAGAATCAGCAATATTATTGTTCCTGATATGGCGGCTCGGCTTCAGTCATTTGCCCACCGCTGTAAGGTTGACTCCCTCTGCCCTTTCTATAACTACTTTCATGGCAATTGTTCGGATGAACTCTTCGCTATGTCATGAATTTAAGCGCAGTACTAGACTGGCGACAAGGATTCATCGCTTTACAGATGAATTGGCTAGATGTAACCATAAGTTCTACGCTAACAGTTTCGTTTCTCGCTTGTGGAACACCATTCGGCTCCATACTTTCCAGCCAACTTTAATATTAAAAAATTTAACTGCAATGTCAATCGCTGTCTACTGTCCCCCTGATTACCCTTCTTTTGTTTTCGTTCCTTTCTAATGTTTGTTTCGAACTCTTCGACACCCAGTAACCCCTTTTGTCTTAGTGGCTTTATAGTCTTCCGTAGAGTCAATTAAAAAAATACATACGTACATGTATTTATAAATAAATTCTCGGTGAACAGGGATCAACTATAACTCAGAATCATCAGGTGGTCGGCCGACCGCCTGATGATTGTGTGAGAACGCATGAAACTTTTAATTGTGGTCGCCCACTGTTCACGGGGAATTTTTTTAGAAATATTAAGGCTCTGTCATTTAACATAGCATTGAGTTCTCTTTCTCCAGTGTGCCTCTATAGCAGATTCCTTTAGAGTTGCTTATTTTCATTTTAGTTAAATTATAAATATATATTATAAATTAAATAGTTTAAAATATGTTTTTTTTTCGCTAACTAATAACCATGTTTCAAAAATGAAAGCTAAAAGCTTCAAATTTAATTTTTTAATTAAATTAAAATGTTTTTAATTTAAATACAAAATTAAATTTGAAGCTTTTAGCTTCCATTTTTGAAACATGGTTATTACCGTGTAGCGAAAAATATTTTAAACTAGTTAATTTATAATATTAATGCTCTGTAAATTTACATTGAGCACTATTATGTAAAAATAAAAATATCAATAAGAACACTGGATTATATATCTTACTGTTCTTTCTATATATATATATATATATATATATATATATATATATATATATATTATAAGAAATTATCATAAACATGTTGAAATCATTACACAAAAGCTTTCATGCTTCAATACTTCGATTGTACTTCTTCAGGCGATGGTAAGTAACTGGTGATTAAATTATTTTTAAAAACAATTTAAAACAGTGTTATCTCTTTTCCAAAAGTTAAAGTGGGGAAAACATAAGGTAAAAATTAAAAATAGACTCATGGGTATGGCTTGATTAACTAATGTCAGATCTACGCTAAATAGAAAAGTAAGCTCAGAGGGTGGAGGTGGGTAAGTTATTTTTTCGTGCCATGATAAACCGGAACATAGACAGGTCATCATTAACAATTGCGGAAAACATGCAAGCGACAAATGTATCGTGATTGTAGACAAATATGATATGTTAATTCACTTCTTTAGTTTAATAGAGATTTTTTGTCAGCAAATTTGATAATTTCTAATTTTTCATGTAAACATATGAAGCAAGGTTCATTTAAACATTTACAAGTCTATTTTTTAGTATTTTCCATTTTACCGTAGATATTTTACTAACTTCTAAGTTCTAGAGGTATTTAGAAAGGTACGCTCTATTTCTGTACGCGTTATTGGTGAAAGATTATATATGATGGTACCACCTAGTTTTAAATGTATTCTTGGTGCTCCCGATATAAAATAACTGTTGGATTTTCTATAGTTGAACTAGGGTTTAGGAAAACTTTCCGGAAAAGAGATAAAACTTTGCTTTTAAATTTTTTCAAAAATCATTTAATCACCAGTTACTTACCACCGCCTGAATAAAGTACAATCAAAGTATTGAAATTTGTTTTAGCGTTTTCAACATATTTTTATTATAATCTCTTATAATAATAATAATAATAATAATATATTGCTCTACTTTGCATTGAGCACTTTTAAAAAGTAATTGCTACGAACAGTGAAAGTTTACTCCATCTGTTCTTTCTCTCATTTGTGTATATATATATATATATATATATATATATATATATATATATATATATATATATATATTGCGTATATTTTGGTTGGCACCATGTTTTCATTAAGACATGTATCGTTAAATAATTTAGAGAAGTTTTGTTTACTTATTTTTAACAGGATCCTCTCGTAATTAGAGACAAGTTTCTTAGTATCCCTATTAAAGGAAGGAAGAAAGAAAATTGCCATGTCGATGCATATTTATTTTATTCCAAGTATTTTTGACATTAGCAACCTACATATTTTAAACTATCTGACGACATAGGATTTAATTCTGTCTTAACACGGAATGATAGTTGGGACCATAAAGATGGGACATTCTGTATCCGATATTTTAACTGATCAAGGGTAGGAATATGTGACTTCCGAACGAACATCGGTGGCACGTGAAAACTACAGACACCCACAGATGTTGTAAGAACGGGGCCGCTGGAGATTAAAAAGGACGCTAACCACCTACCAACGTGTAACATTCCACTAAATTACATCCCAGTAGAACTGCTCGTTCAACCCGCCGGCTCACGTACTACACCTCGCAAGTTAGCGAATTACGTTTCCAGCTCCTTCGGACAGTCGGTCGAGTTCGTGTTTGGAGGATACTGCATTAGGCTACGGATCCAGTTTATCGCTAGGGCGCGTTGTATGTGGCTCTGTCATGGCATGGGGTGCGTTTTGTTTTGACACAGATCATGATGCCGAGAATTTCCACTTTTTTATGCTCGCCATGTTTCTCTGTCGTGATGGTTTGTTCCAGTAGCATAACGAGCGGGTGATACGAAACTGGCTTCGAGAACACTCAACTGATATCCAGGTGATCCACCAGCGCTTTGCCCGCCTGATTTAAGCCTCATTGAGCATGTGTGGTCATGTTACAGACATCACTAAATACTCTACACCACACCCCAAAACACATATCAATTATGGATAGCTTTGAGATGTAGTGACACCTTCCAGTAATTTATAACTTTAGTGTGAAACGACAAAAATTGAAGAAGGCGAAGGCAGCACCCAAATGAATGATCCAAATTTGAAGGCGAAATATACGAACAGCATTAAAAGCAGATACAATGAACTAAATAAAAATGGACATTTTAAGTGTGATACATTAAAAGAAGTAATATCAGCAAATGAAGCCATCCCAAACAAAACTAGTGAAGGACTCGATGACAGATGAAACTTTTCACATGATGAAAAAAGACAGCAAGCAATACCAAGACATGGCACCGAGTATAGGACGTTGTACAAAGAAATTAGGAACATGTACAAACAGGAAAAAGAGGAATGGCTTGTGAAAAAGTTGTGAAGAGCCATGATCGCTCATTTTCTAAAGGGACACTGGCCCATACAAATGGAATGAGACTCGGCCTGCCAATTTCACTTTCCGCAACTATAACAGTCATGATCTATCTATCTATCTATCTATCTATCTATCTATCTCAGTTCATTTCTTCCTTTATCTATCTATCTATCTATCTATCTATCTATCTATCTATCTCTGTTCATCTCTTTCCTTATCTATCTTAATTCATCTGTTTCTTTCATCTATCTATCTATCTATCTATTTCAGTTCATCGCTTTCCTTATCTATCTATATCATCTCTGTTCATCTCTTTCTTACCTTATCTATGTATCTATCTTAACTCATCTGTTTCTTTCATCTATCTATCTCTTTTTTCACTGTCTATCGATCTCAGTTCATCTCTTTCTTTTCTTATCTATCTATCTATCTATCTATCTCTTTTTTTTCACTATCTGTCTATCTCAGTTCATCTCTTTCTTTCCTTATCTATCTATCTATCTATCTATCTATCTATCTATCTATCTATCTATCTATCTTAGCTCATCTGTTTCTTTCATCTATCTATCTACCTATCTATCTATCTAAATAAAATGATACGTTCACCCGTACCCACCCATATGCATCTTTTCAACGATTGATTTCAAGCGATAGCATTACTCGTATTAATCATTTACAAGTTAATAATCGGCAAAAGAAGTGTGTTTTAAGAAGCTAAATTCTTGTTTAGTCAACAGTGTAAAAGATCAGAAGAAAATTTTTACAATCCGTTGCAAAAGTCGGAAAATTAAAAGCTGACAAAAGTTTCTGAAATAATCGCCTAATGAAAGTTTCTTGTTTGTATTTGTTGCCGATTTCAGCGCTAAATCCAGCGAGCAACAACAGGCCGATATGGCCGACCGGTAGACCAAAGCATGACTTGTTTCGTTCAACATTTTCCAATTATTCCAACAAGGTTTGGGCACAGAGAGGAAATTGATTTCGAAATTACTTCGTGATAGTTTCTCGGATCTTTGACGCCTGATTTTGACTCCTACTCGTTTTGTCTTTACTCCCGAAATATCAACACCAGAAGCAAAGGTACCACGTTGATCCCCACCCTCATATCCTTCCTTGCTAGGCACTGCCTTGGCTCGGCCCTTACCCTCAGTTGTGTATCCAACATGGTGGCAATTTTAATCGGTATGCACATGACTTAATCTTGCATAAATAGAAGCAAATTGATGTCTGCATTTGTTTTTTTTTCCGCCCAAACTCTCAGGGCAGTTTTTGGGAAGCAAACTTATCCCCCTCCCCCCAAATTTTGAACAAAATCAAGTAAGATCAGACTGTTTAATAACAAAACGAAATTAACAAACACAGCGGATGGAACTAAATAGAATTCAGATCCCCCACCAAAAAAAGGAAAAATCAGAATTCTGTTTGTTCATTAGTTCGCGCGTACGTCACACCCTGCCAATACCTCTTATAAACAATGCACCATTTCTGTTTGATGGCAAGATTAGACGGAAGAAATTATGTATCAAAAGCGTTGTTTGGCTTAAAAAAAAGTACGAAATTGAAGCTTAGTAGCGTCACAATGCCGAACGTGTGATGGGGGGATACCCAGTGAGGATCGAACTCACTACTCAGTCATAATTGTTCTAGGTGCCCAAGTGTAAAACAAATTAATGAAAAAAAGAAAGGAAAGATAGAGGAAACCTTAACACTCTCATGTTGTAACGTCTGCTTCAGTGAAATGTGAATCTTTTCAAATCTTTTCATTTGTACCCTCTTACTTATTTAAATAATGACTTCACAACAATCATATTTATGATTGTAATTGTAATATTTTGTTGAGGTTGTTAAGCTCAAATATTTATCCATGCAAAAGAGGAATTTTCATAGCTATTTTATCATCGTAAAACTCGCAAGAGCTTATGCAATCATTAACTTAAGAATTGAGATTAAAAATTTGAATAGAAAAACCGTGAAAGTTCCACAGGTATTTCTAGTAGAACATAATTTCTTTTAACACTATTGTGTTTCGCATTCTTGGCTGGGGTTGAGAAGATTCTGTGCGTTGACGAACAAAACCGGTTGAAGAGGTATTCATGGACAATTGGGTAGCGTTCTGTTCGGAAGTGTTTCGGGAGATGTTGGACAAGTGGAACACTAGGCAATATTATAGAGCAACGTACAGGCCTAGTGGAAATGGTATCTGTTATGGTCCAAGTTCCTTGTACGACGGTGATGGTCCAAGGTTAGAACCAATGAAAGAATAACACGAACACAGGTATGAAATACAAAGATATATTACAACAGAAATATAATACAAAGAAGTAGAAGTATTAGTAATGACTATCACATTTGGGTAGAGTGAACTATGTTGTCTCGACAAGTATCACTATTCCAATGTCCTTACAATATGCTCTCAATTATCTCTCATCGTCTTACAATATCTGATCATACCTCTCGAGAGGCGCAATATTTATATTGTTAATATATTTATATTATATCGTAAGTTTTAAAACGGTATGGACAGTCTTTATACCAATGCCAAGTCCCACAGCGATAGCATGGACTGGGTGGTAGTTTTTTCTGATATTGACTTTTTGAAGTAGAAAAATTTGTTTGACCTGTTTTTGAGGAGGGAAAATTGGTTTGGTTTGTTTGTGAGGAGGGGAGGTTGGTTTGTCTTCGTACTTTACGTATGTGCGCGATGCCAGCTTCTATACCTTTTGAGTCTTTCTTTACACTTATGCATCTCTGGCAGTCTTCGGCCAGTTTTTGAAGTGTCAAATCATGTTCACTCTGCAATTTTGTAAGGATTCTGCGTCCAATTTCCGCGTCTTTGGTTGAAACCAGGCCTTGGACGTATATTAAACATTTAAAATTGTCCGGGTTGAGTTCCGATAACTTGAAATCATCACAATATTTGTTTACAATGAAAGCGAAAGTTATGTAATCTTCGCTCTCCTTTTTTGTTAGATTCAGACATTTCCATCTTTTGTGGAATAGTGAAGTATTAGGGCTGAAAAGTTCTGTTAACAGTTTTATGGCTTCTTTGAAAGTTAACTCATTTGTTTTCCTCGGTAGGATATAATATACGAATTTGGTATATTCGCATGTGCCTAATTTTCTTAGTAGTAGTCATACTTTTCTTGCGTCTGACCAATTTCTGCAGTCAAATTCATATAGATCTTCGTACCTTCGGAAGTAAGTTGCAAAGGTTTTGTCTTCCTCGGGTGCACACGTGAAATCTTCGATAGTGCTCCAAATAGTGTCTTGTGAAAGAACTGTTTCATTTTCGGAATTTTGCCCTTTATTTGACATTACACGTAGCAATAATTCTTGTAATTCAAGATGTTTCTGTTCGTTTCTCTGTTGCTGTTCAAATTGGATTTTCATAAGTTCCACAATTGTTGACTTAAAATCTTCCATGCTAACGTAATTTTGTGTAAGTATTTTCCTTTATTGTAGCCTGATATTCTGGAACCTGTGCACGCCAGAAAAAAAATTCCCTGCGTAGAACTTGTGTCATTGTTACCACAGTAAAGTTGATGTCCAAAAAAAAAAAAAAAAAAATTTTCCTATTTTTATATGTTCGCGTAGAACTTGTTTTTTTTAGAAATTACGTAGAATTTGTTTTTTAGAATCTCCACGTAGAACTTGTTTCTTCAGTTTTCTCGTCGACACTGTTAAGTGCGACGGATAACAAAAAAGTTTGACCTCCGCGTAGAGAGTTGGTTTCGCTTGTTATGTGCGACGGATAGCAAAAAAAGTATGTCCTCCGCGTAGAGAGTTCGTTTTTTTTTTTTAATAGGTTTTCCTCGTCGCCACTAGTTATGGTTCAAGTTCCTTGTACCACGGTGATGGTCCAAGGTTAGAACCAATGAAAGAATAACACAAACACAGGTATGGAATACAAAGATATATTACAACAGAAATATAATACAAAGAAGTAGAAGTATCAGTATTAGGTTGGTGCAAAAATAATGACGTAATAATGTCGTTTTTTGACGTTCCGTCAAAAAACGACATTATTACGTCATTATTTTTGCACCAACCTAATAATGACTATCAGATTTGGGTAGAGTGAACTATGTTGTCTCGACAATTATTACTATTCCAATGTCCTTACAATATGCTCTCAATTATCTCTCCTCGCCTTACAATATATGCTCATACCTCTTGAGAGGCGCAGTATCTATAATGTCAGGAATAGTACATTATTATTATGGGTAATTTCCCATAACAGTATCCTAGAACGAAACCACCGAATTATAAAAGTCATTGCCGAGAGAGGAGAGAGATATCGCCTGCCGAAACGGTATTTTGTTATAATATGTCACGTAAATCTGGCCAACATGAAAACACTGTGCCGCACCAAGCAATTTACACATACCAATGATCATGTTTAACACACACTGACGAGCCTGAATCTATACGGAATGGAGACGAGGTTTGGGTCAAGCCAACTGGATCCCGCTGCACGACTAAATGGACAAGAGGAACGGTTACCGGGGCGCAGTCGCGCAGCAGTGTTGAGGTGGAGGGTATGCCAAGACATGTTCTTGACCTTAGAGTGATTCAGGAGGATTCAGAGAATGATGGAGACAATGGGAGAAGTTCTCATGAGGCTCAGCGCCAAACACTGCGGAGATCGCAAAGAGAGCGACACCCGCCCAGATGGATAGATGACTATGTAACATGAGATGGGATCATGAGATCAGGGGGGCGTGTAGTTTGAAAAAAACAAAAAAAAAAAAAAAAAAAAAAAACAAACTTACCTCAGGGACGATGGTACGTAAAAAGAATCTTGTTGGGAAGCCATATTTTTTTATGCTTACAAATTAACGCAAGATCACGGCGACCACGAGATTTGAGAAAATATAAATATGCAGTGTACGGAAGACGGGGGTGGGGGAGAAAAAGGAAGTTAGTCTACAAACGACCGGACAATAAGGCAAATACATCTACAAAAATAGACAAAGGAATGAATAAAAGAAAACAAATTTTATTCTGCCGGAAACTTTTGGTAAATGGAGTGGATAGAATAATTCCTTAAAGACCGAGTAAAACTAGGAATGTTCTTGTGATAATCTTGAATAAGGACAGTACCGGTTGCCATTTTCCGAGAGAGTGGAGATGTGTGCTCTTCCTCGTTTCTAGTGTTGTCCGAAAAGTAATTCTTTTATTTGCTGTGTATCTTCCGAACGTCGGTGAACATGACTCTTCACAACTTCCTGTCCTTTATAGCCTCTTACCAATATTTGCCTTTTTATTATCCTTTCCACTCCCTAAGCTATCATCCATTTACATAAATTTGTTAGGTAGGTTTCTCGCTTTTCCCGTTTGTACCTCTTGCCTTCAATATGTCGTGAAAGTTATAATATTTTTCGAAACCCTCTTTCCTCATAATGTGCCCTCAAAATGATTTTCTTCTGATTCTAAATATAAGTGTTCATATTCCTTTAAATTTCCTCATTACTCACCTGCTCCGTCCTTCGTATTCTCAGCAGCCTTCTGTAGAACCAGATGTCTAATGTTTCGAGCTTCTTTTATATCTATGAGGAAATGTCCAGTATTTACTACCATTACCAGAAAGATTGATATTACATCGAAGTTCAGCACTAAAATTCGCACTGCGCATGCGCTTGTTTTTGTTTTTTTTTTCGTATGCCTATTATGGTGAAAAGAGAAGTTATTTCTCATAGTGTTTTGTAATCATGCGTGTCTGGACAGAGAGATGGTGCAGCAGCCTCTACAAAATCAAAACCGAAATTAAAATCTAAATTCATTAAAACAAAAGTTTTCAAACTGAAAAACTTCTTTGTGCCGTGACTCTTCAGGACGTTAGAGATCATGGCTCTCCACAATTTCCTGTCCTTTGTAGCTCTTAATAAATTTTGTCTTTCTGTTATTTCTCCTAAACCCTGTTCCGCCATCCATTTACTCAAGCTCACTAAGTAGGTTATGCGTTATTTTCTCACTCCCTCTTATCTTGAATCTGCCTTGTGAGTATCAAATTTTCCAATCCTTTTTCCCCATTATGTACCCTAGAATTTTTACCTGTCTTTTTCTGATGTCAAGTATAAGTGTCCTTTTCGTTTTCCATTTTCTCCAAAACTTTGTCTTTGCTTACATGTACGGTCCATAGTATTTCCAGCATCATCCTGTAGAATAACATTTCTTTTGCTTCAAGTCTCTTCATCTGTGTGAAGATTGTCCAGAATTCATTGTCATAGAAGAAGACATTACGTAACAGCTCAGTGCTCTTTTTTTTTTTTAGTTTCGAACAATTTGTTTCTGTTTTTTTTTTGTCTTTTGAAATAAGATTAAATTCACGTTGAAAATTGAAACTTGGAAGTAGAAAACCCTCGCCTTTTAAAACAATTTCAAATTAAGATTCTAAGCATGTTTTGGCTTTTGAAACAGGACACATTTGAAGTTCAACATTAATAAAGTATAGGAATAAAGCATTCATTTTGAGAAAGAAGACAAAAAGTTAGAAATCGATGCTACTTTTTGGAAATAAGGAAACGTTTATATTCTGAATAAAACGACCATTCTAAAGAGAAAATTAGTTTTTTCTTTTTCTCTTTTAAGAAAACGAAATGAAAATAGAATTCTAAACTGATCTTCATTTTCTAAAGAACAGAAAATGAAGTTTTTGATTTGATTGAAAAATATGAAGAAATGTATTTGCTCTCTAAGCTTAAAACTAATTTTACGCTTTGTTTCACTTTCCTTACAAAATTTTCACATGTTCGCCCGTAAAATTTTCCCCCTTCTACGAAGATAAAGAGAATGATTTTCTTAAAAGAAAAAAAAAGAATCATTGCACTTCTTTCATTGGCAACAGTGGTTCGCATTCGGGAGAAAGCCAACATTTCGACTGCTGATTTTCAAGGTAAAAAATCCTCCCTACTTGAAAGATTACTGTAAGATATGTTTACATTTTTTGGAATCATAGTTTAACTTGTGCTGGACTAAACTGAACTTAATAATATTTATATAATTTGTGGTTAATTAATAGATAAAAAAATGACTTAACTTCCGACTTTCGTAGACACCGTCCTGCTCATCTGAGTAAGTTTAACAGATATTACTTTAATATCCGTCATTGAATTCAATCGATTTAGTTGACCCTGACGAATAGGACGGTGTCTTTGCGAAACTTGGAAATATTGTAAAGGCACAGTCACGAAATATTAAATGTAAAGATTAACTTGCTTTTGCACATCTTAATTTTTAACTAATATTTTTATTCCAGCTCATTAAAAATGTTTACAAATTGTTGTAGTTGATTTAATAAAGGTTTTTCTTCATGAATATATAGTTTAATCAAGATTTGTTGATCATCTGGAAAAAGAGATAATTTAAAAAAAAATAGTATCTTAGGAGTTCAACTAAATCGATTGAATTCAATGACGGATATTAAAGTAATATCTGTTAAACTTAGGCAGAAAAAGCAAGGTTAAGAAAAATTTGTTTGCCATAAAACAAATTATTTCTATCGCAAATACAAATAAAGTTATAAATTTTTTAAAGTGCACACGAACTTTATGGACATCCTGTATGTATGTATCAATTTATATAAAATGTACAAGAAAAAGGGCAGCCAATCGCTTTCTGTTTTCAAGGTATCCATGAGCCTAGTGTTGGCGTTATTTCTTCTTTCCCCCACTTTCTTTTTCGCTCGCTCTCTCTCACTGTATATATATATATATATATATATATATATATATATATATACACACACACACACATATATATATATATATATATACATATATATATATATATATATATATATATATACACACATATATATATATATATAAGTGTGTGTGTGTGTCTGTGTGCGTGTATATATATATATATATATATATATATATATATATGTGTGTGTGTGTGTGTGTGGAAAGGGGGAGAGAGAGATAGAGAGGGATATGTTGTAAAATATGTATAAATGTATACCAAAATATATAAAACAAAGCAGGAGGAAGATTAAGGATAAGAAAATAATTACTTACCATGAATTGGTGGATCAAATAATTTAACATAAAAGAATCAACAAAATGGCTAAACTGATTATTTTCTCCTCGCTCTTCAGCGCTCAAACAAAGTCAAAACATAAATATGTGCAAAATTACTAGAAAAGTGGGAAGAAAAAATACTACCGCAGAATCAGTAGTTTTATATATTTTTTAATATATTCATATATAATTTTGTGTCGGTTTTTAAAGCTTTTCTAATGTTTGGTATGTTAATGACTCTTCACAATGCTATCAATAATAAATGAACAGTCAGTATGGATCTGCACAAATTAGGCAAAGAACATTTTTTTATTTTGATGTCCATGTAATATCCGTGCTACGAGATGGGATTACCAACTTCAGTGACAAAAACGGAATCAGCAAACATATTAAAATGGTTTGTAGCCACTGTTCATCTGAAGAAGTCCTAAATTCACTTCTACCTGAATATCTGTTTTTAAAGATTTCATAAAATTCTGTATCACCAAAGATTCAACCCCTTCATAGATATCAGGATGGTTCACAAAAAAGTGACATCAAGAATTTTTTTACTGTTAATGAGGATTCTCTCGGGAACTGTTTTGAGAAAAAAATTCCCTTCCAAAACATCCATGAATCAAATAATTTCTTCTCTCTCTCTCTCTCTCTCTCTATATATATATATATATATATATATATATATATATCAGTTAAACCTTATTTTTGGTAGATACTCGTATTTGAGTACACAGTCTCCGTTTATTTATTAAACGCTATATTTATTTATTATCGCCTACCGACCTGAATATTCAAGAAATCTTATTAAAGAAAAGATCCGCCCTCCAGCAGGTTTGGACCTTATCAGGAGAAACCGTCTTTAGACCTGACGTGCTTTCAAACAAATGGAGCGTCAAATCAAATATTAGTATATACTAAAATAACATTTAAGTGATACAATATGTCGTATTGATAAATGAAAATCCATTACTTCTTTATAAAATTGCTTTGTTTTCGATAAAATAGGAAACTAAGCAGATATGAACGTTACGAGAATCTTTGAAGAAATTTGCGCTTGAAGGCACTATTTGGCTTTGCTCGATCGACGAGAGTCTTTCGCCCGACTTGGTCTAATGTTTATGTGATAAAATCTGTTGTATTGATAAATAAAAGATCCATTACTTTTTTAGAAACAATCTATCTGTCTGTTCCTTTCTCTCTATACATTTATATATTATTTATTTTAGGATATTAAAACGTTATAATTTTTTTTTCAAACGCTTAAGCTGTTTACCAATTTCTTAAAGGGGTCTTTTAAATTAGATGTTACGTACAGTGGAATTATACTCTATTTGTTCTCATTTTACACACATATAGATACACATATATTATAAAATGGACAAAGTCCGACAATTATTTTAAGACATTTTTATGTTTATACATTCTTTTTTATAGATACAAATATTTAAGTAAATGCTCTGTTTTATACTAAACAGTATTTAAAGACATTTACCGGCCTGAATGTCCGAGAAATTTTCACAGAAAATATTCGTCCTCCAACAGGATTCGAACCTGTATCCTATATGGAACCGTCATTTAACTTGACGTGCCTTTAACCGATTTGGCTACAGAGGAGCGTTCGGTTAGCATGGTCGAATTTACTGTATTTGAACTTCAATCTTCTATGAATCTCTCACGTACATTCATATCTGCTCATGGCGTATCAAATGTAAACAAATGACGTCACACATTATGAAATGGACAAAGTCCGACAATTATTTTACGACATTTTTATGATTATACATTCTTTTTATAGATAGAAATATTTAAGTAAATGCTCTGTTTATAATAAACAGTATTAACAACATTTACCGGCCTGAATGTCCGAGAAATATGACCATGGCTATATGACGGTTCCGTATAGGATACAGGGTCGATTCCTGTTGGAGGACGCATATTGAAAATTTCTCGAACATTCAGGCCGGTAAATGTTGTTAATACTGTTTATTATAAACAGAGCATTTAAATGAATATCTGCATCTATAAAAAAGAATGTATAAACATAAAATGTCTTAACACACACACACACACACACACACACACACACATATATATATATATATATATATATATATATATATATATATATATATATATATATATATATATTCTGGGCATTTTATTTATGAGCACACCAAAACGTAGGTATATGTATATATATATTTATTAATATACATCTTTGGTCTGACCACATCGAGCAATGTTATGTTTACACCTCATAAATAAATTTAATGATTATTTATTTGCTTGCCTGTGTATACACGCGAACCCAACGCGTATATGGTTGCTAATATCTGGTCGTTTGATTTATCTAATTCTATACCTATATATATATATATATATATATATATATATATATATATATATATATATGTGTGTGTGTGTGTGTGTGTGTGTGTGTGTGTGTGAGAAGAAATATAGTATTAAGGTGTGCTAGATTTATGGGATAAAGTGATCAATATCAGAGATAGAGAGTATGTAGATATAAATATAAAAGTGAACATTGAAGTTAACAATCAGAGGCGACAGGCTGTTTCATGCTAGACGCATGAGTTAAAGTAGGCTCTGTTCCATCTTCAAGCGATTCCCAAAAAATTTCGCTTGAAGATGGAACAGAGCCTACTTTAACTCAAGTTAATTCAAATATTATTTTAAAGTTTTCGGCTCTTGTTTTGAAACATGAGACCTCTTATGTAGCGAGTTGGAATCATATTTTTAAATAAATAATTATATATATATATATATATATATATATATATATATATATATATATAGAGAGAGAGAGAGAGAGAGAGAGAGAGAGAGAGAGAGAGGGGAAGCGATATTTTAAAAGCAGCCATTTTAAAAATGTATATAAATACAGAAAATATACAAAAAGAGAGTGATAGCAAGCTTAGGAAAAAATTACTTACAATGAAGTGGTGGATCGTAAAAACATAGCAACAAAAGAGTGGCTAATCGGCTATCGCTGCTTGCTATTCAGTTGCGCACATATTTATATCTTTTGTCCTGGATTGAGTTTTGAAGAGCGAGGAGCGATAACCAGTTACCCTTTTGGCTATTTCTTTTTTGTTCTCATACCTTTTCGATCAACCACTTCACAGTAAGTAATTTTTATTTACCATTGCTCTTCTTTTTTAATATTTGTTCCGAAGCGAAACTGCTCTTTTTAAATCGTCTGAAAGAAACTTTTTATCTACCATCATCATGGCTGATGCTAATCTCTAGGCGAGGCTAATATTTTCCGCTCACATGAAGTGTATAGCTTATATTAACTCGTTTGTTAGGTCTGTTGGTAGGAATGTTGATTTACTGTGTCGTGATAGACAATTTTTCTCACCAGAATCCATGCATACGTATTTAGAGATTCTTCATAAAATACAAAGAAAAATCTGTAATGTTAATGGTCCTGATCTGGCATCTCTGCTTCAGTCACTTTCCCACCGTCATAATTTAGCGTCTCTGCGCCTTTTTTATAAATATTTTCACGGAAGTTATTCTGAAGAACTTTGCTTTATCGGACCTAGACTTTATGAATTTAAGCGCATTTCTAGATTTGTGGCAAGAGCGCACATCATTTTACAGTTGAAATGGCTAGAAGTAACCGTAAGTTCTATGCTAAGAGTTTCTTCACTCGTACTTCTCGCTTGTGGAATTCTTCTTTCGGTTTCTTGCTTTCCAGTTGTAACAGAGAGAGTTTGGGAAACACAAACACATATGGATATTTTTTTTATTGAAATTGGAGTAGATTTGAACAGCGAAATTAGACCAGAACAATTTTGTTTACTGATGGAAATCTGATATAGTCCATTTGGAATCGAGTCGTGAAAAAGACAATGAAAATGATCGAAATAAATTTTATCGGTTAAAATTTGAAATAGAGCTTGCTAAGGTTATGTGAACTTTGAAATTCACATGATTTTGGGTTTAAAACGGCACTCGTGATAATCGTGTGCGGGCCAAGGGTCGATTTAGGATCAACCAGATTTATCTATATAAACGCGTATTTATGAGGAAGAAGAGGCAGACGGTCGAACGAGACGGAAGAGGCCAGACGGGAGAGGCCGCGATCGGTCGGCACGTCGTCGTCGCCGCGTGCCGTCACGTGCATGGGCAGCCGCAGGCGGCCGTTATGGGTCGCGGTGCTACAATAATCAAAAGAGTGGCTGGTTCGTCTGCCGTCGAAAGCAGTCGAGCTGGGTGGAGAGATGTCGGAGATTGAAAGTGACGGCAGAGATTGGAACCAAACGCCCGTTAACATATGTTTTTGATATAAGTACGAAGAAGCGAATTACTCCTCCAACTGCTACTGCTACTATTATTACTAACACTGGAAACGGAAACGTCGAACAAGCTACAATAACAAAAGGTTGGTTTTTGCTCGTCTGTCTTCGAGTGCAGTCGAGCTGGGTGGAGAGATATCGGAGATTGAAAGTGAACAGAGTTAAATTGAAGGCTCGAAGAAGTACGAAAGTGATGTCAGAGATTGGAACAAAACCCCCGCTAACATGTACTGCTAATATAAGTACCGCTGCGTCTGCTACCACGAAGATTACTACTACTGTTACTACTGCCGAGGAGGAATGCAACTATAAACTTTAAGCCGCGCACAGAAATCTTTATCTCTCCATCGCAAGAGTCGCATATCGTTCTGAGACTATTTAACAAGTTAATCAAAACCCACTCTCTCTCTGTCTAGAATCCAGTGTATGAATTTTTATTTTTATTTTTTACGTCAAATACTTTTATTTTCTGTAACCCGTTTCTTTTCTATACTATTCTTTTCTGCTATATAAAAGACATTAACAATTCAATCATTGAATAGTTGTTTGTCCGGCTTTCTGCAGATATATATTTATTTGGTGCATTCTAAATTTCTTAGCACAGACTCTACAGCCGTGTCTACATCTTCAGTCGACCGTGAATGGATGAATATTACTTCTGCTTTCTGGATCAAACCAAACACAACGTGGGCAGGAAGCAGGATTAAACCAGTGGACCGGTTGAATGAGCTACGGATGCTCAGGGGACCTACGGTCACTCCCTTAAGTTCCGTTAAGACCGAGTAGACGAGTAGACACCTCAACCCAGAGAGTAAGATGTTGGAGCTCGAGGGGCTGGGGCGAAAGTGTTAGACAGTTAATTTTGATGTTCAAAAATTTAAATGCAGTGTTAATCGTTATCTTTTCTTTTATTCTTCTCTCTTTTTGATAATTTTTTCTTTTTTTTTCATATTATCTCACACTCAGTAAGCCCTTGCGTCTTAGTGGCTTTATTGCCTTGTTTGGGATGAAATGATTAAACAAAATATATTTTTGTATATTTTTAGATATACTTTTAAAATATTTGTTTTTAATCTATCTATCTATCTATCTATCTATCTATCTATCTATCTATCTCATTCTGTACACATCTCTCTCTCCCCCTCTCTCTCTCTCATTATCTATCTATCTATCTATCTATCTATCTATCTATCTGATTATAGAAAGTTTCTATGCACTAATATAATACCCGCTCGCCTTTTTCTGTTCTGATTACTCTTTTATGAGGTGTTTTTTTTTCAGTTCACACTTACCTGAAGACAAGTCAAGAGCAAGGATGTTATTTTTCCACTGAATGATGCGATCCATATTTCATCATCTAAAAAGGAAACCAGTTTTAAAAAAGGAAGGGAAATCTCATTTTCTCGCACTTATAAGGAGAGCCATCGCTCAAGCAAGAGAGAATACGAATTTGTTTCGCGCGAATTCTCATCATTTAGGAGATGCCGCGTTTAACGCAGTTGCTCTTCTTATTCGCCTGGTTGTAACAGGACAATTTCACGTGCGTACGGCGTTAAAATTGGTTGCAGAACTATAGTACCATCTCGAGTTCAATGTTAATCGGTAATTTAAAGTCGTGAATTGATATTAAATGTAAAATAAAGTAAAATTCGTCTTAAAAATATACTGCGTAGGCTTAATATAAAATAAAAAAAAAATGTTTTAGTCTTCATATCTATCTATCTATCTATCTATCTATCTATCTATCTATCTGCCTTTGGACGTAAGCATAAGCGCACGCACTGATACGTATAGTTACATGAAGGGTTGATTCCTGTGTCCACACTGTCTCTATCTATAAAACGTTTTATCTCCGATATAATACATTCTTCTATTGTAAAAAGAGCAAATTTTAAACAACATATATATATATATATATATATATATATATATATATATATATATATATATATATATGAAGAAATATAGTCTTAAGGTGTGCTATATTTATGGGATAAAGTGCTCAATATCAGAGATAGAGCGTGTGTAAATATAAAAGTGAACATAGAAGTCAAAACTTAGAGACGACAGTCTGTTTCAAGCCATATGCAATCGTCAGGCCTGACGATTGCATATGGCTTGAAACAGACTGTCGCCTCTAAGTGTTGACTTCTATGTTCACTTTTATATATATATATATATATATATATATATATATATATATATATATATAATATTATATACAGAAAAATTACTTAACTGTAAATATCAATTTTTAATGTTGTTACCCCGACATTAAAGTTTCTTGGAATCATTCATTCTTAAAGGGGTCTGTTTGAATAAGTTTATTCCCAATTTTTTTTGAATTTATATATATATATATACGAAAGCGAATCCGATGTCTCATTCTCGAGAGCTGCTTTTTAACACTGTGAAAGCCATTTTTCGCATCTTTGCTAATAATAAATTGTCAAATTCAAATGAAGAAGATAAAATCAGTTAAGGCGAAGAATAAGTTTTATTTTATTTTATTTTTTTTTTTTATTCTTGGAATGAGTTTTGAAAAGACGATACTTTATTTCCCCACTTTTTGAAGCAAAAAAAGCCAGAAAAAATCACATCAATAATATTAATAATGATAAGTAGAGGTCGTTTTAACTGTAGACATGTGAAAATGGGTTGAACGATCTCTTGACTAAAATACATTCCGCAATGTTTTATTCTGTAAACCAAGCACATAGGGAAACCTTAATACACCATAAAACACACACACACACACACACACACACACACACACACACACACACACACACACACACACACCATAACACACGCTCATGCGTACATACAATGGCACGCACGCTCACGTATATGAAATTTTGTTCACTGAGCAAAATATTGTAGATGTAATTATTTTACACACACGCACACATATATATACGCTTTGAAGAAGATATATATATATATATATATATATATATATATATATATATATATATATATATGTATAGGATGTATCAAAAATTCGTTTACAAACTTTGGGGCGGGTTCCTCACGCCAAAACAGGGACAAAAGTCCATATAAACCTATGTCCGCAAATCCTTCGTTTTGGAGTTATTAAGTATAACTCTTACGATAGACGCTGTTAAATGTTCCATCCCCAAAAAACTTTAACAAACTTTGGGGGATGGGGTTCTTGAAACCAAAACAATGTGAAATATCCATATCATTATATATCCAAAAGTCCATCGTTGTACCTCAACACATCAACTCATAACAAATGTTCAAAATGTCCTCCGCTTGCTTCTACATTCATATGCACCCGTCGGATTATTGACTGGTGGACCCTTTTAAATACTACCACACGGCGTCGAATGGTTTTGCAGGCTCCCATGACACGTTGATGATGCGTATCTACATTAACAATGCCTGCTGCATAAATCAATTGTTTTAGGTGGCACCACAGATCAAAATCAAAAGGATTGAGGTCGGGTGAACGTGTAGGCCATGGAACCCGATCCTCCCCTTACCTGTCCATCTTTCATGGTAGATGTCAGCCAGTTCATCGCGAACAATATGACTAAAATGTGCTGGGGCCTCCTAGGGAATGCAATTTCGTATCATTCCCCGGAAAAGAGAGTTCCACTTCATTGTTTATTTCTTGTTTCGTTGATAAACGGTGTCCGAAAATATCTGACTTTAAAGTTTTTCTCAGCGTGTTTCCATTTAATTAAAAGGCGTACCAATATAAAATAAATATCATAGGTCTTGTGAAAAATAGTATTATCATTTTTGTTGTCTTTTATTTCTCGAATTTCATTAACCGGCCTCTTAAATCTACATATTATGAGAAGCACACGTGGACTATTTTTTATTATTTTATATATATATATATATATATATATATATATATATATATATGTGGTGCAGGTCAATTTATATTACAATGAATCATTCATACAAAAAGTAGATTAGTAAAGTTAATGATATAAAATGGCGAAAACTCTTCGCAAACAAAATTTTAAAGTTGCATTAACCTACCAATCACTCAATGAATGTTATGATCCTTGTTTTTAATAACTACAAGTTGTATAAGGTCTTTTTTTTAATCTGCTAGTACTTTCGACTGTACATACAGTCATCCTCAGGCATGGAAATTATTTTGTTCTTAGTAAATCCAGGTAGCATTGGAGACGAAAGATTAAATGCGAATCGAAATATGTTTTTTTTAGAAATGTGTTATGGTTAACGGATAAAAAACTTTACTAATCTACTTTTTGTATGAATGATTCATTGTAATATATATATGCGTGTGTGTGTATGTGAAAATTTCAGATAGAGTATATCTTTAAAAGGACAATATGAATAAAAACAAGAGGAAAACTTAGATAAGTTTTACCTTTGTCTTTATTCATATATATATATATATATATATATATATATATATATATATGGTGCGGCAGAAATACCTCCCACATATACTTTCCAGAAATACCTTTCACATAATTATAAGACATTAGCTAGATGAAGACCCCACTATTGCCACCAATGTCTTACCAATGTGGGAGATATGTGTGGAAGATATTTTTGCCGTACCATATATATATATATATATATATATATATATATATATATATATATATACACACACACACACGTGGGTACATCAAAAATAATTTTACATAAAAATATTTTATTTGTCAATGCACTTAATCTAGTGATGAATATTATTACATAGATCTAACAGGATTAAAGTGTCAGATATAAATTCGTTGTATCTGTGTCAGGCTATTGATTACGGAAGTGAATCAATAAATCCGTAGCCTAACACAGAGTTAACTACCTACGTCATCGATAGTCTTTTAGTGATTTTATCTTTTATCGTGATTTGCTTACTCTCAGAATTCCGAAAGCTGTTTAGGGTTTAAGCTTATACATATTTAGCTTACTAATAATAATTGGTTTGGTTGATCTTGTTTAGCGGCATGTCAACACCTCTATGGATTATTTCATGACGAAATCTAAAAATTTTGAACACAATTTTATGACTTCAATTAAATATATTTTAAACGTAATTCTTTGCCTTCATTTTCAGATAAAATATATTGCCAGTAAATCTACTATAAAATTATATTGTTGGTAATTTTACGATAAAATGTTTTAATGGTCATTTTTTATATAAAAATGTATTGCCAAGAATGTTAGTATAAAATGTATTTTTATATTTTCATACTGTTTTGTTTTCGTTTTGGGGTTCACTATTTGCCCATAGTTAGGACCCTAACAGGTGCTAACACCCCGAGTGAGGGTAGATCTGGGAACAGCAGCAAATATGAGGTGGTTTTACGCAAATCAACCTTTCAATCTCCCTTGCTGCCGGATGTAGTTTATCGTCATACCCAGGACTAAATAATTTTTTTACACCAGACTCGGTTTCCAATTGCTTCCTGCGGTCTTTTCCCCCTTGATGTTCGTACTTGGTCACATGATTTAGCACGTATGTGAGAATCTATTTTTAGCTTCCATTCGAATCTGTCGATGAGGTCAGCCTGTCTGACCTAATTTTATTTTGTAGCCAGCGACAACTGTTACAGATTGAAAGAGATAAATGAGCTAATGTATTATATTATTAGAAAGATAGATGCAAAGATAGATGGGCTGCTAAGTGTAAAATGTGTGAGGTTAGGTTTTTGGGGCTGCGTAAGGATATAACAATATATATATATATATATATATATATATATATATATATATTGTCATCCACAGACAGACTGTTATCACAGCTTATAAGTGTGGATAGACGTCTGGTTACCTCTACCTACGGTTGAATTAGCGTCAGTCGTAGATTCTACACCTAAGCCGTTGGCGTACAGCAGGGGTAAAGGTGAATTTAAGCGTATTTATTTTTAGATAAACACACAGTGACTGAGAGAACTCAATTCTTTTTTACCGAAGCATATATATATATATATATATATATATATATATATATATATATATATATAATTTTTTCTTTTTTTTAAATGGATTTTTAATCTGTCATTATTTTTTTAAACAGGAATATTAATAAAAATTGGCCCAGTTTGGAAATTCCCACTACAGGAAAATTGTACCTCCCGACAGAAATGGTTTCCTTGATGGAAAATGTGATACAGTTTCGATGGGATAAAAATAAAGCTTATAGTAATAACACACACACACACATATATATATAGGATTAATATAAATATAAATTTTGTCAATTCTCTGATTGATGTCATATTCAACACCACCTCTACTCCAGAGTTTTGTAGACGAACCTTTGTGTAATTGTTCTGTCCAGTCATATATATATATATATATATATATATATATATATATATATATATATATATATATATATATATATATGTGTGTGTGTGTGTACTTACAGGTTGCGTTGCATAAATTGTCTAAATTACGCAAAGAGGAAAATAACCCTGACATCTCATTTTAACTGATATATTTATTGTGGCATTATCGCCTTGTTTGAGGTGAAGTGATTATGTGAAGTATATATACCTATATATATATATATATATATATATATATACCTATATATATATATATATATATATATATATATATGTATATAGTATAGCTGGGTATTCGTATTCGAAGATACTTGTCTACAATATAAACAAGTCCAGCAAGCTCAATATGGTGAGCTTCGAACCAGGATAACTTGACGAGAATGCGGACGTTCTAACCACTCTGCCACGTGTGTGTGTGTGTGTGTATATATATATATATATAACTTCAAACGGTTTTTCGTGTATACCCATATTTGATCACAACGCACCGTTTTTAAATATAATCTGGTTTATTGTCCATTGTTATTAGTTGTCCAAGGGGAAAGTTAATCGATCGATCAATTTCTTTAAACAATCCGTTCTATGTAAAGCCTTGTGCTGTTGCCAAAAGTTGATTAATGTATTTGTGGTTAACAAATCCCATATATACAGCAGACTACACGGTTCTATGCATTAAAGTTTGTTGCAGGAACCTTCACCAAGAATTACGTGATGTACTACTCGATAATTCCGTGCCGACTTTTCTCTGGATTTACTGATAGGATTCCCGTTCCTCGTCTTAGCCAAGAGATATTAAACAAGTCTATATTTATTCCACTGAAAGATCAAAGACATTCGTTTTGCCTTCCCGGACGCATAGAATTGAAAACACCCCTGCGATGATGCAAAGACAAAATAAAAGGTAAAAAAGAGACGAGAGGACTATGAATTGAAACAAGATTTGAGGCTTTGTTCTTTGATATTCACACATGAACGCATGCCATACTTAAATAGCTCAAACTTTTACCTATTTATAAGTTTCCTTTGAGAAAAAAAATGAATGAAAAAGCCATAAGGAAACGATCATAGCAGGAGCAAAGGCAGAATTGGAAACAGAAAATGTTGTTACCGCATCATTTTATGTAGTAAAATACTTCCATCGTATGAAAGTTAATTCTGCAGACCACTTCAACTGAATTCAATCCAAATTGGGCATTTTATAATTCCTGTTCCTTTTTGTTCGGTCATAGTCATTGTTTTTAAATAGGGAGAGGCATATCTATTTTACCAAAGCTGAAAACAGTCTGTGATCTGAAGACTTACGAACAATGATTTCTTAGACTGTTGGACGATCCTATTTGGTGTAAAAGATAAGAAGAGAAATCTATACATCACCCTTTTCTATTGCGTAAGCGTAGTGTAAAGAGTTTCGTTGCGCAAAAAAATTACGGCCCAAAATCACAACTCATTTTATAAATAGTCGGTCAATCCAAATACAAAGTCAATTTGTTTAATCTATTTTTTGAGGCGTCTTTTTTGTTGCATTTTTTTCCCCTTGTGATGATGGGGAGAGATTGGGTTCAGCAGAGAGCAATGCTGCGAAATATTTTCAACAAACAGTTTAAGAATCACGACGAGGTGTGATATGAATTGTAGAAAGTCTCGCTACACCCAGATGCTAAACAAAGTAGCGAGCGATGAGAGAAGATTCACTTTCAGTATCAGTCTGGGAATTTTGTGCGTAACCCCCAACCACCTCCTAAAACGTAGAAATAATGCCACATTTTTTTTTCTTCGTTTTTCTTTTCTATTTTATTTTTAATTCTTTATAAAAAAAAAAAAAAAAAATTCGTCCATTTTATTAGGTTTCGCCCAACATCAATTTTTGCTTCTTCTTCTTCTTGTTAATTAATTATTCCTCCAGGGAATGTGTATGAAGCGTAGCGATTAACAACACGGAAATGGAAAGTATAATCGGGTTGCCGAGTCCAAATTCCAATCGTCCTGGGTATGACGATAAACTACATCCGGCAGCAAGGCCTCTGATGAACGTGGAACCACCTCTTAATTGCTGTTAGGGTCCCAGCTATAGAATCCCCAAACTAGGTTCAAAACATGAAAATATAAAACTACATTTGAAAAAATACCAGTAATATTAGGTTGGTGCAAAAATAATGTCGGTTTTTGACGTAATAACGCCAAAAACCGACATTATTTTTGCACCAACCTAATATATTTTCATAGTTAAAAGAAATACTAGAAATATAATATTGGAAAAACAATTATCAGCAATACATTTTAGGAAAAAAAAATTACCAAAACTCACAAGAAAATAAAATTTCGGCATTGCATTCAATACTGCTACCATATATGGTCTGATTCCCTTGATGTTTATCTCGTGCTTTTCAACAAAATCTAAAGACGGATATACAATATGATAGGTCCGACCTGACATCTCGGCTACCGACACTTTCCCACAGACGTGCTGTGGCTTCTCTCTGTCTCTTGTACAAATATTTTCATAGCATCTTCTCTGACGAGCTACTTTCACTGGTACCCCAACTGCATGAATTTAAGCGTGCTACTAGGTTGGCATTTCAGTCCCAACCTTTCATTGTAGAAACAGTTAAATGTAACCGCCTCTTCTACTCCAACAGCTTCTTCTCACACACTTGCCACCAGTGGAACTCACTTCCTCTTACTTGCTTCCATGATAACTATAATCTTCAAATATTCAAATGTAATGTCAATCAACATCTTCTGATGCCTTGATCTTGATCCCCCGTCCTTCTCTTTATCATTTCCTCAAACACTCCTCTTTACTCTTGCTCTCACTCTCTGTAACCCCTTGCATGCTAGTGGCGATCCTGCCTTACTTACGGTGAAATGCTTAGAAAAATGAACCATAGGGTGTTGATATGTCATTAAACAAAGAAACCAAACTTATACTAAATTAGAGTAAAGTGACCAACAATACATTTTATCTGCAGATGAAGGCATACAAGTGCGCCCAAAATATTTAGATTTCGGCATTGAGTTTCCCATAGCGGTGTTGATATGCCGTTAAACAAAAGCAACCGATCAAATTCCGACCGAGTCTGTTGTTTTCACTTCCTCATAATACTGATGAAAAAGGCATGAACCCATCTTTCTCCATTTATGGACTGGGCTATTTTGCCTTGTGGGACGACCAGTCTAGGGGAAGGAAAACGGAATTCAAATCACATCACAGTATTGTGCAATGGTTGGTAAATTACGTAAAAATGTTGTATTGGGAAACTGCGTTTTCTATTTCGACGTGTGTTGTAAACAACAAAGAGAACACGTCTCTCTTTGGGAGGATGAAACTGAAAACTACAGGAGGGGGGGAATGCAAACTTTGTTGTTTTCGCCTTAGTTATTCTTCCTTTTTTCACTCAGTTTCTTATTTCTGTATTTGTTAATTTCTTCTTCTTTTTCTTCTTCTTCTTTTTTTCTTCTTCTTTTACCTTGTTTCTGTTTCACTTACTTTTTTATTACGTTTTTTTATTTTCTCTTTCTTTTTCTTAGTCATTTTTCATTTCCTTTTATTCCTTGTCATTTACTGCGTATTATTTATTCATTTCTTATTTTAAGAAAGGTAAATAATCAATTTAAGCGCAAAAAGCGGTACTGTAAATTACTGAACAAGTCAAAAGTGGTTCGCAAATGCACCATTGAACGTCACTGCAAAATGGGGTAGACAAATCGAAGCTGAAAACGTTCAAATGAAGACATTACATAAGGTTAGAAGCAGCCAACAGATTCAAAATATACAATTCAATCTTATCAACCCCTGTGTGGTCTGAGTCCATGTCAGACGTATAAGTTTAACTACCCATATATATATATATATATATATATATATATATATATATACATATAAATATAGATAACTAGACTCGTTTCGAAAAACCCTCGAATTTTTGATTTGTAAATAATCAAATCAATCTCGAGGGAAAAAAAGGTTTTAAAAAAAGAAAAGAATTACTGTCGAACAAATCGCACAGATGCAGGTCTGAAGCCCAAAGAAAAAATCCCGATACGAGTAGACAACTAACTAACTATCTATCTATCTATCTATATATATATATACATATATATATATATATATATATATAAACAGCATAAATTGTATTAACAAAAGATTAATACAAACTGCAAAATGAACAGATAAAAGATGTCGGTCTTAAAGGACGACCGATATTTGTAAAAAGTTAACAAAAGAAACTGACTGTATTAATAAAAATAAAATGAACGAAAAAGGAGATAATAGGAGAAAAGGAAGTAGCCATATTAGAATAAAATTAAAGAAGGAAACAAATGAAAGAAGAGAAAATGAAAATTGAACCAACGACAAGAAATGGAAAACGAACGAACATAAGAAGCAAAATGATGAAGATGGGAAGAAACGATCATTTTTTTTTAAAGAATAAAGGAGAGAAAAATGTAGAAAAGGTCAAAAGAAAAACAAAAAATGTCCGCCATACCAAAAATGAATTCTAATGAAAAGCAAGATTAGGGTGGTGTGGTGGTTGAAGGTGGGAAATATGAAAGAAAATAACAAATTAAATTACAATCTGAAAAGCCCGAAGAAAGAACAATGATAAAGTCAAATGCTGAGAATCTCGAACGATATTTTTCCCCGTGGGATTTTGAAAAAAGCCAAATAATTTCTAACTGTATATAAACATATTTCTAAGGATTTGCTTACATTTTTAGGTTTCTTTTTGACGTAGAACTACGGGCGTCATTTAATTGATTGATATATTTTTAATTTTCTCTGACCTATTCGTCCAAATCTTTTGTCAAAGGTCAAAGGCAAGTAGCCGAAAAATTGCAGTTGATGAAATTAGATAAGCCTTCCATATTAGGTTTTGAAGGCAATATGGACAATTACGAATTTTGAAAGCGCAATGGAAACCAACAAATCATTAAAAGGAAGAGAAACATTAATAAAAGAGAGAAATTAAAAACGTACATAGACTGATAGATGAACAGTGATGGATAAATGAACCGACTTACATGAATAGTAATAGATAAACTGTAAAAGATACATAGATAGCTAAACAATGAGAGATAGGTAGATAGATGAGAAGTTGTAGATAGATGAACAGTGATAGATCGATAGATAGATAGACTATTTACATTATTCGGACTATTGTCCTAATCTTTGTCGCCATATTTATTACAACGCTTCGGCCGTTGTACACTCCGGCCTTCTTCAGATGGTTGGAATGTCGAACTGGATCCTTTATTTCGCTCACTCGGGTAGACTGTTCTAGTTCCACGTGCCATGTCTAATGGATGTCAGTTATCGGTTATCTCCTGCTTAATTCTCTCTCCAAGTTCCCTACCGTCTTAACCAGGTATTGAACTCACACACTTTGGGCCCTGTTACTAGATCTAACTAACGCCTTTATCCACTGTGCCATGTGTCCTTGAGGAAATAGTCCTAATAATGTAAATAGTGTACATAATACCCAATCTCAGAAATATAGACAGATACTGATAGATAGATAGATAGGTAGATAGATAGATATGAACCGACTTAGATGAATAGTGATAAACAGTAACAGATACATAGACAGATGAGCAATGATAGATAGATAGAGGAACAGTGGTGGATAGATAGATAAACAATGACAGATAAACAATGGCCGATAGATAAATATGAACCGGAATATATAAACAGTAACAGATACATAGATAGATGAACAACCATAAATAGATAACTGAACAATGACAGTTAATTAGATAAACATTGATAGATAGATGAGCAATGACAGGTAGATATATAGATGAATAGTGATATATATATATATATATATATATATATATATATATATATATATATATATATATATATATATATATATATATATATATATATATATATATATATATATTGTGTTTATATGATATTTTAATAGATACAATTATATTTAAGTAAATGCTCTGTTTTTTTAATTAAACAGTATTAATTACATTTACCGTCGTGAATGTTCGAGAAATATGCGTTCTCCAACGTCGAATCAACTGACGGTTTCGTGTAGGACACAGGTTCGATTCCTGTTGAAGAACGCATATTTTCTATGAAGTTTCTACGTAATTTCTGAAGACCATTATTGCAAAGTCACTCTTAGGCACCCAACAAAAAAAAAACAAGTCCTGTCAAAGGTCGGAGGAACTTTTTTGTAGGGTTAGCGGCCAACTGGCACAATGGGTTACATTAGGCTCCATGTACGTAACACTGATGATGCTGGACGGAGGGCTTCTTCGACTGGTGTCGACGGCCAGAGACTGTAGTCGACGGCCAGAGAAAGTAGTTGACGGCTATGAACTGTAGTCTACGACCAGAGACTTAAGTCAATGGCCAGAGACTGAAGTCGACGGCAAAGGAACTGTAATCTAAGCCAGAGACTTTAGTCGACGGTCAGGAACTGTAGTCTACGGCCATAGATTGTAGCCGACAGCCATGAACTGTAGTCTACGACCAGAGACTGTAGCTGACGACCAGGAACTGTATTCTACGGCAAGATTCTGTAGTCGACGGCCAGGAACTGTAGTCTACGGCCAGAGACTGTAGTCGACGGCCAAGAACAGAGGGTTCCATCGATGGTATCAACAGCCACATGTTTGTCTTCAGTTCGAAGGACAACGGCTGTGGATCGACCTGGAGAAGAGTTGGCTGTATTAAGTCTAATTGCTTAAGAAACCATACGCATGAATGAATATCTCTCCAGCTTTCGACCCAGATATGTGGAAGGAACTGGTTTGGTGCTCAGCTACGCAGCAACCCTTCGACCACACCAGTTGTTGGGACTGATGACGATGAGGATCATATATAATAACAAGAGGGAATACATCCAGGGTCACCGATCTAAATCTGAGTTTCATGCCAACCCCGATCTTCAGCAGATTAAGATCCTTAAAGGCTTTAGAATCATCAGTTATGTTCGACATAAATAACATTATGTTCGTTTTAAATTATTTTTTCGCCAATCTATAGAGAGAATATTTTAATTAAAAAAATTCTTTTAATTGTATGTATTTATTTATTTATTGGTTCATTTCGGTCGGCCCTGATTAGATTCTAAGTTTTTTTCTACTCTATCGGTCAGGATATGTGTGAAACATAAGAGATCAGTTGAAGTCTATTTCGAGTTCGCTGATTTTTGCCTTTCTCAATATAAACAAAACGTGTTCGGCCCAAATTCAGCTGGCTCTCATGTTGCCGACAGTAATCTCATTTATCGAGAAAGTCGGTCGAATCAACGCCAGTGTCCACCCAAATATTACATTAGCAGGTGGGAAAAGGTTCAGCGCCTCTATTGAGATACCTGGACGTAATGATCATTTCTTTTCTCTGTTACACATCTCCAGTTGCCTTTTGCACCGTCTTCTTCTTCTTCTTCTTCTTTGTCTCTTCAGTACGTTGGAGGTCATGGTTCTCGACAACTTCCTATCCTTTGTATCTCTTAGCAATATTTTCCCCCTTACTGTATCTCTTGTTCCCTGTTCTGCCATCTGTTCACACACGTTCGTTGGATATGTTACTCACTGTTTTCCTCTCTCTTTCGTCTCTTCAATATTTCCTGTTTGTGTCAAATTTTCTAAGCCTTCTTTTCTCAGTATATACTTAGAACTTTTAACTGACTCTTTCTGACTCTAAGATCCTTTATGTTTTTCATTTTCCTTATAACTTCCTCGTTGTTTGCATATTCTGTCTATGGCAAAATAAGCAGTTGGAAAAATTGTGAAGAAAAGACTATGATATTCATCCTTAACAACAGCTTTAGTTAACTATTGTTGGCTTTACTAAATATATGTGGGTAGTCTCTGATATTTACCCGAACATTTAAAATATAGACGGCTATGGAGATGTCGGAAAAACGTAAATAAAGACTTATCTTTTAGAATTTTAACAAAGAAGTCTGTTACATTCCTTCTCCCCGGTCCTGAAAAGGAAAGTTAGTGGATATTATAAACGCTATCTTTACTCTCATGTCCGGCTCGTTATGTGAAGAGAAGCTGTTATTACCCACGTATGAGGAAAGCATTTTGTTTTTGCAGCGTCTCCCCCACGGAAAACTGCCCTTGTTACAGACTGTGATTCCTTGAGCGCGTTGTATATTAATTGGGGAAGAGTAAGCAAAGTTCATTTAACACTATAATATTATTTATTGAAATCATAGCCGTAATCCTAATATGATCCTTCTGAATATATTTAATCCTTTGAACCCTGCGTTCCGGAACAACTTTAACCCTTCTGTCTGGGCTCTTGAGTCAAAATTCGTAAAATAATTGGTATGTAATGTTTCACGGTAGATATAAAGATACTTACAAGGGTTTCCCCACCATTAAACCGGTAACTGGGCATTAAGTCATTTTTCTCTACCACTCTTCAACCGGTGGCTGGGCATTAAGTCATTTTTCTCTACCACCGGTCAACCGGTAGCTGGGTATGAAGTCATTTTTCTCTACCACCGTTCAACCGGCAACTTGGTATGAAGTCATTTTTCTCTACCACCGTTCAACCGGTAACTGGGTATGAAGTCATTTTTCTCTACCACCGTTCAACCGGTGGCTGGGTATGAAGTCATTTTTCTCTAGCACCGTTCAACCGGTAACTGGGTATGAAGTCATTTTTCTCTACCACCGTTAAACCGGTGGCTGGGTATGAAGTCATTTTTCCCTACCACCGTTCAACCGGTAAATGGGTATGAAGCCATTTTTTTCTACCACCTTTCAACCGGTGGCTGGGCATTACGTCATTTTTCATTACCACCGTTAAAGTGATGGTAAGGGCTAAAAATTTTCCTCGGTAACATTACGATTAGACTGGGATTAACACGAAATATACTGAAACTTTTCTCGAGACAGTATTACGCGTGTAACTATTGAGAGTTTAATACGAATGAATAATTTATTAGTTTTTGCAAAATGAGTTAATGTCCGTGAAAATAAATAGTTTTTACCCGGATCAGTTGATTTAATTTGTCATTGTACGAAAAAAAGAAAAAGAAAAAAGAAATATCAAGACCTTGATTAAATGAGTCAGCACAAGAATCAACTCATGAAGCGTTTTCAATAACAAGACGGTATCATTAAGAATACGTTGTTGGCTGGATGAAATATCGAGGAACAAAATATTTTCCCTTGCCTTAATCATAACATATATCAACTGACTTTTCTTTCACGTGAGACAGTGACGCCATCTTGTTAAATGTTATCTTCGTGTCCTTCTTATTGGAACTCTTTAACGTTTCCAGACACGAAAGAAAAACCAACTGATTTATGACTGTGAAAATTGTACTTAACAGGCTCAATGCTTCACGATATGTTACATACGAATATCACGAATGAAAAGATTACGTTTGTGTGGACAGTAAATGAAATGCTTTGAACCGTGGAATGAGATAATATTATTGCACATTATTTATATAAGGTACTGAGCTACAGTGAATAGGCTGACCGGAGAATCTGGCGAGTAAAAAAATCAGCATAGATACCATTTTGGCTACTTAATATTCAGTTCTTTAAAGAAACGCTTTGGTTCTTCGTTTATGGAGGTGATTATAGCTCTCCACAATTTCCTATCCATTGTATCTCTAAGTTTGTCTCCAAGTCATCCCACCAGGTTCTAAAAAGTAGTTAAAAATACAATTTCTATGACGTAAAAATCAAGAGTTCAGTCACTTCTTATTTTAATCATTTCACCCCAAGCAAGGCAATAAAGCCACTAAGACACAAGGTGGTTACTGAGTGTGAAAGAATGAGAACAAAGAGAAACATTATTAAAGAGCGAGAACAATAGAAAAAGAGGCATCAAGAAGACAACAGATAATGAATGACATTGCATTTAAAGTTTCGAAGGTCAAAGTTGACTGGAAAGCATGGAACCGGAAGAGAGTTCCACAGGTGAGAAGTGCTAGAAAAGAAACTATTAGCATAGAACTTACGGTCACATTTAGTCAATTCAGCTGTAAATTGATGAGACCTTATTGCCAATCAAGTACTGTGCTTAAATTCATAAAGTCTATGTACCATAGCGGAGAGCGATATTTATTCTGCTATGTATAGAAATGTGGCACAAGGTCAAAATAGGGAATAAGAAAAAGGATGGTCTTCTTCTGTCTTAACATTAAACTTAGCCACAAACACTGGCTCAAACATACCACAATATTCCTAACACTAAAACAACGTATTGTTACCTTTCTTACTACATCCACCATAATACCTCGTTGTCTCTCTGAAAGTCCTAAATAGTCTCCATATGTACAATACATTGTCTGTGGGGGAGGGGAATGAAACAAAAAATTTAAAAATCTAAATCCAATGAATATTTACAAAAATGTACAAAACTATTTACAAGAAAACAAAACAAAATAATATTAGTAATACGCCCTCACCCAGATTACGTAAATGTGGCAGAAACATCAGTTAACTGGACGAAATCAATGCTGCACTTTAATAATATAAAATATTCATTCGTCCCAAGCAATCACTCAACCACACACTCACAACAACAAATACGAAGAACACATCCAAAACAAAAGGCGCTCCGCATCCACCAGAGAACTGACATCACTGACCACCTAACGAGGGAGGGGATGAGGAATAGCGGAGAGCTCATCTAAACAGTTGCAATTGACGTATTTATAGAAAAAGGCAAAGGGATGCTACATTACGACGGTGGGAAAATAACTGAAGCCGAGATGCCAGGTCAGGAACAATAATATTGCTGTTTCTTTGGATTTTATCAAAAATCTCTAAATATACAGCAGTAGCACTGAATCATATGTGACAGCGATATTCAAAGCATGAACGAATGGCAGACTTATATCTAAGATAGATTCTGGAGGGAAAATTGTCTAGACCGACACAGTGAGCCAAGTTTCTTCGCCCTGATGCAGTCACAGCTTCCCTGGCCTGGTGTTGTTACAAGGATGAGTGAAGACAGAATACCTAAGAACCTCATGTATGTCACTGTGGACAAGGAAGTGTTGGACGACCGTGGCTCAGGTATAAAGGCAAGCTAAAGAAATAACCTCCAAGCTATCAATGTACCTCATCTTCGAGCAAGTTGCCATGGATAGAAATAACTGGAGATATTTGTGCCAAAAAGGTATCAAATTTTTTAAAATCAGTATTGACCGGCTAAGAGACAGAAGAAAACAGCGAAAAACGTCACCAATTCTTCCTGATGCTATGTCCCAAGATCCTCGCTGTTGCATAATATGTGGACTTGTATCCAGGTCACTAGCTGGACTGAAGCGTGTGTATGTGTGTGTTTTGAAGTGGAATGGATTCTAAGAATTATGAAAAAGGGCAGACCAAATTACCAGAGAAATCGAATTTTTCTTTGTAAGAAAATTTTTACGATCATTTTTAGAGAGGGATAGGATTATTTTTTATTTTGGGAGGTGGTTCTTCATAATTTTAATTTCTATAACGATACAGTCGGTCAGTTATGTGCCATCCGTAATACACGCGTAGGCGATCATGTATCGAAAGATACATGATTGACGAAACAGATTTTTTTCTCGCAGTAGGTTGCTATTTCTTTCTCCGGTATAGAACCCGGTCTGTCCTGCTAATTATTGGGGTGGGGAGAGAAGAAGGTGATTCATACCTATCCCAATGTAATGGATTCGACTAGAATTCGATGAATGGAATGGATTCGACTAGAATTCGAACTTGTATCTACGATTCCTCAATCCGATCCACAATCCATTAATCTTCCATGCCTCCTAATAAGCACGCATAATCATAAGAAAGAAAGAAGAGATGGATTCATAACTTTCCCAAGGATATTAGCACGTAAGTGAATGTAATGGATTCGACTGGAATTCGAACTCGTCTCTCCGATTCTTCAATCCGAGCCGCTATCCATTACTCCACCGAAAAACTCAGTCGCTTGTGTGGTTCTACAGAAAGATGTTGAGAATTCCATGGATGGAGCGAGTTATCAACGAGGAAATCTTCAAGAAAATGGAAACAAAAAGAAAGATTATACGTATACTCAGAAAAGAGAGACAGTTGATATATCTCTGGCACATAATGAGAAAAGTGATTTAACTCTCACCTTTAACTCATTGACGACAAAAGGAGAGGCAGTGGGTCATCTGTCTGACGAGTATATGCGAATGAATGCATGTCAAAGATGGATTGCAATTGACAGGATAACAAGATAAACAACAAATAGGAAACGTTTATCAATCTAACATGTTTCATTTTTATTAAAGCATCGTCAGAGATTGAGAAAAAACAGAGAGAACCTTGGTATTTTCAAATTTGTTTGGATCGATTCTCATTGGTCAGTCATGTATCACATATATTGGGAATGTGCATTCGAATCTAACCTATATCTAATACAAACAGTACGTACATAAAAACAACCCCAGATGAATGGAATACCATTCCACCGACTGTCAACACAAAAGTGAAAACATTAGAACTCCTCCTACTAGAGAGACACACATACACAATTACGATTGCACATTATCATCCGATACCCGCTTAGACATAAACTTACATATAGAATTACCTGTGGTTTTAGTACAAGTTATTCAAGACACACACACAGCCACACACACACACACGTACAACACACACACACATACATTTAAGACATTTTTTATATTTAGACGTTTTTTTTATAGATACAAATATTTAAGTAAATGCCCTGTTTATAATAAACAGTATTAATAACATTTACCGGCCTGAATGTCCGAGAAATTTTCATAGAAAATTCAGGTGGGTAAATGTTGTTAATACTGTTTATTATAAACAGAGCATTTACTTAATTACGTCCATTTCAGAATATATATATATATATATATATATATATATATATATATATATATATATATATATATATATATATATATATATATGGATGTATATATGTGTAGATATATATGTACATATGTATGCATTGTGTGAAGCTCTTGCCTAGCAGAAGCGTCCACGACACATAATTACCCATCAGTATGTAATGGACTTTTCTGGCAACATTATCAGAAACAACTTTATGCTGAACTAAATAAAAGATTTGTATTAGGTTGGTGCAAAAATAATGACGTAATAATGTCGTTTTTTGAGGTTAAAAAATACGTCAAAAAACGACATTATTACGTCATTATTTTTGCACCAACCTAATATATCTCTGTATATTGGACTCTTCCGATTAGGTAGAAAGAGAATTTTTTGAATTTTAATATCATTTAAAAAGATATAATTTCACTCCAGGAAAGGCGATAATGCCAATAAGACGCAAGGGGTTATTGATTCATTCGTTTCCTACGGCTTATCATATCATCGCAGGTTATTAAAGCCATAAATTTCTTTTAGATTGTAATCACCAATTTTTTTTGGTGGGGGTGATAATAATAATGGAGTAATGACGAACTAAACCATTATTTACTAACGGACTCGATGCTGGACGGAGAAGAGGCGAAATCAAACCTTTCTCAAGGATATTGACACGTAAGTGAATTTAACGAACCCAACGTAAATTCGAACTTGCTTCGCTGATTAACAATTTCAAGTCTTTATTCATTACATTACCCGCACATCAAAGCTTACAACACATGATATTCCCAAGAAATCACCCATCTAGATACTGGCCAGGCGCGACGCTGCTTAACTTCGTTGATAATACGGGAATCGCTGTTTCAACTTGATGTGGTCGTAATCCGCAAGGAGTTACTTGGAATGAAACAGAATGAAAAGGCTTTAGTGAAGAGAAAGGAAAATGAAAGAACAGGGTTCTGGAAGACAGAAGATGGCGGTAATGGCACTAAGACGCAAGCAGTTGCTGGAAGAGAAAGAAAATGAGAAGGGTTTAGTGAGAAGAAAGGACAATAAAAGAACAGGTTTCAGAAAGACCTGAAGATGGCGATAATGCCACTAAGGCGCCAAAGTTTACTGGGAATAAAAGAGAATGAGAAGAGTTTAGTGAGGAGAAAGGACAATAAACGGACAGACTTGAGGAAGACAGAAGGTGGCAATTGATGTTGCATTTATTTTTTTTTAAGTTTGTAGGCGACAGTTAATCAAGAAACCGTAAGAGAGTTCCCCAGTTGATAAGTCCGATAAAAGAAAATATTAGAATAGAAGTTGCGGTTGCATCTAGGTCGTTCAATAGTAAAACGTTGAGACCTAACTGCCAATGTAGTATCTCGCTTAAGTTAATGCAAATCTATCATTCTTCCCTGTATTTAATCCAGGTGGATAAAAAACTTAGAGAATTGATTTACTAAAGGGAAACAACTGCAAATGAGATATGCGGAAAAGGCATGGCACGTGGACTTCGACAAATCTACCCCATTGGACTAAATAAAGGGTTTGGTTTGAAATTCCAACGTATATCACCTGAAGAAGGTCGGAGCATCCAACGACCGAAACATCGTGAATATGACAATAAAGATGAGGACAGCAGTCAGAACGATGTCAATAGTGTAAATAGTTTTATGTCTTCGTTTTTTCTTTCCTTCTTCTGATTGTCAGTTGACAAAGTTCCAATTAAAATCGCCAAATTACTTACTGATTAAGTCGTCCGAAAAGATTTATCACTTCTCCATTGATTGTTCTTAGCGACAACCTATTTGTACCAATTATTTCATTCATTCATTCATTATTCGATCGATTTTACGATGTGTGTGTCTTTTATTTTTACTGTTCTCGTGTGGCAATCCTCTATAAATTATTGTCAGCATTCAAATGTCAGATGTCTAGCAGCTTGAATGCCAGAAGTAACAATGTCAGAGGATACAAAACCAAATCTACTTGGGATAAAGAGAAGCGAAAGGTGAACAGATTTCGAAGTACGGAGACGCTTCTTTCAAGAAAATGGAATAACGGTGCAGAATTAAATAAACAAGTGATTTTGTTTTTCACTTTTACTGTCATTCTTTTACTGAAAATTTATCATGGTCTGACATTTACTGGAAATTAACTGACGACGATGTGATTCTTATTAACAGCATTGTTGAACCGGAGCTTCCTTCGGTAGCAAAACCTTCCCCTGCAGCCGCTCTTTTTAAAATCTGTAATGAGCTAGCGAGTTTGCAAGAGACGTGGATTTTTCTCCTAAATTGAAGTGATATTATTATTATTATTGTTTGCGCTTTTTTTTTGTTTGATTTGTTTTTTTTTAAGCAAATCGCCCCAAGCAAAGCAGGAGAGCCACTAGCACGCAAGGTGTTACAGAGAGTGAGAGTAAGTGTAAAGAGGAATTTTGGGGAAAAGTATAAAGAGAAGTACAGGCGATCAAGATCAAGATTAACATTACATTTGAATATTTGAAGATTATAGCTATCAGGGAAGTAAGTGATAGGAAGGGAGTTCAATTGATAGGAGGTGCGAGATAAGAAGCTGTTGAAGTAGAAGTGATGGCTACATTTAGTCGTTTCGAGAATGAAAGGGTGGGACCGAGATGCCAACCTAGTAGCACGCTTAAATTCATGCAGTTGGGGTACTAGAGAAAGTACCTCGTCGGAGCAGTTGCCATGAAAATACTTGTAGAAAAGACACAGGGAAGCCACAGCACGTCTGTGAGATAGCGACTGCAGTCGGGATGCCAGATCAGGACCAACCACGTTGCATATCCGTCTTTGGATTTTGTCTAGGACCTCGAGATGAACAGCGGGAGAACCAGACCATATATGGTAGCAGTATTCCATGCAAGGTCGAATGGTTGATTTGTAGATTTGAAGGGCGAGAAGAACCTTCTGGCGCGACACAGAGAAACAACTTTCCTTCCGGTAGATGAAGCTATAGATTCAATTGTCAATCGTTCTGTAAGGCCGTATCCCTCAAGCTTACGAAGAAGGCCAGCGTGCCAGACTCTATCAAACCCTTTAGAGATATCTAAAGCTACGGCTCTAACGTTTCTGTTATTGTCAAGTGTTTGGTATATAAATTCAGTTATGGTCGTGAGCACGTCGGCAGTGGACCGGACAAAGCGCACACTATATTGCTTGTCTGAGAGCTGATAATGGGATGTAAGGTGCTTAACCACTTCGGCGTTGAATAAAGCCACGAAGACTTTGCTGAAGAGTGGTAGGAGACTTATAGGACGGTAGTTAGATGGGCCAGAAGGGTCACCGGAGGTCTTCCAACAGGCTGGAAGGCAACAGTAAGGCAATATTTATATAGTTTGGAGAGGACTGGTATCTGTTCAAGAGCATATTTCTTCAAGACAACGACTGGTATCCCGTTCCCGCCATTAGCCTTATAGGAGTCTAATTTGGAGACGATGTCCAAAGCCATCGATGAGGTAATGTTTATATCACCTAACAGAGCCTCAGTTCTAGGGGGAAAATAGGTGTGGGTACTCCGGATGAGTCGAGCGTCGAATGGGATGGGAATTTCCGAGCAAAGCATTCAGTCTTATCAGAACCTCAAATTGATTGAATAGATATGTGGATTTGCCTTTTTTCATCACGCTCTTGCAATACTTGTTTCATTTTTGTAGCAAATAATAGCTTTGCTTCATTGAGGACACACTTGCACTTATTACGGGCAGAGACAAAGAGACATCTGTTGCGATCAGACATGTCACTTCGATACAGATGGAAGAAGTGATTCCTATGGGCAATAGCAGCTGAGCAAGCGGCTGTGAACCAAAGAGATGAGCGCGATTTAACTTTGTAGTTTCTTGCAGGGATGAAAGCCTCAATTCCAGCTTTTACCCAGGAGGAGACGCACATTTTTGAATGGGGAGATTAAAAACTACATTCCAGGGGACATTGTGAAGGAAATCGCGGAACGAGCCGCAGTCTCCGTGTTGATAACAGAAAGATATTCTGTTAGTAGGAGGTTCTTCACTGGATCGTGGAGTAGAAGGAGACATTAACAGACACTACGTCATGAACAGAGTTGCCAAGAGGGTAGAGCTGCGTGACACCACGTGACACGACAGGAGTCGGGGATGGTGGTAAAACAGAGATCGAGAAGGGAAGCCTTACCGTCAGGGTTACTGGGGAAATGCTTAGGAAAGTCAACCACTTGTGTGAGTGATTGAAAAGTTAAGGGTTTGTATGCCAGCGAAGTCATTTATAGAGTTTTTAAGCCACGTGACATGGTAGGGGTTAAAGTCACCGAACACGAATATATGTGCAAACGGATGTAGAGAGATAGCTTTGTCTATATTATCGGAAATGCTATCGAGTACACCATAATCTTGGGAGGAAGGCGAACGGTAGAGAAAGAAGAGATAGCTAACAGAATTGAGGAGAGATAGACGGAGACACATATATGGACGATCTGGAGATTCAAGAGAGACTTCCCTAGTCAGTTGGTGACTGTCGCGGGCGTAAACTCTCATGCCATGTATTAGAGTCCTTTCTAAAGAGAGGGAGGTAACCAGGATATCCAGTTACATAGGATTCTGTGTTTTCCTGTGTCAAACTCAAACACATACAAATAACCCGGCCTTGTCTATATTATCGGAAATGCAATCGAGTACACCGAATGTCTTGAGAGGAAGGCGAACGATAAAGAAAGAAGAGAATTGAGGAGAGATAGACGGAGACACATATATGAATGGTCTGGAGTTTCAAGAGTGAGTTCTCTAGCCAATGGGAGATAGTCCCGGGCGTAAACTTCCAGGCCATGCATGTGGATTTTAGAGTCCTTTCTGAAGACACTGAGATAACAGGGAATAGAGAAATAAGAGGAGGGGATTTAAAAGTTAAGATTGGTCTCGCAGAGAGCTAGTATATCAGGAGATTTTTCAAAGAGGACCGATTCCACACTGCAAAAGTTGGATCAAAAGCTACGGGTGTTGGAAAAGGAAATGTTGAAAGGTTTAGGCGATTTTTAGAGCTGGCTTAGGTTTATTTTTTATGATGATTTAAAGTCATTTTGAGTCATGTTGGTAGTGAAAAGGTCTAAAATAATAGTAACAGAAGGGCATCATATGTGACATAGACAGAAAGGAGATTGGCGCAGACTGCAACATAAAGTTGTCTCAGGGTCGCTCACCAGAGATGCGTGCAGGGACACCCTTCCATGTGCGATATAGCATTACAAGCACCCCGATATTATGCAAGTGTTGATCAGAGCAGCCGCTCAAGACGCTCGAGTTCGGGCCCAGTCGGGAACAGCAACCATAGAACTGTCAACACGGTACCCTCAATATGAAGGGACGTTGCCACAGGACGCACACGTGGCAAGTGATTCACGACAATACTATGACGGAGGCCAGAGAAAAAGGAAGGAATCCGGGAACCCCTTCCTAAACAGGAAACAAGGGATGAGACTCTACTCTTGTTCAAGAGAAGGGGGAGGAGTTCTCATTGAGCGATAGCCAAGCCTATCTGCTCCTATTACACGCACCCCCCCCAAAAAAAAACACCCCCCCCCCCAAAAAAAAACACACACGCTTATAAAACAAAAACAAAACAGAAACAAATAAGTAGGATACGAGGAGTCCATGAAAAACGTGCGAGAGAGAGAGAGAGAGAGAGAGAGAGAGAGAGAGAGAATCAAAGAGCTAATATTAAATGTTTTCGAAAAGGAGGAAGACTAAATTCGCTTCCATTAATAGTAAAAAATAAATAAAAAAAACGGAGAAAGAAAAAAAAATGGTAGAATGGATGTCATTTCATCAAGAAATGGTAGTAACAATTCGAAAAATACAAAGAAAAAAAAGAAAATAGAATTAGGGGATGAAATTTAAAGATATACATATAATGAAGACGGGGGTGATGATATGTTCTTCAAGCGAAGTTAGTAGAAAGAATGCAGTGTTTCCTGCTTGTATCCTGTAGACCTGTGTCTCAGCTATGGTCCTTCGACCCTTTAGGAGAATTATCATTTAACTAATAATCGATCTCCAGGTCCTTGTATTTGAACATTATTATTATTATTATTAGTAGTAGTAGTAGTATTTGCAGTGGTAGTATTACTTATTAAAATTACATGGATAATTCGTTGGAAACAAAAATAAGATTGCTCAACTCTCATAGCAATCGTTCTATATGGCCGTAAATGTTGGAGAATTTCTTTAAAGGTGAAGACGAGACATGAGGCAACGGAGTTTTTTTTACTACAGTTCAGCAGAGGAACGAAACAGAGTAGAGGGTTAGTGAATAAGGCGTGTGATGTGAACGTAAGATGAAGAAGCATGAAGATTATGAGGATATGACGGATAGAAAACGATTGACTCTAGACTTGAAGTGGTTAAGATTGTAGTTTTCGAGAGAGCATCCATGTAGGAGTCTGCTCCACAAAGTTGGGATTCTTGGAAACACGCTTTTGGACTGGAAGGCCGCCTATTTACCAATAGAAGACGTAGGAACGCCTGGTGAAGAGACATTTTTCCCTTCTTTCGAGGGGGGATCTCCAACTACACAAACATATAGTGTTATAAGTTTGGTTACAATGGTTATACCAAGAATCAATGTTAAATTAGTCGCACAGAGTGGGGGGGGAGAACAAAGAAAAATAGATAAATAAATAAAATAAATACATAAATAAATACACGAATACGTTGGAATATATATATATATATATATATATATATATATATATATATATATATATATATATATATATAGAGAGAGAGAGAGAGAGAGAGAGAGAGAGATGCTTTTGAATGCGTCTCTGGTAGAATGAATTTATACTCACACATGGCAGAAAGTGGGGAGGTCCACTTGCATTCTGATGGACGCCAGTGAGTGTACAGCCAACCCTATATCAATACTGTTTCTTGATCTAATTTTCCGGATTCTTATTTAGGATTTTTATTGAACTGGCGCTACAGAAGGACAATCAAATACAGGGGATCTTCGACTAACCTCGGAGATCAGTTTCTACGGCGCGACGTAACCTGATTTTCGACGTAGGTCTGAACTCACCTGCATAAGCACCCACGTCACTCACATAGTAAACAGTACACATACATAATACAGTACACGTACTGTACTATGTACATAGTGCACATACTGTACACAGTACAGTACGATAATGAAGTGAAACAGTAAAAATAAAAAATAAAAGAGAACACTATTTACATTATTCGGACTATTGTCCTCATTTTTGTCGTCCATTCAGTATCTGTCTATAGTTCTGAGATGAGGTATTATGTATACTATTTACCTTATTCGGACTATTGTCCTCATCTTTGTCGCCATATTTATTACAACGTTTCGAGCCTTCACTATCTGTCTATATTTCTGAGATGAGGTATTATGTATAGTATTTACGTTATTCAGACTATTGTCCTCATCTTTGTCGCCATATTTATTACAACGTTTCGGCCTTTCAGTATCTGTCTATATTTCGGAGATGAGGTATTATGTACACTATTTACATTATTCGGACTATTGTCCTCATCTTTGTCGCCATATTTGTTGCAACGTTGTAATAAATATGGTAATGAAGTAATGGGAGATAGCACCGTAACCATCAAACTTCGAACGTCGGGTCCGGCGTAACCTGAGGACTTTCTGTAATTGGACCAAGCAACAGAATCCACATCACTCGAAGACCTTAAACAGCAGCAACAACTAAAATGTATAGCACTTGTAATTCGAAGAGAAAATAATGACATAATGTCGATGTTCCACACCACTTCACAGAAAAGGTTAGGAAGAAAGCCGCTATTAATAGTGGAAAGAGCGATTACAGCTACTGGACTAGAACTGGAATATATTTCAAGTGACCGTAGCACTGGCAGCTCGATCAATCAATACTGAATGTATCCTTATAAGGAAACGGCTAATATTACTATTACCACAAGCATACATAGTTTTCGTAATTTCCAGTATGTTGGCCGCATCAGGTTCTCATTTGATAACATGTTTCTCTTTTGATGGTAAATCTTTCTTACGATCCATGACAATCTTTATATCTATGAAATTAAAAAAAATGAAAAAAATCGCGAGATGTATAATAAAATCTTACACAGTCAAATAAGTTATCGTAAATATTTTTAAGAAAAACGAAATTGCTTACCATATAAGTTTATCCCGAAAATTTTAACAAATTCAGTTGGTTCATACCAATTATATTGCGAAAAAAGATGACTCCATAATAAAAATCTAACTATCTATCCTATTTTTCACATTCCATTAATATCTATCTATCTATCTATCTATCTATCTATCTATCTATCTATCTCATTCCATTAATATCTATCTATCTATCTATCTATCTGTTTTATTTTTAATCAGCGTAGTCACACAACATCAAACTATATAAGGAATATACGGAATTAAACTTGAGGAGAAGAGAAGAGGAAATTGGCGTAGAAACAATAGAATAAAAGTAAAAATATCGTGTAATATGAAACGTTTGGTATCTGGTTACTTTTTCTATTAAGTCCTTTGTTTGTCTTGCGAGACGATTGTTCATTGGACAGCGATTACTGGATTTAATCTGGAACAAACGAATGTCGGACAGACACTAAGTCGGCTTCGTCCATCTTGTGTGTATCATCACGTCTTGAGGTTTAAGGTAACGAATCATGTTCAAGATTCTACTCCATTCCTCTTTTCAAATTATTATCAAAATATATCGGCTTTTTGGTATTTCTTTAATTATGCATTAACTGATATATATATTATTCACTAACTCAATGTTTTTACAATAAAACTAGGAATAATGAAATGATGTTGGTAATATTTTCAGAATATATATATATATATATATATATATATATATATATATATATATATATATATATATAATAGTAATAATAATGGACTCTCCCGTCGGTTTCGATGTATGAGGATCTGACAGCTTAATTGATTCAGTTATGAAATTTTGTGAGATAACATTAAGTGGCACTTAAGACCCGCTAGTGATTTACAAAGGAGGCCGCATATTGAGCAAGAGTGAGGATTGTGGGATGAGATCACTTTTAGATTGGCTGATCTTTTAGGTCTTGCTCTCGCTTCATGAAGACGATTCAGACAAGCTGATTGAAAACTGCTGAGTCCGCTAAAACACGTTGTTCTCCATTCTACCCGCTCTAAGGCTAACCGCTCGAGTGTGTTTGTTCATGGGTTTGTGAAAGAACGGCCATCACTCATCTATATATAGAGGTTTGAAGTTATATATATGCATATATATAAAACTTCAAACCATGTTATAGTTGATACTTTGTATTTGAAATAGACGTCCCATTTTTATTTCACTAAACACAGTGTATTACGTCTGTTGGTTTGCACTCTCCAGAAATCTTAGAAAAAGAAAATTCCTGGCATGCATCGAACATGCGCCCACCGTTTTATCCGGTGTGCTTTACCGCTCGGCCACGAAGAACGTCACACTTAAGCGATGTTCTATTTTCCCTTTTTAAGGAAAGCGCATCCTCTTCACCCAGATTATCTTCTCGAAAGCTTCGTATCTGCTTAGTTTCCTATCCGAAACGTAAAGAAATCATTTTCTAAAGAATTAATAGATTTATTTATAATCCGATATTTTTATTACTTTAGACGTTATAGCGGATACTTCGCATTTGAAATAGACGCCACATTTATACATCACGTGAATTTCAGCTTATCGTGTCTATTTTTAATAAATGTATTGATAATAACTTGTCCGGTTTTATTATGCAAAATTCAACATGATTTTTCATTTATAAATCTATATTATGAAATAAATGCTGATTGTGTGTCCGCCATGCACTGCCTGAGAGTGACTTTGCATGGGTCTGCGTGTTTATATTTCTGTTGGGTAGGAGTGACTTCTTTTGCCATTTCATATATATATATATATATATATATATATACGAGCACACACACTTAAACATTTTGAGTGATGTCAACATAACACATTTGACTCGCACTCAGTCTGGACAACCCCTACTCTGGCCTGATCAGTAAAACGATAAAATTGGAGAATAGGAAAATACGTTAAATTTCAAACTCTAAAAAAATCAGATAATTATAAGATTTTATTAAATTTCTTGGAAACTTATTCGTTAATAAATAGAATATTGTTTTATTTTAAAAATTTTGTAGAAATATTTTTAGGCACGTTATGAAATTAAAGATACATGTGTACACGCAAGCGCACATACAAATACAATTTGGACAAAATTGAAATGGGTATCCGTTTTTCGAGGGCTAATATCTCTATCTCTCTGGTAACAACCCCTGAGTAACAGGAAAAGAGTATAAACCAAAATGTAATTTTGATGTGTCTTGTATTTTAACTGAATATATTTTCTAATAAAGGTAATATTTTAAAAGAACAGACATTTGAAATTTGAAATTTGATCATCTTGTCGCCATCAAAGCGACAAGTACTGAAGTGATAAATCCTCAAAATATTTTAATGAAGACAATATCCGATATTCCTGAATAAATTATTTTATTATCTTAAAAGCTGTTCACAGCTATTGACTTTGTTAAATTTCGTCTTTAATATTACATAGGGTAGTTTCTATTGCTTTTTAAAGATCTTTGCTTGATATATTGTTTTCCACTCTTATGAATTTAATAAATGAACTGCAAGTTTCCATTTGGATTAATATATGGAAAAGCTGGTAGACATTGTATTAATTTGCTACCTTTGAGACTATTTCTTTTTGGCAAAGCGGACAATATTCAGTCTTGTGAATATGACGATGAAGCATTGTCTTTAATGAATATAGACTTTGCTTTAAAACTTTTGGTTTTTACCTGTAGCATTAAAAAAAGAAAAAAATGTATTGTCCAACAATTTACAAGAATTCGCTGCATTTATATTGAATTCCTCAAATTTCACTTATCATTTTACTTCCAACATTCGCAGTCCAGAGAATTCCTCCATTTTGCACTGCTGTCTTCTCAGTTGTGTTATGTTCGTCGCTAAAAAAACTACCTTAGAGAAATAATTTTTTTTTTATCTACGTCTTGTTTATCTAATTAATGATAGTAGCTGGGTTGCTATTATTCCTAAAAATCTGCATTGATTTCTCTGTTTGCAGCAGCGGATAGATATATTTTCTTGAAGATCAGTTCAGTTCTACACTATTGTCAAATCTGTTTTTTTATGAATTTTGTGCTATGCTTAACTTGCTATATTTAAAATTTCTTTTTTGATAGTTCTTTGACCGATGTTGCCTTGTTTTCTCAATTTACAAAGTTCTTTTCCTCTTATTCAAAAATATTAGAATATCTTGTATCTCTTCTAAGATGACATCTTATGACCCATAGCAATATTTATAGAAGAGCCGAGTTCGAATTCCAGTCGGGCAAGCTATACTTCACTAACGTGCAAATACCCTTGAGAAAGTTATGAATCCAGCTCTTCTCACCCCCAGCTATGGATAAATAGCAGCACAGAATGGGTCCTATAGCCTCGGATGGCAACCGCTCTAAAAGGAGAACTCTAAACACTCATGGAGGGGCATTCGGGAACTTGTTGCTACGCTATGTGCGCAAGTTCTCTTCCTATAAGTTGGTACCCCATCATTACTATAATCAAATCATATGTACAAGTAGTCTAGGTCAGGGGTTTTCAAACTTTTTGACTTGCGGACCCCTTTATATTTCAGGCTTTACGTTAGGGACCCCCCCTTATCCAAAATTCAAATCCTTTGGTTCCTCCTGTGCATGAATAGAATCCATTATCTTTTTTAATTTAAGATACAAATTATATTAGTATATCAAATCTATGAAATAGTTTATTGTATTAATTTATTTCATGATCGGCCTATAAGTTACTTATAAGCGCTTATAAGTTGCGCGTCACCCATAAAAATGTCTTCTTCTTGCGGACCACAGTTTGAAAACCCCTGGTCTAGGTGATCGGTTCTATGACCTGAGTTAGAAAATGGATGGGAGTGTCCAGTATATATATATATATATATATATATATATATATATATATATATATATATATATATATAAAGTGAACATTTTTCGTGGTTTATTGGTATGTTTGTATTATATAAATATTTTCACATACACATACACACTCGCTCACACACACGCACACTCACACACACATATGAAAATTTCTCAGAGTTAACCTGTAGAAAAGACAATATTTATAAATATAAATGACAATAGGAAAACTAGTAGTTGCCGACGACATTGGACGAAACGCGTCGGCAACTACTACAGTTTTTCTATTGTCATTTATATTTATAAACACACACACACACACACACACACACACACACACATACACACACATATATATATATATATATATATATATATATATGCATGCTTACATCCATTTTAATTCCAGCCTGTTTGGTTAAATAATTTAGACGCATTATGGCTATTTATTTTAGTTTTAATTCTTTCAAGTTCACGAATCTCAGAACATTTTAAAGAAACACTCATGTCCACATTCACAGTTTAGACAGATATTAGTCGAAAATACATCAGTGCTTCATCAAGATAATAATAAGGAAAAACTTAAAATTCTGGAAGCTCTTTATATAAGAGAATTGCGGCCAAAAATAAATAAAATTAACTACGAATATAGCAACAAAGTTCCTAAATGTTTGTAGCTGCAAAGTATTATAATGATTTTCCAAGCGTTGCTTGGATGTGGCACAAGGCCGAAAGTAAGGAGCACCCAGTGAGGACTGAACTCACTATTCAGTCGTAATTGTTCTAGCGAGACACGCTTGCTAACCATTACACCACCCCGAGGTGCCCTACAGCAAAGTATTATATATTAGGACCTTGAATAAGTTCTCGCTGATTTTTCATGAAAAGTAATGTTTTATTTATAAAAGTTAGTAAAGAAACATGTCACTGAAAGTCTCGTTCATAGCTAGCCACTATTTTTCCCATCTTTCTGGCAGCATTTGAATTCCACATCGGAAAAACGACACGTCTTTTGAGGCTAATCACGAGTCGACGCATTTTTTGGCATCTTCATGAGAATGAAAATGCTGCTCAGCCAGGCCATGTGTCATCGATCGGAACAAGTGATAATCGGATGGGACAATGTCTGGTGAATATGGCGGCTGGGGTAGGATTTCCCATTTAAGCGTTTCCAAGTTGGTTTTCACCTGTTTTGCAACATGTGGCTTAGCGTTGTCATGTTGCAAAATCACTTTGACGTGTCTCTGCTCGTATAACGGCCGTTTTTTTTTCTTCAATGCTTGGCACAAATACAATCTCCCGTGATGGTTTCGGTTGGTTTGAGCAGCTCATAATAAACTACACCCAGCGGATCTCCCCAAATGCAGAATCATAGATATTCGGCTTTGTTGCCGATGTTGATGCATGGCTGGGCTTACCCCACGATTTGCTACGCTTAGGGTTATCGTAGTGTATCCACTTTTTCATTCACTTTTCATCGCCGATCACGATATGATGCAAAAAACCTTTCCTTTTCTGTCGTTGAAGCAGCTCTTCACACGTGACAAGACTCCGTTCGACGTCTCTCGGCTTCATCTTGTCCTTGTTTTTGAATCATTCCTTCATTGCTTTCAAACGTTTCGAAACTGTTATGTAATCAACTCCTAATGATTCTGCAAGTTCAGCTTGCGCTTGACTTGAGTCTTCATGAAGTAATGCCTCCAATTCTTCGTCTTCAAACTTTTCAGATGTGCCACATCAAAATCATTATTTTCGAAGCGTCTAAATCAATCACTACATGTTGTTTCCGACAGAGCATGGTCAGCGTAAGTCTCAACAAGAATTCTATGTGCTTTAGCTGCAGATTACTTTTGAATAAAGTAGTGCAGTAAAATTCCCCGCAAATACACTTTCTTTAGCACGAAATCTGACATATTTAACGCCATGAAAAACAAAATTGTTTACACTTTGGTGAAATGACATACACTGAATTTCAAGCTTGCTTATTGTACTTTCTTATAGATGCGTTACCATCTGAAACTACACGCACGTTGTTCTGGGAACCCCATCTGTTGGAAAATAGCGAGAACTTATTCAAGGTCATAATAAGAAAATACTAAATTAAAATACTACGATTAAAAATCTTTTTAAATTCCATTAGTTACCTGCCTTGCATAGCGGGGGAAAATATTTTGAATATGCAACCTATAAGTCATAAATAAAAAATCTATATATAATATAAAAAAATGGGTTTGCGTTCTTACATCTTGACGACGTAGCGTTTTTTCTTTGATCGTATTACCTTGTAGGCATATACAGCGCGCTTTTCCCAAGCTTTCGGCCAACACTGGCGAAGTTGATGTCTGAAATGCAACTCGGAGTGATCCTTGGCTGCTCGTTGGGAACGTTCACGTTGTAAGCATACATCAATAACAATTAAAAACAGTGAAGAAGTGTTGGTTATTATTATTATTAAGAGGCTGACTAGCCAGAATTACACAAACACATGCACACAAACTCACACACACAAACACACACACATGCACACAAACATATATATATATAAATCTTTTTTTTAAATTTACGTAAGTTACCTCCCTTGCATAGCGTTGAAAAAAGATTTAATTTACAGTGTTAATGCATAACACATCCTTAGATATGCAATCCCTGAAGATGGTCTCAGATGAGATTGAAACGTACTTGGGAAAAGAAAAATTATTTGGAATTTTTCTTGATCAATTTTCTACAGCCACTAAGAAATTAATTTGTGGACTTGAAAGGATTAAAACTAAAATAGACAGAAGATGTCTAAATTATTTAACCAAACATGCTTGAATGAAAATATGCTGTCTAAATTTTCTAACACACACACACACACACACACACACACACACACACACACACACACACACACATATATATATATATATATATATATATATATATATATATATATATATATATATATCCTTGTGCAGGTATGCAGAAAATAGAAAAGAACACGTTGGGTGCATAATCCGGGGTTCCTTAGTATTTTTGTTTTTATTTTTAAGAAGACAGTGCTCTTATGGCGCGCCATAAAAATATCCTTCACTGGGAACCAACTAAAGGATGACCGTAAACATTAGCCTTGAAATAGATACCCTACCTAACCTTAGCAAAACCTCTCAGAGGATGATGAATCTACCGATAAGAATTAACTCCCTGACCACTTAAAGAAGGAAAATAGTCTAGCCACTCCCACAATAACAAATTCTGTAACGGACCGTGCCTAAAAATACACGTAAACCGAGAGATAGCTTATTCCTAAAATTTCGCTTGAAGATGAAACGGGACTAAACACCACAATCCAACTTAATTTTATTAATTATTTGGATGATTTCGGCTCTCGTTTTTGAAACATGAGAACTCTTATGTAGCGAAGGAATCATATTTTTAAACAAAAAATATTATTATAATATATATATATATATATATATATATATATATCAGAATCCAACAGAATGATAGGATAAAGAACAAATCGGAAACATTTAGAGGGTTTTTTATTTGTATGTTGTTTAATTTTAATTAGTTAAACAGATGCACCGTGCATCTGATTCGTCTAGGAGGGTTCTCGAGTTCAATTTATGTTTCTAAGTGTATCATAATTCTACTCTGTAACGCATTCAGATGATAATGTAATGTATGCGTGTGTGCGTTTGTGTGTCCAGGAGGCGTTATCTATGTTTGAAGGTCCTCCACACACGTACACACACACGTACAAACACACACACACACACATTTATATATATATATATATATATATATATATATATAATATAATATGATATATCATACGCACATATACCTCAAAAGAATTAATGAATTTATATTTAATCCGACATTTCCTTTATAACAGCGTTTGAAATAATAATAATAATAATAATAATAATATATATATATATATATATATATATATATATATATATATATATATATATATATATATATCTTTACGAACACACATTAAATATATATATATATATATATATATATATATATGTATATGTATATATATATAATCACACACAATAACGCAATCGCACACATATGTATTGATAATACTTATTATTTAACCAATTTATCTAATTCACTTAAAACAACCATAATTTTAGCTTTTATAATTCAATGAAGTAAACAGAAACTGCCCTACTCTTTTCATCGCTCTCTCTCTCACTCTCTCTCTCTCTCTATATATATATACATACATACATGCATATATATATATATATATATATATATATATATATATATATATATATATGCGGGTGTGTGTTTGCATAAAAAGTTACGTGTCTATATATCCGCTTGGTGTGGTGTATATATATGTGTTTTCGTGTTTATACACACACGCCCACGCGCGCGCGCGCGCACACACACACACACACATATATATATATATATATATATATATATAAATATAAATATAAAAGTGAACATTGAAGTCAACACTCAGAGGCGACAGACTGTTTCATGCTAGACAATCGTCAGACCATTGCGCCTAGCATAAAACAGTCTGTTGCCTCTGAGTGTTGACATCAATGTTGACTTTTATATTGACACACACTCTATCCCTAATATTCAACACTTTATCTCATCAATATAGCACACCTTAAAACTATATATATATATATATATATATATATATATATATATATATATTTATGCGTATATGTTTTCTGATCATGTGTATTAATACGTTTCTATTCACACCCACACAAACACACATATATATACATACATATATATATATATATATATATGTGCATACATATTGAGTTGGTGCAAAAATAATGACGTAATAATGTCGTTTTTTGACGTATTTTTTAACGTCAAAAAACGACATTATTACGTCATTATTTTTGCACCAACCTAATATATATATATTTATATTGACGAAATATTTGAAGAATTATATGTTTATTTTTTTACTCTGCCAAGAGATCTATCTTATCTTCTAGAGAAGAGCTTACTTTCTTTTCCTCTTTTTAATTTAATTTTTATTGTTTGACTAAATGAAGAAATTTGAAACCTCCTGGCCGAATGTTTGTCGCGGAAGTCAAGACGGAGGGGAATAACAGCTATTGCAAGACAACAACACGCATTAAATGCAGGAAGAAAGCAAATAATCAGCAGATAAAACGCCGAAACTGACCTTTGGCTTATCACGCAGGAAAAAAAAATGCAAACGCCTGATAACAGATGAAAAAGAAAATAGAAACAGAAAAATGAATGAAAATAAAAAAATAAAACATCAGAGGAAAAAAAAAAGACTTTCATTAAAATTAAAAAGAATAAATGAAAGAAAATAATAAATTTATAAAAAAAATAAACAAAAATTAATCTCACAATTGAAGGACGGGAATCTCTGCTGACATTTTCTCTTTTGAAACCATTGAACAAATCACGGTTGGCCGGCCTTTTTCGTATCAATTACTGATCTGCAGGAAACACGTAGCTAAAAATAGGGGCGGATAACTCCCTATCAGATGTACCCACCCAATGATAAAGCAAATAGTCTGTGATTGAAGTAATCGCTGTTTTTCTGATAAACATCACGACGCTTACTATTGACTCATCGTTTCTGCCGACGTTTGAAAAGATATCTTTCTTGGCAAGGAGATGGTGTGACTTTTTTCTTTTGATTTTACGTTTTTTCGAGCTCATCTTTTCTGTTATTCTTTTTATATTTACAGTTGCGCATTTGTACGTATGCGCATGTGCTTGATGGGCGGCGAGAAACGCAGGGGCGACATGTGAATACGCTTCGCCTCAATTTCGCATCAGCCTGTCAAATGAAGCCAGGTGCATGGTTCACCTGAGATGACCTCCGTTGGGACTGGGGAACCATGATTTGCCTACCGTCAGTGGTGAATTTAGAGATGAAGACTTGTTAGCCTGATAGTGCCTGTTATATGCGCACATGAGAAAAAAAAGCTGGACAGAGGATCATGTAAAAAACAGCCCGAGATTAGAAATTGGGCAGCCTCTCACACATCGAAGACAGAGAATGTAAGGGTGACGTTTCGGTTGAGGGCTCCAAAGCGACCGTGCATTCACACTGAGTATGGGTAATTGACAAAGTCAGAAACTGAATAAAATTTATTGCGTCATCATTTAATTAGCATCGGCACTTAATTACATAGAGTGATTTTCTAAGCGTAGCTCAGATGTAGCAAAAAGCTTAAAGTATGGGCATTGTGAGGATCGAACTCATATTCAATCGCAACTGTTCTAGAGAGACAAAATTGCTATTATATCATATCGAGTTGCTGGAAATGATTTTATAAGCCTAGCTTAGACTTGACACAAGGTCGACGCTGTGGAGAACCCAATGAGGATCGAACTCACTAATCAGCCGTAATTGAGCTAGTAAGACAAGTTTGCCAACCATTACCCCCCGTAGTATTCCCGCAAGTGATTAATGCGGTGTCAATGGTAAAGCTATTTTTTCAATTTTTTAGTGTATTAATTGTGGTTGATTGTGCTTATAGAATGTTTCTTTGTTGATTGAATATATATATATATATATATATATATACACACACACACACATATATATATGATATACATATATCATTATATATATATGTATATATATATATATATATATATATATATATATATATATATATATATATATAATACATATATATATATATGATATACATATATCATTATATATATATATATATATATATCATTTATATATATATATCATTTAAGCATTAATATAAATTAGGTAAAAAGCGAAATTCAACTTCACTAGCACAAAAAAAAAGAAAAATAGAAATTGCAAAAATCAATAATTAGAAACGCTAGCATAACTCGAGGGCATAATATTTGGCAACAAATGGAAACTATCAAAAGACAAAGAAAAAATGAGAAATGATATGTGAAGTGAAAAAAAAAAAAAACGAAGAAAAGGACAAATGATCCCGACACCCTACACGTACTACATCCACGTAGACGGGTGAACGCGAATGAACGCACATCTGCGCAGACGGGCGCCCACACGAATATAAATAATATGTGGAAAAAACTACATTTGCTGATATCCCCTGAAGAGTGGATTAACAGCTTCGGCTACGAAACTCTGGAATCGGGCTGCTAAGATAACATCAATCAGACTAGTGACAATATTTTACTTATATTAATTCTATATGCAAAACAATACTTATATGTTACTGCCTTCCGCGATTAAAACAATTGCTTCACAATCCTCAGGCGATAAGAATGAGTGGCGAGATAGGCAGTTCTTTCTTCCCCTTGGATAATAAGGGACTGCATAATTCTTCACTTACCGCCTGAGAATTGTGAGGCAACAGTCTTTTAGCCGCGGAAAGCAGTAACATATAAGTATTATTTTGCTTATATTTTATATTGGCTCTTTTTTTTATATAATTCTTATATTGTACATTGAGCCCTACTTTTATAGCGTTGCTGTTGATCGCAAAATGTCCGAGAAATTTTGATAGAAAATATGCGTCCTCCGACAGGAATCGAACCTGTATCCTATACAGAACCGTCATATAGCCTGACGTGCTTTTACCAGTTGAGCCACAGAGGAGCGTTTCGGTTAGCAAAGTTGATTTTACTGTTTTTAAACTACAATTCTCTATGATTTTCTCTCATACATTCATATCTACTCGATGCGTATCCAAATGCAAACAAATGACGTCGCACATTATGAAATGGACAAAGTCCGACAATTATTTTGAGATACAGGTTCGATTCCTGTCGGAGGACGCATATTTTCTATGAAAATGTCTCGGATATTCAGGCCGGTAAATGTTATTAATACTGTTTATTATAAACAGAGCATTTACTTAAATATTTGCATCTATAAAAATAACGTATAAACATAAAAAAAAGTTTTAATATATATATATATATATATATATATATATATATATATATATATATATATATATATATATATATATATGTGTGTGTGTGTGTGTGTGTCCTCCTTGGAATTATCTCTACTATATATCAATTGATAATTGTGTGTGAGGGTTGGTTTGTTGTCTGAAGAACAATGATACAATTTATACTGAAGTTTGCTGTAGATGAGAGAGTCGTAAATATTTATTGTCTAGAACAACGCCTCTTTCGTGCGTCACCCAGTTTGAACCACAGAAGAAATGGGTTGCGTTAGAAAACCTCTTCATGAAAGCTCTTAGGCAGAAACGTCGATGATGACTTTGGAGGCGTGAATTTGTGATAAAAGAAAAGAAAATCATTTAATTACACGATTTTTTCTCATTATATTTAATAACCTAATTAAGCGGAAACAATTCGATTTTCCTGATTTTAGCTAATTAACCTTCAGCCTTCGTTTCATTATTTTTGTCATTTTTTTTATTTCTGCTTTTTTTTTTTACAAACCTCGTGATAGATATTTAAAAATTTAGTTTTGTTGACATCCAAATTTGATCAGTAAAACGACGACTTGTGTAGATATTTCCTTCGATTTATTTTTCTTTGGTTAATTGACATTATCTGTTGGAATCCTTATGAGTGTTTATTCTGAGGTCTCATCGAGGACCATCCTTCATTTAGCCTCATTTAATGTTGCTACATAATCTCAAACAAAGAACTGTACCAAATCACAGAAAGCACATCACTTGAGGACTTTCAACAGCAGCAACAACTAAAATGGATCGCACATCACATAATCAAGATGTTGACGTTTTACACTAATTTAAACAAGAGGGTAGGAAGGAAGCCTCTATCAATGCTGGATTGATTGGTTTGTATTTTACAGTTTATCAACCTTTTTGTAGGTTATTTAAAAGTGGGCAATATTTTTAGATTATAATAATTTTTTGTGTAGATACAATGATTTATTGATACGATTTTTACTAATTAACCCATAACTAGGGGAGAAGAGGTGGATTCGTAACGTTCCCAAGGGGATTTGCGCGTAAGTGAATATAACGAATTCGACTGGAATTCGAACTCGGCTCTCCGATTTCCAATTTCGATTCGTTATCAATTAACTAACCACACATTCAAACTTACAGCACCTCGTATTCCCAAGAGATTACCCATCTAAGTATCGATCGGGCTCCATATTGCTCAACTTCGGTTATCGTATGAGAACCGGTGTTTCAACGTGATATGGCCATAAGCCATCAATATTGGAAAATGGGTTAACAATAACTGGACTTGTGAAATCTATTTATCTGGAAAAATATTTTAACAGAATGATTTTATAAATTTCAATGGAAAGTAATACTGGCTTCTTGGTCAGTAAAAGTTTCCATATAAGGAAACGGCTAATATTACCATTACCATCTACGAACAAATGGTTTGAAAAAAAAAGTGAATGTTAACCGGATGTTTATAAGCTTACCATGGTAACAGGAGCGGGGCAATCAGTGAGAATCAAATTCAAAGCCATTTTGTTAAACATTACATTGTTATGCAGTATGAATTCTTACTTGCTAATGTTGTTTACTAAGCATAATTACTCTGGCATAAGGCTACAATAGTGGAGTCCCTGCGAATATACAATTCACTTCTTATATATGCCGTATCCCTTCAGGAGATGGGAGGTCAACTTCCTTGTTTTTCGATCTCTATATACGTTACTCGGGATTTCCTTCTGATTCGCTTTTTTCAGTATATCCTGTGGGTGTTAGATTCTCTAGGCTTTTTTTCCTCATTATGTGTTTTAGAAATTTATCTGTTTCGGATTGCAAGTATAAAATTCTTTGTTGCTATTTTCCTTAAAACTTTCTCGTTTCTCACATGCCCTGTTCATGGTATTCTCAGAAGCCTTCTGTAGAACAAGATTTCTGTTACTCCTCTTCAGTTGTGAAGGAATTGCCCAACAATATAAGAGAATTGATTTTACATAGCAGTTTAGTATTTTTCTAACGGGAGTTTCTAGTTTCTTTGTACTTTGCTTGGTTTTTTAGAAGACATGGTTGTGATTTCAATCCACGTTCGGATTTCGGTTCCCCATCTTGGGTTGTCCCTTTTAGTAAAAACTATAATACAATTTGAAGACAAGACAGGATAGCAAATTCTAACTTCAAAACACAGCTTGCGAGATAAGAACTATTCTTCTCGATAATTTTGATATTGGTTCCTTGTTCTTTGTCTGTGTGAGGTATCCCTTCAGAAGGTTGGCGGTCATGGCTCTCCAAAATTTCTTGTTCTTTGAAGCATTTGAAGCTTGTTCTTTAAAATTTTCCTTTTTGTTTTCACTCCTAAACCCTGTTTTATTATTTATTTACTCAATCTCTCTAGGTAGGTTACACGTTTTTTCGACTCCTTTTGCCATTCACATTTTCCAAGCCCTCTTTCCTCATTACGTGTCCCATAAACTTCAAAAGCCTCTTCCTGATGTTAAGTATAAATGTCCTTTTTGTTTCCAACTTCTTTAAAACTTCGTCGTTGCTCACATATTCGGTCCATTGTATTCTCAGTATCTTTCTGTAGAACCACATTACTGTTGCTTTAAATTTCTTCATCTGTGAGGTGATTGTCTAGCATTCACTGCCATATAGGAGGATTGATATTACGTAACAGTATTTAAATCCCAGTTTGTAGATATTTCGGAAGCTCGTCATATTAGCCAATTCGCCTGGAATCGGGAAACATGTCTTCCAGCAACTAAGCAAAGAGATTAGAAAATTTCGATAAAAACGAAATATTGATGTCAAAATCAAAACTAGGACATGTTTAAATATCTATGAAATATTTTAACAAATGATGGAAAGTATGATTAATTACATTTTAGAATGGGCTTAGAATAATGGGAGTATTTATCAGGGTTCAATCTCAACGCATGGCCTTGATTGATTCCCCCAAAGATATTCTCCCCGAACTCAATTTGTTCAGATTTTAGCCATTTGGTTAAGCCAAAAATATTTACATCACCTCTCGTATCTTCGCTCGTTTAATTTAATTCATCCCTTTAGCCACAATAACAAGATGGCTATTTTCTCACTGTGCGTCAGTTCTTTGTGTCGATCCCGACAAGTCGTCAGTTCTAAACTTTTCGTTAGTCGGTTTACAGATTAAAATAAATTTTAAAAAGTCAATCACTAAAACGATTATTTCTAAGTATGTCAGTTGCAGTCTTTAACTTGGCCAAATGGTGATATTTTATTGTATTTCTCATGGGCCATTCTCAGAAAACAGTGTGTCTTTGAGATTAAAAATTCTATAGAAAAAAAATCATGGCAATGCTGAAAGTTCATCTTCCCCCAATTCCATTAAATATTGTTTTAATCTTAGCCTATTTTTAAAACGTTTTTGATATTTTATTTTTGAAAAACGATGAAATTATACCGGAAATTGAAAATGTTATATTTAGTTGGAAAAGAATTGAGCCTAAGGTATTTGAATTTACTTAAAACCTTATCTAGTGGCGAGTACAAATTATCTTGACAGTAATTTCTTTTGTAACTTTTCCCGATTTGGGGCACTTTAATTTTAAAAGCATTGAAAATATTGGTGTCGACTAAGAAGAAATTGTTCCAATTTACCGAGGGCCATGATAGAGATAACCAAATTTATGAGACCTTTTAAAATATTACAACAAAAGGCTATTGAAACATCAAAGTTTTACAAATAATATTTTACATGGTATATATTCATAAAACTGATGATCTGGCATTCTTAGAAGAACTTGCAAGTATGGAAAACTTTTTTTTAGTCATGGAAGTTGTATTCATTTTGTCAAGTACGCCACAAACAAAACAGCAGTGATGTAGTTTGAAAAATTATTGTAATCACTGGAAACTGTACAGGCATGCACGCGCACTCACACTAATATTAACCATTTCCTTATAAGGAAACATCTGGCAGTCATTGACCAAGCAGCTTGTTTACTATAGATTGAAATTTATAAAATCTTTCACTTAAAAACAATTTTTCAGGAAAATAGGTTTCTCAGGTCCAGTATCTGTTATAGATCTTTCAAGTACAGACTGGAGTTTATTCCTTATATTTTATTTGAATTTATGTCATAATATTGATTATGTTATTAGTTTCTCTTCGAGTTAGATGTGCTATCTATTTTAGTCGTTGCTGTTGTTGGTAGACCTCAAGCGATGTAGTTCTTATTATTTGGTACAGTTCTATGTTTGTGATTCTGTAGTTCCAGCTCATAAAGTTCAAATAAGTGTAGTCTTCCACAAACCCCATTGGCGTCACTTATATAACCTTGAATTCGAATATGTGTGTGTGTGTGTATGTATGTATGTAAGTGTGTAGTTTCCGGTGATTACAGTAAATTTTCAAATGACATCAGACCATTAAGGCCTTGTTTTCGTACTCCATAGTTAAGAAAGAAGTTACATTTTGATAGCTTCTTCCCAAGAGCCTCTGCTCATTGGGACAGACTCACTGTCATGAAACGACCTACAATTTTTCATATAAAAATGCTACTTTAATTAAAAGAGAATACAATTCACTTAGATGAAAATGTTCAGAAAGTGCTTTAATCGCCAGTTCATCCACAGTAAATTTATGCTCACCACTCTTGGCAGATTTTCTGTCATCACAATGTGGGATATTTAATAACATTTAAGAACACATGACCGCTTCCGTTCAGTCATTCTCTTTGCCCACGTTGTGTTCTTTGATCACAGTGTAGTGAAGATCGAATTTTTGTCCGTACGTAAGCGCTGAATCGAGTTAAGTATATTTAGTATATGTAGCGGACACGCACACACGCACACACACACACACACACACACACACACACACACACACACACATATATATATATATATATATATTATCTCATTTCACCCTAAGTAAGGCAAAAAAGCGACTAAGACGTAGAGGTTTACTGAATAAGTTGGAGAGAGAATCTGAGAAAAGACACTAATCATCTATGTTTTGGATGGACATGGTGCTTAAACTAGTGATACCGATTCTATGATAAAAAGGTAGAATTTCCCAAATTTTTCGCCACTTTGGCTTTTATTTTAAAACGGAAATTTATCACTTTCAGAATAATTGCGATCACAAAGACCAATTCAAACTATGAAGCTTCCCAGCGGTAATTCAACATCTAAGGGTCGTATTTACGAAATAATCCAGCCCGATTCTTTTATTAGATTTCAATAATATTTCTGATTGTTTTCAATTGCAATATAAACAGAATTTATACACTGAATGTTTTGATTGGATACTGAATTGTCAGCTAATTCTTCTGGTCGATAGATTTTCTGGCTGACCAGCCAATCAATCCAGTTAAATTCTGCCCGCCTTCCCGAGCTGCCGAAGCTAAACACATCCTCTGTTGCGCTATGTCAAAGCTGAACAAAAACCTGAAGAGACAATTATCAGCCTGGTTTTCACAAAGATATATTTCCGCTTTATCAATTCGATCGATCTCGGTTGATGCTCAGTGAATTCCTCCCCATCTCATAGCTGATGGTTCTAGAGTTTTATTAATTAAAACGTGACCCCAGGGGATCTTCCCTTGAAGTGTATCTCCCCAATGAGAAACCTCAGGCAATGATTTCATGAATGAATTGTTTCTTAATTATATTGATTAACTTCACCGGCTTTAGATATTTGGTGTTACGGAATTATGGAATAGACACGATATTGTGAATGATTTTCCCTCTGGTTTATTGGTCGACAATTATCTAATATTGATTCCTGTAACTGGCGTTTCCCATGTGTTGGATCCGCTATAGAATGACAGGCACATTACATGTGGTCTACCCAAGATCATTTGGGAATACACTAACAAATCATGTAAAGCCTCATATTCTGGACACTCAAAAATCATGCAATCTACTCGTGTCTTTGACACTACCACCTCACGTAATGTCGCATATTTGGGACACTCACAAATCAAGTAATGTACCCGTATCAAAAGCACTCGGTATTCTTAAATTATTTCATACCAAGTAAGGTGATAATGCCACTAATACGCAAGGGAGTTACTGGCAGTGAAAGAGAATGAAAAGACTTTAGTGAGGAGAAACGATAATAAAAGAATAGGTTTCTGGATGGCGATTGACGTTGCATTTAATTTTTTAAAGGTTGTAGGTGACAGGGAAGCAAGAAACCGAAAAAGTCCCACAGGCGAGAAGTGCAAGAAAAGAAACCATTATAAGTGAACTTACGGTTACATCTCGCTATTTCAGCATTAAAACGATGAGACCTAATTGCCAATCTAGTAGTACGCTTGAATTCATGCAGTCGAGGTTCCAAAGAGGAGAGCTGATTACAACAACTGACATCGAAATATTTATAGAAAAGACAGAGGAAAGCCACGTTACGGCGGTAGAAAAGAAGCCGAGATGCCAGGTCAGGACCGATAACATTGCAGACTATTCTTTGAATTTTGTCAAGAATCTCGAGATATACAGTAGGGACACCAAACCAAACATAGCAGCAATATTCAATTGATGGACGAATTGCTGATTTACAAATGCGTAAGATGGATCATGTATTGTTCCATATTTGGGACACTTACAGATCAGGCACATATTTGACACCCACAGGTCGTGTAATGTCCCATATTTTGGACATTCGATATTTTCGGATATTCTTTGATTTCACGATCTTTTGGACATTTGTAGTTTCTATTGTTTTCTGTCTTATGAATGCTAGCGGTTGAAGGCAACTCAAAGAAACATATTTTGACAGCAATGAGAAGAGAAATAAAGAAAACGTTCTAAATTAGTTGATAATTTTCAAAATGGCGACCAATTTCTGATAACTGAATCTGTCGGTCATTTTGTTGAAGTTAGTATTTCGCGCCCAAAATAACGACAATTCTTTTTACTCTTCGAAAGTTGAACAAAAACCTGTTTAGCTTAATTTCCACGTGAATTTCTTCAGACTATTTTTAGTAGATTCTGAAAAAAAAAAAAAAACGAATATGAATTTGATGGCAAGGATTATGTTGTTTTTAGAAATAAATTCAACTAACAAAATGTAGACAGAGAGAAGAATGTTTATCTGATTTACTTCTCAATGTGATCAGTTATTAGTTTTTCAAGGCTGTCATAAGAATATTTATTTGCAGATATATAGAAAAAAGTAAAATAAATTGACTATACATGGATATGTTGATACGGGTTCAAATTCCACCTCAAATCAAGTTTATCAAGTGAAATATCTTGCGCATAGGCAGCAAGATCTAAAAGAAAGATTTCAAGAATTTCGATATAAAATATTTGGAAAAGGCGAAAAATATATAGTTTGAAACGGTATTTTAAAAACAACAAAGAAGGAATACTGAAATCGTTTCCACTGAAAAAATCTGAAAGCACAGCAAGGCCGAAGATCGTAACGGCTGGAACCTTATAATAAAATAATGAAAACGAAAACAATTATACAAATAATAATGAAAAAAATTATCTCAGAAATTCAGATAATTTAGAAAGATCGAAGAATATGTCGCCTGGAAGGTTATATGAAAATAAAATAAGAAAAATATAATAGTCTGGATATGTCGATGAACTTCACCTAGCAGCAAGTCCTCTGACCGGGAGATTGGAGGTTTTGAGGAGCGTGGAACTATCTCTTAATTTCTGTTGTTCCCAGGTCCACACTGACCTGTGGTGGTAACACTTGTCAGGTTCTCAGTTATAGGCAAATAGGGAATCCCCAAATACTATGAAAGTATAAAAATATATTTTTATAGTAAAAGTACCAGTAATATATTTTTATAAAAAATTACCAACAATAATATTTATAGTAAAATTACCAACAATACATTTTATAGCAAAATGACCAACAGTTCATATTATCTATAGTTGAAGCGGATATTTAGATATAACACATAGAAGTTGCTTGAGAATTGTTTTGGGCTAATTTCAAATAAGTGATCTTAAAAACAACATCCGTTTTTACCGACCCCTTCAAGATTTTGTTCTATTGTTAAATAATAGTTTAGCAGACTATCATTTTTACGGGAATGTATCTCGGCTCCGATTTCTGTAGGTTGGCATTTGGGTCAGATGTAAACCATAATAGGGAAGTTGATTTTGATTGGCTGAACTAGCACGGGAAAGATAGATAAGAGAAAGCTTTCGGTGAGTTGGTTCTTACCTGTCAAGCGGTGTAGACGTGTTTTATCTTTCGTGTCCGAAACGGCTCCCCAGTGAGGGGGACGGTCCCCAATGGATAGTGAGATAATGTACATGTCGAGTAATAACAATAGTTAAGTTAAAATTCTCTGTGTTTGAAGTCTTTCACTGCTGAACCAAAACAGTTAGCGACTGCGGGCCGAAAGAAGACGAGACGAGATCATCCCCACCAGGGGGCTATGCAACACTATGACACACTGGTAACATTTTAATCATATCAATTTTCTAATGTGTAATGTTTTTCTAATGCGAAAGTTCTTATCTTTTGGGATACAGCATGAGGTTAAATTTTTCTTTCCTCTTGATGACATCTTGATGAATCTCCTGCCAAAAAGTGATAGGAAGGATGACCACTTTCACCAAGATTATGGTAGAGCGGTATGAAGGCTGTTGGAATGGTAATGGTAATATTAGGCGGTTGCCTACTAGAAAAAATTTGGCATTCATTACACGAGCAGTCAGCACTGTCTCCCGTTGAAATTTGTAAAATCTTTCTCTTAAAACTATTTTTCAGGAAAATAGGATTCTTAAGTTCAGTAGTTATCACACTTTCCAGTATTGATGGAGGTTTCCTTCCTAACCTTTTATTTGAAGTTGTGTGGAATATCAACATCTTGATTATGTCCTTATTTTCTCTTCGAGTTACATGTGCTATCCGTTTTTGTTGTTGCTACTGTTGTTGTTTGTCTTGAAGTGATGCAGTTTCTCTATTTTGATGCAGTTCTTTGTTTGCCATTCTGTAGCGTCAGTCCACAATATTCAAAGAAGTATCTTTTCTTTGATCAGCTCAAAAACATTTTTAAACGTTGATCTTAGAAAATAGTAGTATATAACTGAGAATTTAGGCGTTTTTGAGCGGGTCTGGTGCCATGCATGACATCCATGGGAAAATCTCGATCTACCGTGGCTGTTTAAGAAAATTGCTAATTCACCATCAGTTTACCATAGACGTTTAAAAGGACAGGACACCTTTTAGCCGATCTATAAGCTGATTCTTCTGTATTTTATTTCTCCTTGCACGTGTTTAAATTCCTGAACTGTTCCTACCCAAAACTGCTTTATTTTTTAAGTTTATTCCAGTTGTTAATGACTGTCTGAGATGAGAAAGAAAAACGGCCATCTTTCTTTTTATAATTTTTGACTAATGTTTTAATATGTCTTCTCAAGATCTCCTACTAGCTGTAAGTTGGAAAAACCTTCTGTAATCAATATTTGTAAAATCTATTCGAGATTCTGAATGATGCAATCAAATCACTTCGGTTTTTTCTCAGGATAAGATGTTACCAAATTCAGTCTATAATGGAAAGAATACTTAAAAAAAAAACATTAATCATTATAGAAGCTTAACGCTAAACATCGTCAATTTTTTAATAAGCTTTTTTGATAAGCTCGTGATGATAAACTTGGTCGCCATATTGTAAAAGAGGTTTTACAAATGATTTATACAGTATCATAATATTTTCTGTTGACTAAACAAGTACAAACAGAGTACGAATTAAATACACTTTCCAGACATGAAGCACACCAGAAGTTCCAGAAAAGGAACATTTATTCCATAAATGAAGTTACTGACATAAAATAATATTAAAGTCTTTTTGAGAACCAATGAGATGTATCTTAATTAAAAACTATATTTATATCAAACATCTGAATATTAGAGTTGGTTGCCACAATATACCATAGTTTAGAGCAAGATTGAGCTGATTTAGTAAGCTGTCTTGACCATGCAATTTAGATTGAACGTTATAAAATAGAGATAGACCTTGGAGTAATATTTTGATATGATAGATAAAAAACGAACACTATTTTTGTAATCAATGATAGGAGAAACAATTCTAAAAACTATGGTCATTGAAAATTGGGCTGGTCTTTATAATAAAAAAAATAATTTCAGAATTGTATGAAGACCGAAGAAGATATCGGCTGAAATGTTATATAAAAAATAAGGGTGATGCATACGCTTGTCTGAATAACGTGGAATAATGAAAACAATTTGTTTCAGAAATTCAATCAATACAGGAAGACTGACAAATCTATCGCCCGAAACCTATACTAAAAGCAACGAAAATAGTCATACAACAGTCTGAAAGCGAAACGAAATATATCAGGTTTAAATTTGCACCTTTTTTTCATAAGTATATAGTAATGATCTAATCTTGTAATATAGTTTGTACGACATATTGATCACGTGCATGTGATGTGCAGAGATCAGATGGATGGAGTGTTATTTAGAAAAGTGAATTAACGTTTTAAGAACGCCCTTTGTAAACAAGAATATTGTTCCAAACCAGATTAAGCAGAGTTAGACAGGATTAAGAATGGAGATAAAAAAAACAACAGCAACAATAACAAAAGAAGGAAAAATGCTAAAGAATAAGGGTGGGGAGAATGTTTTTCATGTTATTGTGTATAAGAGTGGTTAAGTAAGAGAAGGATAGACGAAAAGAGGGAATTATAGAAAAAGAGAAAATGAGAGAACATCAGAAAGACATAGAGAGAGAGGGGAGAGAGAGAAAGAGAGAGAGAGAGGGACGGAGAGAGAAAGAGAGAGAGAGAGCAGGCTAAGACAAAAAGAGAAAGTGAGTTTCAAAAATGGGAAAAAACAGAAAGAAAAAAATATAAGAATAGTGTTTATATATATTTACAAAGATGTTCACTCTGTTCAAGGCCCAAGTGCCACTCGAGGTAGAGGGCTACAGAGTAAGAGACACCACCCCAAGCAAGGTGACAATGCCACCGAGACGGGAGTGAAAGTGAAGGAAAAAACTCAACCGGAAACTCAACACTAAACAAGGGATAAACCTCTACTCCTGTTCACGAGACCGGGGAGGAGCGTGTACTAGACGATAGGCAAACCTATCTACTCCTATTAAGGAAAAATGTAAATAAATACTAATTAAAAGTTCGGAGTTTTAGGCGAAAACGTTAAAAGTATAGTGTTGATGTAGACCTGAGAAGAAACCGGAAATCCAACTCTAAACAGGAAACAATGAATAACCTTTAACCTCACTCTCTATCTTTATCTATCTATATTAGATACCTCCACTAATTCGCTATGCGTATTGTTTAAAATGAATTTTTAAAAATGAAAAAGCTTACTTGAAACTTTTATTTTACCTTTAATTGAAAGCTAAAGAATTTAAAATGTACTATTTCCAGTAAGCAAAATGTTCTGTAGTGTATTTCAAACAGAAATTATATTGATCGGAATCGATTTTTGTTTAAGTAAATTAGATAAAAAATCATTTTTCGTCGAATTTTTTTTCAGAGAATATTGTCTTTAAAATATATTATCCATAAAAACAATTAAAAGCTTCTCTAATTAAATAATATCTCAGTTTTATTTTTCGATTCAGAACAGATTCTCGGTAAAACGGAGTTCGATTTTGAATTAAAAAGCGGTGATTTAAATTCTTCAATGAATTCTGCTAATATAGCCACAAAAAATTATCACGTTGAATTTTTCAAGTTTTCATAAAATTAAGTAGAAGGGGTTGAAACACATGTAAAAAAATATTTTGCCGATATTTTCTAATAAAAAATAAGTTAAAAAATATCTCATTCATTTGTGAACAAATTCTGAAAATTTAATTAAAATCTGACAATTTTTTGATTTTTGCAAGAATTTCCAAATTAATGTGCTCATCACTGCAAAAAAAAAAAAAAGAAAAAAAGAGGTTAAAATTTGCTATGCTAAAAGTTAGTACACCATCTGTGAGAAAAAGAGCACCATGAGGCAATTATATCCCTCAGAAATTTGGAAAAGGAATGCTGCACAGCTTGGCATTCGCACCGGAAGTTTCAATACGAAAGTTTCAGTGTGTTTAGGTGTCAATTTGAAGACAGTGCAGAGGAAAGAGTTGGATGAGTAATGGGGATTCCGAAGGCGTTTGGAATGATCACTAGTGTTGGCAACGTTATAGCTTTACTAATCTTCCTACAGGGCCTCAGACTCAACACGGAAGCCTACATCAAATGCTTTGAGGAGGTATTACTGTCTTTGGTAAAGAGGGTGGCTGCAGGAAAACCCAGTCATGGCTGTCAGTTTCTGCGATAACAACACCTCTTACGTCTTGCCAACTAACTCCTAAGTTTGCACACCCTTAATTAATATGTGTGAGACGCAGTTGAGCAAGAGGTCAACAAAACTTCTTGTAACACCAAAGAGGAACTGAAGGCAAGGATTATGGCAGCATTAACCAAGTTAAACCAGGAGACCGCCCAAAAGAGTTGCAGGAGATTTTGAAGTCGTGGTTGAAGCCAATGGCGATTATATTGAATACTGTTTAGTAATTCAATATATTCATGTTCAATTTTGGTAAATATATCTGTTAAAATGAGATGTCAGTGTTATTTTCATTTTTGCGCAATTCAAATGACAATTTATCCATCGCCCCTTGCATATATGCATATACGTATATAGTGATTTACTAAGTGTAGTTCACATTTGGCACAAAGCCGAATGTATGGAGTACCAAGTGAGAATCAAACTCACTTGTAATTGATCTAGGCATGCTTTCTAACCATTATCACGTCGAAGTGTTCCCATATCTTATATATAGGAGAGTTCAAAAGTTGGTATACAGTAATGAAAAAGAAAATATACTCTCGGAACGTATATTATTGATAATAGAAACATATCAATAGTAAACATATCAATAAGAAACATATCAATTGTAAACATATCAATAAGAAACATATCAATAAGAAACATATCAATAGTAAACATATCAATAAGAAACATATCAATAAGAAACATATCAATAGTAAACATATCAATAAGAAACATATCAATTGTAAACATATCAATAAGAAACATATCAATAAGAAACATATCAATAAGAAACATACCAATTGTAAACATATCAATAGTAAACATATCAATAGTAAACATATCAATAAGAAACATATCAATTGTAAACATATCAATAAGAAACATATCAATAAGAAACATATCAATAAGAAACATATCAATAAGAAACATATCAATAGTAAACATATCAATCTCTCAAATGTTCAAACTCTTTGCCTCTGTTATTCACTCATTCCTCTTCCTTTGACTTCTGGTGTGTACACATTTCTTTCCGGGTCCCAACCAGAGACCTAAAGTCAGAAATGGCATCATGACATTTTCCACTGAACATTTCTATACAACCCAATTCAATTTTCAAAAGTTTCATCCCTTCCTGATTTTCCACGGATATCTTTATGATGTGTAATTTCCACACCTTGAAAGTAAATGTTAGGACTTCAAATTGATTGAATAGAGGAGGGATTGAGGTTTTGCTGTTGTTCAGCCCACTCTTTCAGAACCGCCAATAATCTTTAGAACCAAACTTGTGAGATGCAAAACGTTGTTTCATTCATTCTATCAGCAAGAAGTTACTTTGCTTCATTGAAGACACGCTTGCACTCATTACGAGCAGAGACAAAGATATGTCTATTGCAATCAGACATGTCGCTTTGGTAGAGACGGAAGAAGTGATTCCTATGGGCTAAAGCGGCTGAGCAACAATTTAGTGTAGAGAATGTCGACTGTCTTTCTACAAAACACCTCATTTTTTAATGTACGCCTTCTCTTTTAAATATGTATTTTTCTTCTTTTGGGGTGTTTTTGACTTTTATGTCACCAATTCCGACATTGTACAATAGACAATGTCATTTGCCATCTTACTAAGTTTCCTTTCCTGAAGAAAATATCTTCAAAAAATCGTAAAGTATTTTATACTTAGTTTCATATTATGCCATTCTTAATTTTTTTTTCTTCCAGGTAAAAAATTTGTCAAATTTGTCCATTTAATTTTAATATTAAATATACTTAATAATATAATTATTTCATATTTGTTTTAATGCTCGTATCAACTTCTAATTTATGGTTAATAATATTCTAGGAGAAACAATGGAACAAATGATTATTGAATAAAGCATTTAATCACATGGATTAATAATACAATAATATCGAATACTGTAGTAGCGCAGCAATGTATACGACACCATGTTGCGACACAGTGCGACCCACTTTGCGATTCTTGGTCCTATGAGCTGACGTTTCTCTTATAATGAATGGAAGACTCTATGTTCAGCAATCTAGTGTAGCAAACGTCGGCCGTCTTTCTATACAACAAATTCATTTTCAAAAGTCTCATCCATTCTTGATTTTCCACGGATATTTATCTTTATGGTCTGTAAATTTTCTTTATGGTCTGTAAATTTTCTTTATGGTCTGTAAATTTCCACGCCTTGATGGTAAAGATAGTGGAGTTATTCCACGCTGTTTTCTCCGCGGTCTGGAATTCATATTTTCCTTGTCTTAAGCCAGTTGTTAGTCAAGGCGAGAAAGTCCAGTCCACTATGATATTTAAGCTTCAGCTAGGAGAAGAAAAGATGGATTGTCGCCCCTTTTAAAAAACAAATTAGGGTGAAAATGAGTGCAACAGACTAGCCTGCAACTAGAACTCGGCTCTGGAAAAAAGTAGCTATACACTAATGAAAAATAAAAGTTGCGCACAAAACGTATTAAATTGGTTATAGAAACATATCAATAACAAAACATATCAATAACAAAACATATCAATAATAAACATATTAATAATAAACATATTAATAATAAACATATTAATAAACCTGTCAATCTTTCAAATGTTCAAAATATTTGCCCCCGCCACTAACTTTAAATTCAAAAGTACTACGAAATATAAAAAGTATAAAAGTGTACCCAAAGTGTACACGGATTAAGTTCGTAACATTTAAACAATTAAAAAGTCTTTAAGTTTATTATGAATCTAAATGAACTTGCTATGTTAAATTGAGGTGTCTGCGGCAATGCAATGAAGAAAAGATCAAGGTCATGGAGATATATAACGTCTGCCTTTGGTCTAAGTGAGCGGAGTAGCAAAGGACTACGACATCTGCAAAATATTTATTATTATTATTATTATTATTATTATTATTATTATTATTATTATTATTATTATTATTATTAAAAAATAAAAATTATAATAAATGTATTAAAAAAATTAGGAAAATAAAAATATTAAAAAAATATTTTAGCCAATCAAATGAATTTTAGTCTTAAATGAATCCTAGAATCGTTTTTCTGGTGATGCTGGTAGGATACTTACTGTATACCTACTTTTACATACACATGTGTGGATAAAGCAACGGTGATTGTCTAGGAAAGAGGAATTAGCGAGAGGAGTTCAAATTCAGGTCGATTCTATTTCGTTCAGCTTTTGTACTTGTAGCCTTAGAAAAGGCATCAATTCATCTTCTTCTGAATAATGGGTTAAATATCCAGACAGTCTTACCTTGGGTGGCAATCAAACTAAGAGAAGGAAAACTCTCAATATAAACCTGATTAGGTCTGTTTGGAGATTTAGTGGCATTTTCATACAAAAAGTTTTTCTAAAAAGTGTGGCTGGTTCAATCAAACATCTGTGTGAGCAGTCTAGCACTTAATGAAACCGTTGGGCCGCTATTCGTCGAAATCGGAGATAGAGATAGAGAGAGATAGATAGAGAGAAAGAGAAAGAGAGATAGAGAGAGAGAGAGAGGGGAGAGAGTGTGTGAGAGAAATAGATAGTGACTACGAAGACAACATGAAAAGAGAGACGTGAGTCAGCTAAAGCAAGAAAAGACAGTAAGAGAGAGAACGAATGAGTGAGAGAAAGAAGACGAAATAAAGAAATAATGACTAAGAAGGAAAAGCAAGAATATGACTGTGAAAGAAAAGAAGCAAGAGATAGAGATAGATAGATAGATAGAGAGAGGGGGAGGTTGATTCATTTTTTACGGCTTATCAACCCTTTGCAGCGTATTCAAAGTCAGAAAATATTTTTCTAAGAATTTTTTAGTAATGCTTTAGTGATAAAAGTCTTACTAATTAACCCATAGGAGGGGAGAAGAGGTGGATTCATGCCTTTCACAAGGTTATTTGCACGTAAATGAGTATAACGAACTTCACTGAGATTGGAACTCGGCTCTCCAATTAAAAATTCTGAGCCATTATCCATTACACCACCCGCACATCCAAGCTTACAGTACCTGGTGTTCACAAGCGGTCACTCATCTCGGTACTGACCAGGCTCGACATTGTCTTAACTTCGGTGATCGTATGGGTAGACTACTTAGCATATTAACCTCACTTACAAAAGTTTCCAACGTATTTATGAGGGTTGGGACATAGCCATTAGTGTTCAGAGGGACGTTTTATAACAATAAGAAAGAGAAAAAGAATAAAGCAACAGCGTAGGAAGAAGAGAGAAAGAAATAGAATAACAGAAAGAAATAGCGAGAAGAAGAGAGTGGAAAGAGGAGAGAAAGATATAAAGAATAAGAGAAAGAACAGATGATAGGAAAACAGAGAGGGAAATGATGAGAGAAAGAAAGAGATTGTAACGCGAAAAAAAGAGAGAGAATGAGAGAGAGAGGGGAGAAGAACATTCAGAATAAAAGGGTAGGAACAAAGAGAGAGAGAGAGAGAGAGAGAGAGAGAGGTGGGGAAAGAGAAAGAGAGGGGAGAAAGGAGGGAAAGGAGGGAAAGAGAGGGAAAGAGAGAGAGGGAGGCAGGGAGAGAAGAGTGAGGAATATTTAAGAAAGAGAGAAAAACAGACTGAGGAAGAAATCTCCGAGGAAAGAAAAAAGAGAAAATAAATTGCTTTCTTGTATATCAACATCTATGGGTTATTTAATACCGAAATCTAAATATTTTGTACGCAATTTTATTTTATTTTTTTTTTGAGATAATAATGGTTTTAGTGATACAAGCTTTACTAATTAACCCATAGCTGGGAGGAGAAGATGTGGATTCATACCTTTTCCCAAGAGTATTTCGGCTTAAGTGAGTATAACGGGCCCAAATGGAATTTGAACTCGGGTCTCCGATTAACAATTACGATCCATTATTCATTACACCGCCAGTACATGTAGGCAGTGACCAGATTCGACGTTGCTTAACTTCAGCGATCGTACGGGAACTGGTATTTTAATGTAATGTGGCCCTAAGTCAGAGAAAAAAAATGACAGCGAGTGATATGTATATATATATATATATATATATATAAATATATATATATATATATATATATAGCGAGAGAGAGAGAGAGAGAGAGATAGAGAGGGAGATAGAGACAGAGAGAGTGAATGAGTGAGTGGGAGAGAATCAACCTGAACAACAAGTACTTGACAAGTCATTCTTTAGTGCACTCACTCAATGACGGTCACCTTTGAAAAGTGACAAAATTTGACGTGTAATCCAATTATATTGAGACAGTTTTATTGAATAAAGTTTAGCAAAGAAGCTTTCACGTACAATAAAAAAATCTCTGCTTTTTCAAAATATTTTTTTCTCTTCGTAGCGAATGCTGGACAATCTCCACATCGAAAACGACTTGAAACAACAGACATGTGGTTCTACAGAAGGATGCTGAGAATACCATGGACCGAACAGGTCAGCAAAGACAAAGTTTTAGAGAAAATGGAAACAAAAATGGCGCTTATACTTAACATCCGTAAGAGACAGTTGATATATAATGAGGAAAGAAGGCTTGGAAAATTTGATACTCACAGAGCAAATCGAAGGCAAGAGACACAGAGGAAAACAAGGGATAACCTACCCAGCGAACTAGAGTAAATGGATGACGGAAAAGATTTATAAAAGTGGACACTGAGGTCAACACCAGGTAGCAACTGTCTGTTTCATGCTTTAAAGCAATCTTCAGGCCATGTGTATTATATTTTGTCTCGACTATTTATACATACTGGTCAGTGGTGCATTATGGATAGTAAGGTCTATCTTGAAGGTTAATTAGATTGGCAGTAACGGTTATGGCAAATGATTCTAGAGGCTAAATAATAGAAATAATTGTGGTGCCGAATGTGGTTATTTGTAGCTATTTTATAATGTTGTTTAACTTTTTACTAATTATGCATATATATATATATATATATATATATATATATATATTATTTATTTAAAAATATGATTCCAACACGCTACATAAGAGTTCTCATGTTTCAAAACAAGAGCCGAAAACTTCAATATAATTATTTGAATTAAATTGAATTAAAGTAAGCTCTGTTCCATAAAAAGATAAATAAATCTCCATAGACACGTAAACCAGACTAGGCGAAATCATCTTCCGTTTTAAATTTAGACATCCCCAACGTTACCCTGACTTGGCACCTGTGAATGTAACTCTATACTGATACAAATTATTAACACCCTACACCCCTTTTTATTTAAACAATCGCTCTAGCCGTTACCATGGAAATTTTGATTTCAATAATGAATCTGCTATTAAAGCACGTAAATTTCAGAAATAAGTTATTCCAAAAAAATTTCGCTTACTTTAATTCTATTTAATTCAAATAATTATATTGAAGTTTTCGGCTCTTGTTTTGAAACATGAGAACTCTTATGTAGCGTGTTGGAATCATATTTTTAAATAAATAATTATATTTATGCTCTACTTTTGTATCGAGCACTATTTTTAAAAAATAATAACTAAAATACTTTGGATTATTTACCTAACGAGTTCTTTCCTATTTTCTCTATATTTTCACACACACACACACACACGCGCGCGCGCGCACACACACACACACACACACACACACACACACACACACACATATATATATTACTTATATAATAGAGAAATTCAAAATTACCTCATGAGAATAGCTATTTCAACTAATGTTAAAACGTTAGCATTTTTCGGCTCAAATAGTGTGTAGATACAATGTGAGAAACTTAAAAATTAAACATTTTAAATAAAGGAAAGAAAAAGAAAAAGGGAAAAAATGAAAATAAAGAAGTAACCCTGAAACATCGATATTGAGTTACCCAAATAACACCAGTATAGTGGAAGTGGGAGGCGGATATTGTATGGCTTAAATGGAAAAGGTTAATACAAATTTGATCTGGATTTATAATTCTAACGCTCTAAGTAGGGGTTATGAAAAAAGTTCGAAGGGAAATTAAAGGCAGGAAAAATTAATATAAGCAGAAAAAATTTAAAACCAAGTTAAAAAAATCTCCGAAGCCAAACAATTTAAAAAAAGGAAATAATAAATTATTAGTTATGAAACAAAAAACAAAAAATATTTTTCCTTTTAAAAATTACCAAAAAGATGCAAGCAAATAATATAAGATTAACAATAAATCTTAATTAGACAGTTTATATTATGAAAAAATAATAACATAAAAATATTTTAAGAAAATTTAAAATTTATGAACTTTAAAATTTAAAAAAAATTTATATGCTTCCTTATAATAAATACATTGAGCTCTTTTTATGGATCAGTTTTAATATTTTATATAATTAGGATTCACTTAGATTATATATCAACGGATTATCACCTATATTAAAATCTTCAGACACACTGGGTTGTATATTAATATTCTTTTGTTTTAATTATTATTTCATTTAGATTTCTCGACTAGTTTCGACCAACATGACCAACATCAGGAGAAAAATATTATTTAAATTTAAAATTTTATATATATATATATATATATATATATATATATATATATATATATATATATATATATATATATATATATAGGGAAATTTATGACAAAGTTGAAAAACGTTTTGTGTGAGGCGTTTCATCGTTTAGGACTTCATCAGACTAGAGTTAAGTTTACGTTGATGCGACTCCACATGCGCATGAAGAAGAGGGGCACTGAAAAAATATTTTTGCCATATAGTCTAACTGATTTCATTTGCGCGGGATAATGTCTAACGAGCCATTATTCCAAAATAGACAGCTGCCAAAATGCCGTGACAATGGCACACAACAAAGATGAGGAAATTAGTTCGACTAAAACAAAAGTTGTATTCCTCAAGATCTTCAAACATGAAATCCCCTAAACCGGAAAATGTTCTCATATCAGACCCCCGCCCTTATTTTAAAATCGAAGACAGACAATCAAGATGGTATATTTCATTCAATGTAGAAAGATAGAAGCTGCCTATTTGGATGATTCTCTTTAAGGGCCTCACACTGGTAGCCAAGCTAAAGCTAAAAAAATCATTTCAGGTAGATACCCCTCTAGAGAATTTAGAATGCTAAAGTACGCAATCCTTACTTTTTATAATCCTTTCACCTGTAATCAAGGCGAGAATGGCATTAGTACGAAGCGGGTTGCAGTAAATGAAGCTGAAAGAGAAGACTGAGAATAGGGAAGATTGAGGAAAGGAAAAAAAGATGAATGGAATTCAAGAAGACAGAAGATGGCGATTGACTTTGCATTTACATTTTTGAAAAAAGTAATTATCAGGGAAGTAAGAAATCGGAAATCAGTTCTACAGATGGGAAGTGGGAGAAAAGAAACTGTTGGAGTAGACGTAGTGATTGCATTTATTTATTTTAACAGTTTGGAAGACTGGCGCAACACAGTCTTCATATCACCATTATATTTCGATCTTGAGCATTAATAAGTTAACCTTAGTATTATCAGTAAAAAGCCAGGTGTTGTGACTTTCAAAGCGAGAAGACTATTATTACTTTGCACAGTCTTCCTGTTACCTGTTTCTGTAAGCTTGTACTGTACTAAGCGAAGCTTTGTAAATATTAATTACCAAACAGTATTCAACATTCTGACTTTGAAAAGAACACCTGTTGGTAGAATAGCAAAACCCAATCTTTTTATTATCAGTTTCCTTAATTTTGTACGTATCTGTAATAAATCACGATCTTGAATTTTGATTTTCAAGAGATTGGTTTAGATTGGTTTATTTTGTTTAATCGCATATCAATCTCAATAGGTTATTTAATGCCGACAACATTTTTTGGATAGATTCGTATGAATAGAGTATGTATTCTTTGGTTTTGATCGGTTTGGTTTAATTTGTTTTACGGCATATCAACCTCAATGGGTTATTTAATGTTGACAAAGAGTTTTATTGCTGGTAATATCTTGTTTTGTCAAAAATCTGTTTCTGGTAATATATTTCCTTCAAAAACGTATTGCTGGTAATAGTTAACTATTTGTCCATAGCTGGGGCACTAACAGGTGCTACCACCCCGGGTCGGGGTGGACCTGGGAACACCAGCAATTAATGTTCTCTAAGATTAATCGTTCTGTAATACTTGTTTCAAATTTCCAAGAAACTGTAATATTCCAACAGCTTGACCATATACGATTCCTGACATGGTACACATATTGGTGGAATTTATTTCTCAATACATGTCTTTGAATAACGTATATGTACAATACGGAGTCTAGCGAGAACCACCTATACTTTTCTTATCTTTCGGTAGGCAGAGAAACATTCACCGGTGATTGGCTGAATACTGTGTAGTTTACTATTATGAACATGGCCTTGTGTCTCACTTACTTTAGTAAATGCTAGCTGTTTTGCTTTGCTTTCTGTTACATTATTATTTGCAATGGAAACTAGAATAGTTTCATAAAACATGATTATGAGAATTTGTCAGCCCAAATAACATGTAAATGAACTCATGTTAGAAGCTATTGCTTTGAAAATTTCAAGATAAGAGAAATGAAAAATTCAGGAAGAGTAAAAAGCTATAAAAGTTTCTAAAGTGAAACTCTTTTTGCTGGAAAATAGACAAGTAATCTTATCAATTTCAAAATTGGAAAAACAAACGGAAACATTCCTAGAGAAACATAATGGCAAAGCAAGCAAGAAATGTGGGTTTTCAACTTACCTTCATTGTAGCAGACTTATTTAAAAACTTCAGCATTAACGGTGTTTTTTTATTGCGGTATATACGTCAAAAATAGAACAATTGAGAGATTAAATTGCATCAGTGAAAACCAGGGCTGAGTGGCAACAGCATTCGGTGAATAAAATAAAGGCAAAGCTCTAAAAGAGACACGTTATATACTTAAAGCTGTTTGGTACTTGACAGGTAAATTAACGAAAAGGTGAACTAACGACGAATGTCGCCGAACGTATCAACGTTTATAAATATTAATAAAACTTCTTTTTTAATTGCGCGTGGAGCTTCATGATTATAGGCACAGAAAGTAGCATTGGCATACCAAGTTCAAATTCCAATCGAGCTTCATGAGTTCGCTTTCACACAAATATCTTTAGGAGATACGAATCCATCTCCCCCTCCCAAGTTCGCAATCTAGCAATTGGCAACCAGACTAGAATAAGGACAACTCTGAATTCAAAAATCATTTGGGGCGTTGGGCTAGCAACTAAACATCGTAGAAACCCATTTGATATAGAAACTATAGCAGCAAGATATAGTGTGGTGAGGTTGTGGTCTTAGCATAGTGAGCAGGTGGCTCTAGCATGGTGAGGCTGTGGCACTATACTCCATAGGGGAGTCTATATTATAAATGCTAGTACTAAATGTTACTTTAGATATTTTATTGACTAATTTACTGGAATGTCACAAATTTCATTTATAAGTCGGGGCTGAGGGGAAACATATCCAAGTTCTAACAAGCACCAAATATGAGGCATATGGAAATAGGCGTGCACATCTCAGAGAAAGGTTTGGTATGTCGAAATAGACACCCGAAGAAAAGCTGTGAGAAAAACATACCACAAAGACCAGGAAATTAATCCAAGGAAAACAAACTTTTTAAAAATCTTTCCTCATTATTATTATTATTATTATTACATATAATTAACCAGGAAATATATAGATGCGCGGTTGTTTAATAGATAGCGGCTCGGACTGAAGAACCGCAGAGCCAAGTTCGGATTCCTGTTGAGTTCGTTGAGAAAAGTACGAATTCATCTCTCTTGGGTAAATACTAGCTCCTATCGGTAAATATTGGGTTCTATAGCTTTGGAGGAAATCGGTCTAGGAGAAGTACTATTCTGAATTCAAAAGCTCCAACCATGCGCTAAATAGTCTGTCAAACCCTAAGAGTACGGCTACATGGTCAATCAGAATAAAAATTTCGGATAAACTATCCCAAATCCACGTTTTTATTGGAATTCTATCCAGTTCCTTCTTGTACATTATCAAGATATAAATCTTTTCAGTATCGTAGATCAGAATTTGTTAGCTACTTCCTGGTATTTTTGGCTATGCTACATTTAGAATTTAAATGTACATGTATCGTTCAAGTAATGATATCTGTAGAACGGTTTTACAGAGCTCGACACCACCTGATTAGCGTATATGAAACATTTTATACGGATTCTACTTGTTTTATACACAATATCTGCGCAGATATAAAATAACTTTTATAAAAAAAGTACGATTAACCGTTAAAAATACTTTCTTATTTACGCATGTTATTTTATAAAGAATTGAGCATAATAGAAAAAAAAGTTGATGAAGTATTTTATCTTCAACTTTGTCGTCGACGAGACAAACAAAGTAGCATTGAAGAATTTTAGGAAAAAATACGTAAACGACCATCTTAATATAAGCAGAAGTAAAAAAATATCATTAATTTATACTCGTATAACTAAATACACCCGAATTATAAGCACAAATGAAAAAAAAAACTATAAAAATATAATAAGCAGTTACATATCACCTTACAATAAACATCTTAGATTTATAATTAACTATAAAAAGTTTAAAACATCAAAGTATTACCAATAAATTGGGACCTAAACTTTGCCTTGTTTATAAAACAATGCTGTTTATGAATGTATCCTTTACTAAAAAGAACATTACAATACATTGGTCACAATAACACCACACACTCTCGCAGAATAACTTATCACTTATTGAAACAGGGTAATTCATGCACAATCTTATCACGACACAATCAAAATACAACAATTAATGTAAGACGATTAATAGTAGGTAATATTAAAGCACAGAATTATAGAGCTCAGAAAAACTGAAATAGTCGTGGATTTGACAAAAATAGTAAAGAAACAAGCTGCATTAAATAAAAACAAATTTAACCATAGGAGTCGGCATTTTAAAATGTGTATCACATAATTACAATATGTATTAAATATTTAATATTTTCGTGTTTGCTATTTTCGAGCTCTGTGGAGCAGTTCTTCACATGTGTTTATTTATACAGTGAATGTATATTTAAACTTGAAATACAAAACATTTGTCTACGATAATGACAACATTTAGTTCCAGATAATGAGCAGTACGATTAAAAATAATAAAAGAAAAAGAGTTCAAAACATGATAGTGTTGTAGATTTGGATCCAGCGTACTTCCCACTCTTCCCTACTACCGTGACAATGGACTGCTCCCACTTATAAATATGGCAAGTAGCCACTTTAGAGTAGAATTTGAGTAGTATTTACTTATGTTTTCCATTTTATATATGATTATTCAATAAACCTCTTCTTCTATGTTTTCCCTACCTAGTCTTCTGTTCCTTCAACACTATCTAGCTATGACCTTTCTAATTGTCGACTATTTTGAACAAAAGCAACATTTACTATATTCAACTTAGTAGGCCAAGCACATATATAAGCACCAGATTGACTAATTAAGAAAGAATGGACATTAGACTTGAAACTCAAAAAAATCCAATACTTTAATTTCTTACAAGAGGTGACCTCATAGATAAAAGCACTGACAAAGCTGAAAGTTACAAGTTCAATCCTTAGGTCAAGTAGTGTTTAGCAGAGTCAGACTAACATCCTAAGGAAGAAGAGATAATGAAATTCCCTAGGTAGGCCATCTTGCATTATGTGTGGGGCAATTATTGTTTTTCTTGTCTGTCTGGAATTCATATAATCCCAGTATACCCTTGCTATGTTTGCTCATGAAAAATCTAGAGTCGTCACAGATAGGGTATCTGATCTTTCTGGTTCCAGCAATAATTCTCTGGCCAAATGGTGTTAAATTCTTTCTGTATCCCATGGCTGCCATAGCTATACAACCTTTTTACCTATTACATCAATAATAATTCACCTGGTTGAGTCTATTTCTAAAATTATTGTTGTGTCTAATTTTTAGCAGTATTTGTGACAGTTTAGTTTACTGTAGTGTTGTAGAATAGGGACTCCGTGTACTTCCTTTTTTTCCCTACTACCGTAAAAACGAACTGCTCCTACTTATATATATGTCAAGTGGCCACATTAGAGTAGGATTTGAGTAGTACTTGATTTACTTAGGTTTTTCCATTCTCTGTATGAGTATTCAATAAACCTCTTTTTCTTTGTTTTCCCTACCTAGTCTTCTGTTCCTTCAACACTATCTAGCTATGACCTTCCTCGGCTATTTTGAACAAAGACAATTTAACGACGTATTGTAAATTTTTATCCGCGTGTGTATCAACTCATTCGAAAATTGGAAAAATGCACTAAGACCATTAAATAGACTGACCTTGTCGGTTAAATTTAATACAAATTATATATATATATATATATATATTGTTATGGACCGGTTCCTTGTACCACGGTGATAGTCCAAGGTAGAACCAATAAAGAAGAACTCGAATACGGATATGGAATAACACAGATATATTACAAACAGGAATATATACAGAGAGGTAGAAAAGTGTTAGTACGAACAATCAGGTTTAGTCGTAATTGTCTGAACGCCACTCTGTTTCAGACTGCCTCTGACTCGACTGACTGACTCGCTCTGACTGACTGACAGATTCCTGGCGGACTTCACTCCAGACTTCAGATTGAACGGTATTTAGTCCCCCCCCACCAGGGCATCACGTGGCACAAGGCTGGTTTAACGTGGGATCTCCGAGCCCGTGGGCTCGGCCAAAAATATGCCCTTTGAACCCGTATAAACCGGTTCAGGGTCGGTTTTCCTCCCCGAAAGAGACTCCGCCCTTCGGCATAGCCCCGAAGGCAGAGAGTTCAACCGATCAGCCGGTCGCCCAACTTCGGACTGAACTCCCTGCTTCCTCTTGAGGCGCAGTATTTATTACGTATGGGATAGTCCATTATGTTATTATGGGTAAGGTCCCATAACGGGCACACACACACACACACACACACACACACACACACATACACACACACACATATATATATATGTAAAGAAATATAGTCTTAAGGTTTGATATATTTATGGAATAAAGTGCTCAATATCAGAGATAGAGCGTGTGTAAATATAAAAGTGAAAATGTTCACTTTTATATTTATATATATATGTATAAAGACGTGTGGGTAATATAACGGTTTTCGGCGCTGAAAATAGAATCAGTATGCCGACTTCAAATTCTGGCCTCGTCTGTTGCAATCATTTTAAGCTTAATGCCCTTGGAGATGCATGAATCAATTGCTTCTCTCCTACTTGTGGATTAGATAGTAGACTAAAGTAACATTGAATAGCAGACAGTCTAGGAGAAAGACTATTCTGGATTTAAATCCGTGGAGAAGCCAACGAGGAAAACGTTCACTGTCTTTGACAAAAATGTCATAGCAATTCACAAATATTAAGGAAAATGAATCTGTGGAGGGACTCGAACTTCTACGCCCTGAAAGACGATTTTCTTTAAAATCTATACATATGTTATTTTTTTATCCTAATGTTCCCCCAATGCAAGTAGAGCAACTCAAATTAAAGGAGCTTAAGAAAAGGCAAGAATTGAAGTTCAGGAGGTCATGCAGGAAAGATAACAGTTAAACCTAAATTTAAAGATGTCAAAAATTGTAGTCATCGGGAATCTGTTCCACAAAGCAGTCGTTCTTAGGAAGAATATGTCCGAGCGGAACTTCTTCCTTACTAAAGGAAGACGAAAGGAATGGGGAGGATTCCTCCTGGTGTACATGGCATAGTGGGTCCCAGTTATAAAGGTTTAGGACTGTTAGAACCAAGGGATGTAGCTCGCCAGAACACTTGCCATGGAAATAGCGATAGATTAGCGAGAGGCACACGACGTTTCGTTCTTGGTAAAAGCGTTGTAGGGTGTGAAATAATTCATCACCTACAAGGCCGTGTAGACGCTTTTGAATTCTATTATGTCAGGCAAGTAAGGACTGGACAGCTCCATTTTTGGACCGATCTAGCGTTTGTAAAGGCTAAGGGTAGCAGGGTGAGTCGGATACTTACTGAAGTGGTACAACGAACCGACTGATTTTTAGCATTAGATCGTATATAATTATTCAACTTAAGGTCTGGGAATAGCTTGAGTTCCAACAGACATTCAAAGCAAGAAGCATTCTTGAGAGAGGACCGAACAACCATGATACGTGAAAGTTCGGGGTCTGCTCGGTGGTGGTGGTGGTGGAAGGTTACTAGTTTGGTTTTGGCTGTATTGGATTTTATAAGCCAGCCCTACTCAACCCACTGGGCCACCAGGGCTGGGTCAGAGGAGAGATCAGTTGCTAGTTTTTGGTCATCTAGATTTTTCGAGATGCACCTATAAACTGTTGTATCAACCGCATAGATATTCATTAAGAATCGGAATATGTTCTTAGGAAAATCATTATATTAATGATTGACCAGAGTAGGACCGTGGATAGAACCTTGAGTAATACTTGCATTGATCTCATGAGCTTCCAACGGATAGCCGTTAACAACGACCTTCAGGAACTTACCTGTTAGGAAGGACTTGATAATCGAGAAAGCCCTTCCAGTGATTCTACAGCTGGAGAGTTTATGTAGTAGCTTTCGATGCCGCAACTTGTCAAATGTTTTTCGTATATCTAGAGTGATGGTCCGCGTGATAAATTTATTGAACTTCACCGATTTTGTTAGTAATGACATCAACTGGGCGAAATCCATACTGGTTATCGCTCAGTAGGAGTCACGGTGGAGTAATGGATAGCGGCTCGGATTGAGGAATCAGAGAGCCGAGTTCGAATTCCAGTCGAATCCATTACATTCACTTACGTGCTAATACCCTTGGGAAAGGTATGAATCCATCTCTTCTTTCTTTCTTATGATTATGTGTGCTTATTAGGAGGCATGGAAGAGTAATGGATAGCGGCTCGGATTGAGGAATCAGAGAGCCGAGTTCGAATTCCAGTCGAATCCATTACATTCACTTACGTGCTAATACCCTTGGGAAAGGTATGAATCCATCTCTTCTTTCTTTCTTATGATTATGTGTGCTTATTAGGAGGCATGGAAGAGTAATGGATTGTGGCTTGGATTGAGGAATCGGAGAGTCGAGTTCTATAGCCTTGGATGGTAACTGGTCTAACTGTGAAAGAAATGAAAACCTCCTGCGGGAAAAAAAATTGCCTCTTCAGTCACATATCGAAAGATACATGATCTCCTAAGCGTGTATTACGCATGACACATACCAGAGGTTGTTCCTCTTGAAGTATTTAACAATCTTCTTGTTGTTTATAGATTCTAAAAGTTTGCTGATTATACTAAGGGGGCTAATCGGTCGATATATCGCTCACCTGCATTCTTAAAAATAGGGCACCCAATTGACACCTTTCATAGCGAAGCGTCTATATTTCAGGCAGCTGTTGAATAGTTTTGCCAGTCTTAGAGAAAACTCAGAGCTGATACTCTTAAAATGACTGCTATTTTGTCCGGGCGGTGGATTACTCAGAGTCAATGTTGTTCACAAGTCCGGAACCTACCAGCAAACGATTAATGGATTTGTTTTCATCTGATCTTATTTCCTATTACTACAAACGTCAAAATTTATTAATTACTATGTTTATGTTTTGGGTAATAAAATAATATTAGCAGGTATAAACTTTCAAATGACCCAAAGAGAGATGGGCCTTTCTTAAATAGGTCATTGGAATTTACTTTGCTTCTCTTTGCTAAGTGGTAAAACTCGACTAGCTTTGACGTGGTTTCCCAAATTAAAGGGAACGTAGACTCAAAACCGGTCGAGAGACAAATTTTCTTTAATAAGACTTTCGATCCCTATGCCGGTAGATATTAATTTCACTGTATTTCTTTTTAAAAAGGATTTCTACTCAAGCATGTGCGGAATGAAAAAGAGGAGATTTGGAACATTTAAAATTATGCATCAAATAAAAAAACATTTAAAATTAAATCTTTTTAAAAAACTATATTATTTCTTGCATTATTTACATTATTGTTCTAGTTCCACGTGCCATGGCACTTCCGGATGTCTCAGTTATTTCCCTTTAACGCAACTCTCCAAGTTTTCGTTCACCACTGCTCTGGTCTGGTATTGAACTCACAATTCACCGGATCTAACCAACGTCTTTATTCACTAGAAAAATCTATCCCGGTGGATGAAATAAAGGGTTCGGTTCGAAATTCCAATCATCTGAAGAAGGCCGGAGCGTACAACGGCCGAAACGTTGTGAATATGGCAATGAAGATGGGGATAACAGTCCGAATAATGTAAATAATGCAAATAATGATAATACTTCATCTCAGAGACATATACAGATACCGTATTATTTGTTTATTCTCAAAGTGTTCAAATAACCCTACTATTGATAAATTACGCAGGTATATTTTTTCGGGGAAACCCTGTATATTTTAGCGCTTCTTTTGTCGAATTTGTTTTTCGCATTTTACTTTCGTTTATGTCTTCTTTCCTTTTTGGCATTATTAATACAAGACGGTACCTCCTTCATTAGCGACTTACCATTTTGTCTACGCCAGACGTGATTTTCTCTCTTTAATTTCATTCCCGTCTCTCATTTTGCACTGAAAGAACTTGACTAACCCCAACCCTGACTCCAGTTAAACCTATCTTCACCCGTCGAATTCATTCTGAAAATTTTCAGCCTGGCATTTTATTGGCGTCACTTTTAGCGCTAAAGATAAGCTGGAAAAAATCTGCATTTTCTCTCCCGCTTCTGAATAAGGTTAGCAAATTACATTTCGAAAGATCCATAGATTATGCACGAAAGGAAGAGCAGCCGGTAGACAAAGAAATGCGCAGGCGCAAAACACTTTTAAACGCCACCGTAATTACCGAACTCACAGAGAGGCATAAAAATTTACACATACCTACTGTCGTCTGACGGAATAATGGTGCACAACCGAATAGACACATAGCGCGAATAAAATGATAGAAGTTATATATGTAAATATATTCATAGAAAAAAGAAAGAAAAAGCTAAAAAGCGAATGTAAAATAAAAAAAACAAACAAAAATGCAAAGGGCAAATGATCACGACACCATACACGTACGCACATCCGCGCAGAGGGGCGAGCACTCGCCCGCAGAAACAGGCGCATGGCTGCACTCGCACTAACGTACTCAAAAAATACAGAAAAAAAAAACTTACATTAATGTTAAATGTATATAAAAGGAATATATATATATATATATATATATATATATATATAAACCTAAGGAGCCAGGCAAACCTACCTAGGTTGCACTTAAACGGATCGTCAGGGTAATGCTGGACAAAAAGGAAAAAAAATGGAACAGAATATATAGCTTAAACTGGACAGGTAAACACAATGAAGGTAGGTTTGCCTGGCACCATAGGTTTATCTTAGGTTTGCTCTACTTCGTGTATTGAGTACTTTATGTAGTTGCCTTTTACTCGTTTTGGAGTTGTTTTTTTTCTTTGGACTCTGATCTTGAACTCTGGACGATTGTTTTCGCCTCAAATTCAGGTTCTTAGTTCTTTCTTTTTTTATTTCTCATTTTTCCTTAGGTACTGTTTTTTTCTACTACAAGCCGAAATACCCAACGTTTTTCCAAGCGAGTACTCCCATCTATCTATCTATCTATCTATCTATCTATCTATCTATCTATCTATCTATCTTGGCATTCTTTTCATAGTTTCTCTCTCTTTCTCTCGACCTATTACTCCCCCCTCTATCTCTCCCTATGGAAACAAATGAAGCCTTCAGGTTTCCTATTTTTATTTGGGACCATAAAATGCACAGAACATTGAATACAATTTCGGTAAGTTCCTTTCTCTTTCCCCACGACATGAAACAGTTTATTCGACACCGGCAGAAACTAATCGAAAGTTTTAACAGACATTCCTTTTTAGTAAAAACATGTTTAAATGAAACGAAATAATGCTGCCAACAGCATATATATATATATATATATATATATATATATATATATATATATATATATATATATATATATATATATATATATATATTAGGTTGGTGCAAAAATAATGTCGTTTTTCTTTTGAAGTTGAACGTCAAAAAACGGCATTATTTTTGCACCAACCTAATATATATATATATATATATATATATATATATATATATATATAAATGTATGTATGTTTGTGTGTGTGTATTCAAATATGTGCGATATACCAATGGAAATAATAAAATGACTACACTTTCGCCGCCTCCTATCTCGCCCATTAAAGCAAGTAAAAATGAATCCGAAAATACAATTGTCTTCAGGCAAAAAAAAAAAATGTACAAGTAATAATGCCGAAAGCAAGTAAATAAAAATTGAATTGAAAATCTTGAAAGAAAATGAATAAAAACGCGTTCAAATTTCGGTAAGTGAGCGCCTCTAATGAACGCCATTGCATGAATACGCGTCTGGCGTCGATGAAAAACACGAGATACACTGATGAAGAAAAGGCTCGATAAAACATTTTGCCGTAAAGTGAAACCGACAAAAGCCGCCTATATCGTTTCACAAAAACGCAGTCCCAGTTAGTGATTATTTACAGCATTTAATTTAACTGACTGAATGGAGTATCTCGGTGTAGAGTAATGGCTAACGAACTAGCCTGGTTGAAGACTGCAAGTAGTGATTTCAGTGTTCAGTAGGTGCTTCATACTTGTATCTTTGTGAAATTTAGTAGATTAGAGCACACCTCAGTGGTAATGCTTAACAAGCTAATCTCGTTGATCATCAAGAGTGAGAAGTGAATTCAGTCCTCACCGTGTATCAATTGTGTTTTCTACTGAACTAAATATAAAGATATAAAATGAGAATAGTTAAGTTTTTAAATCCATTAAACAACGAGCTATACATTCTTAGAACACTTTATCATGGCATGGAGAGCCGTCACCGGAAACTACTGTACAGTCTAAATCTGATTCACAAAATGGCAATGTTCAATATAGTCAAGCGACTATCAAGAATTTAAAAAAAATTCTTAACTGAATATGTATTTATAGTTGATATTATTGAGTGTTTGTAATGAAGACAAGTCAACACTCAATAATATTAACTATTAATACGACCACAACGTGCTGACCGTGTTTGGAAAAAAGATTCCTATCATTATAGATAAACATATATATATATAAAGATTCAGTCAAAAACATCATAATGGATAAGACAATAGTCGAAAACGCTTGGATATATAGAATAAATATATATCTTGGTCAGTTTTTATACAAATTTATCTCCAGAAAAGAATATATATGCACGGATGCAAGAAAAATTGAATAAAACGATTAATTGCAGTACAGTGTCAGTCGTCTCTAATGAAAATTATATATATATATATATATATATATATATATATATGGTGGACTCTCCCGTCGTATTCGACCCATGAGGGTCAAGCAGCTCAGTTCCTAAGAACCGACAGCCAGACACCTGCACATATGGTTTGATTATAGTGGTGAAGGTTTCGTGCAGGACCATCCACACTTTTTGAAGGGCCAAATACAGAAACGTGCCACAAGGTCCCCAAATCACCCTCCGCAGGTTTTGAATTAAGATTTGTCCTTCTCCTAGACCAGTTGTCATCCGAAGCTATAGAACCCAGTCTGTCCTATTTACCCCCCCCCTATATATATATATATATATATATATATATATATATATATATATATATTAGGGAAAAAATTTTAGGGAAAAACTATGACAAAGTGGAAAAAGTTTTCGTGTGACGTATTTTTGTCCTTTATCTGACGTGATGTTTACGTTGATGCGATTACGCATGCGCACAAAGAGGACAGGAAGCTGAGAATTTAAAATTTAAATGCAATTTTTTCCTTTAATATATGTCTTGGCCATTTTTTCTGGCCGATTTAATTAATTGTTTTCTATTTGTTTCGAGAGAGAGAGAGAGAGAGAGAGAGAGAGAGAGAGAGAGAGAGAGAGAGAGAGAGAGAGAGAGAGAGATGAGTAACAGGGAGAAGGAAAGAGAGAAAAGCTATGAAAAGAATGTCGATATATATATATATATATATATATATATATATATATATATATATATATATATGGTGTTTCAAAAATTTTACAAACTTTCCTCACATCAAAACCAGGACAAAAGTCTATAGAAACATATGATAACAAATTCTTCGTTTTTGTGTTATTAAGTTTAAAGAAAGTTTACAGTAGATGGCACCGTGTGGCCGTGTAGACTAGGTTACATTTTTCATTCGTGTACATTTATAGCTAATCCGCCTTTAACTCTTAACGTGTATAGTAGTAAGTTAACTGAGAAGTGTTTTGTTGAATAATGTTAGGATATTCATATCGTGTGCAGGCAGATTCGAATTTTACATATGGTCGCGCAAACGGTAATGCACACAAGGCTGCACGGCTGTATCAGATTGCGTTTCCAGACCGAAGGTAGCCGAGTCATTCAACCTTTGCTGCTGTTTATCGTTGCGATATTGAGACAGGATCCGTGGTGCCACAAACTATGGATCGAGGAAGACCGGTATCTGCTCGTATGCCTGACCACGAAAAACATTCTACAGGATGTCATAGACAATCTAGGTATCAGCACACGTCAAGTGGCCCTTGCCTGTCGTACACCTCTTAGTACCACATAGAGGGTACTTCAAGAGCAGCTCTTCTATCCGTAACATTTGCAACGTGTGCGGGGTCTTTCATTCACCACAGGAGAACTTTTGCCGATGGTTTATGGCACAAATTTCCGATCCGTTGTTTGTCTCTTCAGTCTTGTTTATGGATGAAGCAAGATTTAGAAGAGATGGAATAACAAATTTACACAACCAACATTTTTGGTTGGATCGGAATCGCTATGGTACAACACATGCTAGACACCAGCATCAGTTTACTATTAATGTGCGGTCTGGAATTGTAGGTGCCTGTCTGATAGGTTCATATGTTCTCCAAGCACATCTTACAGGAGCTTTCAACTGGGACTTTATTTCGAATACACTTCGAGACCTGCTGGAGGATGTATCCCTGCTACACAGGTGGTTCTTGCATATGAGGCTACTTTATATATATAATGACTAGTGAGACAATCCAGATGACTAGACTTCCTTTATAGTCTACCAATAGAAGCTTAACCAATCAGAATCCGCAGAACATTGTATTCGTCGTGTATAAAGGCGGCCATCTTTGTTTAACCTACCGGAAGGACCAGTGCTAACTTGACAGGCGAAGAGGATAGAAGGAAGAACTACGCTCTGCTAAGATATCCACTGCGATCCTGAACTACGCTTTCCTACTGTCTCCGAAATATTCACTGCCAACCTCTGGATTCTATACTCGAAGACGACCGTCAAGAAAATGTCTAACAGCTACAGCCAATTTTAGTGACATTTTTCGCGATGCAATGGCAGATATCTACCATGAAATATGGATAGGTAGAGGAGGACCGTTTCCATGGCCAGCACGTTCTCCCGACCTCAACCCTTTGAATTGAATTTTTAACTGTGGGACCACCTAAAGCAATTGGTTTATGTAACAGACATTAATAATGTAAAGACGCTTCAACAACTTGTCGTGGGGGCCTGCGAAATCATTCTACACAGTGTGGGAGTATTTGAAATGGTCCGCCAGTCAATGATTCGACGGGTACATGCGTGCATAGAAGCAAGCAGAGGAGATTTTCAAAATATATTATGAGTTGCTGTGCTGAAGTACAACGATGGCCTTTGGATATATGTTTATATGAATATTTTACCTTGTTTTGGTGTCAGGAACCCGCCTCCAAAAGTAAAAGTATTTGGGAGGATTGTATCTTGGATTGTACATTTAAATATACAGGGTGCGATGGATAAATTGTCGTCGAAATTACGCAAAAATGAAAATAACCCTCATATCTCTTTTTAGCAGATATATTTACCAAAAATATCTTGAAATACTAAAGAGTAAATTTATTCAATAAAATCGCCATTGGTTCAACCACGCCCACCAGGTCACTTCAATTCATCTTTGGTGTTACAAGGCATTTTGTTTGTCTCTTGCTCAAATGCGTCCCACACTTAAGGTAGGTAGTTAGGTGGTCAGACGTAAGGTGTGATATGTTAGCAGAAATTACCTGACAGCTATGACTGTGTACTCCTGCTTGTGTGGGATGGTGTATAGTCCTCTTGCCAGATATAGGATCTTCCTGCAGCCACCCACAGCAGCACAATCTTCTCAAGGCACTTGATGTAGGCCTCCGTGTTGAGTCTGAGGCCCTCGCCAACAAATTCGGGTTTTCTTCTTTTATCAGAATGATCAGTGAGATTTACGAGTTGCTGTACTTTCGTAATTATCACTAGACTTATCCAACTATTTCCAAATTCTCTGCACTGTCCTCAAACACTCTAAAATGTTCGTATTGGAGTTTCGGGCGAGAATGCCAAACAGTGCAGCATGCCGTTTCCAAATATTTGGCGGAATGAATTCGGTCAGGGTGGTCTTTTTCTCAGAGACGATGTCCAACTGACCCTATTATACTGTGAAGTCAACAAAAGCAAAAACAAATAACGCGCATGCGCGAAATTAAAAATATAAAATGGCGACAGTTTACCGATCGCATACTGTATACACTTATACCTATATATAAACTGACAGACGGTATTAATATTGCCAGAATACGAGGTTTTATATCATTAGAATAAGGGACAGTTATATTGAAGATGAAATTAGTACTTGTCTGTATTTAAAGCCTTCGGCTAATATTAGTCTCGGAAAGGAATTAATACTGACTGCACAATAAACTAATGGTTAATAACCATTTGTCTCTTACTGCTTTCCTATATTGCTTATTTTTGACCGCTAGTCATATCTCAAGAGGCGAATAATTTGTCTAAACTACCCTCACTGAAAAGATATTTTCTGAACGTTTTTACTTCCATTGAATTCTTCCATAGCTTTACACGGCTTTTAGGCTAAAGTGTTAAATCGAGAGGTAAGAGAGGCAAAAAAAAAAAAAAAGAAACCTTTTGGGAATTAATGAAAATTTTTCAACAGAAGACACGCGTGTCTTGTGCGATAATAGCGATCGTGCGAAGCCGATTGATTCTTCAAAGGATATAAGAACTCACTAGTCGAGGGCGAGTGAAAATTGAATATTTACTGTTTTTTAGCCGTTAATTTTTCAGAAATAAACCAGACAACATATAACTTTAAATAAGTCCTGTTTAGGGAAGAAACTGTAAGTAAAATACAATCGCTTAGGCGCCTAATATAGCGTAGTTGTCTTGCAAATCGATTTCCTAATGTACTGAGGTCAATCCCCACTAAATGCCTAATAACTCTAGCTTTAGTTACATTATTCGGACTATTGTCCTCATCTTTCTTGCCATATTTATTACAAAGTTTCGGCCTTTCAGTATCTGTCTATATTTCTGAGATGAGGTATTATGTACACTATTTACATTATTCGGACTATTGTCCTCATCTTTGTCGCCATATTTATTACAACGTTTCGGCCTTTCAGTATCTGTCTATATTTCTGAGATGAGGTATTATGTACACTATTTACATTATTCGGACTATTGTCCTCATCTTTGTCGCCATATTTATTACAAAATTTCGGCCGATGTACTCCCCGGCCTTCTTCAGGTGGTTGGAATGTCGAACTGAACACTTTATTTCGCTCGACTGTTCTAGTTCCACGTGCCATGTTTAATGGATGTCAGTTGTCAGTTATCTCTTGTTAATTCCCCTCTGAGAGTTCTCCACTTCATTAACCGGGTATTGAACTCACACTCTTTGGGTCCTGTCACTGGATCTAACTAACGCCTTTACCCACTGTGCCATGTGTCCTTAAATATGACACGTGGAACTAGACAGAAGACACTGGTATTTTCAATTATGTTTGGGTCAGTTCTCATTGGTCAGACACATATCACGTGTATTCAATCCGAGGTTAATTCTATGTGTATGTAGGTTTGTGAAGATTCTTCTATGACGAAGTAGTCATCAGATGGTAATCTGCATTTGTAATTGCGTGCATCTATCTATCTATCTATCTATCTATCTATCTATCTATCTATCTATCTATCTATCTATCAGAGATTAATTTCTACTTGACTTTTCCGAGTTTAAAGGTTAGAACTCACTTTAATTTTAACAAGCTTCCAAAAAATGTCAATTCTGACATAAGATTAGATCCATGTGGAACCGGGTGGTGAGTGGTTACTCTCATACATAAGCTCTATTTGTTCCCATTCGGTTTTCTGATTGATATAAGCGGAATAGAGAGTAAAATGTTACTGCTTTAGTACTAGATTCAATACGACATGCTTTTACTAAAATAACTTGAATTGATGCAGATGATTTTAATTGTTGAAAACTCTTGACGAGTAGACGGAACGATTGCAAAAGGTTTCTTCTACAAAACTCTGGAGTTCACTGAAAAAATAATATTTGTTATATATATATATATATATATATATATATCCAAGTATGGGATTGGTGTATACGGAATAAATTCCAATAACCAAAAAATACTATTCTTAAAAGAGTGCTCAATACAGAGTAGAACAAATATAATTATTTATTCAAAAATTATAACATAAATATGTTATAAAATCATTACAAAAATTGCCATTTTGTTTCTTCTGGTGTTTTATCAAGTGATGGAGCTGAAAGCAGAATAAAGGCTTTTAAAAGGTTCAAATCAATCAAACACCCCTCGCTAGGAGAAACGCTGTTACATAAGCTGGAATGACCAATCAAAATACAAATATATGAGAATTCAAAAAACTTAACAACGAAATTTGGTTAAGATAATTATTTAATGCTTTAATGTTAGGGTTAGACTAAAATAGAATTCATTCTAACTAATTAATATTAAATTATACTGTAACTTAAAAATTGCCAGTTTTAAATTTTAAATTTAATCTATATTATGTTTAAAAGATTATAAAATTATTTAATGAAGAAACTGAGAAACAAATACATATGTTTTTTATTTATTTTGTTTTTACTGAAATACCAAATATTAAGTTGGAATAAACGTTAAAATGTAATGTTGCTTCGAGCTCCGTTACAACTTATATATATATATATATATATATATATATATAGAGAGAGAGAGAGAGAGAGAGAGAGAGAAAGAGAGAGAGAGGGCGCGATGGGTAAATTGTCGATGTTTTGTTTTTTTAATTTCGCGCATGTGCGTTGTTTGTTTTTGATTTTGTCGACTGCACAGTATAATACCGTCAGTTGAGCACTGTTTGTGAGAAAAAGAGCACCATGACGCAATTCACTACTCCAGAAATTTGGAAACGGCATGCTATACTGCTTGTCATTCGCGCCGGAAGCTCTAATACGAACATTTCAGAGTGTTTGCATGTCCATCCGAGGACAGTTCAGAGGATTTGGAAAGAGTTGGATGAGTCTAATGATAATTACGAAGGTTTTTGGAGTAATCACTAGTGATGGCAACCTGATGCCTTCATTCATCTTCCCACGGGGAATCAAACTCAACACGGAGTCCTACATCAAGTGCCTTGAAAGACCCTTTGACTGGCAACAGGACTTTGCACCATGCCACACAAACAGGAGCACCCAATCATGGCTGTCAGACAGTTTCTACGAACCCAACACACCTGACATCTAGTCACCTAAATCCTCAGACTGTACCTCCTTGATTATTATGTGTGGGTCGCAGTTGGGCGAGGGACAAAAAAAACAAAAAACAAAAAACTCCTTGTAACACCAAAGATGAACTGAAGGCAAGGATTTTGATAGTATTCAGCAGCTTAAACAAGGAGACCGTCCAGAAGAGTTGCTGGAGATTCCGAAGTCGTCTCGAGGCGTGGTTGAAACCAATGGAAATTTTATTGAAAAAACGTACTCTTTAGTATTTCAAGATATTTTTGGGTAATTTTGGTAAACATACCTGTTAAAATAAGATGACAGTGTTATTTTCATTTTTACGTCATTTAGACAGTTTATCTATCGCACCCCGTATATATGTGTATGTGTGTCTCTGTGTGTATGTTTGTGCGTGTGTATGTGTGTGTGTATGTGTTTGTGTATTTTGGATATAGTAATTCTATTTTTATTGTCTATATCTATAAATACTCTCCAATATTATTTGTCTTATTATCAATATTATTACTTTTGTAGATTTTATCTTTCGAATTTCTTTACACACACACAAACGCATATATATATATATATATATATATATATATATATATATATATATATATATATATATATATATAACAAAAATAATTAGAGAGAATTATCCTACTGAATTACACCATTTCAATTTACTATTGACAATGTTAGATGCATCCTTCCAGCCTCTTTTAATTTGCAATTCAACCATAGAAAAGTTGAAAGCAGTAATATTCTTAAACTTAATACCCACAATTTTATGATTAAATAAAGACCTAGGAATTCCCAAAGATTATATGTTTACACAAATAACAATTAAAACACCTGCAACTTTTTTTTTTATTTTTAATAGTTGGACAGGCAGGACGTGACTAGGCTCATATAGGTTGTAATCCTTTAAGACTGAAGATCGACAAGCAGTATGATCATCTGTATTATAACCTGAACTGACATATTGTCATTAACAAGGCTTGTTTTGATGAGTTGTATTCTGTTGGTGACAAACACGTGCAACCGTCTAGCATTGTTGTTAATGTATCCAAGAACAATCTTCCAGTCGATTAAGTTGTATTCTTAGATAACCTTCAGTTCGTTCTAGAACAAGTAGCCAATTCTTGGGGGCTTTGATTGCTGCAGCAAGCAATCGAATAAGATTACCAGAAGCCTCGTGTTATACAGGAACTGCAATTGATTGATAGAGAGAAAGGAGGAACTTGTTGAAGATGGAGCGGTTGCTTCAAGGGAGTTACGTCTGGGTGTCTGAAGCGAAGACTTAGGGAAGTTACACTGAGAAATAAGATTTCCTTGTGGTTGTTGCTGTAGAAGGACAGAAGAAAAATCTTTTGCATTATTTTTGATATTCTATGCATAAGTCTGCAGTTTGGCTTGCGTTGAATTATGCCTGTTTGACCCTTTCAACCTTTCCAGCTCATTGTTAATTACTGTCTGCGATGAACTGAGTTCTCTTTCTTGTGTTTTCAACTTCGATTTTCCGTCTCTTGAGCTTCTTCAGTCGCCAGACTTATACCAATCTGAGAGTCGTATTTCTCACGGCATTTTCTGCGATGAACTGAGTTCTCTTTCTTGTGTTTTCAACTTCGATTTTCCGTCTTTTGAGCTTCTAGTTCAGTCACCAGTCTCTCAACAATCTGAGAGTCGGTTGTGCTGCTGTCATTTCAACAGCTACCTGTTGTCAAAATATTCATTGATAAGAGATACATGAACCAGATAAATTGATAGACAATGTCACTGGTCGTGGTGGGGCTGTAAACGGGCGAAGAAACATTTTCTAGTTCGCCGGTATCGTTAAGGGGTCGTTCTGTCATTTTTCCTCCAAACATCGGACTTTCAATGAGTCTTATCCTGACATCGATCTGACTAATGTTCGATTGGGTAATGCTGATATTATTTAAGACCTCATTGATTAAGGCCTCATTCAATTCATTCGTGTGGTATTTCCCAGCGCCTATCAGTTCTTTTGAAAAGCCTCTTTACGTTGCTAGGTTTCCTATTCGGTATTCCTTTACTCACATCAGTAACTGAACGAATGCGTTGACTTCTCTTCGGGTCTGAAAGTACTGTTGAGTTTGCACCCATGTTGGCGTTTTAACTGGCTCGTCCTTATCAGTCTTAGATAAGTGAAGAGACTTCAGTTACTCCTTTTGTATCGCTACTTGGATTTGGTATATCGAGGAGATGGTTACCTCCGATATGTCCTTTAACCCCTTTCCTGCTGTAGACGTGTATATACGTTTTTACCAAGTGTCTTTTTTAGACAGTGACAAATAAACACGTCCAAACCCAACTGCAGACATGTCTATAAAACGTTCAAAAACCAAATGCAGACATGTTTATAGATCGATCTTGATTCTATTTATGAGCTTCTGAGTTTGAAACGAGTCCAATTTCTTAGTCTTCCTGAAGCAGCCAAGAAAGTCTTCCTCCACTTGATGGGCAATTCGGTATGGATGGCTTACATCAAATAAAACAAATAAATAATCTGAAAATGAAATGTTTTTCCTAAAATAATTAGCGGGGAAGGAGTTAAGTGTCAAATTCTCCAAGCCCTCTTTTCTCATTTCTATGTATCTAAGAAATTTAATCTATTTTTCTTATTCTCAGTATGTGTCCATTTTGTTTTCGTTTTACTTAAGACTTCTCGGATGCTTATGCACTTTGTCCATGGCATTTTCAGCATCCTCCTGTAGAACTACATTTCAGTTACCTCCAGTTATCTTTTCATTTGTGAAGAGATTGTCTAGCATTCACTGCCATATAGGAGGATTGATATTACATAAGTTCACCACACTTTTCTTTGTTTCTAATATTTTCCTGTTTCTTACATTTTTGGAGTTACACTTTCAGTTTTTCTTTATTGTGAATGCTGTTGTAGGGTTTTCAAAAGTGTTGGAGTTTCCTTCTATAATTAATTCACAAACCCCACATCCTTTCATGTTGCATTTTGTGACCACTTATATTGTGCGTTGATTAAATTTGAATGAGGTTAATATTTGTCTTAGGTTTTTTGATTGGCGTTTGCTTTTAATTATTTTTGTTATTTTAGTATATCTTTCAGTTTATCATTCTTGTTAAGTCGGTTTAGGTTTCTTGTTATCTGTGTAAATAGTTCTGGATTGTTCTCGTATGTTGAGACATATGCGAGAATTTGTTCAACGTTGAGTTTCTTTGGATTTCGTAGTTTGTCTAAGGATATTTTTCTGGAGTGTTTGTCGGCCATTATAGTGCAAATCCTACGTGCTAGTGAATAGGCGATGGATTTTAGGCAGCTGTTTGATATATTGGCATAATTTTAGATTTACCTTTATTGCAATAACAGAGATTCCCTTCACAAAAGCAGCATTTATTGCTTGGGGGATACCTATATAGGACTTGTTGCATTTTGTGCACTTGAGTGCATATATCACATTTTGGGAGTGGCAGTCTAAGTTTTTCTTTATTGTGAATGTTGCTGAGGGGTTTTCAAAAGTGTAGGAGTTTCCTTCTATAAGTATATCATAAACCCCACGTCTTTTCATGTTGCATTTTGTGAGCACTTATATTGTGCGTTTATTAAATTTGAATGAGGTTAATATTTAGGTTTTTTGATTGGCGTTTGCTTTCAATTATTTTCGTTATTTTTAGTACATCTTTCAGTGTATCATTCTTGTTAAGTAGGTTTAGGTTCCTTTTTATCTCTTGTATGTTGAGATATATGCTAGAATTTGTTCGACGATGCGTTTCTCTGAGTTTCGTAGGTGGTCTAAAGGTATTTTTCTGCTAGTCCAAAAACCCTTGTTTATTAGTGGTGTGGGGTAGCCTCGTTTTTTGAGAGTTTTATATACTTCTTCTAGGCTGGTTTTTCGGAGGTGTTTGTCGGACACTATAAGGAATATCCTACGTGCTAGGGAATAGAGGATGGATTTTAGACAGATTTTTGTGTGAGGGCTATTAAAATGAATACATTGTTGTGTGTTTGTAGGTTTGTGGGAGATATCTGTGATAATATGGTTATTTCTATTTCTGATGAGGATATCTAGTAATGTCAGTTCGTTAAAATATGTTCTTGGGCGAATTAAATCTTCGGGTGTAAGTTTGGGAGTAAATTGTGTAATCCGTTAATATTACTCCATGAGGTAGCTAAGGTTATGTTGGTATATATTGGTATCATTTTCGTTCCCATCGCAGTACCTAGGATGTGGATATAGATTTTGTTATCAAATTCGGAAGAGTTATTGTTCAGGATTAAATCTATACTATTGATAATGAATTCTTTGGTGAATTTGGGATGTATTATTTCTGGGTGTTTTCCAGTCCAGAATGAGATTGCCTGTTTACTTTATTCATGTGTTATGTTGCTATATAGGCTACTAATGTAGCCATGAGTTTTCCTGGATTTAATTTTGTGATATGGTGCTAAGGAATTTCTATAATGTAGCTCTTAACTCGTTTAGTAAATGGTTGTAATATAGCGTATATTAGGTTACTAGTTGAACAGGCTGGTCCTGCTACTATGGGTCTGAACGTAAGGTCACTGGGGTTTGGTATGTTAACAAATTCAGATTTTTGTGTCTGGATTTTGTGTCGGTAGTCAGTAAATATTGCCCATTTTTTGGATGAAGTTTAGGAAATCATTTTCTTTTTTTTGTTTATATGTTATTATGTGTTGGCTAGAGTTTTTTTAATTTTTGATATAATATTTTTGTCTATGTTGTCGATTAATTTATAGTTGTTCTTATCCCCTAGTGCCTCTAGAATTTTTGTTTTATAGTATATATTGTCCATAATGACTATAGCATTGCCTTTGTCTGCTTCCTTTATAATTGTGTTGTTATTTCTCCGGATGTTCTCTAAAGCTAGTCTTTGTAAGTTTATTGAATGATTTGAATTTTTCTTGTAGGTTGCGGCTCCAGAGTTTTTCAAAAAATATTCAATACAAATTCATTTGTATTATCTTTTTTTGTTTGGGAAGAATTTGAATTTATTTTTTTACTATTGAGTCATCTGTAATGTTTTTGTTCTTATTTAATGTTTCTATTAGTCTGAATTTACGTTCAAATTCTCTAAGGTCCTTTTTTTTAGGTCCGTTATATTGCTTTTCGGGACAGTGTAGAATTTGAGGCCTAATTTTAATAGATTAATTTAATCCTTTTTAAGTGCATATGTAGATAGGTTTATTATTTTTGGTTTTGTGTTATATACACTGCTCTTCCTGTTCGGACAAGGGTTTCTAAAAATGATGATAATTTCTTTCCACACATTCCGGGTTTTCTAAGAGATAACCTCTCTCTTTATGTTTTGGGCTTTCTAGACAGTGAGATTTTCTCTTGGTAAAATTGGGGTTGTCATTTTTAGATTGTCCTAAATAAGTATTTATTTTTGTTACAAGGGGTGTTCACGATGTTTCTAGATTTGTTGTTTCTGCTTGGGGTTCAGAAGAGTGGAATTTAGATTGTGATTGTTGATATGAGTAGTGGTTATTAGGTTTGTTTTATTATGTTAGAGTGTTGGTTTTGTTAACGTATGTGTGTTCTGTCCTATGTCTGGCTGTGTTCCGGTATAATAGTATGTTGTAAAGGTTCCTTTGTGTGTTGTTAAGTGTATTTTGGTAATTTTATTTATTGTCTGGGTGTGTTTGTGTGTGAAGGCATGTGTTTGGGTTCATACCTCTGTTTCGTGTAGCTGTTCTGTGTTGAGTTTGATTCGTGTTTGGTGGTTCTCATTATATAATTTTTCCTTCAGTATATGTCTATATTTCTGAGATGAGGTATTATGTACACTATTTACATTATTCGGACTATCGTCTTCATCTTTGTCGCCATATTTATTACAACGTTTCGGCCCTTCAGTATCTGTCTATATTTTTGAGATGAGGTATTATGTACACTATTTACATTATTCGGACTATTGTCTTCATCTTTGTCGCCATATTTGTTACAACGTTTCGGACCTTCAGCATCTGTCTATATTTCTGAGATGAGGTATTATGTACACTATTTACATTATTCGGGCTATTCAGTTGACTATTCTTCTTATATGTGTTGTTCGTGTCCTAAGTATTATCTTTCAGTACCAATCTTTGTGCGATTATTCTATTCAGTAACCTTCCATAGATTATAACAATATATATGGAGAAATAATACACACACACACACACGCACACACACACACACAAACTCACATATATATATATATATATATATATATATATATATATATATATATATATATATATATATACATGCTGGCCAGAAGCACACACAAAATACACAAGAATAGAGGAAGGAATGAAAAAATAAACGGGGGACATAAAAAGATTAGAACAAAAACATCCTCTTTTTTTCCCTTTCTCTGACCAAATTTAATTGTTTTATTACCCCTCAATCAAAAGAACATTTTCCGTCCCGTCCAAGATGGATTCAGATGATTACTGCTACACGCAAATGACACTGATTGAAAGATTTAACATCGGAGAAAAAAATGATTCTTTTAAATAATATGTGGAAATAACAATTCTTCGTCTGATGAAGGGCAAAAAATTCGAAACTCGTGTAGCAAAATATATAGAATAAACCATATAAAAATAATTCACATTATAATCTAAAACCTTTGCGGTTTTTTCTCTACTTAAAATATCCGCTTTTTCCGTTGGAACAAAAATAATCTTTCCCTCATGTGTATATATATATATATATATATATATATATATATATATATATATATATATATATATATTCTTACGAACTTGAACTGCACACTCGAGAAATCTCAATAAATGAATAGTACATAGATTGAAAGAAACACTGTTTAAAGTATATATATATTAATATAATAGCGTCTATTTCAATTACCAGTATTCATCAGAATAACATTTGAAGTAATAAAAAATTAAGTTTAAAATAAATTCATAAATTATATATATATATATATATATATATATATATATAATTTAAAGAAAAATAAACCACTTTAAGGTTCCATTAGTTATAATTTATTTCACCAGATATTTTATTTTTCTCTGGATTCTCATTCACTTTCAAGGGCGAAAAAATGAATTTAAAATTTACACTTTTGAATGGCAGTATTACGCTTATATAATGTGACATAGAGGGTGGTGAGGAATAGTGTGAGAGACATGGTCGAGTTTAGGGGAAGGGAGAGTTTTAAAATTTATTTATTTTATACTTAATATTGAAGAGGAGGGGTAAGGATCAGATATTGACCTATTTAATCGGTCAACTCACCGGAAATGATACTGGAAAAAAGAAGAAAAGAAAAAAAAAGGAAAAAGTGGGGAAGTAAAGAGATAAGAAATAAGACTTTTGAAAGCGTTCCACACTCTTGGATCCTTAGGACATTGGAAATATACAAAGTCTCTTCGGCGATACTAAATTTCCTTAAATATAGCATGGAACTGTGGAAAACACATTATACCTAAATCACACCAAACGCATTACCACTTCAAATTGCCTGAATATCCTACGAGGAATCTTTTAAGGAGCTCGCTGTCACTTCTTCTGTTTTGATTGTCCTTAATTCCTCTTTTGCATGAACTAAACAGTAATAACTATCGATAGAAAGGAAACAAAATGTATTTAATCACCTACTCTACAGAGACGACAATAAGTTGAAGGGTTTGCTTAATACCGAAAAATGTTTCAGTGACAACATAGGTATTGATTTCGGATTAGATAAATGTGCAAAAGTAAAATTCAAGAAAGGGAAAATTACAGAAACACACTCAATAGATCTAGATTTTGTTACGAAGATTAGGGAACTGGAACAAGAAGAAGCTATAACTACCAACCAGACAGTGAGGGAGATACCACAGGCGGGGGCGTCTGATGTTAAATATGCAGATGAGTCCACAAAACAAAATATCAGCCATAAACACCTTGGCTGTCCCTGTGGAGCAATAAAGTTTCAACATCAACTGCAACTCTTACGGAAAAGTAACTGTAAGAAACTGGTATAAATATGTTATGGTGAAACACACCTATTCTATAGTTAATAGACACTCCCACCTAATATAAGTAGGAGTAGTAAGAGAAACGAGGGTCAGTCGGTGTCAAACGACCGGCTGAACGGTTGAACTCTTGCCTTCGAGCGGGGAGGAACCCGAACGAGGATATGCCGAAGGGCTGAGTCTCGTTCGAGGAGGTAAACCGTCCCTGAACCCGTTTATACGGGTTCAAAGGGTATATTTTTGGCCGATCCCACGGGCTCGGAGATCCCACGTTAAACCGGCCTTGTGCCACATGTTACCCTTGTGGTGGGGGGTGAGTAAATACTAGTCGATGTCGGACGACCGGCTGAACGGTTGAACTCTCTGCCGTCGGGCGGGGAGGAACCCGAACGAGACTATGCCGAAGGGCAGAATGTGAACCTGAACCCTGAATATACGTTTATACGGGTTCAAAGGGTATATTTTTGGCCGAGCCCACGGGCTCGGAGATCCCACGGGCTCGGAGATCCCACGGGCTCGGAGATCCCACGGGCTCGGAGATCCCACGGGCTCGGAGATCCCACGTTAAACCGGCTTTGTGCCACATGATACCCTCGTGGGGTGTGACTAAATACTAGTCGATATCGGGCGACAGTTAGTCGAATACGAAAGTAGTCAGCGACCACAACAAGATTACTCTGCGTAATACCTATTATATAAAGTTCCTAACGTTTTGTACGTCGAACCTATTTTCGGACCGATTTAGTACAAATACAAGCCTCCACTGTGAAATAAACTCCACAACAAAAAATCACCCAGACCCGATTAATTTTCAAATTTAGTAATTTTGAACTTGCTTTCTAATTTTATCTATTTTAAGTCTACAAACTTTTAACTAGATTAAATTAGAAAGTTAATACATTTTAAGTTTAATTTTTTAGGTTTAATTTAAGATTTCAGTTTCGGTTTCGAAACATATCACCAGAGATAAGATATGGAACAGTTTTATGGGACTTTACAATACACACAAGCAGAACAATCAAAGCTATTCACCCAGACATCGTGATCAAAGACCAAAAACACAGAATGTGCTTTCTTATTGACATGGCAGTTCCTACAGATTCTAATGTGTCTTTGAAACAACTATCAAAATAGAAGGATCTTGAAATGAAAATTTAAATAATGTGGCACATGAGGACATCAGTAATTCCAGTTGTAGTTTGAACCCTCGGATTCATTGGAAAAGATTCCGATAGAGTCATTGAAGGGATGCTTGGTAGCCTATGCCTTGAAGAATATCAAAGAACCTTACAAAGGTATGAGTTGTAAAATGTGTGTGATTTTACTATTTTTGTTTTTTACAAACATTTTCAGTGGAAAATACCATGATGCCATTTCTGACCTTAGGTTTCTGGTTGGGACCCGGAAGGAAATGAGTATACAACAGAAATTAAAGGAAATAATAAAAATAATCCTATTAGCAATAATAATAATAATAATAATAATAATGATAATATCTCAGAGGGGAAATATTCAACAGCTCAATGAACAAATCTATTTCATTCGTGTGTGTATATATATATATATATATATATATATATATATATATATATATATAAAGAAAGAACAGTAAGATATATAATCTTTTACTTTTACAAAACAGTGCTCAATGTAAATTTACAGAGCATAAATATTATAAATTAACTGATTTAAAATATGTTTTTTCGCTACGCAATAATAACCATGTTTCAAAAACTGAAGCTAAAAGCTTCACATTTAATTATATAATTAAATTAAAAGCATTAGTTCTATTTCATCTTCAAGTGTATTTTGGAATAACTTATTATAAGTTATTCCAAAATTCGCTTGAAGATGAAAATATATATATATGACGTCACAGACTACAAAATGGACAAAATCCGACAATTATTTTAGTACATTTTATTGTTATACGTTATTTATATAGACACAAATATTTAAGTAAATGCTCTCTGTCCTCCGACTAAACTGGTATAGTATGTCAAGCTATATGACAGTATCGTATAGGATACAGGTTCGATTCCTGTCGGAGTACACATATTTTCTATGAAAATTTCTCGTTCGTTCAGGCTGGTAAATGTTGTTAATACTGTTTATTATAAACAGAGTATTTACTTAAATATTTGTGTCTATATAAAACGTATAACCATAATATATATATAGTAATGTAAAAAATCCGTTGGTATATAATCCAAGCGGATCCTAGTAACATGAAAATAACAGAATTGATCCATAAAAAGGGGCTCAATGTTTTTATTTAATTTATACAGAACAATATAATTAATAATCAAACAAATCCTTTCACCTCATATGGGATATAGGCTATTTCAGCAGACGACGGAAGTGGTCGTCTGTATTTTTTCAACCTCATAGTGGAATTACTCACCAGGGTTGAAATAGCCGAAATAACCTATTCCCCATATATATATATATATATATATATATATATATATATATATATATATATATATATATATATATATAGTTAAGTACGAAGAACTTGGTAAACCGTATGGGTAATTCCAAGGAGGATGAAATCCTGAGAGCTCAATGTGAATCCAGAGCTAATATCTAAAGAAAATTATATATATATATATATATATATTATAAATTAACTGATTGAAAATATGTTTTTTCGCTACACAGTAATAACCATGTTTCAAAAATGGAAGCTAAAATCTTTAAATTTAATTATATAATTTTTTTATATACATTTTTTTCTTACTTGTTTACTTAAAGATTCTTTTTTTCCGTTTTATTTAACCACAATTTTAAAATATTTTTACTCTTAATAACTAATCGACTATATTTCTTTTTAAAAACAGGTAAATGTAATAGAATTACATTATTTAAAATTATTATCATTATTTTTATCAAATATAAGTATGTATATTACCAGCTCCCATTTATTAATTTTATTTTTAAATATTATTTAAGGAAAATCTTTGACAATGACGGCAAAAAAATAGCTATTTCATTTCTCTGATTCAGTAAATTTTTATTTTTTTATAAAAATTTTTTTTCTAGCTGTTCTTATTAATTTCCATTTATGTAGGTGTTTTATTTGATTCTTTTAAGTGCCAGAAATAAAAAAGATATATAAAAATAAAAAATATCAATAAGAACACCGGATTATATATCTTACTGTTCTTTCTTTCTTTATATATATATATATATATATATATATATATATATATATATATATATATATATATATATATATATATGTTGTCTCCATCTTCATTTAAAATCATTCTTTGTACATCTTATACAGAATTTTAAAACAATAAGATTCTCGATGAATGATATAGTGCATTGGTATAACTACGGATTCGTTGCGACATTTATTATTCAAAGGACAATTTTCAGGATTTCTACAGTTACATAATTTTTCTTTATTATTCTTTATTCTTATTTCAGGTTCACTATTACTTTGATTCTGGCATGTGTATTTATTCAAGTTTTTATTATTGTGCTTTTTATAATCCTTTTGTAAATCTTTTGTACAACTGTAACTTAATTTTAGGCTATTTTTATTAAAAATTTTACTAAGTGTATTATTTCTAGGAAAATGTTTTTCAATTAAAGCAAAAATTTCATGTCCTAACTTACTATTAACCATTTGGTTGAATTTTTGTGTGTACCAAACGATTTTCTATTTCTATTTCTTCTCTGTTTTGTTTTATTATTTTTAATATTTGATGTCAGAGTATTTATAGCCACTATTTTTTTTAATAAAAATTACAGTATTCATAGAATATTTTTTCATTAACAGAATTTATACTTATTCTTTTTTCAATAGATTAAGGCATATGCTTTACTATAGAGGATTATTTGACTTTGGGTGTATATACAAAGCATTAGTATTAGTTTTTTTTTTATAAGATTGGGATATATTATTCATGAAATCTAATGTTATATTGAAGTAGTTTGCCTTTTTTAATTTTGTATTAACAGTAATTTTCAAATTTAGGCATTTAAATTCTCTATGTATTTGCCTTCGAACTTTATCTATTTTAAGTCTAGAAACTGTAAAATAGATAAAATTAGAAAGATAATAAAGTAGAATTTTTTAAATTTAATTTAAGATTTGAGTTTCGGTTTCGAAAAATAGTAATTTCTGAGTCACGATAAATGCATATTAAAAAAATAATTATAATATACTATAAATATAAAGAGAGATAGAGATAGGCAGATACATCAATAGCCATAGCCGAATGATGAAGAAATTTCTTTTACATAACTTAATATTATAACAAATGTTTGGTGTCAAGTTTTCGTGCAGCATGTAAACTGTGAAAACACTCAACCCTTTATTGCATCCCCCCCCCACAAAAAAACAAAAAAGCAAACCGCTTTCTTTTTATCGACCACATGATGCAATATGGTAGGGAACCTTATCATCTCATTACACTAATTTAATCATAAAAGGAGAAAGATAACTCCGAAAACGTTCCAGCCGGTAATCAATATTCAACTAACAAACACAAGTTGTAGAGATTAGTAATGCACTGGCATGCCAAAAGTCATGAGTTAGTCGCCTAGTATCGTGTACAACTCCCATTTACTTGGCGAATTGTATTAGTCGACGTATAGCAACGATTCTGTCTCGATAGTTGTCCACAAGATATTTTTAGGTGCAGGATCTCACACGGGAGCAACACCCGTAAACCACGTCCCATAAATGCTTGATTCTGTTAAATGTTTCTGGGGTCAGCCCATTCGTCAGTTGATCAGTTAGTTAAGTACCTTACAATACGGGATATTTTTGGCGATTATGCCTCTTTTCATTCATGACTGACTAGGCACATATTTTCCATCAGTAGTTTGTCGTTTCTCTCGGCGGTAGACGAGTTACCAACCGAGGCTATACGGCCCAGTCTGTCCCGCTATTCAACCCATAAGTTGGAGTAGAAGAGACAAATTTAAACTTTTCCCAAGGATATTTGGTCGTAAGTTAATGTAATGAACACGATTGGAATTTGAACTCTGCTCTCTGAATTCTCATTCTTAGATGATATCCATTACATCACAGTACGCATCCCATTCGTCAGTAGTCTCCAGAAACGTTCCCACTCAATACAAGCCCTAAGAGTTACTCAAGGTAGAGGGTTAATAAATGAAGTTGTACAAAAGTACAGATTACAAAGATAGATAACGTTTGAATCTAGATTTGAAGGAATTAAGATTGTAGTCTACGGGGAGCATTCTATCAGGAAGCATTCTTTCTTTATTCTACAAAGTAGAATCTTTTGGGAAGATGATAGCCGAATGGAATTTTCTTAACAATGAATTACGAAAGGAATGAAGATAGTTCGTCTCTGTGTATATGATCATTGATGAGTCTCAGCTGTAAAGGTCTGAACTGGTGGAACTAGGATATATAGCTCGTCATAGCGTTGTCCATAGCTTGCGACATTGTGTGGAAAATAATTCATTGCCTACAAGGCCGTGTAAACGATATTAAATTCTACCTGACCTGCTTTTTGTAAAGGTAGAACATTGCAGGTAGAGTATGGTACAATCTGGAGCGGTATAAGGAGCCAGCCATTTTTTTGGACTCTTTAGCGATGGATCATATATAATTCCATTTGAGGTCTGGGGTGAACTTGAGTCTCAATAGACTCTCAAAGCAAGGTGAATTATTAAGACTCATAGCAACTGGCGAGAGTTTAGGGTCAGCTAGAGGTTGATGGCAAGTTACTAGTTTGGATGTTGACAGTTACAAGCCAAAAGAGTTTGCTGACAACCTGAAACATACATCTTCCCAGAACTGGCACACATCAAACAATGCAACACATAGGTAGTCCGCCAGGATTCAATTGGATTCCCAGTGAATTGTGTCCTGTATCGTGGTGTCAACAGTGGCAACCCAGTGGCTCTTCTGTTCCCATATGCCATAGAAGATAAAAAACGCTGAGCTGTGCTGATGAATTTGCCGTTGAAACTACTTGCATTGAATGTAAATGTAATTTTAGCCATTGCCGCTTGTTAGACAATTTTGACTAGAATGGTTCTATAGCAATCATTAGGAACCCGTGATCGACTACTGTGCTGTCAACGGTGGACGTGAATCCTTCATGCGATATTTCCGATACCCACGTGAGTGATGTCAATTGTCCCCACAGTTTCAGAAATGGAATATCCTATCCACCTGACACCAATTACCATGCTCCATTCAAACTCACATTATTTACATTGCCTCGCCAGAATTCATACCGATTCAAAGCTCAACTGATATCGAACGGGGCATTTCCATGACGCCACCGTACGGTGGTGAAACTTACAATTACCGTTACATATTTTTATACTAAAGTTCACCCAATAAAAGGTTCGAGCTCCACTGAAGGTAGAGGGCTTCTGTTAAACCGGTTATGATGAATGAGGTGTGTGCGATTCAGATTACAAAGGAACATTTGTGGAGGGAAACCCATACAACCCCAAACAAAAAGACCTCAGCGACCCGATCAAAGATCTTGTTTTCACTCGTCAAAATGGGCTTTGCTTTTACAAGAACGTGGTCAGTCTGTTCGAGACAATTGGAATCGCTTGTAATCCCAACGAGTCGTACCTCTTCATCGACAGCTCATCAACGAGTCTCTAAGCCGTGCTGTTTCATAACTGGGATATGTATCTCTTCCCCTGGCACATTCAAAAAGGAAAGCAGAATCAGGATCTTACTAGAGACTTGAAATATGAAGAGTATTGTTGGGAGATTATCGCAGACATCAAACTAGTGGACTTCCTGATGGCTCTCCAAAGCAGGTTTCACCAAATTTCCCTGTTATCTTTGTCTTTAGGACAGAAGGGACACCACGGCAGACTACTACAGGCGAGACTGGCCACAGCGGACCAAGTCCAGTGCGGTTACAAACAACGTCAAATCGGAGCCACTGTTGGAGCCCCGGATAGTATTGTTTTCTCCACTGCACTTAAAATTAGGCCTTAGGAGACAATTCGTCTCAGTTCTAGATAAGGCGCCTGCAGCCTTCAAGTACCTTTAAGACTTCTAACCTAAGATCATAGAATGCAAAGAATTCCCTAAGAAGCTCACTAGGGTGAAGAAAGTAGCGTGGAACAGTTATGCTGTAGTGGTTCTGGACTTCCTGGGGAATCACAAGACAGAAAACTATGTGAAGCTTGTTGAGACCTTGGTGAAGAGCTACGGTAAAATGGGCTGCAGGATGTCCCCCAAAGTTCACATCCTTTACCCTCATCTTTATAAATTCAAGAACATACTGAGAGAAGGATGGCGTGCGCTTCCACCACGATGTACTGGAACGTCGTTATCAAAGGCTGTATAACGAAAACATAATGGCAGGCTATATTTCGGTGCTGGTTCGTGACAAGTAATTTACAGTATAATCGTAAATCACGAAAAACTTCTGACTAGTAATTTTTTGTGGTCTCTCTTCTGTAAACCCAGAATAAATAAATGCTATTTTTGAATCATATGACGTTTTGTCACTATTTAGCGTGAACGAGAATGTTCTTGTGTAATCCTAGAATAAATAAATGCTACTTTTGAATCATATGTCGTTTTGTTCCTATTTAGCGTGAACGAGAATGTTCTTGTGTAATCCTAGAATAAATAAATGCTACTTCTGAATCATATGTCGTTTTGTTCCTATTTAGCGTGAACGAGAATGTTCTTGTGTAATCCTAGAATAAATAAATGCTACTTTTGAATCATATGTCGTTTTGTTCCTATTTAGCGTGAACGAGAGTGTTCTTGTGTAATCCTAGAATAAATAAATGCTACTTCTGAATCATATGTCGTTTTGTTCCTATTTAGCGTGAACGAGAATGTTCTTGTGTAATCCTAGAATAAATAAATGCTACTTCTGAATCATATGTCGTTTTGTTCCTATTTAGCGTGAACGAGAATGTTCTTGTGTAATCCTAGAATAAATAAATGCTACTTCTGAATCATATGTCGTTTTGTTCCTATTTTGCGTGATCGATAATATTGGCCTTTACCAATATTTCCAATCGGAATAGGTCAATTTTAGGAATATTATTATCCTGGTCAGAAAAGCAAAGTTTGAAGGAAATATTAGCCATTTTTCGGAGTGCAGGATAACTCAAAACCGCCGACTCAACACCACTGAGTGAGTACCGGGACTACTCAGAACCAAAGCCAGCTCAGGACCAGAAAAACATAACAATTTTTTTTAAACCGGATAAATGTAATTTATTAAGGTTTTAAACCTTAATTAGTGCATATTTTTTCAAATAAGGCATTTGAAAAGGCATTATGCAAAATACGAAAATTTTTTGTTTTTAATTATTTTTAATAAATTAAATAGTAAAGAAATTTATTTTTTTAATAAAATAAATTATCACATGAAAATAATTCAACAAGACACATTTTGTTTTTAATTATCTTTAATAAAGAAAATCGAAAAATGTAAAACTATTTTCAATAAACTAAATCGTAAAGTTAATTTACTTTTTAATAATGAAAATCGACATTCTAAAACATAATTAAAATAAATAGATTATTAAAAAAAAATTAAAAACAATAGTAAATACTATTGTTTTTAAGTTTTTAAGTAATCTTTTTATTTAAATAATGTTTTAGAATTTATATTTTGTTATTAATTAGACGATAAATGTTACAGTATCTTTTAACACATTCGACGGAAAAAAATTAAGCAGTTTTTTGTTTTTAACTCATCCTTATAAAGTACATTGCCATTAAAATATTTTAGAAAACATATTTTTATAAAAAATAATTTAATAAAAAACGAAATTAAGAAAAACGCAAAACAAAATAGTTTAGTTAAAATAGTTGGTTCATATGTCATTTCTTTTAAAAAATACGATAGCTTAAATGATTTGGGGCAGACAAGATTTTCTATACTACGTCAAAACTAGATTTTGCTATGCTCTGATCACCCCCTATAGTAATTTATGCCCGTGAAACATGGACATTAAGAAAAGATGGCATGCAAAGGGTCTCATTCTTTGAAAACAAATGCCGCAGAGACATGGCCGAGAAAATCTCAAAATGGCTGCTATAAGAAAATCCTAAATGGGAAAACTGATGTAATTACCCTGATTAGATGTAGGAGAACTTTCAACTAGTTTGACCATGTAATGAAAAGAGGAGAACGAATCCTTGTGTATTGGTCCTAAGAAGACAATTTCCCTGGCAAAAGGCTACGCTGTAGACCACCTAAGAGATTGAAAAATAAAATTAGAGAGGACTCTGGAATACCGGCGGACGGACAGTTGCTTACTGGACATTTGCGACCCGGACAATTGCATAACAGACAATTGCGTTCCTAGACAAATACGTCCCGGAACAATTGCGTACCTCTGATAATTTTTTGAAGTTACCATTTTTAAGAGTTGTTTAATATAGAAATTTGCACACCAATACCTTTAATTACTCTCAACAAGCAGAAAGGTAGTTACCATAAATAAAAAAAGAGAGAAAAATTTCTTTTTTAAAGGAAGAGAAAATTAAGCTAGCAGTTTTAGTTCACTCCAGTAGTGCGTACCACAAACATTGAATAAATTCTGGATTTTATAGATTATATTTTTATTTGGAAATCATGGCTAAGTTCTGAAAATCAAACACTGGTTGAAAAATATTTGAGTACGAGGAAATTACAATTACTGCTCTTATAAGAAAAAAAACCGATGAAACAAAAACATACTGGCAAAGTGTAGAGCGAACTTGCAACATTATAAATCTGTCATTGGATTTTAAACAAAAATAAACTTTTTAAAATTTTATTCCTTTTATTCCTATTTAAAAAAAAGATATGATTGCTACCTATGCTTTTTTCAAAATTTATGGTAATTGCCTTTAAAAGCTTCAAAAAATCATCAGGGACGCAATTGTCTATGGACTCAAATATCCAGTGACGCAATTTTCTGGGACGCAATTGTCCAGTACTCAAGTCTCCTAGAACCCGGAATACCACTTCTGATACCGGAAAGGATTGTTGTAGACGGGAAGAAATGACAAAATTGCGTCAACAAGAAATGCATCTTGATCTATTTGCTTGAATTGAATCGAAGTAATTTTAGCTAAGTCTTTAACTGTTTCCGCCTTTGTCTAATTTCTTTTAAAAATTAAAATTAATTGATATAAACCAATTCATAAATTTATCATAGGTTTACGATCACTGAAGTTAAGCAACGTCGAGCCTGGTCAACACATAGATAGGTGACCGCTTGGGAATACCAGGTGATGTATGCTTGTTTATGCGGGTGGAGTTCCAGTTGGGTTTGTTATATTCAATTACGCGCAAATGTTCTTGGGAAAGATATGAATCCACCTATTCTGCCTCAAGCTATGGGTTAATTAGTAACATTTGTATCGCTAAATCATTATTATTTAAAAAATATTCTTACAATCTAAAAATATTTTCTCGCTTTAAATAACCCTCAAAGTGTTGATAAGAGGTAAATAACGAATCAGTCATTAATTGATCAATTATCAAAATTATCAAAATATTTTCTTTGACTTAAACCATTATTCCGGACATTTTTGAATTATGTCTTCATAAAACAATTCTTTTCGATGTAATAAAATTACCAGAGAAATTTTGAACATCGAAGACATTTGTCATTTCGATGCTTTTAAAAGGACATATGTTTTGTTTATGTCTCCAACTAATGTCGCCTATTTTTATGAGGGTACGTGATTATTTAATCTATGAAAATCTTCGATTATAAACCTCAATAAAACGCCACTGAATAAAGCTTTAGTTCGCGAAGAAATTATTAACACTCCCTCCCTTGAGCGACCTACATATAAGCCAGAGATCTGATGAGAAGAATTGTCCAATTTCTAGTTTTGGTCTCTTGTGGCACCAAACACTAAAAACAATCAGAGAAAAGTCAACAGAAGGGAGAAGAAAAATTAGATGACATCAAAATGTGGCTTTTATCTTGACGTCTCTCTGACTATTATATTGGCATTTGTTCAATTTTGGCACGAGTTTTATCAAACGACTCTCTCTTCGGAGAAACATCTGACCGCAAATCCGTGCAATAGCCAAGAAAACTTCTTGGTATTTTCACTTTGACCTTTTTTTTTTGCAAATTAATTGAAACAAAACGAATAATTCCGATATTTACATTTTTTTTTCGTATTTTTCCAATGGAACATGAACCAGGGCACAATGTTAGTAAATCGTATGTCCATTCCACGAAGTCGTTCCTTGCAGAATAATCACAGATTCTCGATTGGATTTCAATCAGGAGAGTTTCCGGGCCAGTCTATAGTAGTTTGATTTGCGCACTGGTAAGGCTTGCCAGTGTGTTCGTGCAGCGTTACAATATTCGTGCGCATCCCTGGAGTAATGTCAATCGCAGACAATGGCCGTAAGACTACTAATCGACAGTCGAGACAATTTTGTCTGGGCGTAATGAAAATCTGATGCAATCACCGATGACGCAATATTTTTCATATTACTGCACGTCACTTCAAATGATCTAATCTGAGGAAAAATTAGAAATCGATTAAACTCTGTCATTCCAGTGGGTGATTAAACTCTGTCATTCCAGTGGGTGATTAAACTCTGTCATTCCAGTGGGTGTAAAACTGATCGAATGGTAAAAGAAAAGAAACTAAAGCGGTTGTTTCAATTAATTTGAACAAGTTTACTAATGTTTTCGTTTGCATACTTATCTTTTTGTTATTATCATAGAATAATACATTATACTCACTAAATTTTCAAACTAGTCGTATTTGATGACTCCATACAAAGACGAAATGACAGAACCACCATAAGACACGACTCCCGTAACCCATTAGATTCGTAAGGTTACCACATGTACAGCAGTCGTTGCAACCGTGTTGCATCTTGGACAAGATAGCTTAATGGAGCCCGTCTCTCTTCAGACTAGTTTTTTATACAGAGATTAACTTCGAGAATGGTTGCCACACCAAGAGTCTGCCAGTCTGCCTTGCTATTTAACCCATAGCTGAAGGAAGATAGATTCATGCGTTTTACAAGGGCATTAGCGCAAAGTGAACGACACAGAATCGAGCGGGAATTCGAACTCGGTGCGCCGAATTCACTTTCTGCGTCGATAACCACTACACTATCCTCGGTTCCAAAATTTCCACAATACTAATAAAATAAAAGGCTATTCCAACATCTATTGATTTCTCCATGAAGATCGTCAATTTTCCTGAAAAAGTAAATAATGGTAAATTATTTCCAAATGAATGAGAAAAAAAGCCTAAATATTTTACGCTAAATACTATTACGCCGTAACTTAGCTTCCCTCTGCCTTTTCTATGAATGTTTTCACGATAATTGTTCTGATGAACTTACGTCTTTGGTACCCAAACTTTATGAATTTAAGCGAATTACTAGATTATCGGCAAGGCCTCAACGTTTTACAGTTAAAATGCCTCAGTGTAACCGTAAGTTCTATGCTAACAGTTTCTTCTCTCGCACTTCTCGCTTCTAGAACTCTTTCCAGCTTCTTGCAAACCAGTCAAGTTAGATCTTCACAAATTTAAATGCCATCTCAATCGTTATTTTCTGTTTTCTTAATTAGTGTTCTTTTATTGTTCTCACTCCTTAATAATGTTCTTTTTCTCATATTCTCTAACACTCAGTAACTCCTTGCATCTTAGTGGCCTTATTGCCTTGCATGAAATGATTAAGAATATATGGAGGATATTGTGTAGTGATCTAAATCGGGATAATGTAGTAAACTAAATTAAAAAACTGTTTCTCGAATGAATGATATTTAAAAATTCAAAATAAAATCCTCAACTGATAACCAACCTTGTTCCCTTTTCCTACACATACACCAGATTGGGTACCCGGTGTACACACCCGTTCTATTCTACCCCCAACTTTGAATTGTTGGTGTTATCCTGTTCGTTTAGCATTTACATTATCCATAAAATGAAAATTCCATTTATTTAATACAAAGCATCATTTATGTAATAATTTAATTTCTCTATATATGCTGCTCATTTTATTTCATACGATTGGGTAGAATAAATGCAAACACACGCATGTACACATTCATTCAGTCTTTATTCGTAAAATGTCTCAATTAACAAATTTTTAATAAAAGAAAATCCATTGTATATTAGTAAGAGTTTCTGCTTTTAGTCGGCTTGTTGATTTTGTTTACCGGCATATCAAAATCTCTGTGGGTTGTTTAATGCCGAAATCTAAATATTTTGAACATAGTTTTATGATTTCAATCAGAGATAAAATGTATTCTTAGTCATTTTACTATAAAATTTATTATTGGTAAGTTTGCTTTTAAAATTTACGGTTGATAATTTTACTAGAAATACGTACTGTTGATATTTTTTTTATATAAAAATGTATTGCTAGTATTTTTACTATAAAATGTATTGATAGTATTTTTACTATAAAATGTATTGCTAGTATTTTTACTATAAAATGTATTGCTAGTATTTTTACTATAAAATGTATTTTTATACTGTTTGTAGTTCACTATTTGTCCCAAACTGAGACACTAACGGGTGCTACCATCCCCAGGTCAGAGTGGACCTGCGAACAACAGTAATTAAGAAGTGGTTTCACGCCCTTGAAAACCGCCAATCTCCTGATCTGCTGCCGAATGTAGGTTATCGTCATACCCAGGACTATTTTACTTTTGTATAAAACACACTTTTTGTATAAAACAAACAAGGTATAAAATATGTTTTTTTTTGTAATAGAAAACACGCCCTTTCGCACTTATATAAAACACTAACATTTGCTTTTTATATAAGGCAAAACTCGTTCCTATCAAACAGAATGTTCTGTTTTTGTTTTATGTAAGAAACGCCCCCTTTTTTTTTAAATAAAACATAGTCTTTGCTTTTATGTAAAAGAAGCCTTTTGTTATTGTATAGAAGAAAAACTTTTGTTTTTTTACAATATATTTTACAATATAGCCTTTTCATTTAAGCAAAAGATCGTCTTTTCTTTTAAGTAAATAAAACAATTGCTTTTTGATAAATTAAAACATTTTTAATAAAGTATAAACATATGATTTTATGTAAAATAAGAATGGTGGTATTTGTTTAAAAACTTAAAATATAAAACATAGCCCATTGATTTTATATAAAACACAACCATTTGCATTGTCTTTTAAAGAATATCAATTTATCTATGAAACAGGACCTTTTTATTATATAAAGTTTTGATTTATATCAGACATAGCTTTTGTATAATATAACTCTTTTAAATATAAAAAAAAATAAATTTAGCCTTTATAAAAAGATACACGTTATATATATATATATATATATATATATATATATATATATATATATATATATATATATAACGTTTCATATAAAACAGATCAGTTAAAAAATGGAGTACTACTCCTATATCTCGGCTGGAGATAACCAATCGTCACGTTCCAGTCTTGACATAGTTCAAAATCGTTTATGAGGCCTTATGAGTGGTGAATTATTTTCCACTCTACAGCACCTTTCCCACTAACGAAAAGATTGCTAAACACTCGCCACACTATTCCATGGAAAATATTCTGATGAGCTGCGTTCTTAAGTCTCACCAGCTCAGGCCTTTACAGCTAGGAGCCACCCTGTCAAATACTCATCGAATCATCCTTATTCCATTCGTATTTTCATCGATAAGAAGGAAATATCAGTTCGATAGATTTTCTCAAAGTTTTTTTTTATTTCATTCAGTAAACATCGGAGAGGATATCTCTATGATATCACTATGATCTTAACCATTTCAAATCTAGAATCAAAATTTATCTATCCGACATATGCTCATAATTTATACGTCTTACATCGGCATTCAGTATTCTTCTAGTTTTAGTGACTTTTGGGCATTGTGTTGGGTGAACAATTAAAGAGTAAGGTTTTCCAAGTTTATCGAAGGTCTCAGTTGTATGCCTATCACAATATCACCTCATCAGGCTCCTTAATGTCACCAGTAAACTCTTTGAGTCTATTATTAATAAGAGTGTTGTTGATCACCTAAAAATTACCAACCTCCTGAGCGACAGAGACCATTGATTTCACTCCTCCAGGTCAATTGCTGATGGCTTAGATGTCATTACAAACAGTATCAAGGAAATGTTTGATAATAAATTCAGCACCTTATTTATCTCAAAGGCCTTTCATAAGTTAAACAAAATCTTCAGGTATCGCATATCTGGAAGAGTCTTCTCAATTAACCAGAATTTCCAATCAAGTAGGTCGATGAAGGTCATTCTTAATGTGCACTCCTATGAAACCTATGCAATCAACGCTGGCCTTCGCAAGTCTCTCGCCTCGGTCTTTTAAGCTTATTTAATTATTTATTATTGTAAAATGTACAATAATTGTGGCCTCTTTAAGCTTATTTAAGTAAACTATAAAAAGCATAATCTTTTCCTATAAATCATAACGTTTTGTTTTTATGCAAGGAATAGCCTTTTGCTTTTGTCTAAAGCAATGTATTTTTGAATGAAAAAGATAACCTTTTATGTAAAAGGTAACCCTTTCGATAAAACCTTTTTACTTATATAAAATCCTAGCTCGTTTTATTTATACAATATAAACTTTTAATTCTAAATAAAACGTCTTTCGTTTTTATAAAAAAATACACCCCAAAAAGTTTTGTTTTTATATAAACTGATCAAATGTCACAACAACTTTGGGAAACACGCAGAGAAATTAATTCAATCGGTCGTAGGACGCCAGTCTTCCGCAAACATCGCTAAATGCAAACCTCAGAGAATTGAACAGATTACAATGAATTAAAATGTAAAAGAATGTGTTTGTAAAGTTAGCGAGAAAACGAGAAGAAGCACAAATCCTGAGGTCAACAAACCTTTCTCCCCCACTCTTTCATACTCACGCAGGCACGCACGTACACACACATATATTTAAAAATTGTAACATGAGCATGATATAAGATCACTACAAAAATAGTCATTTTGTTTCAACACTACTGATATCTTCTCAAGTGGTGGTGTTGATTGCAAAATAAAAAGTTTTCAAGAGTTCAAACCTCCCCACTCCCGCCTATCAGTTGGGTAGGAACATTATTACGTAAGTTATGACGGCCAATTAAAACACATATATATGAATAATGAATATAAAAAAGTTGACTATTTTTTATCGTTCATTTATTTTGCAAAAACTAATTCAATATCAAAACATATAAAAAGTAATAAAATATAAGCCGTTTATTAACACAAAAACAACAATTATATAACCTTAATCTTTACTGATGTGAAAGGTGAGCCTGCTTCTTCTTTGTCAGTTTGGTACGAAAGTACAAATTCTGATAGCCCTGGTGCTGGCGGTATACCGTTTGGCTGGCATCTACCAATTCTTCAAATGATTCCTTAGCATGGCCTGGACACTGGCCACATACTAGTAGCTGATGGTTCTCACACTGGCACCAGTCCTTGGACCACCACTTTGAGTAGCACTGGTCTATAATATACTTTGTAAATTTCAATTTCAGTAAAGTGGATGTGGAAAGTGTTTTATTCTAAAAGTTTTAGTACCTCTAATGTATTTGATTTGTTATTTACATCAGAAACATTCAGAAATACTTTGCATGGTTAGTTAAAGTAACAGTCAAGATTCAATGAAGCTGGCATCTATCACTGTATTGGAAAACATATTTTCCAAATGTAGATTATGCTGTGTTTTATGAAAATGATTTTTACTTTCTCAAATATTAACTTTTAAAGTACTGGGTGCGATGGATAAATTGTCATATAAATTACTCAAAAATAAAAATAACACTGAAATCTCATTTCGTGGTAATATTAATTTATACCGGAAACGATATATCTAATGAATATAATAAAAGTCGACTATTTCTTTTTCTTCCATTTATTTTGCAAAAAATAATTCAATATCAAAACATATAAAAATTAATAAAATATAAGCAGTGTATTAACACAAAAATAACAATTTTATAACCTTAATCTTTACTAGAGTGAAAAGTGAGCCTGCTTTTTCTTTGTCAGTTCATTCAATCTTGGTTCAATTAAGGGCAGTGCTACACGCAATGGAGAAAGAATGTCCATATTATTCCTGTACTTTACCATAATAACGCTCATTGTTGAGAAACAATTTTTGCAGAGTTAGGTTGAAAGGAATGGGAGAAGAGATTTCAAAGCAATTTCATTAAGTTCAGGATATTCTGCTTTCACCTTTATTCATTATAACAGGGCCTATTAAATCAGGGTGCCGCTTTTCGACCAAAACCTTCATCAACATGTTTCAGCTGATGGACATATAGACGTTCTCATAGAGTTTCAATACATATTAAGAACTCTTATTGAATAGTATCCGACGATTGCATCAAGCAAACAAAATTATATTTTCTTAATTATGTTCAGCTTAAGGTGGTTGTTTATGATGACATTTATCGTTGTTAATTGGCTGCCTTTTACATTGAACATTGTCGTATGCAACACACTTTTCATCGCCTATTATTATATTCAAGGAACGTTTAGTTAGGATGATGCATTCGTCATTAGAATTGATTCCCCAAAACCGAAATTACTTAGCCTAATATATAAATCATTAAGTTGTTGACTTTTGTATCGTCAGTGTGTTTCATGCTTAAACTCAACCTTCAGGCCTGGAGATTACGTATGCAAAAACTATCGCCGCTGGCGGCCCCAATGTCTACTTTTAGATGCACATACCATCGATCCCTGATATTGAGCACTTTAACCCATAAATATATCATACTTTTATATATATATATATATATATATATATATATATATATATACTGAATTTAACAAATGAATTGGCAAAATCGTGCAACAGTATGAGGTAATTGTCTATCCTACAAAACGTTTAATATTAAAAAAAAACAACTAAATTAGTTGAGTATTTTCCAGTTTTTCAGATAAGAAGCATAGCCATCTTGAAAACATTTATTGTAATAATCATTGGAAAAAACCTATTGAGTTATTCAGCTAGAAATATTTCTTGGTAGATATATATATATATATATATATATATATATATATATATATATATATATATATATATATGTATATTTTTATGAAGAAATATAGTTTGAAGGTGTGCTATATTTATGGGGTAAAATGCTTAATATCAGAGATAGAGCGTATGTAAATATAAATATAAAAGTGAACATTTTAGTCAACACTCAGAGGCAACAGGCTGTTTCATGCTGGACGCAATCGTCAGGCAGCCTGACGATTGCGTCCAGCATGAAACAGTATATATATATATATATATATATACTGCATATATATATATATTTATGTGTGTGTGTGTGTGTGTGTGTGTTTAGGCAGCATATTTTCCTAATTTCTTGGTGGCTATAGAAAACTGATTAAGAAAAATTACAAAACGTTCTTCAAAAAATAATTTTCACTTTCCCAAGTACTTTCAAACTTATCTTTTACCAACTTTAGTCTTGCATATCTATGGATGTGCTATTAATTTAAAATATTTTTTTACCTCTATGCAGGGGAGGTAACTTATTTGAAGATTCTTTTAAGATTTAAAAAAAGAAATTAATCCGTGGACTTGAAAGGATTAAAACTAAAATAAATAGATACAATAAGTCTAAACTATTTAACCAAAGATGCTTGAATTAAAATATGCTGCATATATATATATATATATATATATATATATATATATATATATGTGTGTGTGTGTGTGTGTGTGTTAACTTTGCTTTGGATCCGTTAGAGTTAAAATCCAGTTCTTTGACTGTTAAAGAAATATTATTAAAGTTTTCATTCGTTTCAGCTGATGGACATATAGACGTTCTCAGAGTTTCAATGCATATGAAGGACTCTTAGTTAATAGTATCCAACAATTGCATCAAGCACACAAAATTATATTTTCTTAATTATGTTTAGCTTTTTTTTTTTTAATTAAACTTCGATCGTCGTTTCGGATAGACATTAAAAGTGCTTATGATTTATTCCTGACTTTTAACATTTATCCCTGGCAAAGACCAAATCGGATACTCAGATCCAACGGGATTACAGTACAAAGGACGAAAAATACTACCAAGGGATGTTAGTATTTGTGGTCGGAGTGAGAAGTGTACAGAAACCGGAAATGTCTTGCAGGAAACGGAAATTGATGCGTTGTGTGAAACCAATAGAAACCATGTGGAAGTGTTCTGTTAAACTTTATTTCTTTACCTAGTGAAGGGGGAAGATCTTGACAAAGAAGAAAGTTTGAGTTCTTCAGATTAGGAAAAAGTAATAAAAAATGAGATGATAGCAGGAGTGAGTCAGACACGGAAGGAGATGAAATGAGATCTCTATAAAAAGAACAGGACATAAACATCAAGGGGGAGAGGGAAAGCGGTTGTAGAAGCTCAAGAAAAGTCATTAAAACTCTTCATTTCAGAGTGGTGTAAGGAAGTTAGCAAATAGGATTTTTACCTATTTGCATATGTTGGTTATAAGAAAAATAATGTATAGAGTAAAGAGTCAAACGGCAGGAAGTTGACTACTGTTCTTATGTCATAAAACAATACAACACCGAGGCTTTCCGATAAATAGCGTAGAGTTATCTTAATTCTCTGTATTTATTATGAATTTATATATGTATATATTTATATATAGATATGGTGGCTGTTGACTCACAAAGCGAGTATGACCATTACTAATATGTCCAGCCGTTCAGTTAAACTGACCGCCTTCCACAGCACTGCATTCATTGGTTGTGTGAACGACTGTGGCTCATAATGCCAGACATCGATCTGCATTTCTTGTTACATATATGGCATATGAAATCATTCCTGGGAGGTGGAAGTTGACATTGATCAACATCACTTCCAATGTATCTTTTTATATGCCTTGTCAGGCCCGACTCTAGTGCAGATCACGCATTGAAATCATACCATTACGAAATCATCATATACAATAGACTCTTGGTGTTAGTGTGAATTCTACTGATTAAGCAGACCAGCCCTGGACAGACATATCCGATTGCATTTGGCACATGGTTAGGTTGGCACCTCATGAAAGGTTACTTTAAGCCAGTATATATATATATATATATATATATATATATATATAGGCTGGGCTAGTATCCCACTTAAGAAAGCACCAATGAAATATGACTTTGTTCCCTTACATGATATTCTGCATAATAGCCCCTACTAGCATGCATAAGTGTAAATCAAAAGGCACCATCCAATGCTGAACCACATTTATCGTTCACGATAGGAGAGTTCACTATACACACACACACACACACGCACACAGATATGTGTTTGTGTATGAGTGTGTGTGATGAATATATATATTATTTATATATTATTGGAATGCGTTCAATATTAGTGATAGAGCTAACATGCCTGTATGGATGTGAGTTTTTAATCCAAGGTTACAAACCCACATCCTTACAACTAAGTATATATATATATATATATATATATATATATATATATATATATATATATATATATATATATGTATATATATATGGATAGCGGCTTGGATTGAGGAATCGGAGTGCTGAGTTCGAATTCCAATCGAATCCATTACATTTACTTACGTGCTAATACCCTTGGGAAAGGCTTGAACTGAATCCTCTTCTCTCTCCAGCTATGGGTAAATAGCAGGACAGGCTGGGTTCTATAGCCTTGGATAGCAACTGGTCTAGGAGAAGGACAACTCTAAATTCAAAAGCTGCGGAGGATCGTTTGGAGACCTTGTGGCACGTAGTTCACCAGGTCCCTGTATTCGGTCCTTCAAAAAATGTGGATGGTCATGCACGAAAGCTTCACCACTATAACCAAATCTCGTTCTAGTGCCTGGTTTTCGGTTCCTAGGAACTGATCTACTTGACCCTGATACGTCGAATTCGACGGGAGAGTCGAGAGTATATTATATAATATATATATATATATATATATATATATATATATATATATTTGATAAGGGACGTTTTATGTTTTCTCTAAATGAGATTTTAGTATCGATTAGCTAAAGTAGCAGATACTACATCGTTATCAATCCGATGATATTTAAAAATATTTATATGCTTACAGTTTCTGAAATCGATAAAGATTCGCGTTTGGCACAGTAAAAACCTTTCAAATGAGTTTCCAAAGAAACTATTAAAAAAAATGAATTTTTCTCTAAGTGTTCTTTCGGTTGTCACACCTCGTAACACAGAACCTTACTTAGTAGTCAGTGAAAGGCGAGAGGGTGTGGTACCAGCTTCCTTGGACAGATGGATGTGCCATTTTCTTTGTCTTTCATTAATGATTTCGTTCTGAATTTAACTGCACCCACAGGGTCTTTTGATTCGGCTCTGTTCATTTTATTTACCACTGCAGCTCGTCTTGATTAATCGAGTGCGTTTTGCAGAATTACTTGTAAGTATTGATCGCCAAATCATTAACAAATATTCTTCGATGAGGACTGGGCGCCAATCATTTACGCGACAGGACAATTCGACGGCAATCAGTAAAAAACGCGCGCTCAAATCGATCGGCCAGTAAAGGTTGGTCTGCCAGGTGCACGAGTTGAATTCTGATTTTCTTGGCACGCGCGCACACAAGTACACACAGAAACACACACACACACGCGCCCACATACAGATACACGCACAGGCACACTTACGCACACAGATATACACACGCGTGCCACGCTCACGCAGATATAGAGACACACATGCATATACACAGATACATTTTTTAAAGCATTTCATCCCAAACAAGGTAAAAGTGCCACTACTACGCAAGGTGCTACAGAGAGTGAGAGCAAGAGCCAGGAGAGTTCGCGGGAAGGATATATGGAGAAGGACGGGGATCAGGATCAAGGCATCAAAATATTTGAAGATTATAGATATCAGGAAACCAAGTAAGGGGAAGTGTGTTCCATTGTCGGGAATAGCGAAAGAAGAAGCTGTTGGAATAGAAGAGGCGGTAAAATTTAACCGTTTCGACAGTGAAAGGATGGGGCCTAGAAGCCAAACTAGTATCACGCTTAAATTCACGCTGTTGTGGTACTAGAGAAAGCTGCTCGTCAGAGCAAATGCCATTTGTAGAAAAGACATCGGGAAGCCACAGCACGTCTGTGAAAGAGTGACTGTAGACGAGATGACAGATCAGGACCAGCCACGTTGTATATTCGTCTCTGGATTTTCTCGAGATGAACAGCGAGCGCACCAGACCATATATGGCAACAGTATTCAATGCAAGGACGATGGTAGACTTGTAGATTTGAAGGCTGGACTCAGGTGAGAAAAACCATCTGGTGCGACACAGAGAATCAACTTTCCTTAAGGTTTAGGTGACACAAGAGTGCATTTCCTGTGTTGTTTGTTTTTCTTAAGGTCTTTACTTTAAATCTCGGAATGCGTTTCCATTCAGAGGTTGGTAGACTGCTGCTTCGGATGAGAGACGAGACGAACGCTCTCTGTTTTATATTGTTTGTTTTTTTAAAAACTGTTTTTGATGCGTTTATAATTTATCTCAGTGCAGATCTGTTTCACTGAAACTTTCTCGTTCGCAATTTTGATCCAAAATGTGTCATTTATATTCTTTAAAAATTGATATATACTCATAAGGGAAGAGTGCTCAGTATCAAGGGAAGAGACTTGAAATATATAGACAGTATAGACATAGGAATCAACACTGCATGGTGATCGCTTGGAGCGTGAAACTGACAGTCACGATGTAGTGTTGAGTGCCAGGTTCACACTAGGTATTTACTCTGTATCCTCACTAGAACAAGTTGTGACACAAGGTCTTTTTAAGGTGGGAAACCGTTGGTTGCGCTGACCTCGGTGCGAGCGCCGATCCCTCTCTCTGGTGCAATGAGAGTGGCGTGGCCTCGGGCAGCTGTTCCTCAGAGCTGGGCATCTCTCAGTATAATTTTCCTCAGTTGTCCATGTTCACACTATATATCTATCTATATCTATATAGGTTAAAATATGTATATTTAGGCGGCATATCTTCATTCAAACATGTTTAGTTGAATAACCTAGATATATTATGTCTATTTATTTTAATTTTAATCCTTTCAAATTCACGGATCAGTTTCTTAGTGTTGTTACAAACTGAATAACAAAGACGCCATAGTTTTGTTTATTTCTTTTATTTTCCCCAAGTACTTTCAATCTCATCTATGGCATGTTTCTTACTCATTTTTTATAACAGCACTTAGAAAATAATTCGAGAATTCGAGAGGATTAAAATAAAAATAAATAGACATAATATTATTATAATATATGAGTAGTTTTTCTCATTTTTTATTTTTCTAAGTACTTTCAATCTCACCGAAGATCATCTTCAGGGGTGAATTGCTATGACAAAAATTAATGTAATTGGTAGTTGTGATTTTTTTGTAAGTGCGCATGAAACGCGCCCTGTTATATTCAATTTAATAATTAACGTTAAGAATATGTCAGCGAGGTAACTTAATTGATATTTTTTATTATTAATGTTTTAAAATACTCAACCTGTAATTTTTAAAAATCTATGTAGATTCTATATGTACACACAGTCAATGCAGTATTGATTTCTGCAACCGCATTCTATCTATCTATCTATCTATCTATCTATCTATCTATCTATCTATGGTTTACGGCAACATCATGTTGAAACATCGGTTCCAGTAAAATTCTCTGAAGTTAAACAACTTCTAGCCTGGACAGAATCTAGATGGATAACCGCTTGGGAATACTGTAAGATTGAATATGAGGGTGATCTAATGGCTTCGAATTGTTAATCGGAGAATCAAGTTCCGATTTCAGTTATATCCAATTGTGCGCAAATACCCTTGGGAAAAGTATGAATCCACTTCTACTACCCCCACTATGGATTAATCAGTAGGACTTGTATCACTAAACCATTATTATCTAAAAAAATTCTTACAATTTAAAAAATATTTTCTGGCTTTAAATAACCTGCAAAGAGTTCATAAGCCGTAGAAAACGAATCAGTCTATCTATCTATCTATCTATCTATCTATCTATCTATCTATCTATCTATCTATCTATCTATCTAATTGATCCTAATCTTCCTATCGCAGTTTTGCCATTACTGTTTGTTATTAACATAACCTTGTTTTAGTTTGATTGTATATTTCGGGTTTCTTTCTACTATAGGCATGTTAGTTTTCAGCAAGGTAGGCTACTGTTTTTTTTCTTTTCTTTTCTTTTCAGGTTTTGTATAGGTTGGGCTTGTGTTTCTTTTAACTTTTAGTTGGTTTATGCTTTTTCCCTCTCTCTCTCTTTCTCTCTCTCTCACTATCTATCAACCTATCGTATCTATTTTTCGCGTGGACTGGCCTTTGACAAGGTTGACAAGAGGTATATCAGGTTTTTACTATTACCTCTTTCAGGCAGCTAAAATAGTTACAGAAGAATGGTTTGTCGAAAGGATTACCCACCCTGCTATTCATCGGGGTATACTTGTGATGAAATATTTTTGTAAAGGTATATAACCATTGGTAAGAGCGCGGAAATGTGGATTCATGCCTTTTACTAAGTCATAGTACTAACTGATCTCGTTTGGTAGTTGTCGTAGTGGTCATGTTGAGAGTCTGTCTATTTACACATTAATGTGTTGAGAGTCTGTCTATTTACACATCTTTGCTCAAAAGAGGCATGGAAGATTAATGGATTGTGGTTCGGATTGAAGAATCGGAGAGCCGAGTTCGAGTTCCAGTCGAATCCATTACATTCACTTACGTGCTAATACCCTTGGGAAAGGTATGGATCCTCGTCTTCCTCTATGGGTAAATAGGAGAACAGATCGGGTTCCATAGACTTGGATGGCACTGGTCTACCGCAGAAAGAAATGACAACCTACTGCGGGAAAAAATCTGCCTCTTCAGCCATGTATCGAAAAATACATGATCGCCTAAGCGTGTATCACGCATGGCACATAACTAAGGTAACTAATGAAATAGAAGGTTTACTACACGAAGGTACAGTTGACCTAATGCTAACCCTCCTCAACTCTGTTTAACTCCGCTTATTTACATAAACGGACGATTCCATTCATTTATGCCCGTTATCACAGTTGGTCCTCTAAGAATCATTTTACAGTATATGTTAAAGAGATCCGGTGAGAAAACACATCCTTGTCGATCTAATCTTACTGGCTTAATACGTTTTCTATTTGCATTGAAGCTGTTTCTTCTCAATGCAGATTGTAGATTGTTCGTATGTCCTTTCTGCGTAGATCAAGCTTTCCTAACATTTTAATAAATTCTACATGTTGTACTTAATAGAATACCTTTGTGTAATAGATGTAATACACATATCTTTCTGCCATTCTAATGTTCGTTATCATTCCAATTATTGTTTGAACTGTCGATTATATACCATTTGTTTAAGATATCGTCTTTAATTTTAAGATAATTTATGCTGTTCAGAATGTTGACCTTATTCTTTTTTTTGTCATGATACCTTCTTTAATTATAGTTACCTAAAGTTTAAAATGAATTTTTAAAAATGAAAAAGACTTCTTAAAGATTTTATTTTAGCTTTAATTGAAAGCTAAAGGATTAAATTTATTATTTCCAGTAAGTAAAATATTCTGGTATATTTCAGATAGAAATTATATAGATTGGAATGTCAAATATATGTTCGATTTTTTAAAAAAATTTTCTTAAAAGCGGCTATTTTCTTAAATTTTAAGAAATTTGTAAACAAAAAATATTTTCTATTTTAAAATTCTTCCTAAAATAAATTATATGTTTTTGACACGTTATTTGAGTAAAATTAGAAAATTTAAAGTTAATTTAATCTGATTTGAAACAAACATTACTTACTTATAGCCTAAAAAATTGTCTCCAAACATTTCTTAATGATGTGTCTGAATTTTCTCATGTCTTTATTGATGTTATCAAATTTATTAAGAAGTTACGAGGTGATGACAGCTACTATGGATGACCAAAATTGACATAATTTTACAAAATGAAAGCGAACGTATTTTTTGGTTTTTAATTTTAAAATACTAACATTTTTTCAGCAATTATGTAATATTTGTTTTTTATTTAACACTTTTTTAGTCTGGGTTTCGTTTCTTAGTTTCTTAATCTTCTCATCTTATTTATCTAACTTAAACAAAAAATTGCTTCAATGAAATATGACCCAAACTAAAATTAATACCTAAAATAAAAATATTTAGTAAAAAAGTAATTAACAAAAATTAAAACTTAGAAATTTTGAAAGGACTTCTTTGCAAACACGTTAACGATGTGAAACAGAGCTGGATATTTAAGGGAAATAATTGCAGTGCGTCAAACGACACTCAAATCATGTGACCTTTTTAAGGATTATGTCATGTATAGATTCCCATAGATAGAAATTAGGAACGTCTTCTCACTAAAAATTATTTTTTAAATTATTTTAAGAATATTCGAGTTCAAACGACTGTTATGAGCTTTACAAATTTCGATTCGTAAATTTATTTTTCACTTAACCATATCACCAAATTGCATTTTTAAAAGCAATGAAGAATTTTAAACAATTTTTGAAGTATTAATATTATAAATTAAATTTTAAAAAATAAATAAAATTCTTATAAAAATTCATTATTCATCGAATCTTTTTTATTTCTTCAGACAATAGTGTACTTAATATAACTTATTTACAAAAGCAAGTAAAAGTTTTTCCAATAAAATAATGTCATAGTTTTTTTGCATGTTTTTTGACAATTCAGAGCTAATTTTCGATGAAACAGGTAACTGTTTTAAAAAAAATGTTGATTTACTTTCTTTAAAGAGTACTGTTTTTAACTAATAAAAAAAATCCCACTGTTAAAAATTTCATTTCTCGAAATTTCATGAAAATATGTAAGGAGGTGAAAACATATGTAAAAAAAAAAAGATTTTTTACCAAGATTTTCTAAAAAGAAAATTTCGAAAATAATTTCATTCATTTCTGAATATTTTATGAAAGTTTCATTAAAATGCGACAATTATTTGAATTTTTCAAGAATTTCCAATGTGTGTTTTCCTCGGGAGATGCGAAAAATAAAACAAACCTTTTTCTCTCGTTAGCCGCTTTCGTAAAAAACACAAGATTTTTAACCAAAATTTCGAACGTGCTAGAAAGGAGTAAAAAAATAAAAAAAAAATAAAAAAAAAATACTTTGGTCTTTCCTCTTAATAATAACATAAACATTTTGATGATAAAACTTTGTTTTTGTTGAGTTTGGGGCCTTTTTTTATCATGATATGCTGTTTTTTACGCGACCTAGTGGAGGTACCTACGTTATTATCATTCCAAAATTTGTTCTGAATATTGATGTCATAATTTGTGTTGCTTTCATTGCCACAACTACGTTTCTAGCGATGTATCCATAAAGATTTTACAGATACGCAATCATTAAAAATATAAAAAGAGCAAAAAAAAAAAAAAAAAAAAAAAAAAAGAAGAAATAAAACATATTTTACTTATATATACGTTGTTGTTTGCTATTTTCATATACTTTTCATCTATAATTAACAAGGATTGCTTATTTTATACTTATAGCGTTGATATCCTTTGTACAGTCAAATTTCTCGAATCACGATTTGAGTTTATCTAAAAAAAAAAAGTTCTACCATATTTCCTGTTTCCGAAGACGCTGGAAGCAAATTCATCAGTAGAAACAAGGTATAAAAATATTCAAAGAACATATACATGAGAACGCTACATGAGATTTGATGAATTCTACATGAAAATATATTAGTAGCGAATCATCGGTCAACTGTTTGTCCCGTAAAGTAAGGGGGCAGTTTAATATTGGAGGCCAGTTATACTGTAATAAGTTTGATTCGCACCATTTCCGCCGACGAACTCTTATATGACCCTCGAGGTCTCAGTAATTGCATCTTGTTAAAAGAAAGATAACTTTTTCTACGACCCTACAACATTTTTGATGTGCTTGCCATTTTTCATTGAGGAAAATTTCGCTTTCAGTGCCAAATTCCATCACATTTTTCATTCATTCGAAAAAAGAAAACTAAAAAAAAAAAACAAAGACCCTCCCCTCAAAACCCTAAAAGAAACAAAGTCATAAAAGGCTTTGTGTCAAGGGAGACAATTCTGATTGACGAAAGTCTACCTGATAATAATGATAATGATTAAACAATACAAAGGACGTCATATATTAAGTCGTAAGGCACGTCAGCGTAAATGACGGTTCCGTATAGGATGCAGGTTCGATTCCTGTCAAAGAACGAATATTTTCTATGAAAATTTCTCGGACATTCAGGCCGGTAAATGTTATTTAATACTGTTTATTATAAACAGAGCATTTACTTAAATACTTGTATCTATAAAAAGAACGTTAAACATAAAAAAAAAAAAATGTCTTTAATAAATATATAATACAAAGGAGTTAGAGAATTTTCTTTTTCTTTTTCACTCCATTCTCCTTCTTTTTGTTAAACATTTAAAAGGGAAGTGCCTAATTAATAGTCGTAGTCAGAATCGGATAAATGATTCCCAGCTAGCGATATAATAACTAATATTTTATTGCCATTGATTGGTGTAGTGGATGGGTTAATTATGTGGTAATATTTGTTGAGAATAAGTCGCGTGTCAATTAAGTATTTCCACTAACATCAAAATAAAATACAAAATTCAACTGAATTGTTTTAAAACGTAACAATTAGATTTATTTAGGTTGGTGTACAACATGCAAAGAAAAGGTAGGACAGAGTCGTATCCCTTTGATTTGGAAATATTTGTACCAGAGTTCATATTACGAACAAGGCATATTTAATTAGAAACTAATAAAACATTCAAAACAATGTACAAGGAGAATATTTGGTATATGTTATGTTGGCAAATATGTATGATGTTTTAGGTTTCAGAATGTCTTTTTTGTAATCGTTCGTTAATGTTGATATTAAATTTGTTAATATTAAGTGTCTTTTAAACAGAAAGTTCTTAAGAAGTAATTTATCTTTTACTGTAATATTGAACTTGTAATTGAGAAGAATAAAGTTTGGAATTGTGAGTTCTAAAGTTGATAAAAGTTCAGGAGTGATTTCAGAGGTTGATGAGTGAGTGTATTGGAGTTGTTTCGTGTTAAATAAATTTAACTTTGCAACTTCAAAAGTATGAGTGACGTGGAGTTGTTTGGCAGTTGGTTATCCGTCACAAAGCTCACTGGTAAACTTGTTCGTGCATTGTATTTATTTACATTCCTGGCCACGTGGGTGGCTCACGAACACATTTCAAGAATTTTGGCGGTATTTTGTGTTTAAACACGTGTGCGTAGGCGTTGTTACTACTTTGAGATATATTGGCCAATAAGAAGCAATTATTGTAAAACTTGCGTCTGGAGCCTGGATTGTGTTTAGCTTGAACAAAAATCTATAACTAACATGAAAATGTAAATTAGAAATGTTTTTAACATTTCTTGTCCAATGAGGATGTAGTGCACTCAGTAATTGGTTCTGATCCACTGGCATATGGACGTTAAGCTCTATATTGGTTTCAATTCCTAATTGTCAAAAAATCACACTGTGATTATAAAAACGTGTTGTTTTTATTTCATTATTTTTAATGTTATTTTTTTCGGAAAATATATGAAGTTCTCCCTCTGGAATCCGACTTAGAAATATAAATTCCTTTCAAAACCGGTCGACTGTTTAAAAACAACAGTTTTTTTTATTCTCTCTCTCGCTTTCTCCTTTTCTCACTTTTCTCATACACAGACGTGAACACAAATTGGTTGGTCTTTTAAAGGTTGAGAAGAGTTGTAATAGCTTCTTGTTTTGTTGTTTTTGCTGCCCTGACCGTTTGGTAATTATGAGAGTGCGGTTTGCAGAAGTTCCAACTCATGTTTTTTTTTTCTGTCGGCCACAGTAGCATAAAGATGATGAAAGCTTTTTTTTTATCGAGATATCTGGTTATGAGTCAGAGCTTTGGGAGAAGTGCATTTATAACCTTTCACATTCTATCTCGCCAGGAAGTCCTTGATACTTTCTGGAGAAGTTGGCCATAACAGCGAATATTTTTGTCTGAAACCGTTAAACAGAATCATCACTTCGTCGAATGGCTAGATTTCAGCGAAAAACCAAAAGTTAGAAAATTAAAGGGAGATAACAATCATATCTGAATAGTGTTTTTAAAAATTACGTATCATTTAAAAATTGCGTTGATTCTTTCCGATAATGAATATGTTTTTCCCTATAAATTCATCACCAAAGTCTTCATTCGCTTAATAGTTTTGTTTAATATTTTGGTTTTATTTTTGGAATATTTAAAAACAGCAATAACGATGAAAAACAAACCCATTCAAATAGTTGTCATATCCAAAATACATGAGTAAATAGATTAAATAAATTAAATAATTAAAAAACGTCTTCTGTAGTAATTCATATATTAGGTTGGTGCAAAAATAATGACGTAATAATGTCGTTTTTTGACTTAATTTTTAACGCCAAAAAACGACATTATTACGTCATTATTTTTGCACCAACCTATTCTTTTTTTCAATTTTATTCTCATACTAGCAGCCATAGCCAGCTGGTCGATCAGAAAAAGCGTTCAATTAGAATGGAGCAAAAACAGCATCTTGTTTAGATGTAATAGAGTCTATCTTCAATTACTTTAAAGAACTTTCATTAAAAAGCATTTTGAATTAATGCAGTTACTGATATAACAGAAGTAGTCTGTATTTATTAAGTCGAAGTTAGCCGAGGACATGAAGGGGTAAAAGAGGAAACATGAAGACCCACCTCAGACCACAATTATTTTGAAGTTTTTGAAATTCAATTTATCAGTGTGCTACCAGGGATGTAAAAGAGGATACATTTCTAAAGCAATTGTTAAGTTTGATGAAAATTGGTTGAAAGATCAACGATAAATAAGAAACCAGTACAAATCGCCATTTTTCGTTATTTTCGTGGGTTATTATATGGGGGACTCAATTATCAAGTTAAATAACTGTTAAACAATCAACTTATTGTTGGCTACAATTGATGATGTTTGTATTAGATTGCTTGAAAATTGAGGGAGTTTTTAGTTTAAAATTTGTGTTGAAATTGATTTGTGTTGAATTTTCGTTTTTCGGGACTTTTCGCTAAACGCAGTGGCGTAGAAATAAAAATGAGGTATTGTTGAGCTCGTCGTGATGTAAGTAACCTGCATACATCCTGGTTTTAACTGATTTTAACATTACATAAACCTCTTAAAAAAACAACTGACTTATTGTCACTCATTCCTACACTATTTACATTGTTCGGACTAGCATCCTCTGCGGTCCATATAAAATCAGGACAACCTTCAAAAGTGGGACGACACTTCGCAGATATCTCTCCCGAGTAATCCCCCCCCCATAGAGGAGAACATGACTAAAGACTGTGTGTACGCTATCCCGTGAAGTTGCGGAAAGAAATATAAAGGAGAGGACCCAAAGAGTGTGAGTTCAATACCTGGTTAAGGCGGTGGAGAACTTGGAGAGGGGAATTAACAGGAGATAGTACGTGGAAATAGAACAGCGAAATAAAGTGTTCAGTTCGACATTGCAACCACCGGAAGAAGGCCGGAGCGTACAACGGCCGTAACGTTGTCATAAATAAGGCAACAAAGATGAGGATGATAGTCTGAGCAATGTAAATAGTGTACATAATACCTCATCTCAGAAATATAGACAGTCACTCATTCTTATTGTAAATAAGAAGCAATCCAATTAAGGAGTGATATTTAATTTACATAATTTAAGAAAAGCACCATTCACTTATCTCCCTTTAAGTTGTGAACCATTCGAAGAATTGAACATCGATTTAATTGTTTCATTGAAGTCAGTTTTCGGACAAAGGATATCCACAACGATGAACCGGGTCACCCTTTCTGCTATGTTTTATCTTTACTAGAGTCAGATTAGATAAAAAGTATATTGTTGCTATATCAATGCTGGAGGTGTTCAATCTTCACTTTCCAGATTTTTTTTTACAGTGTGGTTCACCCTTTACAAGGCCCCGGAGCCCGTTTATAGGATGGGGAAGATAACGGTTAACCCAACCCTTTAATAGGTTAAGACTAGTGATCGGCAAAACATCCACTTGGGAGTCGGTTCCATTGAGCGGTGGTTCGTGGGAAGAGGCTGCTTGAGTGGAACTTCCTTCTTACTAATGGAATACGAAGGGAATGAGGGTGGTTCACTACAATGGCGCGTCCTAACCGTTAGAACGGGTGGAACGATGGCTCGGAAAAAGAAGAAAGAAAAGGATTTTATGGAGATCCATGATCGTCAATTCGCTAAAGAGACACAGCACATAAAAGGAGAAAGAAGCTGCAGAAATCAATAACCGAGCTAATCCGAAAGGACATAAAACCTACAATTAGAAGAACAAAGAATGGACACTATTTACATTATTCGGACTATTGTCCTCATCTTTGTTGCCATATTTATCACAACATTTCGGTCGTTGTACGGAGCGTACAACGGCTGTTTTAGTTCCACGTGGCATGTTTAATGGATGTCAGTTATCAGTTATCTCCTGTTAATTTCCCTGTTATCAGTTATCTCCTGTTAATTCCCCTCTCCAAGTTCTCCACCGCCTTAACCAGATATTGAACTCACACTTTTTGAGTCCTGTCACTGGATCCACTGCGTCATTTGTCCTTGAGAAATATAGACAGATACCAAAAGTTGTGGAGAGTCATGATCGTTCACTACCTGAAAGGACATGGCACCTAGAAGAAAAAAAGAACAATAACGAAAAGGAATTTGTGGAGAGCCATAATCACGCACGTCTTGAAGGGACGTAGCATCTACATCAAGAACGAAAGAAAAGGCAGTTCTAAGAAGCATGTTCTTTTAAGTGCTGATAGGACATGGCACATAAGAAAAAGAACTGGAAACTTTTTATGTAGAATTAAGGTTAGGTGTAACGGATAAGGGTTTTAGAATGAGAAATCGGAGGTCAGAGTTCGATTTCCGATCGGGTTCATTTCATTCGCTTACGCATAAATACCCTTGTCTCTTTTTATCCCAGTTATGAGTTGAATGGCAGGATAGACATGATCCTATAGCCTTGTTTGGCAACTAGTCTACCATAAAGAAACTGTAGCCTACTGCAGGAAATTTTCTGCTTACTCATAAATTGAAAGAGACAATCGACCAAGCGTGATAGTTGTTTCTTTGATTGCTTCTCGAATAAAAGGTGGGGGTTTAAACAAAATCCTGGTGGTCCTTTAATCTTTAATAAATGTCTAAAAGGTTTTATTCGAGAGACAAAATTACAAAATGGGGATAATTGGTCTTTCTTTTCGGATAAAGTGCGGGTATACTTATTTACATTTTGAAAATTTATAGAATTATCTTGTTCTTTAGTCAAACGTTTGTTTACTCGAGAGATAAGTATACTATTCAAAATGCGACAAATATTAATCAATTGTAAAAGAAATCTTTAACTTCGGAATCATGCACTTCGCTATGTTTCCGAAATGATAAAGCAGGAGCTGAATTGGAAGCATTTTAAACTTTGTCTCGTCTCTCAAGAAGGCAACTATAAAGATATCGTTTAGTAGCGATTATGGTCTATCCAAAATGACCGATTTGCCGAGTCTTAAATATCATTGTTAAACTACAGAGCTGTTATGGGGTCCACCCCTTTTCTATATAAGTGGACTCTACCAAGTGTACCTGGACTGCTGCCGTTAAATACCCAGAGTTACAGTCAGTGAGGGCAGTCAGTAGTCGGTAGTCGGATGTCAGTCGATGTCGGACGACCGGCTGAACGGTTGAACTCTCTGCCTTTGGGGGGGGAAGAACCCGAAAGAGGCTACGCCGAAGGGCGGATTCTCTTTCGGGGAGGTAAACCGACCCTGAACCCATTTATACGGGTTTTTGGCCGAGCCCACGGGCTCGGAAATCCCACGGGCTCGGAAATCCCACGTTAAACCGGCCTTGTGCCACATGATACCCTCGTGGGGGGGGGTGACTAAATACTAGTCAGTAGTCGGTAGTCGGATAGAGTGAGGTAACCTCTTGTAGAAGTCAGTTACAAGCACGTAGACTCTAAGGAAGTCCTATTTCGAGACTGTATATATCTATCTGTATTTGCTACTAACCACGTTCCTGGACTTACTAACAGTATTACTCTTTGTATGATTGTGTAAATACATTTTATTTCTTATATTTAATTATTGCGTTTGTCATTCCTTGGAGACCGAATTCATCTCGGAATCCACAACAACTTGGCGAACGAGGATTCGAAACTCACGCGGTGAAAGAAAAACTTTTCGTACGCCTAACCATAACAACTTGGCAACGAAGATTCGAACACACGCGGAAAACAAAAAATCAACAAAAGAAAAATATTCCCTCGTCGTCCTAACAAGTAAATTGGCGTCAAGCTATTCGAACTCACACGAAAAAAAAGAAATAGAAAAATCTTTCACTCCTCGTCCAACAAACAAATTAGCAACAAACAATTTCGAGGAGTAATAATACATAAAATTGAGTTATCATGGAAGATTTTAAAAATATGTTGGTAGAACTGATAAAACACCAAAATGAGCAACAATTACAAATGCAAAAATACCAAAATTATCAACAGTTAAAGCTACAAGAAAAATGACAAAAGCAATTATTACAAACGCAAAAGGAAAATCAAGATAGAAAAACAGAGCTCCAGGAACTAATATTGAAAGTAGCGGGCAGCAAGCAATTAGATATTGAAAAAGAAGCAACATTTTCGCAAGACGCAGTGTGGAATACCATAGAGATTTTCAAATATTCTCTAGATGAGGACAAAAATTTTGGAGATTACTTCAGAAGACATGAAAACATCTTTAACATAGACTGTCAAAATTGGACAGAAGCAAAAAAGCTACGTCTATTGCTTAGAAAATTAGGAACTGAAGAATATACAAAGTTCGTGGATTATATCTTGCCAAAAAAGATGAACGAATTAAAATTTGACGAAGCAGTGACATGTCTTAAAGAACTCTTCAGCCCGAAAACATCACTCTTCCATAGGAGGTGGAAATGCCTTAACCTGGTAAAGGGGGATAATGAGGATTATTCCACATTTGCCGCAATCGTAAATAAACATTGTGACGACTTCAAACTAGCGGAATTAACACCGGACAATTTTAAATGTCTCATCTTTGTTCAAGGTCTAGTTTCTACAAAAGATAGCGAAATGCGTAGAAAAATGCTTGCAAAATTACAAAATGAACCATTGGAACAAGGATTGTCGCTTCAGATATAAAAACTGTCTTGAATGTGGAAAAAAAGGCCACAAGGCATCCCAATGTAGAAATAGAAAAGATACTAATAGAATAAGAGCTACAAGGATGCATAATGATGACAACACCAATGTAAGGAAATATGTGGAACTGGAAATTTTAAATAAAAAGATTAAATTACAACTGGATTCGGGTTCCGACCTCACGATAATCAACTTACAGACATGGAAAAAACTCAACAGACCTACCATGTTACACACTCAAAAAATTGCCAAGTCGGTTACAGGCAAACGAATAAAATTTGATGGAGAAATAATAGTGAATGTTAAATTTCACGGCAAAACAAAAAAACGTAAGATATACGTCATGAAAGATACTGAAAATCTAGTATGTATCGACTGGATGCAGAAATTCAACGTTTGGGACCTACCTATCAACTCGTTTTGCAAAAAGTTAGAGGCTGAACCATCAGATACTATAAAATTGAAGGAGGAATTATATAATCAATTTCCTGAGGTATTTTCAAGCGGGTTGGGACGATGCAACAAATTTAAGGCCAAAAAAGAATTAAAAGAAAACGTCCAACAAATTTTTAGAAAGAAACGAAATGTACCGTTCACTACTATAGAAAAAATAGACAAAGAATTGGAGAGACTGGGATTCTATCTAAAACAGAGTTTAGTGAGTGGGCTGCGCCGGTGGTTTACGTAAAAAAGAAGTCAGGAGAAATTCGCGTATGCGCAGATTTTTCGACGGGACTCAACAAGGCAATAAAAGACCACCATTACCCACTACCGATCCCAGAGGAGGTATTTACAAAGCTTAACGGCGGTAAGATATTTTCAAAAATAGATCTTAGTGAGGCTTATCTACAAATCCCAGTACAAAAAGAGAGTACGGAAATCCTTTGCATTAATACACACAAAGGGTTGTACAAGTTCAACAGACTACCATTCGGAATAAAAGTTGCACCTGCAATTTTTCAGCAAACGATGGACACAATGTTCACGGGCCAGAATTTCGCGACCGCTTATCTGGATGATATTCTAATTAAGAGCGACAACGTTGAATTTGAGATACAAAGACCGCAGGAAAATACAGTAATGAGAAGGTCAAACAGGAAAAGAAAATTCGTCGAAGCCCTGATCATCAACCACAAGAGACAAAAATATTAACTGCCCCAAAAAGGGATCTAAGGAGGGGGTGTTATGGGTTCCACCCCTTTTCTATATAAGTGGACTCTACCAAGTGTACCTGGACTGCTGCCGTTAAATACCCAGAGTTACAGTCAGTAAGGGCAGTCAGTAGTCGGTAGTCGGATGGAGTGAGGTAACCTCTTGTAGAAGTCAGTTACAAGAATGTAGACTCTAAGGAAGTCCTACTTCGAGACTGTATATATCTATCTGTATTTGCTACTAACCACGTTTCTGGACTTACTAACAGTATTACTCTTTGTATGATTGTGTAAATACATTTTATTTCTTATATTTAATCATTGCGTTTGTCATTCCTTGGAGACCGAATTCATCTCGGAATCCACAACAAGTGCAAATAAATCTGTCATCACAGCGTTGACATATAAAGTAACTTCTTTAAAGAATTATTTGCCTGAGCAAGTTACCATAAATAGCTCAACTTTTTTCAGGTTATATCTTAATGAAGACAAACAAAAATAGTCACATATAACATAAAAAGGCGGGCACCTCGAGGCAGTGTAATGGTTAGCAAGCTTGTCTCGCTAGAACAATTACGACTGAATAGTGAGTTCGATTCGGTGCCCTATACTTTCGGCCTTGTGCCACATTTAAGCTACCCTTGGAAAATCACTATAACATAAAAGGCTTAAGTTATCTCCTCGAAGAAATGTGACTTCAAACAATTGGAGCCACCCTTGCACGTTTGCAACAACAACGTCATGTGACCGTTTCCCGAGTAAATATCATTTGAGCGGCTCAAACGAGTGATAATTAGAAAGAGTAAAGTTTGTTTTTAATTTTCATTAAAGACATTCTCGGTATCATCAGTTCTTAACTAGTTATCGATGCTGATGACACAAAAATTTGTTCCAAGCATAATGGTAAGTCTGATAAGCAGCTGATTTAAAAAAAATCTGTTGTTAACTGGGGCAAGAAATGGAATAATAATTTTTACTCCACCAAAACGAAAAAACCTTCCGAGACAACCATTTGTGCCTTCCATCAGCATGGCTGATGCTAACCTCTAGGAGAGTGACTCTTCTCGTTTTCTCATCGAGATAACGTTTTCCGATGACATGAAGTGAAAGATTATATTGAATCAATTGCTACGTCTGCAGCTAGGAAAGTTGGTTCACTGTGACGGGCTAGACAATTTTCTTTCCAGAATCTATCTTACATATTCATAAGTCTACCATTCGTCCATGCTTTGAACGTCGCTGCTATATCTGGCTTGATGCTTCTGCTATGCATTCTTGATAAAATACAAAGAACCTGCAATGTTATCGGCCTTGACCTGGCATCTTGGCTTCAGTCACTTTCCCCACTGCGTAATTTAGCTTATCTGTGTTATTTCTATAAATAATTTTAATAATAATTTGTTCTGATGGTATTTACTAATTAGGAATTTATTCTGATGGTACCTCGACTTTAGGAATTAATCCTGATGGTCCTTCGACTCTAGGAATTCGTTCTGATGGTACCTCGAATTTAGGAATTCGTTTTGATGGTACCTTGAATTTAGGAATTTAAGCGCAGTGTTACATTGGTAGCTAGGTCTCATCCCTTTACAGTTGAAATGGCTAGATGAAGCTGTATGCTAACAGTTTCTTATCTCGCACTTCTCGCTTGTTCTGGATTCTTGCCTTCCGGTCATGTCAAAAGTTTAAATGCAATGTCAACAGTTATCTTCTGTCTTCTTAATTCCTGTTCTTTTGTTGTTCCCTTTACTTAATGTTTTTCTTTCTCTCTTATTCTTTCACCCTCAGCAACCCACTTGCGTCTTAAAGGCTTTGTTGTATTGCTTGGCGGGGAAATGATTCAGTGGCTAAGGAGTTGTGTCTTTTTTACTGGCGCTACTCGTTGGTATGCAATCTAAAGTAAAATTTAGAATTTTGATGGCTGATATTCGAGACTAAAACGATCCTTCCCACTGGTTAGTTTGGGCCATCACAATCTCACTAAAAGTATGTCATGTAAACATCAGTAATCTCTTTCTCAGTGTAAATAATTAGATCTGTTAAAACCAAACTATATAGAAGAAAAACGGCTATTCTAGCCTTAGCATCTTCAAAAAGCAACCCAGAAGAATATATAAAAATATACAAAAAAAGATGTGCAGGTAGTGAATCGGTTATTGTCATTGAAATTGGCATCGTCGATCCGAGTTCAAATTCAAGCCCAGTCTTGTGCCTTCTCTTTGCAGTAATGTCCCCAAGTAAGATAGAAATCCATCTCTTCTCGTTCAAGTTATTAGTCTGGCCTTGAGCACTTCGAGGCGGTGTAATGGTTAGTAAGCTTGTCTCACTAAAACAATTACGACTAAGTAGTGAGTTCGTTCTTCACTGGGTGACTCCTACTTTTGGTCTCGTGCCACATCTAAGCTACGCTTATAGTCTGCCCTCTCGAGGCTTGAGTGGCAGTTAATATTAGTGAAAAACAACTCTGAATTCAAAAACGTGGAGAAGATAATGGGAAGTCACTCCACTATCTTCCCTAAGAAGTCATAGCAAGTCAGATTATAAAAAGAAAAGGAATATGTGGAGAGCCATAATCCTTAATTACCCTTAACCGAAATGGCATCAAAAATATCAAATAAAGTGTTCAACATTCTTTTCGATCGAATCAAAAATACATGACAAAGGAATGTTTTTTTTCTATTTTAGTAACTGTCTGTGTAAAATAATTAAATTTGGATACTGATCCATAATAAATAGTGACTACTCGACCATTTTCATGTCAATAACAGTTCACAAATATTTTTGTCCTCTGGATTTAAAGCATTTCCATAATAAACAGCAAGTTCAAGGTTCATTTCCATCTATCTTTCCAGACAGAAATAGTATATTGATCATTCATTTTTTTTGATTTCAGTATATCATTGCCAAAATACTTTTGGCTTACTCTTTCCATTAAATACAAGTGCTTGGCAGTGGAATAAATCATTGGGTTAGAGTAGTGGACTGGGGTTTAAAAATACAGAAATAAACAACTTACACTGGAGATTATAATTATGTGTCAGTAAGACAAAGATACTAAGAGATTAAGGGATCAATTGATGGTAGAAGTTTATAGATTAGGCGTTACATTTAATTATCGCAATAGTTTATAGACGAAATCGTTATGACAATAAACATGTAAATCCCAGAGGTTAAAGTTCGACCAACGTCGGAAGGCTACTGCTTTAATTAGGGATTGAAAATATTATTAAAGTAGTGGAAAACTAGAAATAATAAAAGTAGGAAAATGCTTAATCTAAAAAGCAAAAATAATAAGATAGGGTAAAATTAGAAATAAAAAAATAAGTCGGAATATGGTTTATCTAAAAAGCAACAATAATAAGATGAGGTAAAACTCCCAAAACAATAATAATTAGGAAAATGTTCCGTCTATTAGTTTGGTGCAAAAATAATGTCGTTTTCTCACATATGTTACTATGTGAGAAAACGACATTATTTTTGCACCAACCTAATAAAAAGCAAAAATAATATGGGTAAAACTAGAAATAAAATAATAATAAAGCAAATGTTTCATCTAAAAAGCAAAAATAATAATATGAGGTAAAACTAGAAAAACAATAATTACGAAAATGCTTAATCTAAAAAGGAAAAATAATAAGATGCCTAAAACTAGAAATAAAATAATAATTAGGAAAATTCTTCATCTAAAAAGCAACACTAATTTCTTTCAATATATCTTATGAGTGTTAAATTCTTTCAAGCTTTCTATTTCTGGGGATATTTTTTCTTTTTACGCGCCATGGCTTTTCAGAGCGTAGGCGGTCATGTCTCTCCACTTTCTCTTATTCCTTCTGGTTCTCAATAATTTTCATCCTTCCGCCACCTCCTCCAGACCCCTTTCTGTCTTCTGTCATCCACTTCCTTAAGCTCGCCAGGTATGTCATGCGTTGCTTTCTCTTGTCTCTCTTTCTATCTATTCGACATGTGAGTATCAGATTCTCCAGGCCCTTCTTTCTTATTACATGTCCTCAAAACTTCAGCTGCTTCTTTCTGATGTTAAATATAAGATTCCTCCTTGTTTGCATCCTCTCCAAGACCTCATCGTTGCTCGGTCCATGATATCCTCAGCATCCTTCTGTATAACCACATCACCGTCGCCTGGTGTCTTCTTCATCTTTGACCGTTTAACATTCGCTGCCGTAAAGGAGGACACATATCACGTAACAGCTCAATATTTCTGGGGTTAATTATTCTTTTTGTTAGCGGTTTCCTTAAAGAATCAACGTTGATAGCATGATCAGGCATTGACGTTGTTTGCATCTCCTGTGGAGCCACGTTTTTATTGCTTCAAGTCGCTTCTTCATCTGTGAAGAGCCCTATGCAGGAATTAGATTAAATGTCGCCGTTAGGGCAGCTTTTAAGCTAGTTCAGTTATATATTCACCATTATATCCAATTATTTGTTGCCATTCATCAGGCAGCTCTTACATCGATTTTGCGAAAAATTCCACAGGTTTTGATGTTTAAAATGTTTCTACAAAGTCAAGCATGTTACAGCCATCGAAAAAAGATATTAATCGTTTGGTGCAAGGTTAGCTGAATATGGCGGGTGAGAGGAACAAACCTAGTTCCAAAGTGTTTTCCTCTGTCGTTCTTGTATATCGCCTTGCATTGTCATGAAGTAAAAACATTGTTATGGACATGTTGCAGCTGCTGGACGTATAAATATGCATTTAGTTTTTCAATGGATTTTAAATGCTATAAAAGATCCCACCACATACACAATGTTATTTTTCTCCATTGAGCTCAGCTTTTGGAATCACTTGTGATTATTTAGGCTAATTAATCTACTGCCATTTGCATTGAACATTGAAAGATTGAGAAAAAAATTGAGGAGAAAGAACAATAAAAGAACAGGAATTAAGAAGACAGTAGATAACAATTGACATTGCATTTAAGTTTTTAAAGATCAAAGTTTGCTGGAAAGCATGAAGCTGGAGGAGATTCACTGCCATATAGGAGGATTGATATTGCATAACAGTTCAGTACTCTTTTCTTTGATTCTAACGAAATTTTCCGGTTTCTTAATTCTTTGCTTAGCTTTTAGAATTCATCTTTAGCTATTTCAATACGCCTTTAAATTTCGATGTCACATTTTCCGTCTTCTGTCAAAACACTTCCTGGATATTTAAATTTTGGTACTTGCTCGAGTTTGACATCTCAAATTCGCAGTTCGCATCTTGCCAAAAATACGTTCTGTCCTTACAATTTGTGTTTCGGTCTTTATTCACACTTTCCTTTACTACATTCTGTAGATGTTCCAAAATCATCCTTTCTGTGTCTGCTTAGAACACAGTATCATCTTGCATATCCGATATTGTTAAGATTTTATTCACCAATAATAAATTCCGATAGGACTTCTATTTCATTATGAATCGCCTTATTGTAAAGGTTGAATAAATCTGGTGAGAAGACACCCTAAGCATTACACCACTTTCTATTTTTGTGCACTTGTCAGTTGATTTTCTACCCGTATGCAGTCGGTTGGTGGAGGCCCGGTGAATAGCAGATCGGATTGAGGAATCGGTGAGTCGAGTTTGAATCACAGTATCCTGGTTGGTAATCTCCGACCATTTTGTTGATTTTCAAGGAACCTATGTCAGCATTATTTCATGCTATCAGTTTGTTGAGGAATCCTTTTAGAATATCGGCGCTATTTTTATAGAATTTGGTCAATTAAACGCACAGAAACCTGCCAAACTCCATCCGTAACATACTCGTAGAAAATACAAGAGTAATAGTCTCATCCATTCGGAAACATTAATAATAAAAAGGGAAAGCTAACACTCAATAACATTAACGGTGAACATGGCCACAATGTGCTGACCGTGTTTGGAAAATAAAAACGTTCCAATAACTTCAGACACAGGCATAAAAATCCTAGATATTCTGCTAAAAATAAAAAATAAAGATCGTCCTTGATAATAGCTAAAAGAATAGCCGAAAGCGTTCGAATATGTAGAACATTTGGACATTTTTACACACTTTGCCCAGAAAAGAAGACACTTGTACGAACACAAGAAAAAATAAATAAAAAGTGTAATCACAGTACCTTGTCAGTTGTCGCTTAAGAAACTGCTTCCGACATACACAATTTATATATATATATTTTAATATTCTTTTTACCACATAAACATTAAGTTTAGGTTTTTATAAATTCTTTGCAAATGCGAGTGATTTTTTTTTATCGATTTAAGATCCTTTTATACTTACTGATCAAAACAAATCTTCATTTTAAAAGTAAAAAGAGATTGTCGTCTTCTGTAAAGAAGTGGAGATCATTATATATAGTGTGTGTGCTACCATATGGTTAATACTTTAAATTGAATCAGTTTTGTTCTGATTTGAAGTTGAACCAACTCCACAATCGCGTTAAAAACGGAAGTTATGTGTTTCTGTGACTGGTCTTTGAAAAAATAATAAACTCTTTGTTTCGCAATAAACTCTTTAACGTCTAAATGGTAACAAATAATTTTTCCTCTGTATTTTTGCTGATGAAATATTGAAGATGTCTTTTAATTTTAAAGACAAACAATAGAACGTATTAAATGAAGAATAGGAATTTAATTTAATTAAAAAATTTCAGGCCGCCCTCATAAAAATGTCATAAAACTGTTCTCCTGTTTATTCTTGAAGCCCATAAACTTTCGTTGTTTGGTGTCATTTAACTCTCGCCATGTTCCAACACCAATAATTGACATTTTATCGACAGGCTGTCTGCTCGACATGTTTAAAGCAGCAAGCGTCAAGATCGAGTTCAAATAAATTGGCAAACGTCCCGGCATTCGACGCCATACTCTGGGATTGTTTTATAAAGCATTAACAAAATACACGATCATTGTTACACAGAATCAAACGACATTAGGTAGAAGGCAGTCGTTAGTTAAATATTTGAATAACAAAATACATGATATTATCAGAATAAATGAGACAAGTACGTGACTTGGATAATTGTCACAGGAAAAAAAAACAGCATTGAATTAATTAGCTATTTCACCGTACGAAACCCAATTTGAAAGTAGCAGACGATAAGTTAAAAACTCAAATTTGAGCGAGAAACTTTCAAGATTACCAGAAAGTGTAAATAAGGCGTGATATATTTATTTGCTTTTGCAATCAGTATTGAAAAAGTTGAGATTCGTTTGGCAAAGCAACACTCATGTGCAGCATTCAGTGTGTAAAATGTTGCAATACGAAGTAGCTAACAGTTTCTCTAAATGAAGTGACACCAAACCGTTGCTTCACATCGAAAAAAATTATAGGTATTCATTCACATAGTAAATAAAATATTTATTAAGTTCAGTTTAGTCTGGTGCAAGTCCATAGTAGTGAGGTCTTTGATGAAGATCGAAATTAATCCTGTGTAGGTGAGCTGCAAGACAAGCGATATATTTCCAAAGCACATGACCACGGTGATGATGTTCTCGGCTAGGATCGAAGTCAACTCTTTGGAAAAAACCCCGTAAAGCAACTAAAATCATTAAAGAAATTATATTAGTCTGGCACAAGATCATGAAAAGGAGATTATCGATGGGTATCGAAATCAATTCTTTTGAATTGAGCAGTATCATGTCCGTTAAAAATAAATAAAAAATAATTATACAATCACAATAAAAATAATTGTGACAATTATAATTATCATTAATACTATTCATATTACTAAACTAATGAGAGTCATCCCCAATATTCTCCTCTACCACACAAAAACACGTGATAAAAACTCACCATCGGACAAGTAGTCAACGCGAGGGATGACCAAAACTTCGGCTCCTTAAGTTTTCAGACTACAGCAATAACATTTTTCCCTTCTTAACACCCGTAACCAAAATTCGAGGTAAAAAAACTGAAGATTTCTTTTTTTCTCCAACTAAATTATCTGGATGCTCATTACAGACATTATATTAAACAAAAAATATACAATAAAGACTATATACCATTTCCTCGTTTTTTACATTATTCAGACTATTGTCCTCATCTTTATTCCCACCATCTGAAGAAGGCCGGAGCGTACAACGGCCGAAACGTTGTAATAAATATGGCGACAAAGATGAGGACAATAGTCCGAATAATGTAAATAGTGTACATAATACCTCATCTCAGAAATATAGACAGATACTGAAAGGCCGAAACGTTGTAATAAATATGGCGACAAAGATGAGGACAATAGTCCGAATAATGTAAATAGTGTACATAATACCTCATCTCAGAAATATAGACAGATACTAGTTTTACTGTCTCTCGTGTTTCTAACACCACATAACAACCACTGTCAACCACATAAGAAATAATACTGGTTTTGTTGTTTCTACCTCTTGTTGTTTTTCATTTTCTACAAGTATTTTTGTATGTATCAATATTAAAGGCCTTATAATTATTTACCCAGAGTTATAAATTCCCGACAGCTTGAAGATAAGTGAAGTCAATTGAAATCTTAGAGCAGTTTAGCAAAAGGCCATGGCAATGAGGCTCTCAACGAGGATCGAAACTACAAATGGTTTATTTGTATAGTAATATAAAATTTATTTTAGTACCACATGTAGTTTTCTTACTTTTCTGGTATTCTTCATATTCCTTAATTGCTGTAAATTTTCTTCCACTTGGCGCCATTCGATAATTTTTGAACCCAGGTTAAATGTCAGTATTTTAAGGGATGGTTTTTCAATGCAAGCAGACTGACAGGAAGACTGTTCATTCTCACTTGGAAAACTGACGCAACACAATCCTCCTATTCATATCAAACGTTTTGATATGTTAAGGAAAGGTTAGTAAATACCAAAAATCGTCAAAAAGCTGAAAATGGTAAGATCTTGATTGAATAGACAAGAAAAAACAGGCCTTTTAATGAAAATTCTACACACACACACACACACACACACACACACACACACACACACACACACACACAAATCATCGCATACCCCACATCAAAACTTTAAAATTCTATCTTAGGTTTCAAATTTGTTTTTAAAAATTAAAAATCCTAATTTTCTTTTTAGCTTTAATTCAAAATTAAAGGAATAAGTTTACTATAGCCAGTAAGCAAAATGCTTTGATCTATTTAAAACCAAATTTATATTGACTGGACTATACATGTTTTTTTGTTTTTTTTTGTCAGTAAAATCGAAGATGGAAATCATTTTTGAGACATTTGTAAACAAAAGTAAATTCTCCGTTTTAAAAACTTTGCAAAATAAAATATACTTTTTCAAAGGTTATTTGAGGAAAATTTAAAGTTTACTTAATCTAATGTGAAACAAGCAGTACTTACTTTTCTAGCATAAAAAACGTAGTAGAAAATACGAAAAGCATTTCTTTAGCACGGTGATCGTTTATCAGGCGTTGATTGATGGTAAATTCACAGCTGAGGTCAGGAAAAGGCATCGGACGGATGAACAGAAGTGACATATATTCTACGAATTTTAAGTGAACTTATTTAACTACTCAGTAATTTTTATAAATTAACAAACATTTTAAGCAATCTAATATTTTATTGATTTTTAGGTACTTTAGCTTTATAACCTTACGTTTGAAGATCCTTTCTGGAAAAATCATAAAATGTAAAATACTATAACAATAAATAAATTTAAAATTTCATAACTGAGATAATATAAAAATTAATAAAACATTTCATAAGCGAGGTACCTATAACTTTTACGTACATCTCTTATGAAATTTTATGGTATTTTATTTATTAATTTTTTATTACCTCAGTTATGAAATTTTAAATAACTCTTAAAACATGGTAATGATAATGTCATGTATGAACATCCGTATAAAAAAATAGTTTTACTTTATAACTATATTTCCTAAAAGTTACACAATTGAAACTAAAATTTGAAAGATGTAACAACTTTATAAATTATTGTAATTAAAATTGTAAAAAAAATGAAACAATTTTTGTAAAAATTTATTTTTTATCAGAAAATGTTTTTGTTTCAGAAAATATTGACCTTATCCTATTGTAAAAAAATTTGTAAAAACATTGTAAAAAAAAAAATTGTAAAAAACAAATAAAACGATTCTTGTAAAATTTATTGTTTATCAAAAAATGTTTTTGTTTCAGACAATATTGTCATTTTGTTCATAAGAGTAATTAAAAGGTTTTTCTAATTAAATTATGTCTTAGTTTTATTGGGTTTTTATTTCATAATTTACAGTTAATTTTCGGTAACTGGTAGTTCGACTTTACAAAAAGTAAATTGATGATTTAAATTTTTCAAAGTTTTCTGCTTTTAACTAATATAATAAGTAAAAGTTACACATTTGGATTTCTAGAACTTTCATAAAATTAAGTAAGGATGTAACTAATGTAAAGATTTTTTTTTACCAAGACGTTCTAAACAAAGTTTTATTCATTTGTGAATAAGTCCTGAAAGTTACATTAATTCCGACAATTATTTGATTTTTGCAAGAATTTTCCAAATTAATATTAATATTGGTGCAAAAAAAAAAAAAAAAAAAATCCGCTAAAATTCGCTATCTTATTTTATAGTCCATCCGCTGACACAAGAAAAACAAGATTTTTAATAAAAATTTCGAATGTTTTGAAAAGGATAAAAAATTACTAAAATAATCAAAAACACTTAATAACGTAAAGATTTTGACGCTAAAACTTAGTTTTCGTCAAGTTTGGGGCATTTTTTTCATCATAGTATGACATTTTGTCGGCAAATTCGTGAACATCTTTTTAAAAACTAAAGGGATTATAAGCCAATAGCTCCACCCTATGTACTGTATAAGAAATAAAAAAAGAATTAAAATCACAAGAAGTGATAGACGGAAAATTAACAGTTAAAAAATGTAAGAATTAAATATAAAGAAATGCCTATAATCAAAGGAAAATTAAAACTGCTTCTAACATAGAAAGGGTAGAAAAATTTACTGTAAACCTTTTCAAGTGTTACAAGTATAAACATTATGGGTACCATGAGGAGAAATGTAATGTAAGAAGCGTAGGTGGAAAATGCAGTGAGAAAGAACCTGACCGTGAAATATAACAAGAAACATCCATTTACTGAAAACTCAAAAGGTGGTGGAAGCTACAAAGAGAAAAAACATATGGCGTTCAAATGGTAACCTTTACAAGAAATAGGTAACAAAAACACAAAACACTAGTCCAAAGATTGGACTATAACTGGGACCGGAAGATTTAGCCGAACTTATTTCAAAGAAATAAGACCAGAATTGAAAATGCAGAAACCTAAAATAAGGAAGCCAAATACAGAACCAAGAGAGGAAAGACACAACGCACTTTGTACCCTTTCCCAAGATGAAAGCACAAATCAAATGGTCCAAAACAAACAATGAAAGAGCAGTACGCAACAAAAAAAAAAAACAAAAAAAAAAACAGAAACAGTTCCTAATGATCTCGTAAGAAAAGTAATGTTGTCGTGATGCAAACTAAACAAAGACTCAAGAAAGAAATCAACCGAAAAACGTGACCGACCTGAAGAAAAAGAAAACAAACCAGCAACCAAAGGTAAAATAAAAAAAAATTGAACCTGACCAAAAACAGATTCTAAGAACTAGAAGAAATGGACGTCGAGGCTGAAAACTCTCAAACGATTACAAATCCCAAAGAAAAATTACTTCAAAACAAAACCCAAATGATGGCAAATAAGATAACCCAATGGAATATCAGAGGTTTGAAGGTTATTTTTAATTAACTACTTCTACTTACCAGGATTTTTTTTTATATCAGGTCATCCTATAAGTTCTGACCGAATTTTAACTTTTTGTTAAAATGAATGAAATTTAAAGAGTATTTTATAATGTCTAATGGAGCTGAACATTATTTTTATGTTTAGATGCATTTAAACTGATCAAATTTTATTTCAAAGAACAATAAAATTAAAATTTTGTTTGATTAAAACCCTGCTAACATGGAAGTACTCAAGAATCATTCGAGACACATAATGCTTTATGAGTTCAAGGAAGGAAACTCAGCAGACAAAGTGGCTAGAAACATTCACTCAGTTTATGGAGAGGAATGTGTCAATGAAAGAACTTGCAGAAGATGGTTTGCAAAATTCAGAGATGGAGATTTCACCCTTGAAGATGAAGATCGAACCGGACGTCCAGTTCTTGTTTCTATCTGGTGGGATCGCCAAGGAATAATCCACTTTGAATTCTTACCGCCCAATGCAACAATTAATGCTGAAATATACTGTCAGCAATTAGAGAGCTTGAACTTTGAGGAAAAAAAGACCCGCTCTAGTGAATCGAAAAAAGGTGATGTTTCATCAGGACAATGCGAGACCCCACACAGGAAGAATCACGTCACAAAAGATCGAAGAACTTGGTTGGGAGAAAATTCCTCATCCACTTTATTCTCCCGATCTTGCTCCTTCAGACTACCATTTGTTTCGTAGCTTACAGAATCATTTGGAAGAAACAGCTTTTGTAACACAGGAAGAGGTTAAAACTGACATTTGTGAGTTCTTCGAATCAAAGCCAAAAGAATTTTACAGTAATGGAATTGGTAAGCTTGTTAATAGATGGAAGGAAGTCATAGATAATCAGGGAAAATACATTGTTGATTGAATCTGTAATTAAATGTAACATTTGGTCACTTGTTTTCTTTATTCAAAATTCGGACAGAACTTATGGGACAAATCCTCGAAGTAAATAAAAATATAAATGTGAAATATTCTATGTGCCGTGTCTCTTCATTACGTTGGCGATCATGGCTCTCTCCAATTTCCTGTCTCTTGTTGCTCTGAATAAATTCTGTCTTTTTGTTATATTTGCTAAGCGCTGTTCACTCATACATTTATCCAAGCTCGCTAGATGTTTATATGTGTTGTTTTCTTTTGTCCTTTTTGCTTCCAATCTGCTTTGTGAGTATCCCTTTCCAAGCCATCTTAACTCATTATGTGTGCTTGAAATTTCAAGTGTCTTTCTAATGTTAAGCATGAGTGATTTTTTATTTCCATCTTCTCTAAAACTTTGTCGTTTGCTCACTTGTTCAGTGCATGATATCGCCTTCTATAGAACCACATTGCTGTTGCTTTAAGTCTCTTCTTTATCTGAGAGATTGTCCAGAATTCACTGCTATATGGGAGGACTGATATTACGTAATAGTTCAGTACTTTGTTCTTTGTGTCTAACTAAATTTTCCGGTTTCTTAATACTTTGCTTAGCTTTTAGAATTCATCTTTAGCTATTTCAATGCGTCTTCAGATTTCGATGTCACATTTTCCGTCTCCTGTCAAAACACTTCCTAGATATTTACATTGTCTTTTGTCTGATTTTCTGGGATGAGGAGTTATCATTGTTTACACTATTTATATTATCCTTATCTTTGTTGTTGTATCACTACGTTTTGGCGGTTGTGCACTCTGGTCTTCCTCAGATGTATATTGGATCTGAGTAACTTACGGAGAATACTGAATTGAACACTTTATTTAATCTACGGAGTAGACTGTTCTCGTTCTACTGCTCACGTCTCAGGATATCTCGTCTAGTTCTTATTTTTATTTAATGCTGTTCAGTTGTTACTCGCCGGTTTCCACTGACTGCAAGTACACGGTCGAGATGTAGTGTAACAACAGCAAAGGCGAGGATAGTAGTCGAAATATAAATAGAGTAAATAATGATAACTCTTCATACCAGAAAATAATTCCCAGTAGGTCACAGAGATCGACATACACCTGAGGTAGGCCGGAGGCCACAACGGCCGAGACGTAGTGATAACAATAAGTAACACGGGGACAATAGTCCGAATATGAATAGTGTAAATAATTTAAACTGTTGTACTTATTTGATTTTGTATCTCCAATTTGCTTGTTAACAACCATGCATTCTCTCCTGACGAACTGTGTCTCCCCGCGACAATACAAGAAGGAAAAAGTAAACTAAACTATCTGCTATCAACATCTGCAAATCTTATGTTGTTAATAGTGTGTCCGCCAGTAATTAATCTCTGTATAGGCTAAATAAGTCTGTCGAGAAGACACATACTTGCATTATACGCCTTAGTATCTTTACTGAATTCATTTTCTATCCGTTTGCAGGCGGTTTACTGCCAGTATAGGATCTGGATTATTCGAATATCCTTCCCAAATATGTCAAGATTATCAAGTAATTTTAACAGTTCATTGTGACGTATTTACCAAACGCTATACCTCCTATAAATACTGATAGAACCTCAGATGACACATCTATAATAGTAAATCCCTCCCCATTTTGGTCTTTTGCCGCAATTGTATTTTAAATACAATAAATAATTATAATAGTAAATAAAATACAATCAAGTTGAATTTATTTAAGTACAAACAAGTCAGCAACCCTGCATAAAGCCATAACCTGCATATACATACACCCAAACGTAAAAATACCTGAATCAGAACTTGATACTGTCATTCAACAGTTTCCAAAATCATTTATATTACTTGGAGATTTCAAAGGATACAAGTAGACAATCGAACAGTAAAGCTAAAATTATTGAATCCTTGATAGAGAAAAGAAACCCACGTCTGTTATATTAATAAAACATACCTTCATCCAATAATTGGCTCAAACTTGGTCATAGATTTAACCGTATGTGAGCTTACCAGTTTCATCAATTACAACTGGATGGCACACAATGACGCCCGTGTATGCAACACTTTTCCTATCATGTTGGAAAATTCAAGCCCAAAACTTGATCAAAAACATCATAGCAGAAACTAAGAAACGCTAACTGGGGAAGATAAATAAAAACAAAACAAAACAAAACAAAACAAAACAAAACAAAACAAAACAAAAAACAATGCAAAGAGAAACTAACTCTACAAAGAAATAAGAATGAAGATTACCTCGCCTATTTCACAAAAAAAAACAAAAAAACACTTATTCTATCAGAGCAAGCCGTGCTGCGATCACCAAATTCAAATTGAATCTTACAAAAGAAGACTTAAAAAACTCCAAAAAGAGTAAAGTCAAAGAACAGAACTATCAAAAAATCTAAACGAACCTCATGGAAAAACTTTCTTTCTAAAATAAATATAACTGTGAAAACTAAAAACGGTGTCGGATATAATTAAAAAGCTACTAGAGCAAAATAAATCAATCAGAGAAAGAAAAGGTATATCAAATAATTGGTGGAAAATTTGCATAAAATTTCTCTACCAAAACACAAAACCTAAACTGTCAAAATATAAAACAAAGGGAATAAAAGAAAAAAAAAAAATCCTGTAAAAAACGCGGAACGCAACAATCAACAGTTTTTCTTAATTGAATTAAAAGGTAGGTTACCCTCCAGTTTTTGGCAGGAAAACAACATAGCATAATGAAAAAGACCAGAAACTTAATAAAAACAAAGTTTTATCGTCAAAATGCTTATGTTATTATTAAGAGGAATGACCAAAATATTTTTGATTATTTTTTGAAATTTTTAAATTCTTTCTAGCACGTTCGAAATTTCAGTTTAAAATTTTGTTTTGTTTATGTCAGCGGTGGACGTAATAATTTACAATTACTTTTTCGCATTCTTTTATCAGTGTAAACACATTGATTAGGAAATTCTCGCAAAAACAAATATTTGTCGAATTTTAATTAAACTTTCAGAGCTTATTCTCACATATGAATGAAATTACTTTTGAATCTTTGTTAATTTTAGAAAATCTTGGTAAAAAGATTTTTTTTTACGTATGTTACTCCACACTTAATTTTATTAGATTTCGTGAAATTCCTTTTCATTTCCAGAATTTTTCTATTAGTTAAAAGTAGGACCACTTGGTGAATGTAAATCATCTAATTGTTTTTCAAACTTTCACTATTCTAAATGAAAATCTACTCTGAATATTAAACTAAAAAATGTAAACAAAACTATGAAATTATTTAATTAGAAAAGCTTTTAATTGCTTTTGTAAATAAGTTATATTAATAATAAGTTATATTAAGGTCTGAAGAAATAGATTTTTTTCGATGAATAATGAATTTTTATAAAAATTTTTCATTATTTTAAAATTTTAATTATAATAATCGTTTAAAATTATGTATTACTCTATTTCCTGCATGTAGTATTGTAATTAAGTGGAAACGAAATTAACGAATCCAAAATTGAAAAATTTAATAAACGTCGTTTTAATATTCTATTTTAAAATAATTTTTTTATATTTTATTTTTTTTTAATTTATTTGTTCCCTTTTTCGTTTATGATAGCCTAAATATAGCATAATTATGAAAAAGTCACGTGCTTGGATTGAAGAAAATAGAAAAATGTTTTTTAGTTAATGTTAATTAAATTTTATTAACTATTAATCATGAAACAATATTTAATTATTATAAAAAAATTTCCAGATTAATGTGTAAGTTTCTTGCTTACTTATGTTTATTTAAATTTCATCTGTTATTAAATTTTAAAATTAATTTAAGAAAATTTTATAGTATTTTAAATTTTTTCATTTTTTCATAAAGCATCTTCAAATGTAACTAAAAGTCGATAAAATATTAGATAATTGCTAAAAATATGTTGATTTGTAAAAATTTCTAGATAGTTACCCCCACAAAAAATGCGTTCACTTAGATTTCGTAAATATATGGGACATCCATACTAGCTGTCATCACTTCGGAACCATTGGATACGTCAATAAGGATGAAAAAAACTACTTGTCATTAAGAAATGCTTTATATTACTTTTCATGCTATAAATAATGTTTGTTTGAAATCAGATTAATTTAAATTTAACTTTAGATTTTCTAATTTTACTCAAATAACATGTCAGAAATATATATTTTATTTTTGGAAATTTTTTAAAACCGATAATTTTGTTTTGTCTACAATTTTCCTAAAATTAAAAAAATGGCAGCTTTTAAGAAAATTTTCTTAATTTTGCCAAAAAGTTGAGATTATTTGAGATATATTTTCTCTTTGAAATACAGCAGAATATTTTACTTACTGGAAATAGTAAATTAATCATTTAGCTTTCAAAGCTAAAATTAAATTCTTAAGAATCCTTTTTCATCTTAAAAATTCATTTTAAATCTTAGGTATCGAAAATTTATACTAAATTATTGGAGGTACCTAATTAAATGCATTAATAATAATTGGTTGGTTCTAGCAAGATGTATTACGAATTTCGTTACCCGAATTATGCCTCAAATAGTTTTAAAAAATATATAACGAAGTATGGCTGAATGGTAACATTCCCAGTCTCTAGATGCGAGTCACAGTGATCCCCATACCTAAACGCACAAATACCCAACTTGACCATCAAAATTGCAACAATGAACCTTTAAATGATAGACCAATAAGGATCACTAGTTGTATAAAACTAGGGAGAGAACGATTGATGTGGTATTTGGAATCTAATGGCTTAATAATAGAATTTTAAGCAGGCATTAGGAATAAAATAAATATACTTAACCATATTAGAAAATTCTATAAGTATTTATTAAAAAGAAAATGTGATGGTCTTCTTTTTTGAATTGGAGAAATCATATGACACAGCCAGGAAACATGGACTGACAGACACCAGAAAAACCTCGGATTAAAAGGCAGAATGTCAGGCGTTATCCGAAATTTCTTAGAAAAGCGAAACATCAAAGTACAAGTGGGAATTGCATTTTTAGATTTAAAAGAACAAGAAAATGATTTACCGTAAGGATGTATTTTGTCAGCCATTCTATTTAATATGAAAATAACGTAAAAAACCCTCGAGTCCGGGGTGAGACTCCTTGTACGCGTAGGACTTTCTGGTATGTTATAGATTGAAGCACGTGCCTATTGTACAACGCAAACTTCATCTATACTATTTACATTATTCGGACTATTGTCCTTATATTTATTACAGCATTTCGGCCCTTCAGTATCTGTCTATATTTACGAGATGAGGTATGGTGTACACTATTTAAATTATTCGGACTATTGTCAACTCTTTACCGCCATATTTATTACAACGTTTCGGCCCTTCAGTATCTGTCTATATTTCTGAGATGAGGTATTATGTACACTATTTACATTATTCTGGCTATTGTCCTCATATTTGTCGCCATATTTATTACAACGTTTAGGCCGTTGTACGCTGCGACCTTATTCTTAATATCTTGAACAGGGCATGGGTTCAAGACATTCGTATACCGTAAACCGACATTTACCGGACCTTACCTTAATTTCAACTCCCACCATTCATACAGCGTAAAGAAAGAGATCGTCCGCTGCTTACAACATCGAGCAAAAGTCATAAGTGGTGACCCAGAGACATTAGATAAATAATTATCGGTATAAGTGAAGAAGGCCGGAGCGTACAACAGCCGAAACATTGTGATAAACATGGCGGCGAAGATGAGGACAATAGTCCGGATAATTTAAATAGTGTACATAATACCTCATCTCAGAAATATAGACAGATACTGAAAGGCCGAAACGCTGTAATAAATATGGCAACAAAGATGAGGACAATACTCCGAATAATTTAAATAGTGTACATAATACCTCAGCTCAGAAATATAGACAGATACAAAAAGGCCAAAACGTTGTAATAAATATGGTGACAAAGATGAGGACAATACTCCGAATAATGTAAATAGTGTACATAATACCTCATCTTAGAAATATAGACAGAAACTTCATATATGCTTGAATTTAGAATCGACAAATTGACAGAAGAGAACGAATTCATAATCTGCATCTTGTAACTCTCACAAAATGCACAATGATCCTCCGCTAAAGTTAGATAATAACGAAATATCTGTAGTCAAAAGTGCAGGAGTTGAAATGGAAGGTCTTATTAGATAATAGGGTACTTTCAAAAGCAAACACTCCGGTGTTATATAAACAGCTGAATGGCCAGGGCCGTGGGTATTTTTGTGTTTGTCGTTTCCCTCGCGCTAGGGGTTCTGTCCCTCCTCAGCGCGTTAGTTCCTTTTTTGTAGCATTAAAATTTGTTGCGTGAGTTGAGCATTCAAACCGATGGTTCCGCCTGGTGTAGATGCTATGTCTTATTTTGTGAAGATAGTTTCACGTATTCACCAGATCCTGTTCTCAGAGCCATGTAAAAATGACCACAACGTCAATGGTAGCAGTAATTCTCTATTACTTTATTCCTGCATCAACTATAGATAAAAATACGAAATTTACCGTAACCCCTTCACTGAGTCAGGTTGTGTCACAATGTCTGTTTTTAACGTGGGGACCCGAGTGGAAACACTCGGGCTGCTGGTCAAAGCTGGTCATAGCTTGTCTAAGTTATCATAGCCGGCCATACCACTGCTACGCCACAGATGATACGCAACAGTGGAGGAAGGAGACTTCCGGCACGGAACAGATACTACATCTGCAGCATCCATACCGACGGGAAAAACCTCTTCCTCTGCGAATCCCTCCGACAGAATCCGTAAAGAAAGCCCCCAAATACAAAAATGCTCTTAGCATGGGGCCACTCAGGTGTTTATATAACACCGGAGGATTTAACTTATATCCTCTAGGTTCTACCTGTGTAAGTCCCCCATTATCTAGGGAGGCCTTCCATTTCTACTCTGCAAAAAAAAAAAAAAAAAAAAGAAAATGTCAGCATTAGGTCTTAGCGCCGTGCGTTAAGTACTTTGTTCTTGTTGAACTCTCTGCCTTATGGCAGAGAGGAACCCAGATGAGAATCTGCTCTTCAGTAGTGTTTCTTCTGGGGAGGTTGACAAACCCGGCGCCGTTATTACAGAGTCTACGAGAAATTTTTACCCGTGCATTGGAAAAATTCACGTTAAACCTTGTGCCATATCCCGTTCTGTAGGGAGCCCGGGCAAATACCGAGTAGTAGCTCATACGGATAGGTGTGCGGACGTAAAATCATTATTAAGACTTTACCAATCAATAGTAAGATAAAAACTAGATGACGGATATTTTATCTCTGGCCCAGGAAGAAAGTCATACTTGAAAGAACTACATAACAATACACCATCAAGATCTTAGACTCGCACTGATAGCTTTTATTAGCTCTACTATTGAAAGTCTTTATACTGAAGTAAACGAAACCCCAAGGCGACCGTAACTGTCATTGTCATACTGCATTAGACTACTTTCACTTTACAATCAAACCTACCTACGATAATGAATTTGACTCTAAATATAACACTCTCATTCATAGAAAAGAAACTTAAACCATTTGGACTACGTATTGAAGAACTTATAACTGAAGATCAATGGAACACATTGTATACACGAAACAATCTTCTAAAAAAAATACCACTCTGTCTTCTAACACAACTAAAAGTCATACTGACCTTACCAAATTCCACAAGTTAAATTACCAACATATTATCCTATCAATGGGCGCGTGGTTACAACGTTCGCATTCTGACCATGAGACCCGGGTTCGAATCTCACCATGGTCGATTTTTCAGGAAGGAGATTTTCTGATGTTATCGGACTGGAGGGAGTCAATCCCAGCGTGCGGCACCTTTGGAAAGTGCCTGAAAACCGTACCACGGGTTGATCCAAGCCTTGTGAGTGAAATTGGGTTGACGGAACCCTTGGATACCGTCGATAGCTGTGCTAGCACGAACTCACAAATCAACGTGGCCGAGGGCTTGAGTGTGCTGGCCTTGTTCAAATTGTTGATCGCACCAGATAACATACTCTTTTCCCAGAAACTGAAACTAAGGTCTGCTCAGCATAGATGCAGTATAAACCACAGGTGGGCTCTGTAGGTGTTGAATAAACATAAATGCGCCTGAGCAAGCGTCTACAATAGGGATTGGCTAGCCTCCCTAGTAGACGGGTATCCTCGAATACGAGTGGCCAGCTATACATCCTATCAAGAACTACACATTACTAAAAATACACACTCTAAGATACACAGCCATAGTAAACAATATCAGATCTATGGAGTTACCACCAGATATAAATCTTGGCGCTACAGAGTCTTAGTTATGGTCATGGCACTAGAAATCATTTTAAAGTAATTTAGTAAGACCATAATCCGTACTTATATCGATACAAAACAGAAAATAACAAGGATCCCCCTCCTCATTAAACTTATAAACAATCTTCTTGCCAAAAATAAAGAAGCTGGGCATCAAGCCATATTGGTATGCAGGAAAATGAAAAAACCAATAAAGCAGAAAAAGACTCTTAAATATGAAATTCTCAAATATAAATAAATATCCCTACTTTCGTCGAACAATCAACAAATTGAGGAAGGGTAGGTAACAGTACCTGTGGAATAACTCTTATGGTACGAAACTATACAGCACCAACTCAAGACTCGAGGAATGGCACCCAGGCTACAGGGAGAAAAGAGGACGTGAGCCTATTCAAACTCTTTATAGGACACACCCACCAACACCTATTCGAAAATGAAGTACCACCATTATGCATACCATGTCAATAACTATACACAATAGAGGATGTAGATTTATTAAGCGTAGTTTAGATGTGGCACGAGGACGAAAGTATGGAGCACCCACTGAGGACCGAACTCCCTATTTAATCGTAATTAATCTAGCGAGGAAAGCTTGTTAACTACTAGACCGTGTCGAAGTTTTCACACAATTGAATATATATTGATAATCTATAGTGAATTCCAAGAAACATGAGCCAAGTACTACAGAGGAGATAATCTAAAAGAACTGTTCGAAAATGGCGAACCACGTGTGGTTTGGCAGTTCGTAAAGGAGATTAGCCTATATAATATAATATAAGTTCAAGATCTATTTCTATAAGGTTTAAATCCTAGAATCTATTTTAAGGAAATAAAGTTAATTATAATTTACATTGACGCAGGTTGTAACTGGAATAGTCATTGTTACATATAATTTATAATTTTCCACGTAATTGTTAATACAATATTCATTTATATAAAAAACAGAATTAATTCTAAACAATTTAAAAATATGTTTCGTTCCACAAATCCACAAAGTTTAGTTTTGATAAGATGTAAAACAAATCTATCTATCTATCTATCTATCTATCTATCTATCTATCTATCTATCTATCTATCTATCTATCTATCTATCCTATTTTTCTCATTCCATTAATATCTATCTATCTATCTATCTATCTATCTATCTATCTATCTATCTATCTGATTCTGCTCATTATCTATTCTTATGGAGATGAACACTCTCTTGAACATGTTTTGAACCCGTCCAAATACGTATAGGCTGACAGAGAATCGTCAGTAGAAGGAAAAAAAAGAGTCGGAGAGATCTAGCTTATCTGCCTACTACCGATTTCAGCAAGACTACGTCCGCTCCAAACGGCATTCTATTAAGTGTATAATATTTATTCAATCCAAGGAAGACATAACAGTGGCAACGAGAATTCGAATTCGCACAAAAAATTGTTTCCTCTCGCTTAGCATAAATAGTTAGCGAAATTCAGAAATTGAATTAATGTTGTGGACATGAACACACCTCTCCGGAAATTTCAAATACATATATAGACTGACGCCGAAAATCGTCAGTATAAGTAGCAAGCAAGTAGAGGTTTAGAAGTGACGAGAATTCAAATTCATACGGATTTTTTTTTCGTCCAGCTTCGTGTATATTCATAGCGCAACGTAGAAGATAAACTTCATACCATATTATATACGTTTGTTAGGGAAAATAAAAACTTTTTCTTCCTAATTAAGGACAACTTAAAAAAACAAACAAACTATGGAATAAATGAAGACAATTATTCAGAAACAGCAAGAATTTCAGAAGACATGATTACAACAAATGCAACAGGAATGGATTGAATATCACGAACAGATAAAAGAAATCCCGGTAAAGCAAGGAACGGACAATGGATCAATTTCAGGCTTTCTTGACTCAGTCGCTAATTCAATTAGTGAATTTAGTTACTTCCCAGGAGAAAACATTACATTCCTATGGTACTTCAGAAGGTACGAGGCCATTTTCAGAGAAGAATGTCAAGGATTTTCGGATGAAAGAAGTTGCGTATCTGTTACTAAAATTGTATCCACTGAACACGAAACATATCTGAATTTAATTTTGCCGAATACGCGAGAAAAATGATCTTTTAACGAATCAGTTTTATACACGTTGGCAGTGTATGAACATTACTAAGTACGAAAATGAAGATTTTGTCACATATGCTAGTAACATCAACTCTGGGTGTGAGAAATTTAAACTGGATAAATTATCCCCAGACAGATTTAAATGTCTAATCTTCGTTAAAGGTCTGACATCAAGCAACAATGCGGATATACGCTCTTGAATACTTACAAAACTTGAACAGGATTCAAAATTAACAATACAGACTGTTACGGAAGAGTGCCAAAAAACTGTCAGTTTAAGGCACGATAAAGCGAAATTCGAGCAAAATGGCACGCCAGAAGTACAAGTTCGAAAAAACAGTAGTACCAAAAGAAAAAGAATCTGAAATAAAAATATTGCAAAACTTTATTCATTTCAGAAAAGAAGTGTCCATTTAAAACTAATAAATGTTTTGAGTGTGAAAAACAGGTTACAAACGAGTCTACTGCATGTTGAAAAGCAAAAGAATTACACGAATTAACTTGCTGAAAGTAGTGCTACCCGCTAAAAAGTTGGAACATTCACATAATAGAAAATTCGTTACAGTACAAATGTATAACGCTACGGTGAGATTTCTATTGGACACTGGTAGCAATATGAATATCAGACAAGAAATTAATTTTTCTTGTGAAAATCATGTGTAACGTAACTCTTAAGAAAACAGATGTCTATGTATAAAAAAATTCCAGCTCGAATTTGCTCGGTGTCGATTGGCTAGAATTGTTTGAACTATGGAATTAGACGATTAATTCATTCTGTGAAAAAATTAATTGTCCATCAGAAAAAAAAATTACAGCTAAGATACACTGAGTAAACCAAAAAATAAATTTACGAATATTTTCTCAGGAGTTGGGAAAATGTATTTTTTAATTTTCAAAGACATTTTTTAAATTAAGAAAATACGGTATCAGTCTTTAAGCCTTAAATAAATATAGCTTTTGCTGTATTGGAGTCTATTAACATCGAACAGGATAGGTTAGAAAACCGCGGTGTTATTGAAAAAATAGATTATTTAAAATGTGTCACATCAGCGGTTTATATTAGAAAGAAAAAACGATAAGATTCGTTTATATGCAAACTTTTCAACTGGGTTGAATGACTGCCTCCTACCACATGCATATCCTCTACCAACTTCAGAGGATCTATTTGCTAAATTAAATCATGATAATTATTGTTTTTAAATTGACCTGTCTGGGGCATATCTCCCATTCAAGGTGGATGAAGAATGCCTGAAGTTTTGACTATTAGTACGCATAAAGGACACTATAAGATTTAAAGATTACCTTTTGGTGTAAAAATAGCCACAGGTATTTTGCAGCAAAATGATGGATACAATGTTGGCTAAGACTAGACGGTGTTGTCGTTTACGTCGATGATATACTTTTTAAGAGTGCTAAAACTGATTCAGCAAGTATTTCAGAGACTGCATGACTACGGTTTCAAAATCAGTGAACAGAACATGTCAATTCTTTCTGGATAGGATTAAATCAACCATCCGTCCTTGTATGGAATATGACTGTCATATAATGTCCAGAGACGAGTATGCAAGATGATAGGTCCTGATCTTGCATTTAGTCTACAATCGCTATCCCACAGACGTACTGTGGTCTCCCTATGACTCTTCTACAAATATTTTCACGGCAACTGTTCTGACGAGCTACTTTCGCTGGTTCCCGTACTGACTGAATTTAAACGTCCTACCAGGCTGGCATCTCGGTCCCACCCTTTTACTGTCAAAATGGTTAAATGTAACCGTCTCTTTTTCTCAAACAACTTCTACCGCATTTCCCGTCTGTGGAACACCTTTCCCTTTACTTGCTTCCTCGATGACTATAATCTTGAAATATTCAAGTGTAATGTCAATCGACATCTTCTGAAACCTTGAAATTGTTTCACGTCCTTCTCTGTATCCTTTCATCAAACACGCCTCTTTATTCTTGTTCTCAATCCTCTGCAACCCCTTGCGTTCTATTGGCACTCTCGCCCCTCTTGGGGTGAATTGCTTTAAAAAAAAAAGATTATCGACAAAAAAAGGAAGACCAAATCCCGCAAGTGCCACTAAAGACATGTTTTATCCGACAAATTTGACAACCCTACAATGATTTCTCGAATTGACAAATTGTTATAATATTTATGTGCTAGATATGTACAAATTGCGAGCACCTCTGAATAATTTACTTAAGCGTACGAAATGGAATTGGTCGGCGGAATGTCAAAAAGCATTTGAAGGAATTAAAAAACTACTAACTTCAGAGTTATGACTGACACCTTTCGACCTGCACCGACAGATAATAGTAGAGCCAGAAGCAAGCGAATACGGCATAGGAGCGGCAATAGGCCATAAATTCGAAGACGGCACAGTGAAAGCAGTCGCTTACGCTTCAAGAAGTTTGACAAATACGGAAAAATGCTGCAGTCAATTTGAAAAGGCAGCGCTTGCTATAATTTTTGCTGTAAAGAAATTTCACAGGATGAAGTTGGGAAGAAAATGAATACTACAAACTGATCATCGTCCATTATTAAGTATATTCAGTTGTAAGAGATTCTCACACATGCGGCAAACAGACTACAGCGTTTATTTACGATTTTACTGAACTATGATTTCAAGATGGAGTTTCTATCGTCAAAGAAATTGGGACATGCAGATGGCTTGTCCGGTTTGATATCAAACTGTAAAGATTTTGAGGATACTGTAATTGCTTCGCTGGAATCCGAAAGCAAAATTAAAAGCCTGGTGTGTAAGACTATTAAAGAATTGCCAGACAATATAGACAATAACAAAATTCATTCTACAAATGATACGTTTATTCAAAAGACTATTAATGGTGTTAAGTCAATGGAGTGAAACTAAAATTAAACCTGCTAAAAATAACAGTTTTTTCTATTTGTGATGGAGTACTTTTGTATGCAAAAAGAGTTGTAATTCCGTTATCACTACAAGAAAGGATTTTAAAACACTTTCACGTAGGACCTCCAGGAATAGTGAGGATGAAGTCATTGACGAGAAGCTACGTGTATTGGCCCAAATTGGACAAAAATATCGAAAATACAGTTAGAAAATGTAATGGTTGTAATTCATCCGTAAAATCGCCACCTATAAATTAGCAGGCATGACCGAGCACTGATAAACTGTCGGAAAGGCTGCAGATGGACTTTGCTGGACCACCAAGTGCTTCATACTATTTAATTGTGGTCGACACTTTCACAAAATGGACCGAGATATTAAAGTGTAAACGACCTACTACTGCAATAACGATTAAATTCTTGCACGAACTTTTTTGTAAGGTTTGGAGTATCCGACAGTGTGCTATCCGATAATGGAACTCAATTTACTTCTAGGGTGTTTAAATTTTTCTGCAAAAGATACGTAATTGAAATTTTGACAACGCAGCTTTATCATCCGAGGTCGAATGGTGAAGCGGAACGTTTTGTTGACACCTTTAAAAGAGCATTAAGAAAAGCTTAGAAGCTGAAGAAACAGCTCAAGAATTTTTGGGCGTGAATGGAATGACGTCAAATGCAAACATCACCACGAAAATATTACCTGCAGAGCATATTTCTGCTAGAAAAATAAGATCCACTGCCAGGGAATAAGAAAGTTCAACAATTTCAACCTACCCGATCATTTAAGTTCGACGATAATGTTTTCTGTAACAACTTTAAGGCTGGAATAGCAAATTGTCAGGAAGGAAAAATTATTCAACGTCTTGGTAGTATGATATACATTATTGAAGGTGGACGATTTCGTTGTACAGAATATGCAACCAGTACAATTTAATTGACCGATGGACATACTTTAGGATATTTTTGAAGTGCCTATTCCTAAAACTGAAATTACAATACAACGTAAGGGTAAGAGAAAAGGTAATCCGACTGAAACGTTGGAAGTGGACCCATGTCGGAAAAAGTATTGTAAAGGAAGTGTATATCTAAATAGGGGAGTGTTGTGGAGATATACACACACCTCTCCAGAAGAGGACTTGAACTCGTCCAAATACATAAATGAGAATAGTCGGTAAAAGGAGAGAAAAGTAGAGTGTTAGAGATCTAGATTATCTGCCTATTACCGATTTCAGCAAGACTACGTCGATCCAAGTAACATTCTATTTCTTGATTGTTTTATCTTCATTCAGTCCAGTGAAGGCATTCTATCTATCTATCTATCTATCTATCTATCTATCTATCTATCTATCTATCTATCTATCTAGCTGGCTGGCTATCATAATCTGCTCATAAATAAATAAATTCATAATCCGCTGCTAGGAAAATTGTATTACTGTGTTGTGCTAGACAACTTTTTCTCGTCAAATCTACCTTACACACTTCATGTCATGTACTGAATATGGCTGTTACATCTGGTCTAGTGCTTATGTTATATATTTAGAGATTCTTAATAAAATCAAAAGAATCTGCAATTTTATCGATCCTGGCCTGTCATCTCGGATCCAGTCACTCTACCACCGTCATAATATAATTTCCCTCCATGTTTTCTATGAAAATTTTCTGGAAATTGTTCTACTGAGCTTTTCGCTTTGATACCTTGACTTCATGAATTTAAGCGCAGTACTAGATTGGCGGTACAGTCTCATCATTCTACAGTCGAAATGGTTAGATATAACCGTAAGTTCTATGGTAATAGTTTCTTCTCTAGCACTTCTCACTTGTGGAACTAACTTCCGGACTCTTACTTTCTAATCAACTTTGATCTTCAAAAATTTAAATGCAATGTAATATCAATCAATAGCTGTCTTATTGATTGGTGTTTTTTTTTATTGTACTCTTTCCTTAATAATGTTTTTTCTTTTTCTTATATTTTTTCATACTCAGTAACCCTTTGCGTGTTAGTGGCTTTATTGTCTTGTTTGGGGCGAAATGCTTAAAAAAAATGAATGCTGAGCAGGCATCAACAATATGGGAAAACTGCAGGTTCTCAAGATAATGTAAGGATGGGACCCAAAAAGACGGTAACCACATAACAAAGAGAATCATTGCTTTAAATCACATTTCATTTCAACTCTGGTGCTGCACAATCTATCAGTCTACTGCATTCCATAGGGAATTGCGCTCGTAAGACAACAAGGTTATAAATAATAAACCTCGATATTCTTGACAAAATCCAAAAAAAATTTGCAATATAATCTATCCTGACTTGGCATCTCGACTTCAGTCACTTTCTCACTCACATGCCGTGGCTTCACTTTCTTTTTTCTACAAATATTTTCATAGCAACTGTGGTGATGGGTTATTTTTCGTTGGTTCCCGGCTACAGGAATTCAAGCGTGCTACTAGATTGGCAACTAGGTCTCACTATTTTACTGTTGGGCACACTAGATGCAATCGCAACTTCTACTCTAATAGTTTCTTTTCTCGTACATCCCATCTAATTTCTTGTTTGACTGATAACAACGCAACGTCAATCGCCATCTTGCGTCTTCTTCAAGCCTGTTCGTTTTGGGTCTTTTCCTCAATCCTCTCCATTTTCAGACTTGTCATTCTCTTTCACTTGCACTCCCTGTACATTCTCACCCTCTGCGTGTAATTATCGCCTTGCTTGGGGGTGAAACAATAAAAAAAAATATCACCTGGGTCTCGGGATATTCCCATCAGGCCGCGGAAGAGTGGTCCCGTATCGCTTGGTTAGACAGGCCATGTTCGAGCGGACAGTCAGGTTCTCGTATAGTAGAGCCAGCTATAGATCCGGCTAGTAAGCAGGGTGAGACACAAGCTGATGGTGACACTGTAAAGCTAGTGGGTAGCTAGTGGTTCTGTTGAAACTGACAAGAACTAGTGTCGGTTTTCTTGACAGGTAAGATATAAACAAAATTTGTTACAAGGCATTTGTGCAGGCCAAGTTTTCCGCTGTTTACGACTGACATAATATTGGTCCGAGGTACATTTCTCCGAACTCTAATGACTCCCCATTCTTTCCAGATTGAAACTTTTCATGTCTATTGATTTAAAAAAAAAATCAACTGGATTTTTGTTTTTCAACATAAACTCTCTCAACTAGAATTTGAACTTGTCTTAGATGATCGGTTTTCATGTTAGCAACCGTTACATTGCCTCGCATTGCACATTCACACACACACACACACGCGCGTGCGCACACACACATACACACACACACACACACACACACACGCACAATACACACATGCAAATGCACAAAACACGCATACGCGCCTGCAAAGGCATAAAGAAATATACACACACACGCGCACGCACAGAACACGCACCCAAACGCATAAAGAAACATACACACAAAACAAAACACGCATAGACAGACAGAAACACACACACACACACAAAACAAAACATGCATACACGTACGCAGACAGAAACATACATATACACGCACACAAAACACGCATACACGCAAACGCAGACATAAACATATACATATACACTGCATGCAGACGAAGACGCAGACATAAACATTCACACACACACGCACACAGAGAGAGAGAGAGAGAGAGAGTGAGAGAGAGAGAGAGAGAGAGTGAGAGAGAGAGAGAGAGTGAGAGAGAGAGGCAGAGAAATCGTGAGAGAGGGTGGAATTAGAGTGTTTTGAAATCAATACAAAAATATACGAAACTGACTTTTTCTTTAAAGATACATCTGATAAATAGATCTTTTTTTTCTCTCTCTCATTTGATGTCTGTCGCCTGTTTTCCTCCCAACATCTAGTCTGTCTGGAAATATTTGGGGTTCTTTGGGGAAGAAAAAAATTTGAAAGAAAAAACACTTAAAAAAATGCCACGAAAGGAATTCGGAAACAAGTGAAAGAAATGCAAAAAATAAATAAATAAGAGGCTAAAATTTCCAACGGTGCTCGACAGGACTCACCCGGACATGACTCTGTCCTGTCCCCGGTGCAGAGGAACAGAGAGAAGAATATCAAAGTGGGGGAAGTGTAAATGTGACTGCAAGAACTAATTTAATCGATTAGTATTTGATCTTGGTGTACGAAGAATGAACTTTCGGCGCTCTCCACCACTTCTACCCACCGACTAATGTCCCTGTCCGGTAACTTTAACTTGTAAGCCCTGCATGAAATCGATTATGTTATCGATTTTAGTGGTCAGAAAATCTACATGTCCGCCCATTCCTATTTTAGACAGCTTTCTCTCTCTCTCTCTCTCTCTACCCCCCCTCTCTCTCTCTATACATATATATATATATATATGTATATATATATATATATATATATATATATATATATATATATATATATGAATGAATTGAAAATGTTTTTAAAAAATGAAAATATATCTGATTCTGACAAACAAAAATAAGTTATCCTCTTTTTTCTTTCCGTTTACTTCCCTGAGTAAGAATAATTCTTTTCAAACAACTTGGTCAAAAAGATATGATCAAAACATCTGATTAACAAGATGTACTAGCGAACACATTAAAGAAGGTTTTTTGTCACTTATCTCCGTTGATCTATCTATCTATCTATCTATCTATCTATCTATCTATCTATCTATCTATCTATCTATCTCAGTCTGTTCTTATTAGAACAAGATATACGACGCAGTTGAATAGCCAAACGTGCCTTCCAAAAGCTAAGTAAAGTACTAAGGGACAGAAAAACTTCGTTAAAAAAAAGGTGATGTAATGAATATGCATACACCTGGGTTCCCCCTCACAGTAATATGATTGGCTGGTGTCAGCCATAAATACAGACTGATGTGGAGGTACATGGGCTACGCCTATAATCTTCGCCTATTGCCTACGGCTATTGCCTACCACTACGACGAGGACCAGTCCATTACGGTTACCTGCTAGATTGTCCTACCCGGTTACAGTAGTCAACAACCACTTTGCTACTTCAAACAAATATATCCCTTTCCGGGGCATATCAAAAGAAAAGAGCACTGAACTATTACGTGGTATCTGTTCTGCTATATGGCACTGAATACTAGACTATCCTTTCAAAGATGAAGAGATTAGAAACAACAGAAATGAGGATCTACAGAAGGATACTGAGGATACTATGGACCCAACAATAAGGTTTTAGAGAAAATAGAAACAAAAAGGAAACATACTTAATATCAGGAAGAGGCAGTTGAAATTTCTAGGGTACATAATAAGAAAAGAAGGCTTAGAAAATCTGGCACTCACAGGAAGACACAGCACATAAAGAAGAATACAGTATATGGCTGTATTGGTATTTAATGAATTTAATTAAGTGTCAAAGTATCATCTGTACAATTACTATGAGCCCAGATAGACCTTATGAAAGTACAACTTTTATAGTGTTATACAGCTAACTGTGGTCATGTGGATATTTTTTTACCTTTTAGTCTGTTGTGGGCAACATAATATTGATTGATTGGCTGATGTATTTGTTTAACGGCATATCAACTCCTTATGGGTCATTTAATACCGAAATTTAATTTTATTGAGGACTTTGAAGTAATAAAAATATATTTTATTATACTTTCACAATTGAATACATAGAAGATGATGCTCAGCTTTTGTCCATATACACGTTTGTGTGGCCATATTTACAAATATGTCTGCTTTATTTTCGAATACGGTTTGATTTTTTTTAAAGAAATTGTAGAATATTATATGTTGGTGGTTTGATTTAGCTTAGCAGCATATCAACACCTCGATGGGTTATTTAATGGCGGAACGTAAATACAGGTGTCCATAAAGTCTGTGTGTAATTTAAAATACTTAAGTAATTTAAATTGCACACAGAGTTTATGCACATCCTGTATTTTGAACATAGTTTTATGGCTTCAACTACAGATAAAATGTCGTGTTGGTCATTTTGCTATAAAATGTATTGTTAGTAATTCTACTTTAAATATGTATTATTGGTATTTTTTTAATATAAAAATGTATTGTTGGTATTTTTACGATACAAATGTATTTTTATACTTTCATAGTATTTGGGGATTCACCATTAGAGATGAAACAATGAAATTTTTTAGATAATGCACTGGAAGTGTAAAAGCCTGTTGAAGCAAAATACATCACAAGTAACATTTGTACTTGCAGATAAATTATCGGTTAAATAGTCAAGGATCTGAAGGGGAAAACACTTCAGAAACAACACTTAAAGGATTTAAATAAGAATAGATGATGTAATATTAATAAAAACGGAGTTAATAAAATGAGAGAAAGTAGGATTTCAAAAAATTATGTTTGGTGTCTGGTTGATTTTTATACATTCAGTGTAAATTGTATCTTTTATAGATAATATAGTTTGGTTTGGTTGGTTTTGTTTAGCAGCATATCAACCTATATGGGTAATTTAATGCCAAATAATTTGAACACAATTTTATGGTTTCAACTACAGATAAAATAGATTTGTTCATTTTTTATATAAAAAAATATTACGGGTATATTTATTATAAAAATGTATTTTTAAATTTTCATAGTGTCTTGTTTGGGCGTTCGCTATTTACTCATAGTTGGGATCCTAACAGGTACTATCACCTCGGGTCAGTGTAGACCTGGGAACAACAGCAATTAAGAGGTAGTTCTACGTTCCTCAAAAACCTCCAATCTCCCGATCAGAGACCTTGCTGCCGGATTTACTTTATCGTCATACCCAGGACTAACATAATATTAAGATCATTTAGAGTAACCAAGTTTAGTTACTGTGGAAGATTTCTTAGTTTACACTTAAGTATGACTGGGCAGCGTTTGACTGAGGAGTACACGTCAATTGTCGACCCAATTGCAATGAACGTTCACAAGATTATCTGAAAAATTTTGACAACTTTCACTGTTTGGAAAACTTGATGTATTTGCCAAAGATATAATAATCCGGAACAAAAACTGGCAAAAACCAGATACACACGGATAGAAAACGAGTTAAGCAAGTACACAAAAATACAGAAAGGGGCCTAAAACAAGGAACCGTCCTCTCATCTGATTTATTTATACAACATGCGATCACAAGAGAACTAGAACTCCTATCAGGATTTATTTTGGATCGACAAATTCTTAACAGCATAAGGTATGCAGAAAGCACTGTATTGTCAGAAACTGCAGAAATTCTTAGACAAAATAGTAAAAGAAAGCAGGAAGAAAGGACTAACCATCAATTGTAAAAAGACTGCATGGTCGTTAGTAAAGTGCACATCCCAAGATTTAAGTCACAAATTGGAGACGTCGACATCGAACAAGTACAGGAATTTAACACTCTGGGATGATTTTTTTTGGTGTTTTGTAGGTCTCTGGTGTATATGTGGTATTGTGGTATATGTTAGACTGGGAGGAGATGGACAAGTTCTTATGGGGAATGAGCATATTGTATTGAATGAATGAATGGGTTGTGATTGTTATTAACTAGGACTAGGTAGTCAGTGAAGATCAGCCTTTTCCCCACTTTCCCTTCCCCTTCGGCCCTGTGCCACAATTTTGTATTTAAAACAAAATAAATATACAATCCGCTGAGTGGAACCAAAATGTCCCAAGCCATTTTTAATAATTGATCTAAGAAAACGGTTGTATACAAGTAACAGTTTAGACATTTCACAAAGAGTTTGGCGCCATGCATGGTGTATTCATATAAAAGTTTTGATCTGACGGGGTTTATTTAAAAGCTCGGGATCCTTCGTTAATATTTCGCTTGTAGCAACTTTATCTTAGACTAATTTACTTATAACTGATCCATACAACGTGGTACGTGAAATGTTTCCTAAAGCCACATTTTTATGATGAATTCAGGACCTGATCTGACGGCTTGGCTTCAGTCACTTGCCCACCGCCGTAAAGTTGCCTCACTGTGCATTTTTGTTTTTATAAACAAGGTAATTGTTCGGATGAGTCGGGCTTGAAAGCGGCTAAATGCTGAAAATAATATCGTCGCTTAGATTGGGCTCAGAACTGAGCAGATAAGACCATAAAATGGAATATTGCTGTCATATCTGGGCTAGAGCTGTTCTACCATCGTTTTGCAGCTTTGACGGAGTTCAAAAGCGCTTACGCGGCCTTGTGGGTAATGAGATATTTTCCAACCTGCAACCACGTTTCCCGTTCCTAAGTTTTAGCAGTTCTGATCCTTGCAGCTAAGAACCGCCATGCCATCTATGCCGGATCGAACCGTTATCATTGCTGGGTAGTTGCGTTTCTAATCTTCTATTTTATCATTCTATTTGTAGGACCAAAGTTCCATTCGAACAGCTTGCGAGAAGATGCTTCCCTGACCACTACAATCTCAGCCTATTCAACTCCAAGGTCAATAGCCTCATTTAGTTGCCTTGAGTGACACTTAGTGTCGGCTGAACAATAGCGTAAAAATACAAGTAACAAGTCCGTTCTTAGTTCAAAGTTCAACCAGTTTGAATTCAGAGTTACCCTTCTCCAATACTGGTTGCCCTTCTAAAGTTAAAGATCCTTTTTTTTTTTTAATCCGTTTCACCCGAAGGAAGGCAGAAAAGCCACTATGACACAAAGGATTACTGGCTGGGGAAGAATTAGAAACAAAAACATTACCAATGAACGAGAAGAGAAAAGATTAATCAAGAGGACAGTAGATAGCGATTGACATTGGATTTAAATTTTTGCAAATTAAAATTGCCTGGGAAGTATGGAGCCGGAAGGAAGTTCCACAGGCGAGATGTGCAAGAAAATAAACTGTCAGGATAGAATTTACAGTTACATCTAGCCTGAATAGATGAGATCTCAACGTCAGTCTAGTACTGCGCTTAAATTAAAAAAAGTCTGTGTACCGTGCGTAGAGCATTAATTATTTGTAAAATTACAAAATGTGGCAAACGGCCAAAATGAGGAATGGAGAAAAGGACGGTCTTCTTCTCACTTAACATTAAACTTAGCTAGCCAGAAACACTGACCCAAGCCTACCACAATATTCCTTACACCAAAACAACGCATTCTTACTTAACAGTCTTACTTCGTCCACCATAATACCTCAGAATCTCCATAAAGTCCCCGTCCTGGGTATGACGATAAACTACATCTGCGTCCAGGGTAAGACGATAAACAACTTCCAACAGCAAGGCCATTGATCAGGAGGCTTAGAGGAGCGTAGAACCACCTCCTAATTGCTGGTGTTCTCAGGTCCATCCTGACCTGGGTGGTAGCACCTGTTAGGGTACCAGATATGGGCAATTAGTTAACCCCGAAACTGAGGCAAAAAGCATCATATGAGTGTAAAGATAGGTTTTAATAACAGAATTACTTTGTAAAAAATTATTATCAGAAATAAATTTTTGAAGAAAAAAAATACATTTTTGAAAAAAAAAAAAAAAGAAGAAAACTATTACCAGCAATACGTTTTTGAAAAAATATTACCAGCTATATGTTTTTGAAAAAATAATATTACCAGCTATATATTTTTGAGGAAAAAAATTTAGCAGAAATAGATTTTTTGCAAAACAAAAATATTAC
>OZ010577.1:11347388-11387388 GCA_963932145.1 Acanthosepion lycidas
TTTTTGACGTCGTCAAAAACGACATTATTACGTCATTATTTTTGCACCAACCTAATACATTATTTACATTTATCTATTTATTTATTTATTTATTTCAACGTTTCGGCTTTGTACGCTCCGGTCTTCTTCAGGTAGTTGGAATGTCGAACTGAACCCTTTGTTTCGCTCACTGGGGTAGACTGTTCTAGTTCCACGTGCCATGTTTAATGGATGTCAGTTATCAGTTATCTCCTGTTAATTTCCATCTGAAAGTTCTCCACTGCCTTAACCAGATATTGAACTCACACTCTTCGGGTCCTGTCACTGGATCTAACTAAGAAACGTTGTAATAAATATGGCGACAAAGATGAGGACAATAGTCTGAATAATGTAAATAATGTAATATATTTTTATGCAACTATTATAATAATATATTAAAACACAACAGATTTATCCTAAAAACAGACATTATTTTCCGAACAGCTTAATAAATACTGAAACAACAAAAAGTTTTATGCAATTTCTTGATCGCTTTCAGCGATTAAAAAAAAACCCTTCCATAAAATCTTAATTTTGGTTTGGTCAAGAAACCGCTCGTTCGTAACGTTACTTAAGTTTACATCCCGGAAATAATGGTTCAAATATAATCTCTATTTTTTTGTACAGCATAAATGTTGCCCTGTGTCGATCTAAGCGGGCCTGAATAAATATATTTCAAGCTTTGATAGTAATTCATACTTAACAAAATTGATAAATACAAAACACATCTTGTCTTTGAAAGTGGAATTAAATTTTCCCTGTTGGAATAGATGAACTAAATGCTTGTTTGATCAATGCAGCCCCATTCGGTGATTTTGAAACATCCGGTTTTTAAGCTAATTTTGTAATAATATTTATATAATTAATCCTGTCTCATCCTTGGAATTTTACCACGATAAATATACAACTAATTATCTAATACATACATCTTAATACGAACGTAAAGAGTTTTTTGTTGAATTTTCTGATGAATCAACCGATCGTTTTATTATAGAGAATCTCTCGAATACACCTGTAAGGTTTATGAAACTTATGTAATGCTAGACATATAGTATCTTTCAATGATTCTGGTTGTCCTGAAAATTTCCAAGTTGTGCTTCTTTTACTATAATGTTCACGCTGTACAAGGCCCAAAAGCCACTAGAGGCATAGTGCTCCAGAGGAAGAGGTAAGCGGTACAGTTTATGAGGTTATGTAGGTAAAAAAACGGCTAACTCTAGACTTGAACAGATTAAGATGCTAATAATCCGGGTAGTTACGCTTCTAATCTTTTATTTTATCATTCGGTCGAGTTAGCTCGGGCATTGGTAAGTCTATCACACCAACCATCACTGTACTGTATCAAGGTCGGAAGGTCATAAGGGAGGAATTATGTGTCATAAGACAGCTGGTCAATGTAGGTGGTTGCTGCGCGACGAAATCGTCTCGCTCAATGGCTAGGTATTTTGGTCGTCAGCAGTGTCCTGTAAAGCGCATTCTGCGTTCGCGTTAGACTGTAGAAATATCAGGTATGGGTCCATAGAGCTGTGATTTAGTTGGGTGTTGTCTCCAAGAGATGTTAAGTATAGCTCTCTCCGAGTGTAGGCTCCATCATGCTTAGACTCTAGGGTTTTAGTTAATGTCCAGGCAGTGGCACGATACATAAACACCGCCTCTACAGTGGCTCGAAAGAATCTCCGTTTCAGTTTGTCTTGGAGATCAGATTTCCAGACTACGACCATTTTATTCGAGGCGGTCCAAGCTTTAGCTATACGAATTTCCACATCCTTTTCAGTAAAATTTATCTAGCTTCCTAGGTATGTAAAAGATTCAACAGATTTTATTAATTTGCCGGAGACAGTTTGTGTTGTAAATTATTATAGAATAATCAAACGAAGGTTGGTAATGAACGATAATGCTTAGGACAAGAACGCACATAAGATTCGCCAGCGACGCGTAGAAGAAGTAGCCAACTGCTAGTTAAGTGAATTCCACAGTGAATCTCCGACTGCAGGGTATCTACCAACCGTCCCACGTGGTCAGATGGGGGCACAAGTCCGAATTTAATGTGTGGTATCCGAGCCCGTAGGTTCGGCCAAAAATTCCGTAGACCCCGTATAAAACAGGGTCGGGTAGCTGTTTCCCAAGACGAGACTCTGCCCTTGGACATAGCGTCGTCTGGGGATCCGATTTAAAAATCGATTTTAAAAGCCATGGCAAATTCACTATAATTGAAAAAATAGAAATAGACAGAAAAGATAACCATAGATAAATTTTAGAAGAACATTAAGACAAGTGGATTTTGTGCCTCAAAACACTTCGTCCATACGGGTTTAACCACAAATTTAACAACATAGAGAGAATTAATATATACGCTCATAAATTAAACCCTACCAACATTTCTAAACCACACAAAACAGACATGCTTGCTGAGGTGTTGAGGTTTCAAACTTAGAACTCACACTCATACCAATATATAGACTTACGCACATCATACACACTCCCAAAGAATTAAAAGATAATATAGAGTTAACACACACGTCCCCCTCCCAGCAACTAATAAAACTGTCAAAATGACCAAAAAGGGAATTCTGCGACTCATGAATCTCCCCAGCCTCTATCTTAAAAACAATTTGAAAGATGCCGTTTGACTACGCAAAGACTGACCAAAATCAACGCTAACAAAACAAACAAAAAACAAACAAACAAACAAACAAAAAAAAACAAACAAACAAAAAACAAACAAACAAACAAAAAAAACAAAACACAGATGAAAACTACAGATAAAGTTCATTTTCTTCATAAACATTGACTCCTGTAGTTCACTGCTACTAACAAGCAGAATTTTTTTTTCTACTAAAAGATTTTTCTCCTGATGATGGCTATGCTAGTCGAGGAATGTAATTGGAATAATAAAACAAAAATCTTACCATGCAACCCAGTTATATATATGTGTGTGTATGCGTATTTGTGTATGTATATAATTAATAAATAATCAAAAATACTCACTAGGGGGTAAAAATGTACACTGAGGAGACAAAAGTGCTCAATGTTTCATAATAGAACAAATAATCTTGTTAGTAATGAACGCGACTCCAATGACTGGCCTCTATGAGGAGTTTTATGTGTACATTTAGTACATAGCTTTCAGTGACTTGAGGATTTTGTATTAAATGTACACATCAAACTCCTAATACAGCCAGATCATTGGAGACACCTTGATTATCAATAATATATATATATACACACACACACACACACATATATATATATATATATATATATGTATATATATATATATATATTTGGATGCATTGATATGAGTTTGTGACCCTGGGTTTCACGCTTTTGCGATCGTCAGACAAACTGATTAATTTAAAATTTTTTTGGGTATCTCTGATATTGAGCGCTTTCTAATAAGTACCGCGCATATAATATGTAAATAATTATATATATATATATATTTATTTATATTTATACACACACACACACACACACACACACACACACACACACACACACACACACATATATATATATATATATATATATATATATATATATATATATATATATATATATATATATATATATATATATATATATAGTTATCGGTAGTCTTTAGATCCGTACATGAAATAAGCCTTCAAATAAATGTCTGTAAAATCGAAAATGATTTTCATATACTTTGATATTTATATATGTTCAATGTAGATATTTTTTCAGAAATAGTTTGAATATGGACAGCAATAGTTAATTCTCTTATTCTTCTGGAACTTGATTTATTAAAAAGAAAATGTAGTTCAAATCTTAAACAGCAAATAAAGAAATATATAAATTGGTGTTTAATTAAAAGTGCGCCATAATTCTAATTCGATCCATGAATAAAGAAAGCTTTTGCAATGAATGAATAACAAAATTAAAAGCGGAAAAATCATTGTTTTGCATTTCAAAGTTTACGTTACACCGGGACAGAGTTTTAGGTGAAGATACGCATCTTATATTTGGAAAAATTAGAAAAAGTGTAATTTATATGGTGAAAAACATATGCAATGTGAACACATTATATAGTGAAAATTTTCCAAAGAAACAACATACATTAATTTGTGGAAGAATTTGAAAAAACTGGGCAGTATATACGGAGAGATTTTGGGTAATATTTTTGCATTATTTGGCGTGAAAAAGTTTGGACAAATCGTAAATTATATGACGGAGAAAGTTTGAAGAAAAAACCCCACTGAATGGTGGCAAGGTTTTAAAAAGTAATTAGGACTTACATGGTGAGAAATAACTTGAGAAAATTTCGCATCGTATGCTGGAAATTATTAAGTGAAAGTGCAGATTATATTGTAGGAACATTTTTAAAAATGCTCATCTTATGACGTGAAATGTTTTTGAAAGAAAATGTACAATATGTGGTCATGAATAATTAAAAATAATTGATCATGATGGGAAATCATTGGAGACCTGCGTACTATGTGAAGCAAATATTGTTTTTTTTTAAGATGTGCGCATTATGAGAGCATTTTCATTTAAAATGCGTTACTTTTGGAAAGAAATGTACGCATTATTTGGTAGAATAACCTATGTTCCGAATTGTACTTAAGAATATTTGTACCCGAGGTATCACATTTATTTTATAATAAAATTCGATGAAGTTTTTTTTTTTGGAGGGGGGGGGGGGCTCTGCTGCTCTAATAATGTTTTTAGAATGGTCCCGGTCAATAGTCTGAAGTTTCTTGGGACTTTTCACTTTTCATCACAAACTTGAATTGTTCATCATTCATTGATACATTACCGTGACCTTTCCTTCTTTCTAAAAAGAAGTCCTCACTTCAGAATACTTAAGGCTGACATTTATATTTCGCGCTCACCGGCAATATTTCTACAAGGTAAATTGAAAATTTAAAACTTTAAATTCAAAGACCATTTAATTTATACACACACACACACACACACACACACACACACACACACACACACACACACATATATATATATATATATATATATATATATATATATATATATATATATATATATAGTCAACCTAGTGAGCCAGACAAACCTACCCAGGTTTCACTAGGTTTATGTGGGTCTGCTCTACGGTTGTATTGAGCTCTTTTGTTAGTTACTTGTTTACTCGCGTCGGGATTTTTTTTCGTTGGGCTTTAAACCTGTATCTGTGCGATTTTTTTCGACAGACTTTCATGTTTCTAGCTCTTTCTTTTTTTAAAAACCTTTTTTTCCCTCGGGATTGATTTGATTATTGGCAAATCAAAAATTCGAGGGTTTTTCGAAACGAGTATAGTTACCTATATATATATATATATATATATATATATATATATATATATATATATATATATATATTATTTATTATATATATATATATTATTTATTATATATATATATATATATATATATTATTTATTTTACGAGATAACATCGAATGCGTGTCAAATGCATCTCATCAGGCGATGAGATGCATTTGACACGCATAGAAACACGACTGCAATTGTGTAGCAATTTTGACTTGCTTCCGATGTTATCTCGTAAAATAAATAATATTGCTCTACTTTGTATTGACCTCTCTTAGATTAAATTTTACGAACGTTGGAATTGTACTCTATTCGTTCTCATCTTACCTATATATATATATATATATATATATATATATATATATATATATATATATATATATATATATATATATACTATTTTCATTATTCGGACTATTGTTCTCATCTTTGTCACCATATTTATTACAATAAATATGGCGACAAAGATGAGGACAATAGTCCGAATAATGTAAATAGTGTACATAATACCTCATCTCAGAAATATATATATATATATATATATATATATATATATATATATATATATATATATATATATATATATATATATAAACCTGAAGAGAGATGGGCTCCGCACTGTAAAACGCGCAAGGCAAGTCACATGATGAGCACACTAAGAAACTATTCACTACACGACCACGGCACTGGTTTAATGGCGTAAGAAGAGGAAGAGGAAGAGGCGAAGAAGAAGAAGAAGACCAAGAAGAAGAAGAAGAAGAAGGGGAGGAGGAGGTGGAAAGTAAAAGAAGAAAGATTCCTTGGTAATTCTAAATCTACAATGTAAATTGAATTTGGAATTCAAAAAACAAGTTGCAATGTACTAGGAATTCTGGGTTAATGGAACATCGGTTAAAAACATCAGTCAGTTATTAAAACCAATTGTTCAAATACAAAGTCAAATGTAACATTTTCCCTTTTTATGCAAAGATTTTTAAAAAAGTACGCTGATCGGGATCTTGATGTTTGCAACTTATGCAGAATTCTTTATATATACAGTGGGGGAAATAAATATTCGTACACATGAAAAATTAAATTAAATTAAATTAAAAAATGCATTAATTTCTGTTAGAATAAGAAATAATTAAGTTTATTATTATTTTTTAATAGTATGTGTCTTTATACATAAAATGTGCCGAGATTTGTTTTATTTAAGGCTTTTACATTTATAAAAATACAATTTTTCAAGTGTGCGAATATTTATTCCCCTCCCCCACTGTATATATGGAATCCATGTAAACTAAAATAACCCTAACCCTAAACCTAACCCTGTCGTATATTAATTGAAGCTGACACATAGTTCATTGCACTTTCAATTATATTTACTTTTTTGAAACTATTATGTACGTGTGTCCCAGGGTTCTCTCCTTGGACTTATGCTTTTCGTAATTTTCATCAATGTCCTTCCCGATGTCATCAGTTCTCAACTCGTTATCTATGCTGATGGTACAACCATTTAACTCCTGTCGCAATAATAAGTCTGATCAGTTCAATAAGGTCAAATTGGCAGCTGATCTCAAAGATGACCTACATCTATTGTTAAGTGGGACAAGGAATGGCTTGTTAATTTTAATGCTTTCAAAACGAGACTGCTTTATATCAATCATCAAAGAGACCCCTTTCTGCTTTTAATAGGTATGGCTGATACTAACCACTAGGAGAGTGACTTGTGTGTCTTGGGCTAAAATTTTCCGTTGACATGAAATCGAAAGATTCTATTGAATGAATTGCTAGGTCTGCTGCTAGGAAAGTTAGTGCACTGTGACGTTAGAAATTTTTTCTCGCTCAAATCTATCTTTCCAGAATATATCTTACTTATTCATAAGTCTACCATTCGTCCATGCTTTGAATATTGCTGAATATGGTCTGGTTCTCTTGCTATATATTTAGAGATTCTTGATAAAATTAAAAGAATCTGCAATGTTATTGATCCTGACCTGGTATCTCTGTCTCAGTCACTTTCCCACGGCCTTAATGTTGCTTCTCTGTGCCTTTTCTATAAATACTTTCATAGTAATAGTTCTGACATACTTTCCGCTGTGATACCTAGACTATGAAATATTAAATTAGTGGCAAGGTCTCATCATTTTACAATTGAAATAGCTAGGTGTACCCTTAAGTTCTATGCTAAATGTTTCTTCTATCGCACTTCTTGTTTGTGGAAGTCTCCTCGTCTTCTTGATTCCCAGCCAACTTTCGTTATCTTTAGACGCCTTAATTCTTGTTCTTTTATTATCCTCTCTCCTTAATAGTATTTTCTCATATTCTCTTCACTGAGCAACCCCTTACATCTTAGTGGCTTTATTGCCTTGCTTGGGGCGAAAAAACACCATTTTTCAGATCAAAATTGTAGTTTTGGTGTCACACAAGTGCAATGAATATGTTGTTTAATTTTAAATTCCTTTTCCTGTTCATTTATATTCATATTCCTTTCTTTAAATATCGCGATGTTTCACTGATGCAATTTTTGTGGCAAGATGAGCATTCTATTTGGAATGGATCTAACCAAGGCCTTTATCCACTGTGCCAGTGACTAGACCCAAAGAGTGTGGGTTCAATACCCGGTTAAGGCAGCGGAGAACTTTCAGAAGGAAATTAACAGGAGATAACTGATAACTGACATCCATTAAACATGGCACGTGAAACTAGAACAGTCTACCCCAGTGAGTGAAATAAAGGGTTCAGTTCGACATTCCAACCACCCGAAGAAGGCTGGAGCGTACAACGGCCGAAACGCTGTAATAAATATGGCAACAAAGACGAGGACAATAGTCCGAATAATGTAAATAGGGAATGACTAATAGCACTTACAGGCAGGTAGGCTGAGAAACGAGTAGCCATTCACACACACACATACAGACACACACACACACACACACGCGCGCACACATAAACGCACACACACACCCATGCATATATATATATATATATATATATATATGTACATATAAAAAACACACACACACAGACATATACGAGGGTCATTCAATAAATATGGTGAATTTTTCGGTTTAAGGACTTCTAATACAGATAGAAGCTTACTTTATTATTTATTTTTTTTGTTTTACTTCTTTTTCACATGGATTTAATTTCTTTTGCAGATTAAAAAAAAAAACTTTAATAGTTTTGGCGATTAACAAAGATGGCCGACCAAGAAGCATGCTCCAGGATTGAACAGCGGTCAGTTATCAAGCTTTTGGTTGGTGAAGGGTGCAAACCAGTTGAAATTCATAGGAGAATGTCAACTGTGTATGGTGCCGCATGTTTCAGGCAAAAAAATGAGGAGGAAGACAGGCCTGGGAGGCCTACAGAAGTGAGGTCTCCTGAGGTGATCGAATCAGTCAATGACCTCATTCGGTCTGACAGAAGAACTACTGTGAACTGCTGAGGCAGGTCAAGAAAGACATAAAGAACAAACGCAATGGTCATCAGTCAGAAGGAGTCATCTTGCATCATGACAGTGCAAGGCCGCACACAGCAGCCCAAACGGTGCAGGTCATCAACGTGCTGGGCTGGGAACTGCTCCCTCATCCCCCTTGCAGCCCAGACCTTGCCCCTTCAGACTTTCACCTGTTTGGCCCCTTGAAAGCGTTCACGAGAGGCACGAAGTTTAAAAGTGACGATGAAGTCAAAAGTGTTGTGAGCGACTGGCTGAGACATCAGTCCAAAGATTTTTACGCTGAGGGAATACAGAAGCTTGTGCACAGATGGGAAAAGTGTATGACAGTGCTGGGAGACTACGTTGAAAAATAAAAAAATAAAGTAAGCTTCTATCTGTATTAGAAGTCCTTATACCGAAAAATTCACCTTATTTATTGAATGACCCTCGTATATATATATATATATATATATATATATATATATATATATATATATATATATATATACAGAGGAAGAGTTCACGTGTGCTTCTTGTAGTATTTAAAATAGATAGGTTCGTTAATAAAACAAGGGAAAACGAAAAGGTACCAATGTGATTAGTACGAAAAGAATTTATTATATATTAATTGTTATTCACAAGACAGAAAGGAAGCACGGAGATTAATGTTATTAATCCGGAATTTTCGAGCACGAATTTTCGGGTCCTTCATCAGCGGTGCGAGAAATAAACAGAGAAACAGGGGAGACTCACCAATGGTGTCTTTATTTTTGGCTGGTTTGAACTCGTTGTGGGTGGTATTATTAGTAAAAATCCGATCCCTACCTCAGAAACTTTTTTTGAAAATGATCGGGGTGAATGCATTAGTCTGTTTTGCCTTTATCGGCGTGGAAGGTGGGAGAGTATTTTTTTGAATTAGGGGTAGAGGCATTTAGGATTTAGGGTGGTCAGTGTTGATGGATTTGACTAGATTGCTAGAGATTAAGGAAGGAATAAAAATAAGATGAAAGGGTGGGGGGAAAAATAGGAACCGTAAAAAAAGGACAAAATATTTTGATAAATATTCTCTTGGAAAATTATAGTTAGAAAATGGAAGGGCGCAGAAAAAAATAAACAGATAGAAACATGATTGTAGTAATAATAGTACAGGAAGAAAAAAGGGGAAAAGTATCTGTCTATATTTCGGAGATAAGGTATTATGTACACTATTTACTTTATTCGGACTACTGTCCTCATCTTTGTCGCCATATTTATTGCAGCGTTTTGGCCGTTGTACGCCCCGGCCTTCTTCAGGTGGTTGGAATGTTGAACTTAACTCTTTATTTCGGTCACTGGGGTAGACTATTCTAGTTCCACGTGCCATGTTTAATGGATGTCATTTATCAGTTATCTCCTGTTAATTCCCCTCTGAAAGTTCTCCACTGCCTTAACCGGGTATTGAACTCACACTCCTGTCACTGGATCTAACTAATGCCTTTATCCACTTTGCCAGAAATTGAGGAGGCAAGAAGGTAATAAAAATAAAATGAAAGGGGAAAAAAGGATAAGAAACGCAAAAAAAAAAAAAATGGATAAAATATTTTGATCAAAATTCTTTTGGAAAACTAGAGTCAGAAAATGAGGAGGGGGTGCAGAAAAATAAACAGATAGAAACATGATTGTAGTAATAACAGTACAGGAAGGAAAGAGGGGTAAAGTGTCTGCAAAAATAGATGCTTTGTGTGTTTAAGTGTGATAAGTGTGAATATACCTTAACTATCTCATAAAATTTCGAAGTCCTAAGTGTCAGAGCAGAAAAAAATACAGTAGTGGGGGGGATGTTTGTTAAAATTTTGATTATAAATGTGGTGGGGGGGCTGGTCATATATATATATATATATATATATGAACTGAGTTGAAACATTTTTTTAAATCTATATTATAAAAGAGCTAGTTCTGTGTCCATCACACGCAGTTCGCGTCTTCGCATGCGTATATATATGTTGTGTGTCATTTAATGTACACACAAGCACTCCCCCCCCGCACACACAATTTGGCCGAGTTTGAAATAAAACATTGGAATAATGCATTACCCTCCAACTAAGTCTGGATAATCACTACTACTCTAGGCTGAACAATAAAATCATAAAATTAGACAATAAGGAATTAGATAAATAACTTAAGGCGACCTTCTCTCTGTCTCTTTTTGATAAATACTGTCATGATAATTGTTCCTATGTGCTCTTTACTATGGTACCTAAATTTTTTTAATTAAAGCGCAGTATTAGATTGGCGGTTAGGTCTCATCAATTTACGGTTGAGCTGGATAGATGTAACCGTAACTTCTATGCTAACAATTTCTTTTCTCACATTTCTCACTTGTGGAACTCCCTTACTTTACAGCGAACTTTAATCTTTAAAAATGTAAATGCAATGTCAATTGCTATGTAGTATCCTCCAGATTACTCTTTTCACTTTCTGCTCATTATTAATGTTTTTGTCCCTAATTCCTCCACACCATGTGCCTTAGTGGATTTACTACCTTGGAATATACGGATAAAACAAACAAACAAACAAACAAAAAAAAAAAAAAAAACAAAGAAAAGGAAAAAGAGAAGGAAGAAAAGAAAAAAAAACTTAGTCACGGCTTATTTCTAACAAACTGTCACTTTGTTTGCTTTTAATAGGTGTGAAATAAAATACGTAAATAAATAATAATAATAAAATAAATAAAAAATAACCATCAATTCTTCGTACTCTATCGATAACCCAATGTACCCCGTTGTTTTCTTTCTTCTTAATTCATGTTCTTTTATTGTTCTCTCTCTTTAATAATGTTTTCTTTTTTCTCATATTCTTTCACACTGAGTAACTCTTTGTATCATAGTGGCTTTATTCCCTTGCTTTGGTTAAAATTATTAAAACAAATAATGTGCGACACTTTGAAGTTATTTTTGTGATTCCTTCTATATTTAAATAGAATATATTTTCTTATAAATATAGTATTTTAAATCGACAATTTAAATTTGAAATTCGATCATCTTGCCATCAGCGAATCGCCAGGTAAGGAACTCGTCTGATATAATGATCAAATTTTGGAAAATTCGTCCGATATAATGATCAAATATTGTAAAATTTCTCAAGTGCGTCTTAGTCCGAGCAAGAACTTTATAAGACTCCATCGACTGATTGTAATAGCGTTTTTAGTTGGTTTTCATTTTGAATGTAATATTATATCCTGTAAGCTGGGTTAATAGCTTTGTTTTTATTTTCGAAATCTTTACGTGTTGCTTTCTGTGACCCGGATTGTTGCGACTGTCAGATCTTACTTATTGTCCACCGATAACGACAATAGATTGACGTCTGTAAATCTTTTTACTACTTTCCTTGCAATAAAAGTTTGCCAGTTTAAGATTAACAGATGAAGGCCAATGAAGCCGAAAAGAGAAGAAAAGAACGGAAGAAGAAGTAAAAGAAAAAAATAGTGGGGTAAGAAGAAATCGAAGTGACAAAAAATAAAAAATGACGGGAGAGAAGTCTAAAGGAAAAGAAGAGCAAGGAGAAAAGTGTAAAAAGGAGAGAGAAAGAAGTAAAAAGAAAAAAACGGAGAGTAAGAGAAGGAAATCAAAGTAGTAAAAGAAAGGAAAAAAAAAATAAGAGAAAGAAGTATAAAGAAAAAGAAGATCAAGGAGATCAAGAAGAAGAGGAAAAAAGAGAGAAAAGATGTAAAAAGCAGAGACAGATGAGAAAAATGTAGAAAAACAATATAAAAAGAATTATTAGTTGAAAAGTCTGCATATATGCAAAGGTTCATGATATGATACAAGAGGACGCATCGTTTAATTGAGGGTTTAACCTAAACAAAGTAGTCATTTTTCACAGATTAGAACTTGTAATCCTTGATAGAGGATTTTAAAAGTGAAACGTCGTTTAACGATTTTGTTTCATAGAAGCAAACTTTCCTTTACATAAAAATTACTGAATTACTTAGATTCCCATATTCTGTCTTGCTGTATCATTTGGAAACGTCAGAGAATTATTTGTCAAAATTATCCCGCCCCACACGATAGCACTCCCGGTCTCGAAGAAAAAAAAATGGAAGAGGATAGAGTTGATGTATCGATTTAATGTGTGATGTATTTACCGTATTGCCACCGGCAGTTTTGTGCGAACAATTGAGCTAAGAAATTGGCCCGATGGCAATAAATACAATTGTTATTAAGGATAAATTGTTCCGTTCTGCTATTATTCTCTTAGGCTCCGAGTTTCGGCTTATTGCAAAAAGGCGCTGAAAAGTCCTCAACTCGAAATTTTCTCAAGCTGTACAAATCAACAAACAGAATTTAGAAAGAAAAAAGCTGGGTCGAGAACTTTTCAGCATCCTCGAATGTATGGTCTCTATCTCTCTTACACACACACATATATATATATTATCAAATTGACTAAGTCCAACAATTATTTTAATATATTTATTGTGTATACGTTATCTTTATAGATACAAATATTTAAGTAAATGCCCGGTTTAGAATAAACAGTATTAACTACGTTTACCGGCCTAAATAGCCGAGAAATTTCATAGAAAATGTGTCATCCGACAGGAATCGAACTTGTAGCCTACTTGGAAAGTTCATGTAACCTTCATTTAGCTACAGAGGAAGCATCTCGTTAGCAAAATCAAATTTAAACAACAAATGTCCCATGATATATATCTTCTAATGTAAAGTAATAGATTTTTAAATTTATTAATTTTATTGGATATCCATATTTGAGTAGACCTCCTGTTTATTTATAAAAAGTATATTTATTCATTTTCGTCTACCGGCCTGAATATTCGAGAAATCTATTTAAAAAAAAACAAAAAAAAACTCAAACTTATCGCAGTTAAGTATCATATATATTGGGGGTCATAGTTTTTAAAAATAATTTTTAATTAAAAAAATAGTAATATTAAAAATGTAATTAAACAGTAATTATTAACAATAAATTATAATATATAATAAACCATAACATACACTAAAAACTAAACCATAATTAGGATTAAAAATCTGGATCTACGTGTTTAAGTAGATATTTGTTTTTATGCCTAAATTTGACTATCAGCTCATTTCTCTTGTTTAATAATCCCAGGTTATTTAAGTGTTTTTAAGATAATCATTTTTTCAAACAAATATAGGTTACATTTATTTCCTTTACCGTTATACGATTTTGTATAGAATGGTACAAGAGGATATCAACACTGAGAAAACAGATTCGGTCTGCCTATCCTATGTGAAAGGATTATCGGAGAAAATACAAAAGATCTGTGGTCCATATAACATCAGGACGACCTTCAAAAGTGGTTCGACGCTTCCCAGACACCTCTTCCGAGGAGGACCTTCTATAGACGAGAACATGAATAAGGACTGTGTGTACGCCATCCCGTGCAGCTGTGGTAAGAAATATAAAGACAGACCGGTCCCTTAAGGTAAGAAAACTTAAGGAATCAGCACATATGATAGGCCACAAAAAATCTCCTAAGCCGGTGAAGCATAGAAATGAATGCATTACGGGAACAAGTATACGGCGTGCCAAAGAAAAGAAATAATAACAGCAAAATTGCAATATGAGCTCTGAAATTATGAATATAATCGAATATCTCGCGGTACTTCGAAACGATAAACTTGGTGCCCCATCGCCTCGAAGTGAACACTTTGGCAATGAGTGCATTAATATTTTCTGGACGTTACAAAAGATCAAACACGATATGATTATCGCTATTTTATCACCGATATTTATGATTAAAATAATCTGTATCGTATTTTATGAGAATAAACCAAACAATATATATATATATATATATATATATATATATATATATATATATATACCTAAGTATAGGATTGGGGTATAAGGAATAAATTCCAATAACCAACAAATAGTATTCTTAAAAGAGTAGAGCAAATATAATTATTTATTCGAAAATTATAACATAAATATGTTATAATTCACTACAAAAATAGTCATTTTGTTTCAACACTTCTGGTATCTTATCAAGTGATGGTGTTGAATGTAGAATCTACATGTAGATTCTACATTCAACACCATCAATAAATAATTACACAGACACACACACACACACACACATATATATATATATATATATATATATATATATATATATATATATATATATATATATGTGTGTGTGCATGTATATATTATATATATATACAAAATGAACATTGAAGTCAACACTTAGAGGCGACAGGCTGTTTCATGCATTAAACAGCCTTTAAACACTTCTATATTTACACACGCTCTATCTCTGATATTGAACACTTTATCCCATAAATATAGCCCACCTTAAGAGTATATATATATATATATATATATATATATATATATATATATATATATATATATATATATATATATATATATATATATCGTAGTCATTGGTATACGCGATGGTGTTCTATAGTATTTATGATACAGACTAGAACTAATACAAAATTTTTGAATTTTCTCAAAATTTGAGAGACAATTTAAAAAAAGCATTCTTAATGAACGATTTTTTCATTAATTCTGTTGTATAAATATATTTGATCCTGTTTCATATTTTAATGGTAAGCTATTGATTGACTGATTGATTATTTTAGCGGCATATCAACACCTCTATGGGTTATTTAATGTGGAAATCTAAATATTTTGAACATGGTTTTATGGTTTCGACTACAGATAAAATTTATTGTTGGTCATTTTGCTATAAAATTTATTGTTAGTAATTCTACTCTAAATATGTATAGTTGGTACTTTTTATATGAAAATGTATTGTTAGTATTTTTACTATAAAAATGTATTTTTATACTTTAATAGTGTTTGGAGTTTCACTATTTGCTCATAGCTGAATCCATAACAGGCACTACTATTCCGGGTTAGAGTGAACCTGGGAGCAACTGCAGTTAAGAGGTGGTTCCACGCTCTTCGAAAACTCCAGTCTCTCGAGCAGAGGCCTGGCTGCCGGATGTAGCTTATCGTCATACCCAGGACTAATGGTAAGCTAAAATAAAATGAAACATACTTTAAAAATACCTTTTACACAGAAAAACACAAGTTAACCATAGAAATTAAAATTTTATCATCAATATATTTGTTGTTATGAAGAACAATATTATACAAAAAATAACTTTGCGACAAATAACACTTTTAAATAAATTTTACCGTGTAAAACTGAATCAGTTTCAGAAGTTAAATTTCTGTTGAAAATGAAACATAAACCTTATTAAAGTTAACTTTCTTGAAATTAATTAATTATTAAAGATTAATAATTTTTTTCCTTAAATCAAGTAAAATGACGTATTTTTTGGTTTTCAACATCTTTTTTTACATGTTTTAAAGAGAAATACAGATTTATCAAAAAATTAAAGTTGATCATTAGTGGATTTGCTTTTATGAATGAAAAATTTATAAAGTAAAGAAGATTTAATTAACTTTAAATGAAAATGTTAAATTAACTTCCAAATAATAAGGTCCAACACTCAAAAATTATGTTTTGGAGTGAATTTCGCATAAAATGTTTGTTTTTGCAATAAACATAAAACAATATAGCAAATCCGAGTGAAATAAAATAAATAAATTTTATACTGACATTAATTAAAAAAAGACAGAGTTATTTAAAGTATAAAAGAAAAAGTGTTGTAAACTTGGATGTGCGGGTGGTGTAATGGATAACAGCTTGGAATTGAAAATTGGAGAACCGAGTTCCAATTGCAGTCGGGATCATTATATTCACTTACGCGCAAATAAGCTTGGGAAATGTATGAATCCACCTCTTCTCCCCCAGCTATGTGTTAATTAATAGTAGTACTTGTATCAGTAGAACATAATTACGTCTAAATTAATTAGCTTACATTCTAAAAATAGTTTTTGGCTTTAAATAAATTCCTAAAGGTTGATAAGCTGTAAAAAGAAAATCGATCAATTAATCAAAAGAGAAAAAGTATTACAATATTTAAGCCGATTACAAGAATCAAACCGTAAATACAAACCAAGACTAAAGCGCGTCGATCGTACTGGAATGTGGTGCTTTTGAAATAAGCCTGGAGTTTTGACTCTTAGTTACCTTATGAGTAGGCCTGTAGTATAGAACGTCATAGATTTTTAAGTCTAAAAGTCCGGAATGTGTATTACACAGAGGAACTGAATACTAACTTTCCATCCAGCCACGTGCATGGTCATTCATTCTATAGGAGGAACCTCTCCGCCCTAGGCAATGTTCTCAGTTTAGGAAGCCCTCCGCCCATCGATGTGTGCCATCATCGCACCGGCTGCATAGACAGATATGTAGACCAGTCTACTCCATAACGTTAGATGGCCCTTGGACTTACAAGGTTTGAGGAGTCTTGTTTTTTTTAATCTTGTTAGGTGTCTCGACAAACTTTTTCCTCGGAAAGGCTTAGTGGGGGAACAGGTTTTAATAGGATTAAAAAAAAATCTACTGTTGACGTAAGGCGTTGCATTTTCAGATTTTCTTTCACTTTTAACTTCCAGATGCGTTCCATTTTTGACAGTTCTGTCCATTGTTATTGAAATTCTAGCATCTATGTCTTTTTTTTAGGAGGCGTTCAAGCATTATGCTAAAAAATCTACTTGATTTAGATTGTCACCTTTTGAATATTATACTTGTGTGCGACCATAAGGCAATGGACTTCTCATCCAGGGGAAATAGTGGAATATTAATAAAATCCCTGACAAAAAAAAAAAAAAAAAAAAGATTGTACATATAATTGACTATTGTGAGCAGTGCTAAATATTAACTGGAAACAACATATGCCCAAAACAGGACCCTATACGAACCAATAAAATCACCTTATAGCATGGGATCTAAATTATGGAAAAAGATCCAGTCAAGAACCTTCCCTACTACTACTTCTCCTCCTCATCCTCTTCTTCTTCTTCTTCTTCTTCTTCTATTCCTCCTCCTCCTTCTTCTATTCCTCCACCTCCTCCCCACCTCGTCCCCCTTCTTCTATTTCTCCTCCTCCTCCTTCTTCTCCTCCTCCTCCTCTTCTTCTTCTATTCCTTCTCCTCCTCCTCCTCCTCTTCTTCTTCTTCTTCTATTCCTCCTCCTTCTCTTCTTCTTCTTCTTCTTCTTCTTCTTCTTCTTCTTCTTCTATATGCGAAGTCCCTTCAGGAGGTTGGCGATCATGGCCCTCTACAAATTCCTGTCCTTTCCAGTTCTTAATAAATTTTGTGTATTTATTCTGTCTCCTAAACCCCTCTTCTGCCATATCCATTTACTCAAGCTCCCTTGGTAGGCTATGCGTTGTTTTCCTCTGCCCCTTCAATCTGTTTTGAGAGTATCAAATTTTTCAAGCCCTCATTATATGCAATAGAAAATTCCAAATGCTTCTTTCTGATATTAATTATAAATTTTCTTATTCACTGATCATGGAAAACCTCTGAATCCGAAAGGAACAACTGGATAGAGCGCCTATGGATGATAAAAATGCTTGGAAAGAAGTTGTCACAAGTATTTGTCTGAAGATGGCCAGATAAATAGATGAAACATATTGGTTATATCATATTCTTGTAATCGAGGAGAAAATATTGTCTTTTCATAATTTTCCTCATATTTTTGAGGAAGAAAAATTCCTTTTCCTCTCTTCTTTCTTGTTTCTATTTTTCCTTTCTCTTTTTTTTATTCTTCCTTTTTCATTCTTCTTTCTATTTTTTCTTCTTCCTAACTTCTATTCCTTTTTTTCTTCCATTCTTTCTTCTTCTTAACCTTTTTTCTACCTCTCTTCTCACTTTGGCATATTTTTTCTTCCTCTCTCCTTTCTTCTTCCTCTTTTTCATTTCTCTTTTATAATTTGTTCTTCCCTTTTTCATTCTTCTTCCTAATTTCTATTTCTCATTTTTCCTTCTCTTCTTTCTTCATAATTTTTCTTCTTTCTTCATCATATTTTTTCTTCTTCTCTTCTTTTTTCGTCCTAACGTTCTTCTTCCTCTCTTTTCTTATTAGTGGCCATTCAAATCCCAAAGTCACTGCATCAAGTCTATGAAAACAAGCTAAATTCACATTCACTATTAATTTTATTCCTAACTAGCAGCCATACCCAGCTGGTCGTTCATTTAGAATGGAGCCAAAACAGCATCATGTTTCGATGTAGCACAGTCTATCTTCTTCAATTACTTTAAAGTACTTTCATTAAAAAAACATTTTGAATTAATGCAGTTACTGATAAAACAGAAGTAGTCTATATTTATTCAATCGAAGTTAGCCGAGGATATGAAGGGGTAAAAGAGGTAAGACCCACTTCAGACCACAATTATTTTGGAGTTTTTGAAATTCAATTTGTCAGTGTGCTATCAGGGATATAAAAGGTTTATAAAGCAATTGTTAAGTTTGATGAAAATTGGTTGAAAGATCAACGAAAAATAAGAAAGAAACCAGTAAAAATCGCCATTTTTCGTTATTTACGCGGGTTTTGACGATATGGGTGGACACAATTATCAAGTTAAATGACTGTTAAACAATCAACTTATTGTTGGCTACAAGTGAGTGAAGTTTGTATCATATTGTTTGAAAATTGAGGGAGGTTTTAGTTTAAAATTTTTGTTAAAATCGATTTTTGTTGTTTTTCGTGATTTTTTGCTAAAGTGGCGTAGAAATAAAAATGAGGAATCGTTGAGCTCGTCATGATGTAAGTAAGCTATATACCGATTTTGAACGAAATCGGACGAAAAGAGTTGATTATATAGATTTTTGATCGGCTTTATTGATTTACGCTAAGAACCTATCTCTTACATTGTACAAGTGTGGTCAAAATCTGTTGGATGGATTTCGAGTGAAAGACAGACAGACAGACACCCTCTTATATATATATATATATATATATATATATATATTTCTATTATACTTTTCTCTATTCGACTCTCGTTCATTTTTATCCCGTCTCATGTTAGCTTTTTTCTCATTTTGATTTCGTTCTTTTTGTTTCTTTTCTTTCCTTTCAATTCCATTTGATTTCATTAATTCATTATTTTGTATTTTCTTTCTTTTCGTCTATAACATTTTCATTCATTAATCACGAATTCTTTTTTGTTATTCACGTTCGTTTCTAATTCGTATCTTTTATTTTCGAATTGTTTTCTCTCCATTACATTTTTCTTTCATTTCTGTTTATTTTCATTCATTACTTTCTTTCACTCTTTTTAACTTTGGCTTTTTCATTCTTACTTCTCATTAATTCATTCTATTTTATCATTTACTACTTTTTTTTTTACTATTCTTGTCTTTTGGGTTTCCTTTTTCTTTTTCATTCTTTTTGGTTTCTTATTTATCTTTTCTACTTTACGTATTTCTTTATTGTAATTCTTCCCCTTTTTCTTTCTTTCTTTCTTTCTTTCTTTCTTTCTTTCTTTCTTTCTTTCTTTCTCCCTCTCTTCTTTCTTTCTTTCTTTCTTTCTTTCTCCCTCTCTTCTTTCTTTCTTTCTTTCTTTCTTTCTTTCTTTCTCCCTCTCTTCTTTCTTTCTTTCTTTCTTTCTTTCTTTCTTTCTTTCTCCCTCTCTTCTTTCTTCTTCCTATTTTTCTTCTTCTCTTCTTTCTTTCTTTTTCCTAATTTCCATTCTTCCACTTTTCCTTTCTAACTTTTTCCTCCCTTCTCAATCTTCGTTTAATTTCTGTCTTTCTTTATAATCATTCCATCTGTATGCTTATAGTTGTGGCGCATTTAAAATAAAATCAACTTTCACCCATAGAAAAAGAGAGAGAGAGGGAGGGTGAGAGAGAGAGAGGGAGGGTGAGAGAGAGAGAGGGAGGGTGAGAGAGAGAGAGGGAGGGTGAGAGAGAGAGAGAGGGGGGTGAAGGGATGGAAAAATGAGTATCTGTGTGTGTGAGAGAGAGGCAGTTAGGAACACTGGAGCGAATAGCAAATGTCTCTTAACTGCATCTTCAACATGTGATTTTGACTTGTAATAAAAATAACATCTTTTTTCTCAACACATTCATTGCGTAGCTCAACACAATAATTTTGAAAAAGAAATCATAATTCGACTATTCTTCCCTCCCACTATTTGTGGTTTTGGTATTAATTGTCTGGATCACAACACTTCATTCCAACCATTTTTATCGAAGAGAAGATGAAAATTTATGATTGAGAAGAAAAAAACAAAGAAAATCTGAATATATATATATATATATATATATATATATATATATATATATATATATATATATATATATATATATATGAAAATTTCTCAGAGTTAACCTGTAGAAAAGACAATATTTATAAATGTAAATGACAATAGGAAAACTGTAATAGTTACTGACGCGTTTTCGTACTGTTGGCTGAAAGTTGCGTCAATTACTGTCACTGGACGAAACGCGTCGGCAACTATTACAGTTTTCCTATTGTCATTTATACACACACACACACACACACACACATATATATATATATATATATATGTGTGTGTGTGTGTGTGTGTGTGCGTGTGTGTGTGTGTGTACAAATAAGAGAAACAACAGAGGGCGCAAAAATCCACTGTTCGTAACATTTGTAGATATGACTTTTAATTGGTTAATCTAGACATACCCAAAAGTATATTCATAATTCTGACCTTATGCCCCCCCACTTAACTTCCGAAAAGAGGTAACGATTTGTTTTTAAATTTCACAAGTTATCTGCCAACGCTTGAGGCAGTACAATCTTAGTATTGAAACATGAAAGCTTTTGTGTATTGAGGTAAAAAGTTTTTATAATATATTATAATAAAATATTACAATTATATATATATATATATGTATGTATATATATATATATATATATATATATATATATATATATATATATATATATATATATATATTAATATATATATATATAATGAAATATAGTTTTAAGGTGTGCTATATTTATGAGATAAAGTGCTCAATATCAGGGATAGAGCGTATGTAAATATAAATATAAAAGTGAACATTGATGTCAACCCTCAGAGGTGACAGGCTGTTTCATGCTAAACGCAATTGTCAGGCCTCGAGTGTTCCATTTTTCTCAACTATTTATATATATATGAGTCAATGGTGCATTGTGAATAATCCATTCTGGCGGTTATTTTGACGGGAGTGTCTTTGCACTTTAAAAAAGTAAGTGACGAACAAGATTAAGTCTCACCGATTTCTTAATCCGAGTCGTTATTTATTACACCACCCGCACATCCACTATTTATTAAAACTGCCATCATCTCATCTTGAAGATTCTGCAAGATTTTTTTACCATTTTTTCAATTGTCTTTAACCTCTCTCTAACTCTCGCTCTCAAACTCTCTCTTTCACCCTCTCTCACTCTCTCTCACACACACTCCTTCTCACTCACTCTCTCTCCCTTTCACCCTCTCTCGTTCTCTAACTCTTTCTCTTAGCCTCTCTCTCACTCTCACTCACACACTCTTTCTCACTCACACTCTCTCTCTTTCATCTTCTCTCAAACTCTCTTTCTTAATCTCTTTCCCACTCTCTCCCTTTCACCCTCTCTCACTCTCAAGCTCTCTCTCAGTCTCTCACACACTCTCTTTCTCACTCACTCGCTAGCTCGCTCTCCCTTTCACCCTCTCTCACTCTGAAACTCTCTCTCTCACACTTTCTCTCACTCTCTCTCACCCTCTCTTATTCTCTCTCCAACGCTCTCTTTCTCATTCACTCTCTCTCCCTTTCAACCACTCTTACTCTCAAACTCTCTCAGTCTTTCTTTCGTTTGTCATCGTTCAATTTTTTCATCTAGACGTTTCAACCGATGCATTCTTTGAAATATTCTTTATCATTTCTATCAAGATGTTTAGGTTAATTCTTTCTGGTCTACACCTCGCTGTTCATATTAAAGCAAAGATGAGGTTAGTCAATTATCTGAGAAACTCATAAAGTAAGTTGAATGGGTCCCTCATCATTTCCGTTTTCTCCACGACGTAATTTTATTCGACACTTACGTTTCGTGTCATCTCAGGCTTCAATTCTTCAGATACCAATATTACATCACAGATTGCACCAACGACAGATCATTTTCTTTTTTTTTTTAATTATTTCCCTTTATGTTTTGATGGACATCAATTGTAATAACGTTTGTAGGAGGAAGCGAGAAGGAGACGATGGTGAAAACGCATGCCAACCAGTTGACCAAAATCTCATCGTCACGTGCTGTCTTGCCTTATTAAGGAATCTGGGTTTGGCCAGGTATATTAAACGTTTTGATTCTTGCAGCCGTCTTAGTGTCTTCGCTTCTTTTTTGGTCTTATATGAAAATTTAAGTAAAAGCATTCCATCATTGTCAGAATCCAACGCCCATAGGGTCTTCTGACCAGTAGTTTGCCATTCTGAGTCAACCTACGCATTCTGTAACAATTTCGATTTATTTAATCGGAAAAATTATTTCGCCATTTTTAAAATGGTTGAAAAGAAAAGTAGTCTGACGAGGTAAGCAGCCGGGAAGAAGGGACGGAATGATGTGATAAACACAATAAAGATGAGGATGTGTTTCATAAATAATAATAGTAATAAGAATCACTGACTAATAAGAAAATCTCGTTTCCAAATGTCAAAATAATTAAGTTGAGGATTCAAGTCTAAAAGCATTATATTGTTAAAAAAACACCTCGTTTCAAAAATAATCTTGTGATAGAAACAGCCAAGTTGATAATGCAACACTCAAAGAACTATTGTATAATAATAAGATCTCATCTCAACGAATCCCTGAGATAAAAAAAAAACCCAACCAAGTTGAGGATACAAATCTGAAAGTATCATTGTATAATAAGAAGGATTATCGAGAAAGTCAAAGATTTATAAACTATTGTTGAATAATAATAATGATAATAATAAAAAAACGAAGAAAATATCTACGCCAGTGCTTCTCAACGTGGGTCGTACGACCTACAGGTGGGATGTGGGAATTTTAACGTGGGGTCTGGAAATTCGGTGACCGTTTTGATTCCTCTAAGTCAGGGGTGGGCACACTACGGCCGTGGGCCGGATCCGGCCCGCGACTTGTTTTTGTCCGGCCCGCCGAAAGGGATGCCATATTTCTCAAAAATTTTCGTTCTCTAAAAGAGAAAATGTTGGAAATTTCCCGAATTAATTCTATTTGGAAAACACCTAAAACAATTCTCAAAAATATTCTTTAATTAAACAAAAAATCATAAATCTACTTAAACTTACTTTGATCACCTTTTAAATAACTTAAAATAATTTTTGAACATAAATTTTTTTAACAAAAAATATTATTCATTTATTAAAATGACATTATTTCATTGAAACACAAGGAAACTTTCTAAATATGTTTTTTGTGCCTTAAAACACCAAAAATATTTCAATTAATTGTATTTTTTCTATATTTTATTTTTGTTTATTTTATGAACTTTTTCAAACAATTTTTTTTACTTTTCGTCATTTTAATGAAAACGATGCTTTAAAAACATTCAAATATTTTTATATAAAAAAATAGCAATATTTTAAATAAATGAGAGAACCAATTTGGACGCAAATTTCATTAAATAAAGTTTAAAATAGTAAAATATTTACTTAATTTTATTTCGTTAAATGAATTTCTATGTAAAAATATGGAAATTCCCGACTGCCCTCTCTAATTAAAAGTCTTGCTTGAGTAGTTTTATAATGTATAATTAAAATTAATGAACTTATTAAACGTTTGTTTTTTCATGGTCGCTGTACAATACACATTTTCAAGAACCGCAATAAAAAAAAGAATTTGGGCCCGCTTACAAAAAAAGTGTGCCCAAGTGAATTCTAAAAATTAGTAAGTGGTTATGGAACGAATACTACATGTGAAGTCTCCTCAATAGCAAGCAATTTTATTTATTTGTATTGAAGCTCGTATTCAGTGCAATTATATTATATTGTATAAACTGGCCTTTTCAATTAATTTCGTATATTTTAATTAATCCTTCACTGCAACGAACGAAAAGTAAGTGAAAACGCTTTAAAATAAAAATTAGCTCGCTTTTTTTCAATTTTAGGTTTATTTTTTGCATTTTTTAAAATCAGACTTTGTGTTACATAAAATTCCAAAAATAGACTGGGTTTGTCAATACAAGTTTGCTAGAAAAATCATTTTACAAAGTACAGTTTACGTATTTAAATTGTCTGTCAATTCTGAAAGTAAATTTTGTTTTATAAGTTATTTTTTTAATTTCAGTTGTAACCCATATGCATAAAATGAGTATTGCAAGCAAGAAAAAAGTTTGCCAGTACTCGGAGGAATTCTTAAAATTTGCCTTTATAACCGCTGTCAGTGATGAAAAATTACCTTTTTGACTCTTATGTCAGCAATCCTTGAGCAATGAATCAATGAAACGAGGCCGTCTTGAGGCGCATTTAAAAGCTAAACATAGCTTCCATGCAAACTCGGATTTGAATTATTTCAAAGCTTTAAAAGACAAGTTTGAAAAAAGATTAACTATAAAGACTTTGCTCACTGCACAAGCTGCTACTGCCAGTCGTACTCTTGAGGCGAGTTATGAAATTTCTTTACTCATTGCTAAATCTGGAAAAAATCACACAGTGGGCGAAGACATCTATATCAGCATTTCTTAAAACAGTTTTGGGCAAAGAAGAAAATGATGTCAACGCCATGCCTCTCTCTGTAATGACAGTGTGAAAAGAAGAACAGATGAAATGAGGGATGATGTCGAAGCACAAATTGTTGAAAAGCTGAAATCAAAAAAAAAAAAATTCGCTGCAAATGGACGAATCCATTGTGAAAAGCAGTGAGGCCTTATTGATAACTTATGTAAGATATATTGACAATGGTGAATTTATTGAAGAGATGTTGTTCTTCAGATCCTTGGAGACCACCACAACCGCATCAGTTATATATCGTGAACTAAAATCTGGATTTGGATTTCAATAATATATCAATGAAAAACATAACATCGTGTGAAGCTGATGGTACCCCTGTGATGATGGGAAATAGAAATGGCTGCTTAAAATTGATGAAGGATGAGAATCCAGGATTATCTGTTGTGCACTGCGTTATACATAGGGAAAATTTAGTGTCAAAAAAGATCTCATCTGTGCTTAATGAGGTTCTGAAATCAGTTCTAAAATGCATTAATGCTATCAAGTCTAATGCCAAATGTGAGCGTCTTTTCAAAAGATTTTGTGAAGATAACAATGCCGATCATGTGAAACTTATTCTTCACACCTATGTAAGGTGGCTCTCTAAGGGAAATTGTTTGAAAAGATTTATGGAACTATTTGAAGAGCTTAGTGACTTTTTAAGTGAAATGATGCACTTGCAAACTGTTGGTGGAAAAGCGTACCTATGCTATCTGGAAGATATTTTCGAAAAACTGAATATGTTGAATAAACAACTTCAGGGAAGAAATAAATCACTTATCGATGTAAAAGTAAACATATTTGGCTTTATTTCACTCATTGAATTATGGCAACAACAACTTTCTTTGAAAAAGTTTGATCAATTTCACTGACTGAAGATAGATGAGCCAACTGATGCTGCTGTACTTGTTATTTTGGATCATCTGAGAATCTTAGCTACTGATTTTCAAGAGAGATTTTCTGATTTAAAAGAGATTAATTTTCCACTATGGGGGACGCAGCCAGTGCTAATGAATCTATGTGATGTTTCAGTGCAGTACTAAAAAGAACTTGCGGAATTACAGAATGATGAGTCTGTCAAAGCTTTATTCAATATGGAAGGAGTGACAGAATGGTTTTGTGATGAGACAGAGGTTAAATATCCAAACTCAATTGGCTTTGCAAGAAAATTATTATTATTATTTCCATCGTCATATTTAGTAGAATGTGGCTTTAGTACTGTAAATGATTTACTACTAAAAAAAGAAATTTAATAGATATCACCAAACGAGGGGATTTAAGACTGAAGCTAACTAAATTTGTACCAAATATAAAATCTCTTTGCAGCAGACATCAAGCACAAAGTTCTCACTGATTTTTTTGAAGTGCATCCTATTTTTTTTTATTTAGGTAGACCGCATATGAAACCTTCAATTTCTTGTAGTTTAATAAAATGAAATAAAATTTTCTCCTTTTTTTTACCTGTGAATTTTATTTTGTCTGCTTATCAATATTAAAAAACTACTTAAGTTTTCAAATCTTTTTCTTATCATATACATTAAGAGAACCTGTAGGGTAGCATAGCTGGTCGTGGCAAGATCAGAATATAAGTGCAGTGTCAATGGGTTTAATTCCAGAAAGCTCCATCTGTTATAAAATTTCACTACGGAGGGGGGGCATCAGATATTTAAAAGCAATTTGGTGGGACTTGGTCCAGAAAAGGTTGGGAAACACTGATCTACACGAAACGAGTAAAGAAGAAAGCAAAACAACTTGACCAAATGATATTAAAAAAATAGAAAATAAAAAAAGAAGGAAACTGTGAGGACAAGGCGTTGCATGGCAAATACCTAAAAAGAACGAAATACACAGATGTGCACCAACAGAAAACCAATCAGTGGCTGAGGGGCACCGGATGAAATGCTGAGAGAGAAGACCTAATTATTGCAGGTCAGGATCAAAGCCTCGCAACCAGATCCTATCACTGTCATATAGTCAAGGATAGAACTAACCTGAAATGCAGGATCTGCGAAAAATATGATGAAACTGTCGACCATATTATCTTAGGATGTCCGGAACTAGCAAAAAATGAATACAGACATATCATGGTAGCGACGCATGTTCACTGGAAAATATGCAAGAAGCACAAAATCGAAACCACTGAGAGACTGTATAAGAACCAACCAGACCCAAAATAACGATGTAACTGTCCTCTGGGACATGCAAATTCAAACTGACAGGGAAATAACAGCCAACAGATCTGGTATTATGATAAAAGGCAAGAAATTCAAGAAGTGTTTGCATATTGACTTAACAGTACGATCTGAGAGAAATACCAACATGAAAATTATCGAAAGATTGTCAAAATACAAAGACTTTATCTGATCCTGTAATTGCTGCCTTCATTTTCTAATCTCCCTTTTTCACTTTATGATGAAAAAAAGAAAAAACAACGTAAAAGACAGGGAATTATTAAAATCTAATTCTACCTTTATAGAACAAGTTTATGTTGAATCTTGGATACCCATGCAAAAATAACACTTGTAATTACGCCTACAATATTAATACTAAATTTATCTCTTAATTGTTACTTAATTATATATTTACAGGGTAAAAGTGTGTTGAATGTAGGATAACATAATTGACATACTCTGATAAAATATATTAGAAAAGTTTTAATAGTGAGCTGCAATGAAAGACAAGCGACAAAGCCTATTTAAACACCAGGTTGCAGCAAGACGATTACTTAACAGACAAGTATCTTTCACATAAAAGGCTTGAACAAATAAGACTGCACTCTAAGAAACGTCATCATGGCTTGGCTTCGCAAAACGAAGATCAAGAGTGATTGTGCGCACGTCGCTTGCAGATACGTTAGTGATTGATAAATCCTATGCAGGAAACGCATACACAGTCACATTAGTTGCAGCTGGAAGTCCGGCTTGACCTCGATGGCATAGCATTTTAGTACTTCCTCCTCTACCTCTTGTCCCTGAGTGAGGACCTGCATGTATTTTCAAATAAGGAGAAAAGATGGTTGGTGGTCATGCTTCTCAGCTAAGGTTAACCACGGATAGGGTTTCTAAGAAACGCAGGATTAAAGAAACTGATTATTTAAATGCTTTATGTTGTCTAGGAAGATAAATATTTTATTTGTATAGATTAGTAAAACGAGTAAGGGTAGTAATCACTCAGACATTTACTTTAGCTAAATTACTCCCCACCTTTCCACTACAGATGGGACAGGAAATATAGAAATAAATACACATATATAATTATTATATGGTTTGATAGTCTCAATTTTAACGATTCCTTGTTATATAATGAGCAAAGATGGTTGCTATTTAAACAAAATGATTGCATAATAATGAAAGGTTTAATCTCGAATTTTTTATTTGTCTTTTTTATTTTAAAGTTTAAAACCTTCATCATAATTGCAGCAAATCGAAATTTTACAGTTGAAAAATTCCACTGTGTTATCAGATTGATTTCGCATTGTTATTATCGTTTGCGTTTATTAATCTACATCGTTTCCAATTTCAGTGATACTGATTTCACCCTCCGCTTCTCCGGGCTAATAATCTATCTAAGAAACAGAAAAGTAGAAAACACTAAATTTTATTTTACTGAATGAAAAATTACCGGTTGATCGTAAGCTTGCAATTCTAACTGACTGGAATGATGTCAATTAACAATGTTCTTCGAGAAAAGCGGATACATGCCGAAAACAGGATACAAAAAAAAAAATCCCTGTAAATCTGACTGCTTGTCTTTTACGTGATCCGTAGAAAGATCCAGAAAGAACCGAAATACAGGATTGTAAAAGATATTTTAAAAGACAGAGAGGAAAAAAAGATAATAATGAATGAATTTGCAAATACCAAGTGTAAAAGCAAAAATGTCCAAATCGTGTAGCAGCATGGGATAATTGTCTATCCCACAAAATGTTTAATATATAAAAAACCACTAAACTAATTGATTTTCTTTTCTCCAGATTTTCAGATAAGACGTTTAGCCATCTTGATCCCATTTGTCGGAAGAATCAACGAAAAAAAACTTTGAGTTATTCAGTTAGAAAGAGAACGGGTTAAAATCGTTTTGGGTCAGCCCCACTATATTTTTACAACTCAGCAAAAGTGAGACGAAAAAGATAATTCAGACCTTCAGTAATAGTACCAACATTCATGCTCTGGCTTCCATCTTCAAAGACCATTCAAGAACCATCAAGAGAACGGTGAATAAATTTGAAAAAAGAGGTAGCAGTAGAGAAGAAAACTAGATGAATAGGATCATCACTTCAACTTAGAGCTAAATGCATTCTTATTGTTCAAAGTAGAGTCCAATAGTGTTGTAAAAACCTCGAAGAATTCCAGTAAGATATCTTTAATCATTTCTGAAATACAACGGCTCAGAGCTTAATTTAAAAATCAGTTAGTTTTGCTGTTACACGAGTTGGAGTTGTAAAATTTTGCTGTTACAACCGGCAGATATATATATATATATATATATATATATATATATATATATATATATATATATATATAAGGCATTTTTATGTTTATACATTTTTTTTATAGATACAAATATTTAAGTAAATGCTCTGTTTATAATAAACAGTATTAACAACATTTACCGGCCTGAAAATATTAGTCCTCCGACAGGAATATTTTCTATGAAAATTTCTCGGACATTCAGGCCGGTAAATGTTGTTAATACTGTTTATTACAAACAGAGCATTTACTTAAATATTTATATCTATAAAAAGAATGTATAAACATGAAAAGGTCTTAAAATAATTGTCGGACTTTGTCCATCTCAATATATATATATATATATATATATATATATATATATATATATATATATATATTAATGCATTAAATAATATAGACAAGTTTTGTCTATTTATTTTAAGCAAATTCCTTTCATATCGTTTGATGAACTTAATAACATTATCATTGAAAGAAGAAAGAAAATCACCATATTGATACATGTTTTTTAATCCTATCTAAGCTTTCGGCTTACATAAGCCATCATCAAAGATGACAAGTACATTACAATAAATTAAACAATACACGGACATGACAACAATAATAATCTGTTTTGTTTGTATGGAAGATTTCTAAGCAACGACAAATATATATATATAAAGAGAAAGAACAGACAGAGTAAAAATTCCCAGTTCTTGGCATTTACTTTTTTTTTTTAAAAAGCGCTCAACACAACGTAGTGAAAAATATTATTATAATATTTTTATTATAATGTCTTACATCTCTACACAAACACTTTCATGTTTCGGAATTATAATGTTCCTTCATTGGGCGATGATAGATAATAATGGAAAATAAGATTAAGTAATTTACTTAATTATTTGATTTTTTCAGCATTAATATTGCTTTGTTCTATTGCCCATTCAAAATAATAATTGTCACATTTTAGGTTCCATATATATATATATATATATATATATATATATATATATATATATATGTATAATTATTTATTTAAAAATATGATTCCAACACACTACATAAGAGTTCTCATGTTTCAAAACAAGACCCGAAAACTTCAATATAATTATTTGAATTAAATTGAATTAAAGTACTAAGCTCTGTTCCATCTTCAAGCGAAATTTTTTTTGGAATAACTTATTTTTGAAATTTACGTGTTTTATAAGCATATTCATTATTGAAATCAAAATTTTTATGGTAACGTCTAGAGCAATTATTTAAAGAAAAAGGGGCGTAAGGTGTTAAAAATTTGTATCAATATCTCAGTTACATTCACAGATGTCAAGTCAGGGTAAGGTTGGGGTGTCTAAATTTAAAGCGGAAGATGACATCGTCTAATCTGGTTAAGCGTCTATGGAGATTTATTTATTTTTTTATTTTATTTATTCTTTTTTTCTGAAAGGGTTTTGTGTATATAAAAACTGTCGTAAATCGCTAACATTTGTTTTTTGACGACTTCATAAAGGGTTATCTTTTTTTGTAGGGCATTTAAACTATTTATTAGGACTATGGATTTTAAAAAATTGGACGCATATTTTCAATAAAAATTTCTCGGATATTCAGTCCAGTAAATGTTATTAATACTGTTTATTATAAAACAGAGCATTTACTTAAATATTTGTATCTATAAAAAGAATGTATAAACATGAAAAAATGTCTTATTAAAATAATTGTCGGACTTTGTCCATTTCATAATGTATGACGTCATTTGTTTCCATTTGGATACGCATTGAGCAGATATGAATGTATGAGAGAAAATCATGGAGAATTGTGTCTAAAAACAGTAAAATCGACCTCTGTGGACCAATCGGTTAAGGGACGTCAGGCTATATGACGGTTCCGTATAGGATACAGGTTCGATTCCTGTCGGAGGACGCACATTTTCTATGAAAATTTCTCGGATATTCAGGCCAGTAAATGATGTTAATACTCTTTATTATAAACAGAGCATTTACTTAAATATTTGTGTCTATAAAAAGAATGTATATAACATAAAAAAATATCTTAATAAAATAATTGTTGGTAAATGTTGTTAATACTGTTTATTATAAACAGAGCATTTACTTAAATATTTGTATCCATAAAAAGAACGTATATATATATATATATATATATATATATATATATATATATATATATATATGCTCCTGAAAAATTTATTTCGGTTGAGCTCTCTGAGGGAGGAAGTGTGGGTTTGTAAACAGTGGCTATTACGGCTAATATAGAAAGACTCTTCGGTAAAAAGCGAATTGAGAGCCCTAATCACTGTGTAATTATGTAAAAATAAATACGCTTAAATTCACCTTCATCCCTTCATTATTCAGCCGGGTTCCGATCCTAGCTAAAGGCAAACGGACGTCTAGTCACACTGACGAGCTATGATACAGCGAAACAGTCAGTCTGTGGATGACACTATAAGATATATATATATATATATATATATATATATATATATATATATGTGTATGTGTGAGTGTGTGTGTGTGTGTGTGTATTATATATTACAAAAGACATGTGGAACTTTAATAGATGTACGTAATCTACATAAACGATTATCCGGCACTAGAACCGATCCGGATTATTCACATTATATATCACACGTAATAACAATACAATAATGCACATGGGATCCACTAATTACACATCTCTCTTTTGTCTACAGCATTATATTAAACTACAGTAGAATTCATCATATTCGGAATCCCTCATATCCGGAGTACCTCATATCCGGAATCCCGCATATTCAGACATGATTTTGATGTGTATACTTGAACTATTTGGGTGATATGTAACTGGTTTGAAATTTCTGTTTTTTAGGAAATTTACTTTGGTGAATTGCTTATTTCATCCTAATGGCTTGTTTTGGTGAAAAAGATGATGGGAATAAGAGAAGAGTTATCGTAAAAAGTGGAAATTTTAAACAGACTAGAGGCTGGTGAAAGTTCATTGTAACTAATGGCTGAGTTCAACATTGGAAAGTCAACATTGTAGGATATAAAATCTTCAAAGAGACTATTCTCCAGCGTTCACACTGTCGCAATGAACAACGAAATAAAAAATATGATTGTGATAAAACCTGGACTGAAATTGAAAAAGCTATTGAAAAGGTTACCAGTTTTATGGAAAGAAAGCCAGCATTCACTTATAACGATTACAATAACGCACGCAGTGTTAAAAAGAGTCTTTTGCTTAAAAAATTTCAAGAACAAAAGCAAAAGGAAATGCGGCAAAAGTTGAAAAATGACATTAGAAGAGAAAGAATCATCATGCAACAGCGATTAAAAAATCCTCGTTACATTTCTTGCATACGTGGCATACTTACTTTAATGAATTTTCATTAACATTACATAATTTATTTCTTTTTCCTTAAAATCAATTCCGTTATATCTCACTCACCATTAGCTTATTTTGTTTACTATAAAACATTGAAAATAATTTTTTAAGCCTGTTTTCAGTTCTTTTATTTTAATCTAAATATAACCCCTCATATCCGGACTTTGTAACCAATTCCTCATATCCAGAAGGCCTTCTCAGTCCGATTGTCAGGGATTCTACTGTATTATTAAATACAATTCAGAGTTTCGTAAACGTACCTTTTTGTAATCGTTATGTCCACTCGTCAGGAGGTATCAGCAATATCCTCAATAGGAGTAGATAGGTTCGCCTATCGCCCGGTTCACACCGTTTCCCGAACTTTTCAACAGGAATAGAGGTTTATCACTTGATTTCAGTTTAGGACTGGATTCCCCCGATTCCTTCTAAAGTCTCCGTATGATGATAAACTACATTTGCGTCCTGGGTAAGACGATAAACTACATTCGCGTCCTGGGTAAGACGATAAACTACATCCAACAGAAGGCCTCTGATCAGGAGGCTTTGAGGAGTGTGGAACCATCTCTTAATTGCTGGTGTTCCCAGGTCCACCCTGACCCGGGGTGGTAGCACCTGTTAGGCTCCCAGCAAATAGTTAACACCCAAACGTGTGTAAAAATAGGTTTTAATACCAGAAATACTTTGTAATAAAAAAATTATTACCAGCAATGGATTTTTTAAGGAAAAATTATTATTAGCAATACTTAAAAAAATACCTGCAATACAAACAGCTTTACATATTTCGGAAAAATATGACCAGCTCTAGATTTCTTCAAGTAAAAATATTCCCAGAAATAGATTTTTGAAGAAAAACATTACCAGCAATAAAAATTTTGGCGGCATTAAATAACCCATTGAGGTTGATATGCCATAAAACAAAGCAAACCAAACCAAATCCTTCTAAAGTCTAGTTAAACTCTATAATTCTAACGTCTCCGTCTCAACTTTGAAATTTTATTTGCCAGTTATTTTATTCCTTATTAGGAGTAAATATGTTCGCTATCACCTTCTCTGCGATCTTTTTACACAGGTGTAGAAGTTTATCCATTTTATTCTGTTTCAGGTATCCTCTAAAGTCTTATTTTCTCTATCACTCCCACTAACCTCTTGCGTCTTAGTGGCATTATCGCCTTACTTGCGCTGGTCGCCGGTAAATTAGACTAGCATGAAATTCAAGTGCTTGCGCGTAATTTTATTCGAATTAAGAGATATTGGTCTATTAGTTGGATGAAAATTGGCGTTGCATTTGTATTCCTAAAAGCAGTAAAATTCGAGCAATCGGGTGATGCAAATTAGAAGAATAAGATGAAAGAAATAAAAGGTAGAAAGCGGGCAAAAATATTTTTCCTGATATATCTTTTTATTCGTCTAATGTTTCCTCTCAGCGAAATTCTAAGCAGAACCTTTCGACTATTCCTAGGCCTTAGACGGTTTACGCACTAATTTTTTCCAGTTGTCTTTCAAATGTATTTCCTCTTTCGATATTTTCTTTGACTAAATGGACCCAAGAACACGCAAAACAGCACTTGGTCCAGGAAGAAACATTATTCCTCTGCCAACCTTAAGCAAAATTATTCGGCTGAAGGCATTAAAAGACATTCAAAACAGAAACAGAAAAACTAAATAGTTAAACGTATTCAAGAAGAGGAAAAATGATTCTTTCATTTTGACATTTCATTGAGCTTTACGATTACGGAAGCCCAGTTAGCATCAAAACATTTTAGCAGGCAAAGACTTTAAAGCAAATATCAATTTGTTTTTATTTCATTCACGATTTCTCCTCCATTAAAGTACACGTTACTTCCTATTGTAGTTAAGCAGTACTTTACCTGAAGTGAGTCAAATGAGGCTTTCTGAATAACGGCGCCTATGCAAGCACGCATGAATTATATGAACTGCTCAAGTCATTGCGTAGAACTTTCCAGTAATGTTTAGTACTGAATTGTGATTATTGGACGAAACTGTCAGGTATTTGGAGAGATCTATAACATGACCCATATCTGCCTCAATAGGGTTTGAATCTGGCGAGTACGAAATCAGTAGCAGACCCGGAAGTGAGCCTAATGCTCCTCTAACCAGTTTTATGTCATCTACGAACAATGGTGTGTAGGGTTTGTGGACAGTAAATTGACTACTTAAGCATGCGAGTACCTACACATATGTATACAAATATATATATATATATGTGTGTGTGTTTGTGTGTGTGTGTCTTTCATTCATATATATATATATATATATATATATATATGTATAAAATATGTTGTGCAGTTCAATTTATATTACAATGAATCATTCATACAAAATGTAGATTAGTAAAGTTAATGATATAAAATGGCGAAATCTCTTTGCAAACAAAATTTTAAAGTTGCATTAACCTACAGATCACTGGATGAATGTTATGATCATTGTTTTTAAAAATCATAAGCTGTATAAGGTCTTTCTTTAATACACAGGTACTTTCAACTATACATTCAGGCATGGAAATTATTTTATTGTTTGGTAGAATTCAGGTAGCATCCGAGACGAAAAAATTAAATGCGAATCGAAATATGTTTTTTTTTTTGGAATGTGTTATTGTTAACGGATAAAAACTTTTGGAGCGTGCAGTCGCAACGCTAACGTTGAATTTTTTGAAAATTTAAGAGAGTGGGTTTTTGTTTTTTTTTAATATGGAAATTTGAGAATTTTTAAATTGTATCTAACAATATTATTGTGAATACTAATTATTATTTGTACTAGTGACCACTTCATAACAATCAGGCCACGGTATAAACCCATTTATATAGTTTCAAAAATAACGAAATATCTAAGCAGGGCAGGCTGCTAAAGCTATCACTACCCTCCCTTTCCCTTATCACTCTCCTTTCGCCAACGCTTCCACTCTTTCTATAAATGTCTCCACTGACTATAAGACTTCGGCCAAAAAAAAAAAAAGTGCTTAAGTTATACCATAATAAGATCGAATTTTTATTTAGATTAAGATCCATTTAATTAAATTAATTTGAATCGACCTGGTTTGTCCTGCATAAAAAATAGGTATTGGCCAAAGTAACATAAAAAACAATATTAAAATCCAAAAAGTGTAGAGTAAATTCTAGGTTGAGGAAACCGACTACTACTAACCACTAATCTCTAAACCCTATCTTTACCCACTCCCTCTCTCTCACATTCCCTTTCCACTACCAAGCTAAAGCGTCTGCCCGGTGTACATTCTCCATTCGAGGAGCAGGTTTTTGTTCTGTTGAGATGAACATCTTGGTGTCCACGAAATAAAAATTATAAACGAAATGGATAATTAAAGTCTACGTATTCTTATTATCACTATATATATACAATCTACATTCAACATCATCACTTGATAAGACATCAGAGCTGGTGAAACAAAATGGCTATTTTTGTAGTGATTTTATAACATATTTATGCTATAATTTTTAAATAAATAATTATATATATATATATATATATATATATATATATATATATATATATATATATTTTGAACAATAAAAAAAATTAAAAAATTAAAATCTTCAGACACACTGATTAATATTAATAAGATTAATATTCTTTCGTTTTTTTTTTATTATTATTCCATTTAGATTCCTCGACTAGTTTTGGCCGAAATGGCCATCATCGGGAGGAGAAATATTTCTGCTTGCTGCTAACACTAAACTACATAAATGAATCTATATATAGATCTAATATATATATATATATATATATATATATATATATATATATATAAGAAATATAGTCTTAAGGTGTGCTATATTTATGGAATAAAGTGCTCAATATCAGAGATAGAGCGTGTGTAAATATAAAAGTGAACATAGAAGTCAACACTTAGAGGCGACAGTCTGTTTCATGCTATATGCAATCGTCAAGCCACGATTTGACGATTGCATATAGCATGAAACAGACTGTCGCCTCTAAGTGTTGACTTCTATGTTCACTTTTATATTTATATATATATATATATATATATATATATATATATATATATGTTTATATATATATATATATATATATATATATATATATATATATATATATATATATATATATTACTCATTCACTCATTTCAAGAGGTTTATCCAAACGAATTGATGGGTAATCAAAAAAATGGTAAACCTTTCAATGCAGTTATATGGTTTTGCCTCCAAGAAACAAAAGACGAGACAGCTGGAATACTGAAACTATGTTCGTCTACTCCAAGAGACAAAAATGAACCGTACAAGACATGAATTTTTCATTCCCTGAGGTACCAGCTATAATCGTATACCCAAATTGCAAATTTATTATTAGCAAGAAAACGTGTGAATACAACTGAAAAATCATGAGAAATTGTCAAAGTTGCAGAAAAACAATCTTTGTGGTATCCGACGCTCAGGTTGTATGAACAATAGACTCGCCCACGCAGGTTATATTAGGTTGGTGCAAAAATAATTTCGTTTTTCCACATAGTAACATATGTTAGAAAACGAAATTATTTTTGCACCAACCTAATATAATCTGTGACTTAGCTCACTTTTATTTTATAGCCGAGTTTCGTTTAGCTAAATACAGCTTAGTACTTATACTGCTGTTCTGAGTTTTGTTTTACTTATCACAACCTTCGTATACGGAAGCACAGAGAGAATCCATTATAGAAGACAACTAAAGACTGCAGTAACAACCGTCGGTATCTACACAGTAATCAAAAGAAAAGAAGATCATGGAAAATACTGACTGTTGGACTATTTTGCTTGAAATGAACAGAGAACATCTTCATGTACAAATTTGTGAGCAAATTTGTGCCAGTCTCTCATAAATTGCTTGTAAATTTGTTGGTTTTAACTTAAAATTACAAGGTAGTTTTAAAATTTTGCTAATGACTGTATATAGTGCATTTCTATACGCACACATGTCATTGAATAATACCTATTTGTAAAAGAGAGGCATGCAGAAAGACAGATAGATAGATAGATAGCAACAGACAGACTGAGAGATAAAGGTGATTACTAAATCCGTTGATATCCTAGTGAAGTTTTCTTCTGTTGATATGTATCAGACACGCAAGCACTCCCGCTGGAAATTCCAATTGTATTGACAAAAGCAAAAGTAAAGAATTGGTGTTGATTCGAAAAGTTCGCGAAAGCATAATAGAAAAAAAAAAGAAAAGAAAAAGAAGATAATATAATGGGAATAAAAAAAAATGGTTTAGACTGTCGTTAGAATCGAAATGTAACCGCGAATCCATAAAACAAAATACGTAAAGATTGAAGGACGGAATATAAAATGGTAAAAGTCGTGGAGATTTTCCCAGGATTTATTATTTATTCGTGCAAAAACTGGACCTGCTTTGTTGACCGTCGTAACGATATCAACGAAAGAAAGCTAATTGCAATGAAAAAAATAAAAACATCAAATGATGAGAGAAAAATAAACACACACACACACACACACACACAACGGTGAATGCTTTTAATGAAATGCGATTTTTATTACAAACATTTTACAGTTAATCTTCCAAAGCGTACGTGTCAGCTTCCAAAATGTCTTAGAGTCGTCAACCCAAATTAGCTTGAATCAGTTTCTTACGTGTGTTAGGAGCTTTGTACTAGAGAGAATCCATTCCAGGAAATGTTTGAATAGATACAATGCTGAGAAGAATGTAAGCTGACATCGTTCTGGAGATTGCAGAATGGATCTCCAAAGTGCAGCTATAAAGTAATTTAAAGGATATCATGAAACAGTTCGAAGAATGTGACCAAAACAGGGAACCAAATGTCCTATGGAATTTTTCGCAACTATTTAGAGTAGTATTTTTTTTTTATAAATCACTTTGCAAACAAAGAAAACTACAATAATGTATCAGAAAATTTGCAGCCTGACTCTTTTATTAGCTGCGTTTTCATCTGAAAATTTTACTTTATCATGCAAAGTGCATTGACAAGGAAGGAGTTTATGTTTAAAAATAAAAATATTTGTTGTGTAAAATAAATTTTATTGATGTATGTACAGTGAAAACAACGTGTTGAATTATTTGTTTTTGGTTGAATGCTTCGGTCTGGTTGAGTGGCCCTACATACAGTATGAGTCAAATGTTGATTCTCAATTAATTGTTTACCGTTTCTATTGAGTTGAGAAGACAATAGAAATCAATAAAAGACATGTTTATCTAATATTTTATTCGGGGGAAATTACTAAGAAACTGTGCGAAGCAGTTTTACTTCCATTGCTCAAAGTGATTTTCGACATTATCAAAGCACGAGTGAAACCGAAAAGACACAGAGTTCGATATCAATTTGCTCAAATTTTGTAGGGACTTGAGTCTTCAATTTCGAAATGGCACGAAGCTTTTCACGATAAATAAGGTTTTCCATGGATCCCCAAAGAAAAGAATCCGGATGTGTGGGGTCTGGTGGCGAGTATTCGATTTACTTTCCGAGGAAGTTTTCATCAAAGCATATCATCATTCATATAAAAAGTAGAGTAGTAAAGTTAATGATATAAAATGCCGAAATCTCTTCGCAAACAAAATTTTTAAGTTGCATTAACCCACGAACCACTCGATGAATGTTATGATCCTTGTTTGTAATAATTATAAGCTGTATAAGGTCTTTTTTTAAACGTTGAAAGTACGAGCAGATTAAAAAAAGACCTCATACAAAAATATCTTTAAAAAGTTGTCGTTTCATAGTTCGATTTCAATTGCAAAATTACTACTCACCACAAACATACAATTTGATAGTAACATTTGGCGATTGCGACCCCATAAGGATGTCAAATATAATCATATGTACCTACAATACTTACAAATGCAAAATAA
>OZ010577.1:11389888-11409888 GCA_963932145.1 Acanthosepion lycidas
CTATCTATCTTATTTGTTTTCTTATAATATTTTTAACAGTTTCAAATAATGTTAATCTTTTCTGTTCTGGGTTTTCCCAATAGTTGATGATAATTCCATTTTTAAATCTTATTCTGAATTAGATGGATAGAGCGTTCCTTGTAATTTAACTGGTCATTCAGATGAATACGTCAGTTGTCTCATTATTTTCGGACTGATTTCAATAGAACATATATTTTGATAGACCAGATATAACATCAAATGCTTCGCTCAGTTCTTTTGCTCTCTTCCGGAAATATTTGCTTACTTCACTTCAAAGATTATTTCGACGATAACTCGATCAGTTACAATAATCAGCATATTAGCTTCTGCTACATGTAGTTGGGGTTCAATCGCAAATAAAAGCCAACTGAATTGGACAGCAAAAAACTATTTCAAGTTTGTATTGTGAATGTAAAAAGCTACAAAAGATGCAGAATATTAAGAACATTGGCTAAACATCTGGAAACAACCAAATTATCACATATTAATCTTTTATTAAATTATGAGTGATCAGAGAATTTCGATTCCTCTTAGGCTGCTATAACGTTTTCCATGTATTTCTCGCCAGAATCTATCTTACAGATTAATAAATCTACCATTCATCCAGGTATTGAATATGGCTGTCGCATCTGGTCTTGTGTTTCTGCTATGTGATTTGAGATTCTTCATAAAATTCAAAAAAAATCTGCAATGTTATCGATCTTGACATGGCATCCTAGCTTCAGTCAATTTCCCACCGCTTCCCTATGCCATTTACTATAAATATTTTCACGGTAATTGCTCTGATGAGCTTTCCGCTATGGTACATTGATTTTATGAATTTAAGTGCAGTACCAGATTGGCAGATAGGTCTCATCCTTTTACAGTTGAAAGGGTTAGATGTAACCTTAAGTTTTATGGTAACAGTTTTTTCTTTTGCACTTCTTGGTTGTGGAACTCTCTTCCGGGTTCTTACTTTCGATTGGTTTGTTTATTTTGTTTTACGGCATATCAACTTCAATGGGTTATTTGATGCCGACAAGATTTTTATTGCTGGTAATATTTTTTCCAAAAATGTATTGCTGGTAAAATTTCTTTCTTTAAAAATGTATTGCTGGTATTATTTAAAAAAAAATGTATGGCTGGTAATATTTTTCCTTCAAAAATGTATTGCTGGTAATATTTTTCCTTCAAAAATGTATTGCTGGTAATATTTTTTTCAAAAATGTACTGCTGGTAATAATGTATTGCTGGTAATAACTTTTTCTTCAAAAATCAATTGCTGGTAATAATTTTTTACAAAAATATATTGATGGTATTAAAACCTATTTTTATAGTTTCATAGTGTTTTGACCCCAGTTTGGAGGTTACCTATTTGCCCATATCTGGGACCCTAAGAGGTGCTACCACCCTGTGTCAGGGTGGACCTAGGAACACGAGCAATTAAGAGGTAGTTCCACGCTCCTCAAAACCTCCTGATTAGAGGCCTTGCTGCCGGACGAAGTTTATCTTCTTACTCTGAACATCTTGCTATCCAGTTAACTTTGATCTTCAAGAATTTAAAGGCCATTTGGTCTTCCTGTTATTTTATTGTTTACTCTCCTTAGTGATGTTTTCTTTTTCTCATATTCTCTTATACTCAGTAACCCCTTTACTGGCTTTATTGCCTTTCTTGGACAGAAATGATTAAAAAAATGTATTGGAGTGTGATTCGCCGCACGTCTCTTGTTGACAAAACAAACTATATTTCCGGTTGCCTTTCTTCCATTTTGTTTTCTGCCATCGTCTTTTATTGTTTTTTTTTTAGCATAAAAAAATCTTAGGGTTAATCAGAAGTCTTAGAGATGAATTTACAAGATGGATACTAGAGACATTTTTTCCTTCTTTTTTGTAAGGCTGAAGTTGATAGTGGCAGATGTTTTTCTAATCGAGCCAAACTATTGCTGAAAAGAAAAAAAATGTCTGCTTGTTGATTTTTTAGTCGACGTTTCGTTTCTTTTTTGTAATCGTCTCACTCGGGCTTTCGTGGAAATATCTGTCAGCAATTTACTTGAAAGAAAATGACATTATGTTCTTCGTACTGATAAGAAATGATGGGAATGAGATAAAGATGACGAGGAATGGAAGAAAGAAATAGGAGGGGGTATTTTATTTAGGAAAGAATAAAACAGTGAAAGAAAAATGGAGGAATTTATTCCGGGTAAAATTCTAACAAAACGAGAGTGAACAAAAAAAAAAAAAAAAGGAATTAAGCTAGCAAAGAGAGTAAAAGTAAGAGAAAAGACATGAATAATGAAAAAGAGAGGGAGAGAGAGAGAGAAAGAGAGAGAGAAAGAGAGAGAGAGAAAGAGAGAGAAAGAGAGAGAGAGAGAGGAAGAAGTGTAATGAAAGACGAACGAGAAGAAAAATATGGAATGGAAAATAGGTGGAAAGTGTGATGGATGTAACTGGAGAAAGAGGATAAAGGAAAAAGAGAAAGAAGAAATAAAGGAAAACAAGAGATAAAAAGAAAAGAAAGAAAAGAACGCGAAAAAAGAGGATAAAAAGAAAAGAGGAATTGAAAAGGGAAGCGAAAGATGAAAAGAAAACCAGAAAGAGACGATGAAAGACAGAGGAGGGGAAGGAGAAGCAAAAGAATAGAAGGAAAGAAAGATTGAAGAGGGAGGAGACCAAAAGTGTAGGAGAAACCATAGCTGCAAGAGTGAGGAGAAAGAGATAGAGAAAAAGGAACACGAAGTAAGAAAAAAAAAAGACGCAACAGAGATGGAAGCAGACAAGAAGCTATAGAGGGAAAAAGAAAAAAAAAGAAAGGGAAGAATTATAAATAGGGAGAAGAAGAAAAAGAAGAAGAAGAAGAAGAAGAAGAAGAATAAGAAGAAGAAGAAGAAGAAAAAAAAACTGAAAACAAAAGAAAAATAGAAAAGCAAATGAATTCAAAAAGGCATGAAACTAGAAAGTAAAAATGGAAACATAACGTCATTAATGGTGACTGAAACGTATATCACGCAGAGCCGGTGCAAGGATTTCTGGTACCCCCCAATCTATAATACACCCGCCACCGAATCTATAATACGGATCCCCACTCTTCTATATTTCAGTTTTCATAAGACAGTATTCATATAATATAAATTTTATTCTAACCAAATTATGTACAATAATGAATCATATGCAATATAGGTGAACAATTCAACTAGAAAAATTGAAAATAAATGCAATGTATCTAAATACAAATTAGAGACATGTCATAATTGATCATTCCTCTTAAATGAATAAACAATGTTTTTTGGCAAGTTTTAGCATCAATTTTTGAGTTTTCTTGTTAAAAGCGAATAACACATTCAACACTATGGATAATAATAGTGAATTTTATATAGTGTTTTTTTAGTATGAGTAAAACACATTCACGGATTTGGACAAAAAAACAAGAATAACATAACAATCCTCCATTTTTCATATTTTAATAGTTGGTGCTTAGATTTGTAACGTATATAAATGTAAGCAGAAAAAAATAAATGATAATAAGATAGCGATGGTCACAAAACACTGCCCGGGGGCCTCCAATCAGGCTTGCCCCCACCCAGGATGGGGGTTCAGGGATAGTATGCACAAGCCCGGTGTCAAGCATACAATTCTTTGAAGGCAGAATTTCGTTCATTTAAGATTTCGTTTTTCACATTCAGGATTTAGTGATGAGCTTTCCCATTTTTTTTTCGTTGTTAAGCGCGTAAGACAAGGTGGTGTCTTATCACCGGACTTATTCAGACATTAAAATGAAGCAAGCTTGAAAGAATTAGACAGGAATCATTATTGGCGGCCACTGCCTTAACAACATTTGATATGAAGATGACGCAGTGTTGATAGCAGACGCAGAAAAGAAACTGCAGTAACTCCTACAGAATTTAGTAAAGAGAAACGAAAAGAAAGGACGAAACATCAACTCCGAGAAGACAGAATGCTTGGTTGTCAGCAAACAGTCTGGCATGCGGATTGCAAATTGGGAATACCAAAGTACAAGAATTTAAATATTTAGGAATTATTTTGACAGAAGACAGAAAATGGGACATCGGGATTCGAAGGCGCACAGGGATAGCTCAAGATACCTACCAAAAATTAAGCAAAGTATTAAAAGAGCAGGAAAATATAATTAGATACAAAGAAAAGAGTACTATTATGTAACATCGGTCCTTCCGAAGAGAGCTGCGACAAAAGAAATGTAATCCTACAGAAGGATACAAAGAATACCATGAATTGATTACGTAAGCAACAATGAGGTTTTAGAGAAAATGGAAACAAAATGGTCACTTATACGTAGCATCAGAAGGAGACATTTGAAATTTCTTGGACGCATAATAGGATAGAGAGCTTAGAAAATTTGACACACACAGGACCTAATGAAGGTAAGAGGCACAGAAAAAAGCAGAGCATAATCTATCCAAAAGGCTTGTGCAAATGGTTGGTAGAACGGGGATTAAGAAATATAGCAAAAAAGATAAACGTTATTAAGAGCTACAAAAGACTGGATTGTGAATAAAACGATTAATACGCCAGAAAAACAAGACACCGTGATTAAGAAATTCTTGTATACAACATTTTATGCTATTAGTAAATAATATTTATTTCAAATCAGATTAAATTAGCTTTAAATTTTCTGATTTTCCTCAAATAACGTTTCAGAAATATATGTTATTTTTGCAAGATTTTAAAACCGAGGATTAACTTTTGTTTACAAATGAGTCAAAATGGCCGATTTTATCGATTTTAATGAAAAAAAACCATAAAAAAAAACACACACACACACAAAAAACAAAAAAAAAACAAAAAACCGATTCCGATCAATATAAATTCCGTTTGAAATACACCACAGAGTATTTTGCTTACTGGAAATAGTAAATTTCAATTCCTTTAGTTAAAATTTTCATTTTAGCTAAAGGAATTAGAAACTCATTTTAAATCTTACATAATACCGAATTAGTGGAGGTATATATATATATATATATATATATATATATATATATATATATATATATATATATATATAATCATAATTATACGTTTTACTAATTTGTGAATGGAAGGCATAATTCCGAAGAGGATATAAATCCAGAGAGAGCTTAACGTAGGCTACAACGCATTATAATGATAATAAGATATCGAAGATTTTAATTATCCATTTCGTTTATAATTTTTATTTCGTGAACACCGAGACGTTCAGCTCATCAGAACCAAATCTCCTCCGCAAATGGAGAAAGTACACCGACCGGACACATTAGATTAGTAATGGGGAGGGAAGGTGAGAGAGAAGGGATGGGTAAAGGGCTAAGGGATTAGTGGTTAGTAGTAGTCGGTTTACTCAGGCAAGAATTTACTCCATACTTTTGAGATTTTAATATTGGGCTGTATTTGCCGGTACTGTTTACTGTTTTTAGACAGAACAAATCAGGTCGAATCAAATTAATTTAATGAAAGAGATCATAATCCAAATAAAGATCGGATTAATATAATCATACTTAAGCATTTGTTTTTCTTTTTTTATGCCGAAGTCTAATAGTTAGTGGAAACATTGAGTTAAAGGGTACGCAAGAGGGAGATATAGAAAGAATGGAAGGCTCTTTGACGGGTGGATGGACGTGAGGGTTATGGGGAAGAAGAGGGTGAGAGGGAAAAGGCGGGGTTAGGGTTAGTTTTAGCAGACTGACCGGCTTAGATATCCATTAATTTTTGGAACTATGTAAAATGATTTATGCAGTGGGTTGACTGGTGGTCGGTATAATGTACCCCAGTACAAATAATAATTAGAAGACACAATAATATTGTCAGAAACAATTATTGAATAAAGCAAATACATTTAGAGAATTAAGAGGCGAATAGAAATTCAACACAAAAACAAAAAACAAAGGGAAATGAGTAACATTTATGGAGTATGTAAATGATATAAGATGTGTTAGTTTGGGAACATGAGTAAGGGGTACATCTGCAGACAGTCTTAGGTCAAACCATGTGGAAGCTCGTTAAAAGTAAGTAGGTCGCACATGTCCAAATCTACACACTCAAACATGAGTGTACACCCATATGTGCTAATATCCTTACCAACGAACCACCACTTCACATGTCATCCTCCCAGAAACAAATGCGGTTAACTTCTCACTCTCAGTATATATATATATATATATATATATATATATATATATATATATATTATAATTTTTACATACGGACAAAATCAGCTTGCTGCATCTCGACTGGTGAGAACCAGAAATGGTTAGATAAACATTTTTCGTTCTCACCAGTCAAGATGCAGCTGCATCGAAACAAGGATACATCATTGTAGTGAGGAAGTTGTCTTTGTTCCTATAATTCTACAGCCTATAATTTTACTGACTATAATTCTACTGCCTATAAATCTACTGACTATAATTCTACTGCCTATAATTCTACTGGTTATAATTCTACTGCTTATAATTCTACTGGTTATAATTCTACTGCTTATAATTTTACTGCCTATAATTCTACTACCTATAATTCTACTGCCTATAATTCTACTGCCTATAATATTGTTGCAAAGCATTATTCCACCTCATTCCTCTCTTTTATTTCGTTGTTATCCACGAGAAGTAACCCATTTCTTCTTTTCTTTTAATCATTTCATCCCAAGCAAGGCGATAAAGCGACTAAGATGCATTATTATGGAGAGAAGACAATAAAATAAGAGGATTAAATCAGGCAGATGATTGTGATCGTCATTTCATTTCAACTTTTCCAGATCGAAGTTGACAAGAAAGCAAGAGGCCGGAAGAGAGTTCCACTATTCAGTAAGCCATTAGCTCTATTCTATATAGCTTGACGTACACCATTAAAAGTTACCGCAATATTGAGAAATCAATTTCATCTACTTTTTAGCCGAAGAAATATGTTTATTTATCTATGTGATGTTTACTTGAAATGTGCTGTTTTCGTTACTTCAACGTCTTCAGGCATTTTTTAATATCTTTTTATCTTTTCTCTTTCTGTACTTTTCCAATGTCAAAATCTTCAAACATTGTCTTGCTGGCCAATCCATTTTTTTTTAGCTTTAATCTGTGTTCGTATGCCAACCACATGTAGGAAGTATCCAGCCAATCAGCTGTTTGTTGTAACTGATCAGCTTATTGTTCTTGAACCTTGAAGCAAACAAAAACAAAAACAAAAATGTTAGCAACTGTCAATTAAGTGCCAAACGTGATATACGTTTGGGCAATCATGTCTCTTTCGATTCATGACTGACTAGGAAGAAGATGTTCCCGCAGTAGGTTGCCGTTTCTTTTGGTGGTAGACTGGTTGCTAATCAAGGCTATAGGATCCAGTCTGTGTTACAATAGCTTCGTGGGGACGAGATTGATTCATACCTTTTCAAAGGGTTTTTGCGTATAAGGGAATATAACGAACCTGTACTGATGTGTTTTGAGGGGTTCATTTAGATGTCCTCACTCTTTTTTCGAGTTGATAAAGAATCACGTGACATAGTGGAGACATTGTTAAGAATGAAATATAATAGGAGGAGACAACGAGTGAACGTCAAAGGAAATTAAAAGACATTTTACTTTAATTAATTCATATCAACTGTGAAAAAATCATAATTGTTAAAGCGAATCTTTTGATTCTTGTAAATGTACATTTCTTAAAATGCCACCCCCGTTCGACTCTACAAATATTAGGTTGGTGCAAAAATAATGTCGTTTTTTGACGTACAACTTTATGTGAGAAAACGACATTATTTTTGCACCAACCTAATATATAGCTTAGCTTACTTTTTCTTTCTTGCTTATTTTCTTTCTTTCTTTCTTTCTTTCTTTCTTTTATGTTTATATATAGCTCAGTATATTCTTTCTGGCCATCGATCTTAGTTTATTAACATTCTTTCCCTTGTTCTCTCTCTCTCCCTCTCCATCTCTCTCTTTCTCCCTCTCTCTCAAATGATCCGTCTTTTCCATTTTCTCTCTCTCCCTCTCCCCATCTCTCTCTCTCCCCATCTCTCCCTCTCACAAATGTTCCGTCTTTTACCTTTTTTTCTCACTCTCTTTCCCTCTCACTTTTCCTCTCTCTCCCCCTTCTCTCTCTCTCAAATGTTCCCTCAATACATTTTTAATATTTAATTTTCCAAATATCCGAATTAGGTGTTTCTGTTATCGATAAATTTTCAACATTCATATTTATTTTTATTTTACCTTATTTTCTTTTTCTGCACTTTTCGAATACTGCTGTATTTGGTGTCGAGCAATTTTCTGTGAATATTTAAGCAATTGTTTTTTTTTAATTACAGCGTTAACCAAACATGTGTGAAAGAAATGAACCTTATATATCAAAGTACACACACACACACACACACACACACACACACACACACACACACACACACACGTACACGTACACGTACACGTACACGTACACATCATAAAATATTGAAATATATATTCGATATGGGTACTTCATTACACACACATACACATATTTTTATTACTTCAAACATAATTTTGGGTAGATACCTGTATTTGAGTAAACACCCCGTTTTCTTTAAACAGTGCTTATTTCTTGTACCGGACATCGTACTCGAAAAAAAAAAGCTTGATAAAGAAAATGTCACCCCCAACTCTGCAGGATTCGAACCTACGATCTCTTCTTTTGCAGAAGGAAAGCGTACCCAATAACAATAGCCACTAAAAATAACGCTTAAAATATATCGAATAAAAAAAATCCTTTAATTCTGAAGAAATTACGCACGTACACACACACAAACGCACACACACACATATAATGTACTTACGGTCTATTATTAGGTTGGTGCAAAAATAATAACGTAATAATGTCGTTTTTTGACGTATTTTTAACGTCAAAAAACGACATTATTTTTGCACCAACCTAATATTTTATTACAAGTATATACACACACACACACACACACACACATATATATATATATATATATATATATATATATATATATATATATATATATATATATATATATATATATATATATAGTGTTCAGAGAGGATATCATATTATGAGAGGTTAATGAGTGGTAATGGAGAACAGAGTGGTGCCGTTGTGTAAATTTTGGAGCTTTTAACCTTTTCAGACAATGTTCTGTATTTTCTAAACCGTGTTCTTAATTGCTACTTACAACCAAAATATAATATCAGTAATAATAAAGTAACTGAAAATTCTTATCTATCTATCTACGTGTGTTGTGTGCATGTTCGTATCTCTATTTCCTTGTGTGTCACATACTTCTATATATGTTTTTATGTTTCACTCTAGGCATAGACGAACACAGTCTAGAGAAATCTTTATACAAAAGGGGTGCGGGAAATCTCTTGGCCTGGCCAAGAATTCAATGACCTAGAACCTGGGAACATACACTCCATTCCATAGAGTCACCTGCAGAAACTTATCGCGTCGATTTCCAAGTTTATTTAACCTAAAAAAATGATTCGTTCAAAAAGTTCTTCCCTTTCAAATTCTATCTAAACTTTGGAAGACAGGAAATAGTCCAAAAAGATAGCAAAAATATGGCTGTTGGTCTCTTTCCTCAAACTACACATTCTTCAAAACATACACCATCTTGCCGTTCCAGTAAGCAGATGCATTGTTATGCAAAAAAAGGATCTTCATGTTTTTTCCATCATTATTTTTTTTAACGCCAACCTTGAATGGGTTCTGCGAGGTGATTTAAATATTCTGTAATTAATTGGCCCATCAAAATCACTTCTTATACTCCTCTCAAAACAGTGGCTACTCGATCTTTCCTTATGGGTTTTGAATTTCATCGGTCGTGCACAACGATGTGCAACCAATGCATAGACTGAAAAATAAAGTTAACGGATATATACTTCAAAACGTCCTTACGTCCTTTTATGCGTATTTTTAAGTAGGTAATTGCATCTTGCTGAAATATGATGACTTGCAGTCGCCAAGTTGGTAGGGTACACTTCAGCTTGAAAAATGGTTTCTTCGATGGAAAAAAGGAATAAACGATCAATTTCTGTCGGGTAGCATATTTTCTCTGATAAGCTCTAGGTTAGTTGGCGTGAAGTTCAGTATTTAAAATCACAAGAATGTTTGGAACCAAGAATTCATTGGTAGCAGTGGAAGAACTTAAATTCGTTTCACAAAGGACAAAGATATTTTCTTCGTTATCTGCTGCTTTTACATTCGTTACCGCCTACCCAATAACTGATAGAGTAATAGAATATACCTTGCTACGGATAATGCCTCATATTACCCGTATATATAAATAGTCGAAACACAACACACATGGCCTGAGGATTGTGTTCACGCATGAAACAGACCGTCGCCACTCTGTATTGTCCTCAATGTCAACTTATATATTTCTATATATTATATGAATATATAATTTTTAAGCAAATCATTTTATTCTGACATTATTTTTTATTGCTGTAGACGTTAGATTCAGTGGATAGACATACACGTCTCCACAAACTACCAAATCACGCAATGAAAGCTATCCTGAACGACCACTCCTCTAGATCCTTTTGTACTAACGCGGTAGGGCTCCATCCTCGGTTCTAAATTGTGTTTAATTTTCATTACTGACCTTTTCGATGACATCTGATCTCAACATAGTATCAACGCTGAAGACACAACCATTTAGTCTTGCTTCGAAAGTAAGGCTGATCAGTCAGACAAGCTCAAAATGGGGGCCGATGTCCAAAACGACTTCAAGACCGTCGTTAACTGAGGCAGATGGCTTGTTAATTTTAACGACTTCTCGAGCTAACGTTCTCAGCTGACATGAGGTGGAAAGACTACAGTTAATCTTTTGCTAGATCAGCTGACAAGAAAGTCGGTTCACAGTATCGGTTGAGACAATTTTTCTCGCCGAAATTTATCTTGCATATCTATAAGTCTACCATATGTCCATGCTTAGAATATTTCTATCATATACGGTCCGGAGCCCCTGCTATTTTCCTGGAGCTACTTGTTAAGATTTGAAGAAGAATCAGCAATATTATTGGTCCTGATCTGGCGGAGCGGCTTCAGACATTTGCCCACCGCATAAAGTTGCTTCTCTGTGCTTTTTTTTATAAGTACCTTCATGGTAATTAGTCGGATGAGCTCTTCGCTATGGTACCTAAACTGTATGTATTTAAGCGCAATATGAATCTCATCAATTGAAAGTTGAGCTGGCTAGATGTAGTTTCTTTTCTTGCACTTGTCGCTTGTGGAATTCCTTTCAGGTTCCTTGCTTTTCAGACAACTTTAATCTGCATAAATTTAAATGCAATGTCAATCGCTATCTAATATGCTCCTGATTACTCTTTTCTCTTACTGCTCATTATTAATGTATCTATTCTTAATTCTTCCACAGCCTGTAACCTTTTGTGTCTTAGTAATAGCTTTACTGCCTTGCATGCGGTGAAACCTATATATATATAAAGTGAAGGACCCTGGACACAGAAAATACGCACACAGGACAACTTTACATGTAGTAAATACGTGAACAGCAGTTTGCTTTCTTAACATACATGAGAAGTTAAAAAAACAAAACAAATTGCACCAGAAATATCATAGGATATATGGAAAACAGCATCAGCCTACAACAAGAAATCCAAAATCTGCCTGCAGTAGAAAATAGCTATATTAACGATTTCAGACCAAAACAAACTGCTAAATAAACGATCAGAACATATAGCAAAATACAGACACAAAAACAATTATCTACTGTGTTATTAAAATATAGAAAACTAAAAACGAATACCTTGTAAAATATCACAATGAAAATACAAATATACGCAGTATATATAACGCAGATCATGAGATTATGCAACATACGTTATACTAAACAAATAAGATAACCTCCACCCCCCCGGGATAAAATAAATAAAATGAACAAAGAATCTAAATCAAATTAAGTAAATCATAAAAAAATTAACAATGCACATATAAACAAAAGTAAATGTAGTAATAACAGCAATAATAGTCAATAACAAACACTAATTAAAGTTAACGAACAACATTATGGAATCGCTACAAATTTAATAATAATAATATTAATAATAATAATAACCAATAACCAATAATTAAGTAATCAATAATGAATAAAAATTGATCAAACAACACTACAATAGCGTCAAATAACCTCATTCAGATTGACAATTTTTCTATTTTAGAATAATTGGAAATATAACCATTATCACCCAACCAATAACTATTAGGATAATTCAATAGGGCCTGCTACCCATAATGCACCATTAACCAGCAGTTTGTATATTACGTTCAGGCATGAAACAGACTGTCGCTCGCTCTGAGTTGATGTCAGTGGCCACTTTTACTCATAAAAATAGCATACTTAAAACTATATTTTTATCATACATGCGTACATAAGTTTCGAGGGAAGTTTCTACGGCCGAAACGTTGTAATAAATATGGCGACAAAGATGAGAACAATAGTCTGAATAATGTAAATAATTTACATAATACCTCATCTCAGAAATATAAACAGATACTGAAGAAGGCCGGAGCGTACAACGGTTGAAGCGTTGTAATAAATATGGCAACAAAGATGAGGACAATAGTCCGAATAATGTAAATAATTTACATAATACCTCATCTCAGAAATATAAACAGATACTGAAGAAGGCCGGAGCGTACAACGGTTGAAACGTAATAAATATGGCGACAAAGATAAGGACAATAGTCCGAATAATGTAAATAATGTATATAATACCTCATCTCAGAAATATAGACAGATACTGAAGAAGGCCGGGGCGTACAACGGTTGAAACGTAATAAATATGGCGACAAAGATAAGGACAATAGTCCGAATAATGTAAATAATGTACATAATACCTCATCTCAGAAATATAGACAGATACTACAAAAGAGGATTTTCAACAAGCTGGAAAGCAAGAAACAGAAACACATTTGTTGATTTTGGAAAGAACATAAACTAGTTCAGGACGACATTTCATAGAAACAAGTTTGATAAAAAAGGACCAACAAGGTCTACCTGTTTTTGTTAAAAATATTTTTCCAATTTTCGAATGTGTTATGGTCATTTCTAGGCGTAGTTTAGATGTGGCACAAGGCCGAAAGTGTGGAGCACCGTATAAGAATTGAACTGACTGCTCAGCCGTAATTGATCGTTCGAGACGAATTTATAAATAATTACACCATGTCGACTTTCCCCTGATGATTTTCTGAGTGTAGCTTAGATGTAGCACAAGGCCGAAAGCATAGGACACCCAGTGAGGATCGAATTCACTATTCAGATGTATTAGATCTAACAAGACAAACTTGTTAACCACTACACTACAACCAAGTGTCCCGAATAAGATGTTATGTATTGCGATCGAAATTGTAGATAAATTCTTTGTTCATATTTGTGTTGTTTTAAGTACTTTTCAGCGTTTCAGTTATTTTCAAGAAACAATGTGCTGTCTCTATGGTAGGCAGAAGTCCTTTGTCTATATCTTGGTATTTGGAAAGCTACGTATATGTATATCGAAACAAGTTTGGTGAAATATAACCGATAATCTACTGGAATAAACTGTCCGAAAGTCATGTTGTGTTGTCGCTTTCTTTAATTACATTCAACCGTCTATTTCATTTTTAAGAACCCGAGTGTTGTCAGTGTGGTAGGCAAAATTCCTTTTGATACATCCTGGTATTCTTTGGAAAGGTGAAAGTTTGAAATAGTCTACGTGTAAGGGTTATTGGGAGCGGGCTGCATCATAAAGAGATATATACGCCTCTTAAATATATCACATACACTTCAAAATATTGTCTACTGTAGTGAATGATATGTCATTTAATGTGGGGGCTTTATTTGTAGAATAATAGTTTCTAGAGTTCTAAGTCTTACCTTGCATTGTGTGCGGTAGAATATTTTGCTATTACCCATTAATATTATTCCTAAGTTCGTGGTTGTATTTTAATAATTCGTATTGTACTTGCCGATATGTGCACGAACTGCACCGAGTTTCGAAAGGTGACAGTTCAACCTGTGAGAGAATGTGGTGCCGGTGTAAGAATTTAATGCTGTTTTTTTTATTATGAATATTGGAGATACAATCTCCCAGAGGCCATGGGAATTTATAAACAAAATTTTTGCATAGGCATAGATTTTGAGGTCCCGTATTATTGGTAATGATTAGATTAGATGGTTTGAATTTTTTAGCTTTTCTAAATACACTATCTACATTATTCTGTCTATATTTCTGAGATGAGGTATTATGTACACTATTTACATTATTCGGACCATTGTACTCATCTTTGTCGCCATATTTGTTACAACTTTTAAAATACTTTTTATACTTTTTTATACGTCTACTTATGCAATAATTCCCAGCGCTCAATATCTAATCGACCAAAACTAAGCAATCAAACTAATTAACGAAACCGTTCAAGAAAGCGACAAAGAGTTAAGTTCATTATGGCCGTGTTCGTATTTAATATTGTTAAGTGTTGGTTTTTTCTTTTTATTATTACGGTTTCCATTATTTTTAATATTTTCTTTACATTTGGATGAGGTTATTATGTATGTGTTTTATACTAGTATGTTTCGAATGGAGTCTGGTAAGTTTGTGTGTGTTTAAATGGGTTTTAATAGAGCTATGGTTAGATGGGTGTAACGTAAGGCGTCTGGATAGGCATGTAGTTGTGTGACCGATGTATATTAGAAAACACAAACATAATAACCTCATCCACCCGTAAAATGATTAAAAATAATGGAAGCCCTAATAATAAAAAAGCAAAAGCCAACACTTAACAATATTAGATACGAACAAGGCCACAATGTGCTAACCGTGTTCGGAAAAATAAAACATCTCTATAACACTAAAAACATACACATAACGCGCACACTCAATTAAACTGAAAAATATAAAATCATCCTTGATAATAGCTAAAATTATAGCCGAAAGCGTTCGGTGTTATAGAACATTCGGACAGTTTCTACACACTCCGTGTCCAAAAAAGAAAACACTTGTTCGAACATTGAAAAATTAAATAAAACGCTTAATAGTAGTACCTTAATCGTAATGCATTGTTTGTCTTTTTTAATAAAACATGCATAAATGAATAATTGCTGCCTAAATACACAGTGTATGGATGCATGTATGTTGTGGGCACGTGACTGAGTGGTTAGAATGTTCGCTTTCTGACCATGTGACCTGGGTTCGAATCTCACCTTGGTCGATTTGTCAGGAAGGTGATTTCTTGATGTCATCGGTCTGGGGGAGGCGATCCCAGTGTGCGACACTTTTGGAAAGTGCCTGAAAACCATACCGGGTGTTAATTGAAGTAGACTGAACTCTTTGGGAGCCGACGATGCTTGTATTAGCACGAAGTCACAAGTCATGACCGAGGGTTTGGCGTGCTACTACTGATCACACGAGATCTCAGAAATTGTAACTAATGCCAGCGCAGTTGCAGTATAGGCCACAGGTGGGCTCCGTGGGTGTTGAACAAACACAAATGTGCCAGAACAGCCGTCTGGATAGGCTGTTTATAGACAGGAATCTCCGGACACGAGTGGCCAGCCATTATTATATGTTTACACATGCTATTAAAAATGACGGTATTATAGTGAAGAAAATGGCGACCTACCTCGTCAAACCAACCGACAGCGCGTCGCGTGTATCCTACGACGGAAAATGTGGCGAAAAAGAAAATTACTTACCGAAAAAAAAAAAAAAAAGGGGGCACGTATTCCTCATCACATGTGGAAGACGGAATATGTAAATTAAAAACAATCTATCTGGAATTTGGGCATATATATATATATATATATATATATATATATATATATAGTCATCCACAGAGATACTGTTTCGCTCTATCACAGCTCATCAGATTGCTACAAGCCGGGATCGAAACCCGATTGATTTCGTATCAGTCGGAGATTCTACACCTAAGCCCTTCGTGCACAGCAGGGATGAATGTGTGATAGTTGTCAAACTGTTTCGTTGTATCACTGCTCATCAGTTTGACTAGATATGCGATTGCTTTAAGCCGGGATAGAAACCCGGCGGGTTTGACGTCACATCAGACTCTTACGTTTAGGCCATCAGCGCACGCAGCTGAGAAAGGGAATTTTTAATGCATTATATACTAGATATAAGCATTACCAGCTACTGTTTAAAATGTATATTTATATGTAGGGAAAGAGTGTTCAATATTGGAGACAGAATGTCTATAGGGATTGACATGCCTTCATGTATGAGTTGGTTTCGTTTTTCGCACGTTATTTTCCCCTCTCATAGTTCGTTTATTTTGATATATAGTACAATTCATGCACACACAGATCAACATATCACAAATGACCTGAAGAATATTGTCATAAGGCATGTTTTAATAGATAACACCACAAAATTATATAGGATTCATTGCAAACAAGACATAAAATTCTAGCGGCCATTACAATACAAAACAACCAACCAACATAGCATCAAATTTTAAGACATTTTTTTATGTTTATACATTCTTTTTATAGATACAAATATTTAAGTAAATGTTCTGTTTATAATAAACAGTATTAACGACATTTTCCGGCCTGAATGTCCGAGAAAATATTCGTCCTCTGGCAGGATTCGAACCTGTATCCTATACGGAACCGTCATATAGCCTCACGTACTTTTACCGATTTCGCCACAAAGTCAATATTACTGTTTTTAAACTACAATTCTGCATGATTTTCTCTTGTACGTTCATATCCGCTCGATGCCTATCCAAATGTTAACAAATGACGTCATGCATTATGAAGTGGACAAAGTGCTGCAATTATTTAAAGACATTTTTTATGTTTATACGCTAGACGATATAGTGTTTATATATTGAGCGTCTAATCAAATACAAGTATTTACTAAAACATTACGTTTAAAGTTATAAAAATCCTGTCGGATTAATAAAAAAAATCCATTCTAAAATTCCCTTTGTTTAAGGTTCGATACGAAACAGTAGATATGAAAAACTTCGTGAGATGCTACGACAGGAGAAAGTTTGCTTGAAAGAAAACTCACCAGAAAATTTGCCCACGATTGATTTAACTACTCCTCGTAGCCAACTTGTGGCCACGTTGGTTAAGGCGTACTGAATTTAACGACGACTTTCTTTATCCTGAGTGACTCTGGTTCAATTCCTGCTAAAGATCACAATTTTTATTTAGATAAAATTTTCCGAATTTTCACGCCGGTACGCGAAAATAAATAAATATACAGATTAATAAAAGAAAAAATCCGGGACGAAGGTTACAATTTTTTTATATATATATATATATATATATATATTGTAATCCGGACATAAGAGAGATTTTATCTGATCCCAAATTAGAGCCATACTTACCTAAACAAAATAGAGCAAACCCGGATATAAGAGAAACCCAGATATAAGAGACTTCTTCTCCAGTCCCGACAACTCTCTTATATCCGGGATACTCTTTCTCTCTCTCTATATATATATCTATATATATATCTATATATATACATATATAATATTAGGTTGGTGCAAAAATAATGACGTAATAATGTCGTTTTTTGACGTAACGTCAAAAAACGACATTATTACGTCATTATTTTTGCACCAACCTAATATATATATATATATATATATATATATATATATATATATATATATATATATATATATATATAAATAAAATCTCTTTTTATTGTTGTGGACTGATTTCTTTTTCGACATTATTCCCTGACCAATTTCTCACTGTGAAACTTGAGTTTTATTTTGTGTGACTTCTTTCCCATTAAAGTCACACAATTTTCAGTTGTTTCGTGATGTGATCTACTAACGTTGTTCATTTCTTTTCTTTCATCAACCTTATCACTTATTTTATATATACACATATATATATATATATATATATATATATATATATATATATATATATATATGTATATTGAAGAAATTTTCTTTTGACGCACATATTTGTGATTAATTCTTTTAGCAAAGTTTTCTCTCCTACTGTAATTATTTCTTTTTACAATCTTTTTCTCGTCACATTCTCTCATTCTTTTAGTCCAGTGACAATTCTCCATTTGATATGATTTCTGGTTTAATCATATTTTCAAGTGGTAAAATCCCATGAGAGTTGTGTAAAATAATCGATATGATAAAATTCATATAAGCACCGTTATCTATATCAAGTCTAGTCAGTTTCTTGTACTTCACCAAGGCTCGAGGATTCTTATAGACTCAATGAATTATTATAAGTATATATATATATATATATATATATATATATATATATATATATATATATATAAAGAGGGTGCAGTGGATAAGTTGTCGCCCTTTTATATTTTTGATTTCTTGCATGTGCGCTGTTTGTTTTTGATTTTGTCGACTGCACTTGTATAGTAGGGTCAGATGGGCATCGTCTGTGAGAAAAAAAGCACCATGATCCAATTCACTCCGCCAGAGATTTTTGGAAACGGCATGATGTACTGCTTAGCATTCGCGCCGGAAGCTCCAATACGAACATTTCAGTGTCTGTGTTCCCAAATGATTACCGAGAGTGATGAAAATCAAATCTCCAGTCAACATCATGGTGTTTGGAGTGATCACTAGTGATGGCGACATTATGCCTACACTCATCTTCCTACAGGGCCTCAGACTCAACACGGAGGTCTATATCAAGTGCCTTGAGGAGGTAGTGCTTCTGGAGGAACCTATGTTTGGCACTATGTTACACAAGCAGGAGAACCCATTCATAGCTGTCAGACAATTTCTGCGACCGCATCACACCTTATATTTGGCCACCTTTACTTCCAAAATTACAACCTCCTTGATTATTATGTGTGGATCACAGTTGAGCTTGTAACACCAACAATGAACGGATTCCCAAATCGTCTGATTGGCGTGGTTCAAGCCAATGGCGATTTTATGGAATACATTTCCGCTTATATTTCAAGATATATTTGTGTAATTTTGGTAAATATATTTGTTATTTTCATTTTTGCGTAAAAAAACAATTTTTTAGACGACAATTACTACATTTCAAAGTAACTCAAAGTAACTGAAAAATTTGCAACGAATACCAAAAATTTGTTGCTGCAGTAATCGAGGCTAAAGGACGATATTTTGACAAGAGCAAAATTTAATCATAAAATGCTTTTTTTTTCTTTTTCTCATAATACAAATTCTAATAAGAAATCATGTCTCCCCTTTTTTAACCATATTTTTTTTCTTTTCTTTTATTTAAAGTACAAAATCATGATATTTTCAACAATTTAAAAAATTGATAGATAGCTACCTTTGTGTTTTTCAACTGTAGTGTTAATATATATATATATATATATATATATATATATGTATATATATATATATATATATATTTATGTATGTATATATATATATATATATATATATATATATGTATGTATATATATATATATATGTATATATATATTTATGTATGTATATATATATATATAAGATAAGATATAATAATATTTTTAAAAATAGTAAGGTATGGCAGCAATCCTTCTTTCATGCACAATTTCATTGAATAAGACAGACCAGGAGCTTCAGATTTTTATACAATTTCTCATGCGATCTAATAATTTGTTTTCTTTTCAGATGATAAATTATATAAAAATCGTCCGAAAGTTCTTTTCTTCCGAGCGCTTTCGGCTATACATTTAGCCATTTTCAAGCATGAAATATGTTAACTATTAAATAAGAAATAGTTTGTTGCATGTATTTATTTATATAATGTTTTCATTTTTCAAGATACCGTCAAGATATTCTTTTTGCTTTTATTAATAAGACCTATATATATATATATATATATATATATATATGCTGCGATTAAATTTTTTATTCAATTTTTCTTGTAAGAGTTTATTTTCGTGTAAGAGTTTCTTTTCTGGACAGAAAGTGTGTAAAAACTGTCCACATGTTTTATAGTTCCGAGCGCTTTCGGCTATTCTACTCGCCAATATCAAGGAATGCTTTATTTTTATTTTTAACTGAATGTGTAGACATTT